>CM064862.1:27674107-28874107 GCA_032719365.1 Prinsepia uniflora
CAAACACAACTAATCATGGCTTAATTAGTTTTCGATCAATCACCTTACATGTTCTTTACGATATATTATGTTTCATGTGAGAAATACTTGCTTCTTCCATTATATATGTAATTAGTAGCATAAGCTAATATATTTTAATACATCGATATTCTAGTTTAATTCCATTTTAAAAAGAGAAATTTTTTGTACACACGATATTATCAGGGCACGAACCGAAGAACCCGAAGAACTATTTATTTCCAAGTTAAGGCCCAACAGAACTATACCACTTTGACTATAATGGATTTACATATAAATTGGGTATATTACAGAAAGTATGGCAAGATGAGTAGCACACTTTAGCCAATTAATTAAGTTTCATTTTTTTATTATTTTATATTTTATAAATACAAATATTATATTTCATGTGCAAATAGACAATATCATATATAAGGTAAAGTTTGTGCATGCAAGTAACCTCATTAAAACCTTATCTTTACCATTCGCTTCATTATAAAACTGATCCGAATCTTCTTTCTTTTCGTGCGAATCCCTGATAAAGTAATAAGCGTCAAGTTAATACGGTTCTCCTACTGCTGATTTAACCCTTCGTTGATTTAAGAGCTTATTCTTTAGGCTAGGATTAAACAAAAAAAAAAAGAAGAAGAAGCAACTAAGCGAGAATAAGAAGCAATCGTCATTCGACACCCAATAACTTTACTAAGCGAAGAACCGCCCACAGTCTTTTCTTCGAGATTAACATGTGCATACCCTAGGAGAAGAGAAGCAAGTTAATTACATCCACGTTCTATTTGGGTTCCGCACTCTATTGAAGGAGTGGAACCCCTCCAATAGAGGAACCATGCGGGTAGGAGGAAATTGAATCATTCATTTATTAATTATGCTTTCATCCACGATCCATTTCATGCTAACTCTTATTTATTTATATATATGTATATATATACATCAATTTTTCAAGCGATTAATTACTGGAAAAAAAATTACTCAACTTGGATCCATTGTTCGATCATGACAGGACCCATCCCAATCCCACTGGGATTACCATGGAATGTGCCCTTCTCCCGTCCAACAAGGGGTGTCAGACAAGGGATAACCAAGAGCCACTGCCCAAACGGGGCATCCAGAGTGCGCAAGGACCGATGGAGGAGGTGTGCAATATCCCAGTCTCTGCTGCAATCGCATCCGTAATCAACCTGAAGGGCATTAAAACCAAAAGCTGTTAGTGGACAAAAATCAATAAGTTCATCAAATACATTTATAAGACATTTATGCCCTCCAATAAAAACGTATGCATGCCACGAAAACCAGTAACCAAAACGTTTGCTTAACCGAGCCATTAGGGCCTTAGCCCAAAAGCCGTTAACCAAAAACCAAGTGTGGGAACTCAGCCCAAAATTGTGGAATACCACATCCAGACATACAAAACCATGTGGGCCATCGCCCAAAGCCATAAACGTAAATCCATAAATCCAAAACCATTTAGGGTCCCCGACCCGAAATACCATTTCATAACCAATAATCCATTTTTACCACATAACACATATCCAACCGAAAAGTCATTTCATAGATTCATTAATCCATATTTACCATTACCATCACCAGCATCCCTGATGCTTCGCGTCCCAGACGCTTGACGTCCCTGACGTCATATCTCACGGTATTAAGCAACGCGTGCTGCCCGGGGTCTCACCGGGTCCATATCTCTGACATCCCCGATGTCTGACGTCCCAGACGTCAATCATAGCAATCCTGCTCCTGAGTCATCATACGGTCCGGCTGCCCCGTATAATGACCCCTCGCAGGCAATGCACCGTGACTTCCCCAGTGTCCCAGACACCTGGAGGAGACCATCATATATCCTCGTATCCAGATGGTATATGGAAACAGTTTTATTAAATCATTTCACAATATTACAATGGGCCCCGCCCGAAATCTCCATAAAACAACATAATTCCATTTAGGGTCCCTGACCCGAAATCACAATTATTAAACATAGGGTCCCTGACCCGAAATTACCATTATAATCCAACTGGGCCTCATGCCCGATTTTATGAACCACTGGGCCCACGGCCCGATTTGTAAACCAACTGGGCCCGCATCCCGACTTTATAAACCCACTGGGCCCACGTCCTGAATTCGTAAATCAACTGGGCCCCTGGCCCGATAACATAACTCAAATGGGTCTCATCCCGATTTCATAAACGACTGGGCCCCTGGCCTGATTTCATAAAGTAACTGGGCCCCCGACCCGATTACGCACTCAAATGGACTCCAAGTCCGAAATTTCCAAAACAAGTGGGCCTCAAGCCCGAGTTCATATTTCCAATTTCAAAACCATTTCATCATATTATATCCAAGACCATAAACATGGAAAAATCCATGTAAAACCAGAAAACCTCGATTTACGTGTAAGCACGTAAATCGCCTCGAAATACGTGAAACCGTACAATTTACCAACAATCAAATCAAAATCATACAACCACAATCATAATCCATATAAAACTTTTAAGCATGCATAGAATTTATAAAAGCAAAGTCCACTCAAAGACCGTTTAACGGTATGCCTTGATACGCGTGCCATCGGCCCTCCCGGGCCACACCACTATCACGGGGACTCCCAATCCTGTCCAAATTACATTAAAGGGTCACTAACCTCATCATTAACATCTTATCAAAGTGCCGTAATTTTCCCGAATTTTTAACTATTTTTAAACTTGATTTAAAACCTTCGGACGTCCCGGACAATATCGAGACGGTGTCCGATCGACACGAAACCAATTCCAAAATGTTCGTTACATTAAATAGGACAGAAGTCATGTTGACCTAACCTCGAGATTCGTGCCCACACGCCGTCACGAGCTGCCGTGAGTGGCTGCGCGTGAAACCCATGCGCCTGCTACAGTGTCACCAGCCTAACCCGTATGTCTAGTAAACGGGTCCTTTAACCCGCGATACGACCCGGTTCCAATCCTCTCAATTCAACACCGATTTCATCAATTGAGCATTCAGTTAGCTTCGTTCTAAGTTCAATTAGAGTTCTGTAATGATAATTTCACCAAAACCTACCTCAAATCACACGACTCGAAGATGAACATCGAAGAACTCTCGAACACTGTTCATCTTCGAAAGTCGTCGATATCAAACGGTTTCCTTCAATCGATGCAACCAGAAGCTTCAAAGGACATAGGTAAACTCTTTCCCCATCTCAATTACATCAATCGAAGCCTCAAACTCCACGACTCAAACTCGATAGCCGTACACTGTGCAATAATGGAACTTCATCAATCTCCAACGTTTTCCTTCAATTAATCCTTCCAGAAGCATCGTGGGATCCTTAGAAACATAATCCCCAGTTCAATTTCGTCAATCAAAGCCTCCAATTCCTCGACTCAACCTCGAATTTCCTCCTCTGTCACCAAGTGTGTTCAGAGCCAATACGTTGCCAATTTCCTTCGTTCTTTCGACGATTCTGATCGTTGTGATCTCAGAAAGCTCGAAGTGAGCTCAATTTCGATCCTCGCGGCCCAGTTTGCAGTATTTGAATTTCCCCCCCCCCCCCCCCCCCCCCCCAATTTGTGCACGGTTTGAAAGAAAATACAAAGAAAAGGAAGGAAAATGATGAAGGAGGAATGATGATGTTGTAATGATAGTGTTGGGAGGGAAACATGGAGCTGGAAACAAGGGATGGGTGAGACTTGTCACTTATCCGGAGGTGCATAGTCAACGGTCACTATTCATTATTATATTATTATTTTAATCGAAGCCTCGGTTTGTTAATTCATTCCCTTGACCATAACTTCGTCGCCGAATCTCCAATTTAGGCATGCCGCCTGTCATTGGATTCGTATCGACGAGACCTACGTAACGGTCCTTGGCTCTCGTCCATCGGACCTCCCGGTCAAAAAGTCAACACTTGACCCCAATTGACCAAAATTACCAAAATACCCCTCGACTTCCGAACATCATAACTTTCTCTACGAATGTCGAAATCGAACGTGCCACCTGTCTATGAACTCGTGACGTCCTGAACTACGTCACGGTCATCGGTCAAAGTCCGTTTGACCGCCCGATCAAAAAGTCAACATTTTGCCCACGACCAGGGGCAAAACGGTCATTTTGCACATTTTGTCCGATTTCGACATACTAACCACCGATCAACCTCACTAATCAAGATTAGTCACTAATCTAATCCCGGAATTCGGGACGGGTCGTTACAACCTTCCCTCCTTAATTAATTTCGTCCTCGAAATTCCATCTTATCTAAACTCAAACGTTCTTCCCTCCTTAATTAGTTTCGCTCTCGAAACTCGACTACCCTGATTCCACAAACAACCCGTGGAAAGTGGGATCGACCACGCAACACGTGTACACCCGTACACCAACTAATCAGACAAAAATTGTCTGCACCTAAACGTACCACTAGTACTCATAACGCATTGACTACATTCGACCCCGTCGAATGACTGAAACTACCTGTTTCGAATTGACACCACTTGTCAAATCTACCCGTTCATTGACGCAACAACTCGACGGTTCCTTTCTCACTCACCAATCTATCCTGGTATCTACTCCCACTAGGAGTCAACATACCTCACTCAACAATTCTATGTTGACACATCCTGACAATCTGTCACCACACAGTTGTTGTCAGTCGAAAACTGACACTAGACTCACTCGTGGCTACACAAGCCGCTAACTTACTTGACTTAAATATACACTTACCAACATTTCACCCGACTCGTGTGTAATTAAACACATCGGAAATACCATGACCCATTGCATAGTAATGTCCGGTCCACGACTAATCCAATGGTATCGGAACTAATCCGACTACCAACACGCTCACCAACACACCTCGGGTATAACCCATATACCATAACTAGACACCACAAGTCTACAAAGTATTGTACCTCGAACCATGTACGAAGTACACACATCTATCTAATGACCAGACTACAACCACCTAGGTTATAGCCAAACAAGTTCCAACAATGGAGTACATTTGCCCAATCCAGCATGAGACAAATCGAAACTCCACCCATCATCTAGTTCCAATTCCAAATCTGAATCCGCAATTTCGTAAGAAATCCCGGATCCAAACCCAGACATCACATTTTTAATTCATATCCAAATCTGAATCCGAAATCATTATTCCGTAAGCTAGCATTTGGAATAAGCATTCCGTACCCAAATCCGAAAGTCCATTTTCAAGTTCCCAAATCGAATCCTGAATCGTCACCCAGAAATTCGATTCTAAAACCCGAAATCTCTTTCACGTCTACCAAGACACATCAAAACCGAACCTATCGGTTACCCGTTCAATACCTCCAATTGACTTCATAGGGAAGCCAATCCAACCTCCACACGTCTAAGGTTGACAAAATTCGACTAGTCGGAAGCCTACTCACTCAAGTAAAATACCGTACGGGCCCCACTTCGAAAAGAAGTTCAATCCCGTCATTTACGACTCACATACCAAAGTAAGAGTGATATACTCTCCCCTATATGGATCATCAAGTTCACGACCCAGATAGACACTGTGTCCTTAACTACAACGTCACAATCCTAGATCGTCACAACGATCGACAACCAACTCCCACAACTATACAGACCAGTCTACGACGAGACACGTCGAGACTGCGGATTCTCACCGATTACCTTGTATCGATCCTTGTCATTCCACCTAGGAAAAACCAAGGATGATCCAAAACAATGATTCCAAAACTCATCCTACGTGGATGCAACAAAACTCACTGCACTCACCACGCCACGTGACACAACATCGTCTGCCACCAAGCAGAAAATGAGAAATCCCGTTTATCTAATTTTGAATACACATCTCCCCGTAACGGCCCCACAACACACATGGGCTCACCAACCAATACACGCTCAACGTACTGGTAACTACAGTCGATGTCTGCCAGGGCAGAAAACAAGAAGTATACCCCAATGACTTCGGGATACCAATCACCAAAAACGAGCACCACTCTCGTTCCCCAAACACAACTCTCCTCGAAACCAAAGTTCCAACCATGTTGGAAACAGACATGCTCCAAACGAGATGTCAAGTCTAACCACGTGTCCTACCTCCTCAACTCACTTGGACAACCACGTGTCCACAATCAATCCGTTATTATTCCGTTCGCACATCCCAACCTTTACAGGTTCAACACTCGGTTTTCCAAGTTCTCAATTACAAAATTCCACATCTATAATAAAAACATAAAATCACACCAATTTTGGAGTTGCCAACAACTCCCCAAATCCACTAATTCATGACGTAGGGGACGTCATCCCAAAATTCCTTAGGTCTCAATTATACCATTTAATCCACTCCTTACTAGTTATCTCACCACTATTGGAACTTATCCCAACACATCACAATCTTAACTGGATCCCATCCAGTCCATTACTCAACCACTACCAAATCTCAAAGACCGAACATATGTTCATCATGACGGAGTCACACCTCAACTTGTGGCTCATCGTCAACACAATCACCGACACTAGCACCAGCGCTAGTACCAGCACCAACACACTATCAACAATACTAGTATCAGCACACATGCATCCATACTAGCATCGACACAAAAGTACCAACGTACAAACATTTATACTTGCACACCGTGTGCAAATACGACAACCCTGGATCTCCGTTCATACCGAACGACGATCCCGTCCCTCACAACTATGGGTACCACTTTTCTAACCGTTCACATCAGGATAATGAACGTTCCCTGAACGTCCCCTGACCCCCAAGTATTGTGACCACACTAATTACCCTTGATAGCCAGTCATCTCCATATGACTACCGACTAACTGTCATTGCTATCGAGATCCGCATCCACACATCACACCAATACTCGGTCTAACACGGGATCACATAATTTATCTCAGAACCGTATCCGTAGATCGGATCCCATAGTTCTGACTAGACCCACTAGAGTCATCCACATGGTCATCCATGACCTCAGCCGCTCGTCGCGGCACACGTTCTCATCCACTACTCACAATTAACGTTTACCTTTTTAAATCCATCATATACTAGGATTCCACAATTACACCCTATGGTTCCACCGAACCCAACAGCTTTCCGTAATATAAAACTCACAACCTGACCGACCCCGCGGTCTAGACATCGTATAGACGTCAAATCCGATCCTACCATCAACTCAATGTGGGTTCTACCACTAAGGTCACCGGCCGACTCCGATGTACCAACATCTCTTACACTAGCGATCACCACTAGGGTTCACATTTTAGACCATTACTCAAATGAGGTTCCTCGAACCTGGCTACACCTAGCAGCACAACAATTTAATATTACATGACCGAACCGACGGTCCCACAATACCAGTTCATCACAATCAACCTCACTTGGGTCGAATAACATTAACGCACGGCGTATCGGGCCAAACACACTCAATCCGCGATTAAAACCCAAAACTATCTATCAGGTTGATAACGAACTGCAGTCCAAAGAGACATCACACCCTCGACCTGCGCGCACAAAAGAGCAACCCTGCTCTGATACCAAGTTGACAGGACCCATCCCAATCCCCCTGGGATTACCGTGGAATGTGCCCTGCTCCCGTCCAACAAGGGGTGTCAGACAAGGGATAACCAATAGCCACTGCCCAAACAGGGCATCCAGAGTGCGTAAGGACCGATGAAGGAGGTGTGCAATGTCCCAGTCTCTGCTGCAATCGCATCCGTAATCAACCTGAAGGGCATTAAAACCAAAAACTGTGAGTGGACAAAAATCAATAAGTTCATCAAATACATTTATAAGACATTTATGCCCTCCAATAAAAACGTATGCATGCCACGAAAACCAGTAACCAAAACGTTTGATCAACCGAGCCATTAGGGCCTTAGCCCAAAAGCCGTTAACCAAAAACCAAGTGTGGGAACTCAGCCCAAAACTGTGGAATACCACATCCAGACATACAATGACAGGACCCATCCCAATCCTCCCGGGATTACCGTGGAATGTGCCCTGCTCCCGTCCAACAAGGGGTGTCGGACCAGGGATAACCAAGAGTCACTGCCCAAACGGGGCATCCAGAGTGCGCAAGGATCGATGGAGGAGGTGTGCAATGTCCCAGTCCCTGCTGCAACCGCATCCGTGATCAACCTGAAGGGCATTAAAACCAAAAGCTGTGAGTGGACAAAAACCAATAAATTTACCAAATACATTTATAAGACATTTATGCCCTCCAATAAAAACGTATGCATGCCACCAAAACCAGTAACCAAAACGTTTGCTCAACCGAGCCATTAGGGCCTTAGCCCAAAAACCGTTAACCAAAAACCAAGTGTGGGAACTCAGCCCAAAACCGTGGAATACCACCACCATACATATTAAAACCATGTGGGTCACCACCCACGACCATAGATGAACATCAATTCAAAAATCCAAAACCATTTAGGGTCCCCGACCCTACATACCATATCATAACCAATAATCCATTTTTACCACATAACACATATCCAACCAATAAGCCATTTTATTCATTAATCCATATTTTACCATTACCATCACCAGCATCCCAGATGCTTAGCGTCCCAGACGCTAGACGTCCCTGACGTCATATCTCACGGTTTCATAAGCTACGCGTGCTGCCCGGGGTCTCTCCGGGTCCATATATCTGACATCCCTGATGTCTGACGTCCCAGACGTCAATCATAGCAATCCTGCTCCTGAGTCATCATACGGTCCGGCTGCTCCGTATAATGACCCCTCGCAGGCAATGCACCGTGACTTCCCTAGTGTCCCAGACATCTGGAGGAGACCATCATATATCCTTGTATCCAGATGGTATATGGAAAACAGTTTTATTAAATCCTTTTATCACATTATTACCATTGGGCCCTGCCCGAAATTTCCATAAAACCACATAATTCCATTTAGGGTCCCTGACCCAAAATCACAATTATTAAATATAGGGTCCCTGACCCAAAATCACATTTATAATCCAACTGGGCCTCATACCCGATTTTATGAACCACTGGGCCCACGGCCCGATTTGTAAACCAACTGGGCCCGCAGCCCGACTTTATAACCCACTGGGCCCACGGCCCGAATTCACAAATCAACTGGGCCCCTGGCCCGATCATATAACTCAAATGGGTCTCAGCCCGATTTCATACCAACTGGGCCCCTGGCCCGATTTCATTAACCAACTGGGCCCCCGGCCCGATTCTCAAATGGACTCCAAGTCCGAAATTTCCAAAACAAGTGGGCCTCAAGCCCGAGTTCATATTTCCAATTTCAAAACCATTTCATCATATTATTTATTTAACCACAAGCACACAAAACCACAAATAAACCGTTAATCCCAATATACGTGAAATACGGAAAACACCTCGAAATACGTGCAACATATCCAAAATCAATGCTCACAAATACCATCATAGAAATCATGTATATAAACCATATAACACATTTAAGCATGCATAGGATTTATAAAACCAAAGTCCACTCACAGACCGTTTTAACCGTGTGCCTCGATATGCGTGCCACCGGCCCTCCCGGGCCACACAACTATCACCGGAACTCCCAATCCTGTCCAAGTCACATTAGAGGGTCACTAACCTCAACATTAACATCCTATCAAAGTCCCGTAATTTTCCCGAATTTTTACTTATTTTTAAACTTAATTTAAAACCTTCGGACATCCCGAACAATATCGAGACGGTGTCCGATTGACACGAAACCAATTCCAAAATGTCCGTTACATTAAATAGGACAGAAGTCATGTTGACCTCACCTCGAGATTCGCGCCCACGCGCCGTCACGCGCCGCCGTGAGTGGCTGCGCGTGAAACCCACGCGCCTGCTACAGTGTCACCATCTAACCCGTATGTCTGGTAAACGGGTCCAATTCACCCGCGACACAACCCGGTTCCAAACCTGCCAATTCAGCCTTAATTACAACAATTGATCATTCCATTAGCTTCGTTTTAAGTTTAATTTAAGTTCTGTAACATTGATTACACAATTCATTACCTACAACTCCACGATTCGATGATGAACACCAAGAACACCCGTCCGTTGTTCATCCTTCGAACCCCATCCATTTCGATCGATATCCTGAAATTGATTCAACCAGAAGCTTCCATGGACTCTGTAGATCATTTCCCCCAACACAATTGCTTCAATCCAGTGTTCAATCGTCACGACACAAACTCGAGCACCGTCACTGTTCATCAATGGAGGTCCATCGATCTCGATCGGTTTCCTTCAATTGATGAACCCAGAAGCATCGTGGGATCATGAGGAGTCATTTCCCCACAACAATTGAGTCAATCACAGCCCCAAACTCCACGACTCAGCCTCGATTTCTTCCTCTGTCACCAAGCTCGATCAGAGCCAAAACGGCACCATTCCTTCTCGTTTTTGATGTGGATCGACTCGTCACAACCTCAGGAAGATGTTTGTAACCTCCAATTCGATCATCACAGCCCAATTCCTTCAATTTGATTTTCCCTCCCAAAACTCAATCTTTCGAATTCTCAGTTCTTCCTCACCGTCAATCTCTCGTGTTTACCCAGTTGAAATCACACTCAAAATGCTCACAAATTCACACTCTCAGGTTCAGCAATGGAAGAGGAATTGGTTGGGAGAGTATTGGATTTGGTTGTACACGGTTAAGGAAAATATGGAGATTAATGGAAATAAAAGATTAATTAATTAATTAAAAATTAATTAAACATCATGATGAGGTCTCCCCCAAAAACATGGATTCTGATTTCAAGGGATGAGTGACACTTGTCACTCATCCAGGTGTGTAGGGTCAACGGTCACTATTCATTATTATATTATTATTTTAATCCCGGCCTCGGTTCGTTAGTTCGTTTCCTTGATCATAACGTCGTCGTCGGATCTCCGATTTCGGCATGCCGCCTGTCGTTGGATTCGTATCGACGATACCTACGTAACGGTCCTTGGCCCTCGCCTATCGGACCACCCGATCAAAAAGTCAACATTTGGCCCCTAATAAGCCAAATTACCAAAATGCCCCTCAACTTCCGAACACCATAACTTTCTCTACGAATGTCGGAATCGAACGTGCCACCTGTCTATGAACTCGTGACGTCCCGAACTACGTCACGGTCATCGGTCAAAGTCCGTTTGACCGCCCGATCAAAAAGTCAACATTTTGCCCACGACCAGGGGCAAAATGGTCATTTTGCACAATTTGTCCGATTCCGCCCTACTAACCACCGTTCAACCTCACTAATCAAGATTAATCACTAAACTAATCCCGGAATTCGGGACGGGTCGTTACATACAAAACCATGTGGGCCACCGCCCAAAGCCATAAACATAAATCCATAAATCCAAAACCATTTAGGGTCCTCGACCCGAAATACCATTTCATAACCAATAATCCATTTTTACCACATAACACATATCCAACCGAAAAGCCATTTCATAGTTTCATTAATCCATATTTACCATTACCATCACCAGCATCCCTGATGCTTAGCGTCCCAGACGCTTGACGTCCCTGACGTCATATCTCACGGTATTAAGCAACGCGTGCTGCCCGGGGTCTCACCGGGTCCATATCTTAGACATCCCCGATGTCTGACGTCCCAGACGTCAATCATAGCAATCCTGCTCCTGAGTCATCATACGGTCCGGCTGCTCCGTATAATGACCCCTCGCAGGCAATGCACCGTGACTTCCCCAGTGTCCCAGACACCTGGAGGAGACCATCATATATCCTCGTATCCAGATGGTATATGGAAACAGTTTTATTAAATCATTTCACAATATTACAATGGGCCCCGCCCGAAATCTCCATAAAACAACATAATTCCATTTAGGGTCCCTGACCCGAAATCACAATTATTAAACATAGGGTCCCTGACCCGAAATTACCATTATAATCCAACTGGGCCTCATGCCCGATTTTATGAACCACTGGGCCCACGTCCCGATTTGTAAACCAACTGTGCCCGCAGCCCGACTTTATAAACCCACTGGGCCCACGGCCCGAATTCGTAAATTAATTGGGCCCCCGGCCCGATAACATAACTCAAATGGGTCTCATCCCGATTTCGTAAACGACTGGGCCCCTGACCCGATTTCATAAAGTAACTGGGCCCCCGGCCCGATTACGCACTCAAATGGACTCCAAGTCCAAAATTTCCAAAACAAGTGGGCCTCAAGCCCGAGTTCATATTTCCAATTTCAAAACCATTTCATCATATTATATCCAAGATCATAAACATGGAAAAATCCATGTAAAACCAGAAAACCTCGAACCGTACAATTTACCAACAATCAAATCAAAATCATACAACCACAATCATAATCCATATAAAACTTTTAAGCATGCATAGAATTTATAAAAGCAAAGTCCACTCAAAGACCGTTTAACGGTATGCCTTGATACGCGTGCCATCGGCCCTCCCGGGCCACACCACTATCACGGGGACTCCCAATCCTGTCCAAATTACATTAAAGGGTCACTAACCTCATCATTAACATCTTATCAAAGTCCCGTAATTTTTCCTAATTTTTAACTATTTTTAAACTTGATTTAAAACCTTCGGACGTCCCGAACAATATCGAGACGGTGTCCGATCGACATGAAACCAATTCCAAAATGTTCGTTACATTAAATAGGACAGAAGTCATGTTGACCTCACCTCGAGATTCGTGCCCACGCGCCGTCACGCACCGTCACGCGCCGCCGTGAGTTGCTTCGCGTGAAACCCATGCGCCTGCTACAGTGTCACCAGCCTAACCCGTATGTCTAGTAAACGGGTCCTTTAACCCGCGATACGACCCGGTTCCAATCCTATCAATTCGACACCGATTTCATCAATTGAGCATTCAGTTAGCTTCGTTCTAAGTTCAATTAGAGTTCTGTAATGATAATTTCACCAAAACCTACCTCAAATCACATGACTCGAAGATGAACATCGAAGAACTCTCTAACACTGTTCATCATCGAATATCGTCGATATCAAACGGTTTCCTTCAATTGATGCAACCAGAAGCTTCAAAGGACATAGGTAAACTCTTTCCCCATCTCAATTGCATCAATCGAAGCCTCAAACTCCACGACTCAAACTCGATAGCCGTACACTGTGCAATAATGGAACTTCATCAATCTCCAACGTTTTCCTTCAATTAATCCTTCCAGAAGCATCGTGGGATCCTCAGGAACATAATCCCCAGTTCAATTTCGTTAATCAAAGCCTCCAATTCCTCGACTCAACCTCGAATTTCCTCCTCTGTCACCAAGTGTGTTCAGAGCCAATACGTTGCCAATTTCTTTTGTTCTTTCGACGATTCTGATCGTTGTGATCTCAGAAAGCTCGAAGTGAGCTCAATTTCGATCCTCGCGGCCCAGTTTGCAGTATTTGAATTTTCCCCCCAAAATTTCTAAAATCCGAAACCCAGAATTCAGCACACTCACAACCCCTCGTGTTTCCCTTGGTATCTCAATCCTTCAATCACTCATTTTTCTCTCAATAACGGCAGAGGAAGGGAGCCAATTCTCCCAGTTCATTCCCCCCCCCCCCCCCCCCCCCCCAATTTGTGCACGGTTTGAAAGAAAATACAAAGAAAAGGAAGGAAAATGATGAAGGAGGAATGATGATGTTGTAATGATAGTGTTGGGAGGGAAACATGGAGCTAGAAACAAGGGATGGGTGACACTTGTCACTCATCCGGAGGTGCACAGTTAACGGTTACTATTCATTATTATATTATTATTTTAATCGAAGCCTCGGTTCGTTAATTCGTTCCCTTGACCATAACTTCGTCGTCGAATCTCCGATCTAGGCATGCTGCCTGTCATTGGATTCGTATCGACGAGACCTGCGTAACGGTCCTTGGCTCTCGTCCATCGGACCTCCCGGTCAAAAAGTCAACATTTGACCCAAATTGACCAAAATTACCAAAATACCCCTCAACTTCCGAACATCATAACTTTCTCTACGAATGTCGAAATCGAACGTGCCACCTGTCTATGAACTGGTGACGTCCCGAACTACGTCACGGTCATCGGTCAAAGTCCGTTTGACTGCCCGATCAAAAAGTCAACATTTTGCCCACGACCAGTGGCAAAATGGTCATTTTGCACATTTTGTCCGATTTCGACCTACTAACCACCAATCAACCTCACTAATCGAGATTAGTCACTAATATAATCCCGGAATTCGGGACGGGTCGTTACAGATCACACCTATTTCGTTTATTTTCTTCTTAAGTACTTTCAAGTCACACTAAACACCTATTATGTAACGACCCGTCCCGAATTTCAGGATTAGTTTAGTAATTAATTAAGGATTAACGTGACTAATCAGGGATTAGTCGAGAATCACGGACGGACGGTGTAAAATGAACGTTTTGCCCATGGAATTGAGCAAAATGTTGACTTTTGACTTGGGCGGTCAAATGGACTTTAACCGATGACTGTTACGTAGATCGGGATGTCGCGGGACGTCGAAATCAGACGTTCGACGGGAAAGTTACGGGTCTAGAATGCATTACGGTACTATTGCACGCAAACCGAGGAAATCGACACGTGACATAATTAGATTGGATAAAAGTCTAATGAGGACCCACCAGATGAGTAACAAGTGTCACCCATCTAATTTGCCCAGAACCTAATATTTTGGGCTTATCTTCATTTTCATCAGTCATCCTCTCTGTTTTCCCATACCCGTGAACCCCTCCCCAAAATTGTGTAACCCAACCCACACCAAACACCTTCAATCTTCATCTAATGCGGTTGACGTGTGATTGAAAAAGAGAGAGTGAAGGGAGAAGATTGTGGAGGTGCTAATGAGATGGATCGTCGTTGTAACAACCCGGAACTTCAAAAAGGGTAAAAATGTAAATTCGGAAAAAGATTTGTATAAAAATGACGATTTTACCCTTGTGAATAGTGTGGTTAAATGTTGACTTTTTGTTTGGCAGGTCGAACGGACGTTAGCTGATGACTGTGACGTAGTTCTGGACGTGACGAGTCCGTAGACAGGTGACACGTCTGATTCGGATAATCGAGGAAGAAGTTATGATGTTCGGAAGGTTGTGGGTATTTTTGTAATTTGGTTAAAAAGGGGCAATTCGTTGACTTTTTACCCGACAAGTATTCTTCACGCAATTTGAGGACCGTTAGGTAGGGCTCGATGTCCTGAGTATAATGACTGGAGGCACGCCGTCATCGGACGTCGGACGGTTAAGTTACGAGTCTAAGTATGTGAGGGCTAAAACGGTAATTTGGACATTAGAAGGGCAAAATGGTCTTTTAGCATCTGGATTCTATGAACAATCAGGTGAGTACACCTGGGGCTGATGGATTGGATATTTTTGGCTGTAACCACAGAATTTAGGACATCTGGCCATCCTCTAGTGGCTTCTAGCCAAGTCCTACACAGTTACAATTTTAAAAAGGGACTTAATCAATCAAATGAGAGAAACAGAGACAGTGAGCATAATCGACCATTTTTCAGTGTGTGAGTCGTGTGAGTTCCTTGTGTTGGTGAGTGAGTGATCAAATTCGTGCTTGTAACTTGAGTGATGGTGTTGTGGTGAAGAACTGAGTGAGGAAGTCTGTGAGCAAGTGAGGGAAACCCAGAAAGCAGAGAAGAACCGTGAACCTCAATCGATCAAAACCCATCTAAACCTTACCTGTGGTGGTGCTCAGTGAGCAGAAGGGAACCTGGAACGTTGTCCAGCTACGGTGGAGGTCACGACGGAGGACTGAAAGCTGGTAAGACATCTCGACTGCCCTGTTTTTCTGAAATCGTTCAAAATTGAAATCGATAGTTTTAGGGAATGGTTGAGTGATTCTGATGACTCTTGTAGTCGTAGAAGGTTACTACGGAACCCAAGGAGTCGAAACTGTGACCGGAGAGGCGAGTGGTGGCCGGATACAGAGACTAGAAAATTTTGAGTTTTGGTTCGAAGTTGGGAGGTAAGAATCTAGGCTTTAATTCGTGTTTTAGATATTGGGAGCAGTTCTAAAGTTAGGGACGAAGCTGTTGGTGAAGAGAAGTTTGAGAATGGCTGGAAAATGGATGAAAATTAGCCTATTCGGCTTAGTTGGACCGAGCTAGTCCGGACCGGTCTGAATCGGGCTGGCGAGAGGTAGACGACGATGAATAGTGCCATGCGTGGCTCCCACTCGCAGCCCTTTTGGGCGGCGCGTGAGGGCGCGTGGGGCCTCTTTTGGGGAAGTGTTCAACATGGTTTTCACTCTAATTGACATAAGGAACATTTTGGGACAAGTTTTGAGTTGATCGGACACCGTCTCTGGGTAGTTTTGAGTGTCCGAAGGTTTAGGAGTTAATTTAATTACATTTAAAAATTCCAAAAAATTGAGAAAATTAGTGTGAGCTTAATCGAAGAGTTTGTGACCCGAAATTGACATTTGACAGGTCGGGATATTCCTGAGGCAGCCGAGGAGCGTACGGGGCGCGATTGACGCATTCGAACTTTGTGAGTGGACTTTTATTTTCTAACCGAGCATGCATAACTGTTTTTATCTACTATTTCCATGCTTTTAAATATGGTTTTATGTTTTGGATTATTATATATCTGCTTTACATAATTGCATGGTTTTCGAGTTGTTTCTTAGACTTATACGTATTTCGACACGTTTTACGAGATATGGATTTGTGCAATGATTTGATCACGATTTCGATGCTATAGTTTTGGGATTTAAATATATGACTTGTTTTATATGATTACAAATGAGTTTTGAAAAGTGATTTCGATAACCAAGATTTTGGATTTTAGAATCGGATTTCGGAAACCGAGATTTAGTTTTCAAGCTTAAAAAGGGATTTCTGGATTTGGATTCGGAATAATGATTCTGGACGCCAGCATGGCTTCAGAATGGTGATTTCGGATTCGAATTTGGACATGGATTTGGAAATGGTTTTCAAACAGTTTTGGATTGGATTTGCTGGATCTGGTTATTGGGTTTAAAGACCCGGATATGATACATGACGGGGGCGGGCCCGGATTGGGTTTAAAGACTCAGATTGAGTTTAAAGACTCGGGACTTTAAAGACTCGGATATTATGATTTTCCCCCGTAGGCCTGTTGAATTTAAAGACTCGGGAGTTTAAAGACTCGGATTATATTGAGGCTTGTATTGAGTTTAAAGACTCGGGAGTTTAAAGACTCGGATAGATCCAGCAGGTTCGATTGGTTGATGATATATTTTGTATTTCATGTTTTTATGATGATGTTTCCATAATGATTACTATACGGTTTATACGGTTGTTTTCAGATACTTAGTTATGCATGCATGTTTTTAAAACGGAGGGTAAATCCTGGTTTGCTTTTAAAACTATTTTTGAAACACATTTTTATTTTTAGTCCACTCACACTTTTATGTTTTTAAATACCCTCCAGGTCGTGGTGTAAGCGTCGAGGCTAACGTTGAGGTAGAGGCAGAGGCATAAAGTTTTCTCGTTGCGTATTTAGTCAGCTCACAGTAGGATTTTTATTCTTATCTTGTACTGTTACTATGCTCTGTGCTATTGTTGAATGGTTGTATTATAACTTCTCCCTGGTCTGACAATCTATGTTTTGTGGTTAATTTGGTATTTTAAGTTTGGTTATCAGACGGGAGCAGGGTTCGTCCCGATTATCGAGGTGATAACCGGGGTGGGTCCTGTCAGTCGTGCAGGGTGGCCAGAAAAATCCGATACGGTGAGTTTAGGTTCAAAAATTGGAAAATTGGGTTTAAGTGTTGTTGATCGGTTTTAATGATTGGAACTTGTTCCTAGTGGTTGTACGAACGTTTGGGGGATCAAAATCAAGGATAGAGGTGGCCCGAGTTTACAGCGGAGAACGGTTGCAGGTTTACGGTTACCGTTCAACCTGGGAGGTAAATTTCCTGACCGATTCGTTCAATTCTGGGTTCATAGATTTGTTCTAGAGGTCGAGGTGAAGCTATAGGAAAAAAGAGGGATGAAAATGATTAAGAAATGGGGATTTGGGAGACGAGTTAGGTTGCGAATCTGCGCAACCCGGTTCCAATTATTCGGGTCTGACCCTTCGCGAGGAAGAAGACGATGATGTCATCAGTGACATCATCATGTGTTAGTTATCAGGTGACGTGGCCCAATCCAGGTCGACACGTGTCATGATGCAAGTGCCCAGCCAGCTTGACATGTTAGTGACATGGACCAATCAGATGGTGCCATGTGTTACTAACATGTCAAACACGTGGATCAATTGATGACTGGCATGTGGCACTATCAGAGTTCTTAGGTGACGTCTTGCTGATGTCAGCAGTGACATCAGCTTTGATCGTTGTTGTAACGACCCGTCCCGAATATCAGGATTACATATTAATTAATTACGGATTAACGTGACTAATCGGGGATTAGAAAAGAGAATTCGGACAGACGGTGTAAAATGATCGTTTTACCCTTGGAATTGGGTAAAATTTTGACTTTTGACCCAGGGAGTCAAACGTATGAGGACCAATGATTGTGACATAGATCGGGACGTCACAAGTTCGTAGACAGGCGGCACGTCGAAATTGGACGTCGAACGGAGAAGTCATGGTCACAAGATCGAAATCGAGAATTTAACGTCTCAGGATTCGCATTAAATGATAATTAAATCTGATAGGATGATTAATTAAGGTGGGGCCCTGGGATGAGTGACAAGTGTCACTCATCCCATTGGTCACTTCCCCTAATTTATGGATCTTGTTTCTCATTGGTCCATTTTTAATTATTGTTAAATGCACTCACACACTCATCTCACAATCCCTTTCGTCCTCACCCTTCATCATCACCAGTTCACATTCATCATCTTTGTTATTCCTCCAAACTCGTGCACCATTTCCTTCTTCCTAAACAAACACACAAAGACAAACCACCCCACTGCCTTATCATCTTCTGTGATCACTGAGAGACTGTGAGTGAAGGACTGCGAACAGAGGGACTGATGGGACGACAGAACACGGCGAGGACCCACGGCCGAGGTAAAACCCGTAACCCATGTTTGACCCAAAATGGAAGCCTGGTTTTGATGTTTGTAATAAGTTTTATTGATCCCAACATGACCTAGGGACCAAGGAGACTTTTTGGAGATCGTTTTCGAAGGAAAATGGTGGTTGGAATGGCTGGGAATAGAGCTTGAAGGTTGAGCTTACTATTCAAAAATTTAGGGTGAGCTTCTAGTTTGTGTTTTCTATTTTTGATCCCATAGAACTCTAGGTACGGTCTAGAAGAACATGTAGGAAGAAACGGGAGTCGAAATGACTGAGAAACAAGGTAGAACGTGGTTCACGCGAGGATAAAGAAGATACTGTTCCTAGCACATGGGCTTCATGCGCAGCGCCTTTGGGCGATGCATGGGGCAGAATTGGGGGACAAGTTCAACATGTGTTTTCATCTATTTGATTAATGAACATGTTGGGACAAGTTTCGAGTCAATTGGACACCGTTTCAGGGTAGTTTTAAGTATCCGAAAGTTTAGGGTGTATTTTAAATACGTTTAAAAATCCCGAAAAATTGGGGGATTCAATGTTAGCCTATTTGAAGTAGTTAGTGACCCTCGAGTGTGATTTGGACAGGTCCGAATGTTCCAGTGATGGTGAGTTAGCCTGGGGAGGCTTATGGCATACATATCGAGGCAGCAGTGTAGGACGGTCTGTGAGTGGACTTTATTTTCTAAACTGTGATGCATACATAACTGTTTTATATGTTTTACATATGTGATTTCTATGATTATGATTGTGATATTGGTGATTTACATATTTGCACGTGTTTCGAGATGATTTACGTATTTGCATGTATATCGAGGTTTATGGTTTTACACTGTGGTTATACTTGCTTGTGGTTTCGGTGATGGTTGATGAAATGGTTTTGGATTTGAAAAGGTGGCATGAGACCCATTTGTTTTGGAAACCCTCGAACATGAAGTCCATTTGAGTTATACTATCGGGTTAGGGGCCCAGTTAGTTTACGAAATCGGGCATGAGGCCCAATTGTGTTTTATGAATGTGATTTCGGCTCCGGGACCCATAAATGGATTTGGATTTGAGAAATAAGATTTGTGGATTACGATGGTTTTATGGAAATCCCTAGCATAGGCCTATTTGAACGGATTGAGATGATTATGAAATGTTTTTCTATATACCATCCTTATATCTATGGATTATCTCCTCTAGTCGTCCGGGACGCTGGAGTTGTCACGGCGCATTACCTGCGAGGGGTCACTGCACGGAGCGACCGTACCATATAGTGACTCAAGAGCAAGATTGCTAGACGCCTAGGACGTAAATTTCTGGGATGTTTAGAGATTGACTCGAGTTGAGACCCCGGGTAGCACGCGTAACTTAGACCGTGACATGACGTCTGGGACGTCACGCGTCTGGGACGCTAGACATCTAGGATGCTGAGGATTGGTATATAATGGTATTGATTTGAATTGTGATTCATGGTTTTACTGGATTATGTATGTAGATTTCAGATGTATTGGATTTATGAAATGGTATTTCAGTGTTGGTGGTTTTGGGAAGTGGCCCACATGATTGGATTTACGGTTTTGGGCTGAGTTCCCACATATTTTTGGATTTACGGTTTTGGGCTAAGGCCCTAATGATTTATATAAGTAAATGGTTTGATTACTGGTTTTCGAATGCATGCATGCTTTTTAGTAAAGGGCATAGATGTCTTTTTATGAAAATGTATTTTTATTAAACTATTTATTTTTGTCCACTCACAGTTTTTAATGGTTTTAATGCCCTTTAGGTTGATCATAGATGCGGGCTGTAGCAGAGACCAAGACATCGCACTCCTCCACTGATCCAAGCACGCTCTGGAAGCCCCGAATGGGCTGCGGTTTGTAGTTATCCCTTGTCTGACGCTTCGTATCAGACGGGAGTATGGCACATCCCGTGTTAATCCCGGAGGACTTTTGGGATGGGTCGTGTCAGTTGACCTTTGACAGCTGACGTCAGCGTTGACTTTAATTACGTTAGCAACGTTGAATTTTGGGTTGACCACGTGCGTGGGGGCGCATGAGCGTAAATTTCGAGGTAGGACCAATGTCATTCAAAGGGTTTCGACGATCCAGATCTAATGGTGGTGGTTTCACGTCGATCAGAGATCGTTATGTTGGTCAAATCGAGGTTTTTTACCTCGAGAAACGTGTCTGGGACACTTTTATTTTTCCAGGAGTTCTGGGGTTTTATCCTATGGGCTTATATAGATAGTTAGTGACCTTTGGGTACGATTTGGACAGGTCCGGAAGTCCTGAAGATGGTGGATTAGCCTCAGGGAGGCTTATAACATGCGTATCGAAGCAGCAGCTAGGACGGTTTGTGAGTGGACTTTTGTTTTCTAAATATGATGCATGCATGACTTTTTTATATTTTTATATCCATGTTTGAATGCCTTGAGTACGTATATTTTTGGTGTTTGGTATTTATGTATTTGCATGTATTTCGAGACGTATAGTTTTATGTTGGATTTACATGTGCTTGTGTTTTCAACTATTGATTTATGGAACGGTTTTGGTTTTGGAAATATGAAATCGGGCATGAGACCCATTTGATTTGGAAACTATCCGACTTGAAGTCCATTGATTTAATGAGGTATCGGGCTGAGACCCATTTGGTTTACATGATCGGGCTAGAGGCCCAGTTGAGTATGATATCGGGCATGAGTCCCATTTGTGGCTTCTTAAATGTGATTTCGGGTTCGGAGGCCCTAAATGGAATTGAATTTATGGATTTATGATGGTTTTATGGAAATTTCGGGCATGGCCCATTTGAAAGGTTTTGAGATGCTTTGAAAGGTTTTGAAAAGGATTTTATAATTTTTTTTCCATATAGCATCCATATATAAGGATATGTGGATGGTCTCCTCCAGATGTTTAGGACACTGGGGAAGTCACGGCACATTACTTGCGAGGGGTCATTTCACATAGCGACCGCACCGTATAGTGACGCAGGAGCAAGATTGCTATGATTAGACGTCTAGGACGTCAGACATCTGGGATGTTAGAGATTTCCCCGGAGAGACCCCAGGTAGTACACGTAGTCTTAGACCGTGATATGACTTCTGAGACGTCAAGCATCTGGGATGCCAAGGATCAGTATTTGGATTACAGATTTATTGGATTTATGAAATGGAGTTTATGTGTTTAAAAAATGGATTTGGGCAGTGACCCACATGATTTGGATTTACGATTTTGGGTTGAATTCCCATACTTGGTGATTTTACTGTTTTGTGCTAAGACCCTAATGATTTGAGGAATGAAATGGCTTTGGCTTTATTAACGGTTTTATTATATTTGAATTAACCATGCATGCATGCTTTTTAAGTGAATGGCATAAATGTCTTTTTGATAAATGAGTTTTTATTAAATTATTTATTTTCGTCCACTCATAGATTTTATGATTTTTAATGGCCTTCAGGTTGATCTTCGGATGCAAGTTGTAACAGAGACCGAGCTATCACACTTCGTCATTGATCTTGGCACACTCTGGAAATCTGAGTGGGTTAAGGTTTGGGTTATCCCTTGTCTGGCTTTCGTGTCCCATATGGGTTCGATGGTCTGACCCATCGTGTCACACGTGGGTTAGATGGGAGCATGACATATCTCACGTTAATTTCGGGGAAATTGAGATGGGTCGTGTCATATTGTTTATCCATGATCAACTAGTGGGGATCATTAATTCATCAACCTATAAATAATTAAACCAGCTACCTAGGTTCTATACACTCTTTCTTAATCAAAGTCTTTTCATTTGTATCTTACAATGTACCTAGGAATGATGCTTGGGGTGGATTTTTTTTAAAACCTTTTTAATCAAAGCCAATTTTTTTTATTATTTAGATTCTATAATGTAGCTAAACCGTGCACTCCTTTTGTTGATGTACAAAATGTGTCAATTTAGAAGTGGAATCCTACTCAGCTACGTGTCCTTGAACTTACTTGTCAAAAGAGGATAACTGGCCATCAGTCAGAGGTAAGCACCAGTGTGGTGCCCACCTAAGGGTACTCTGACGCCTAAGTCATTGTAGGTCGGTGTGTATAAGGGGTAAGTGATGAATATTAATTTGCAAGTAGATGTGAATAGTAAAGCTTACTTGCCTTTATTGGCGAATTAACCCTTTTTGTATGGGTGTGAGGGAGTAAACAAATGAGTTACTTAAATATGAGAGTATGTGCATCCATCGTGGGACTGACACGTGTCCCTCTAATGGATGAAAGAGATTTGTCCGTGTGCCACCTGATGATCAGTCTTTGCTAAGGTTTGTCTACTAGTATGAGCTTGGAGCCCATGGGCTTATAAGTGTATATTGAGTTTGAGGTATTAGGCCCATGAAGTCTAGTATCAAAAGAAGTCCCACAACTTCTTGACCGAGATGAAATTCCTTGGTTGAGACTTGTAAATTATCCCAGACTCGGTGTAGGGATATACCTCTAGTCCCCCAAGTCTCCCAAGCAAGGGAGTGTACCGAGCGGAGTTGTTGGTTGTCCGTGAATGTTCAGATCGGTCTCCGAGGTAGGACTGGGTAAGTGGATATGTGGCACAATGATCGGTATGTATGCTCTGGTATATGTGGATGCCACAAAGTGTTGACAGGGTGTGGAATGACCTGTCAGTGTTGCGGTGTGCCAGATATTGTGTTAGGTAGTCGGCGAAAGTGGGGCAGGTTAAGGGTCACTAGTTGTGCAGCTCGATCTGCGACTTCTGGGTTTCGAGCGTGTGCGCGTTGTGATGCGTGATGCCAATGGAAATGCGACAAGTGTCAAGTGGTAATAACTGCTTCGTTTTTACCAAGGCATCCTTACGCATGCCGATATTCCTCTATAAATAAATCAGGTAAGTTAGTAAGAAAATCACTTTCACTTTTCACGATGTTTGTTGTGGCAAAGCCATGTTCTTTTTAGTAGGCAATTTTCGGCGAGCAACGGTGCATAGGTGTGCACGGTTAGGCGATTTCTGATGAGGATTACCACCGTGTAAAAACAAGGGACATGTGTTTTTCCTCTTTTCTTTTGGATCAAAGTTCCCTTTTTGGTATGAACGTGGGATGAATTGGGGGTCGTATGGTGGTTGGATTTGAGGAGCATAATGGTCAGTGAAATAGCCAGTGTTCGTGTTTTTTCCATTGTCTAGATTGTTCTGATGCCTGATGGACGTAGTCATTTAAATATGGTGCTAGAGTATGCTGGTGATGGCCAATTAAGGGCGTCCTCGCATTTTTCTCCACTAGAGTCGGTGGAGATTAGTGATAGTGGAAAAAGCAACAAGAGACCTGGTCAGAGATATCAGACCTCCATTGGGACGTCTGGTCATAGTGAGGGCAATAAAGAGGTTTCTCAGACAAACGGTGATCTAAGTGCGGCATTCCGCACTATAAAAGTTACCGGTGGTTGGGATAGCGAGTTAGTGAGGATCAATGGGGGGGCTGAAACGAAAAGCGCCAAAAAACACGATCCCTACCGTTGTGCTGCAAAAGAAGGCCAAGTTTTCCATGGATGAGTTGATCAGTAGGGAGACCAAGTGGAATTAGAAGAAATGGCGGTCAGTCTAGAATATCTCCTCAGAGGTGGAGTTGAAGCTAGTTGGTCCTCGGGACATGTCGAGTAAGCCTCCACTGGGGTACGCTCTATTTTACCTCGAGCTGTATATGTATGGGGTTAGACTTCCGCTACACCCCTAGCTCAATGAGATGGTCCGAAAGATGAAGGTGGCCCTGAATCCACTTAATCCCAACATGTGGATTATGCTAGTCAGTTTATACACGGCGTTCTGAAAAATGGGGTAACTTGAGTCGACTTATTGGAACGTGTTGCATTTATACGAGTTTAGGTAATAGTAGCAAAGTAGGGTTTGGGTGCACACTCGACTCTGGGACAAGTGTGTTCGAGGGGAGTTCATCCTGGGTTTGCCATCGTCACAAAAGACCTATAAGACAATGTTTTTCTTCGTTGGTGGAGACTGGGGTGGGGAAGGCATTTTGTCGGAGTTCCAGGAGTTGGATGGCCCGGGTCAGTCTTTATGGCAATTCATTTTTGCTGTGTTGTTGTTGTTTTTTTTTTGGGATACTGATCGGTGTTGTGTGACTGACCTTAGTATGTGTATATAGGTATTTTTTCGGAGGTACCATATTTGGATAGGTACAAGGTGGTCTATGAGTTGGTCAGGGAGATGCTCAGGCCAATTAGACGGGACCACTTCATCTTGTACGTGCCAAAGACCTTGCTGGAAGTCGGCCTAATCTCACCCTTGGATGAAAATTTTAACCTAGACTCTCTTTTACTAGTAGTCGGGGTCTGTGCGCTGACCCGCTGTTATTATTGCAGTTGTTCCTAAATGCGCTGGGAAACTTGTCGGTGACTAAATGAGGCTTTGGAGGAAATCATACAGGATATGTTTACTTCAGCTGAGCATGGCGCAGTGGCCGAGCCAGCAGTGACTCTTCCTCCCACGGGGTCGGCTGGCGATAGGAAGAGGAAAGCGGGACCGACACCGAGCGGGGCGCCTCATTTACAGGGTAGCACGGGTATTGATTCGAGGGATGCAAAATGAATGCACCTTTTGATGGAGAAGAAAAATACCAAGAGGGCGAGGAAGGCTTCTGCGAGGGCCATAACTCTGGTGGTTGGTCCTCCTCTTGATCGGTCAGTAAGCCAATGGCTTTTGTTGTTGAGCTGGGCCAAGAAAGGGTTAATGACCCTAGACAAGCGGGGCAATCCGAGGGGTTATTTGGTTTGAGGTACCTTAGTCAATTGTCGGGGGTGAGGGGGTAGATGTCTAGGCCAACCTTCAATGGGTTTCTGGGTAAGAGAGGGAAACTTAGCTCACTGTGAGTGGGTCGGGACCTATATTCCTAACAGCTTGGGCCCTAGGCCCAAAATATTAGAGGGCCCAAAATTTTATATTATACAAAAATCAATTGTTTGAGACAGAGCATACAAGGGAGGGATGGCTAGACGGAAAGTTAGAATGTGCACTGGCGCATGGCTTCTTGGTTTCAGACTAACAGTTTCAACGTTTTTCCCATTAAATCTCAGTTATTCTAAACTTCTAATTTCTTGCCATCTCATTCAAACTCCCAAATCCCCATCTCAACAATTGTTCTAATTTCTAGACCCAAATCTCCACTACTCTTCTCTTCCCTAAACCCATTTTGATTTGCCTACAATATTGCTATGGAACCAAGGCCGCAGCAGTCGCCAACTCACTGTCTCACCATGGATTTGCGGCACCAAAGGAGCCTAATTGGCCCAAAATCACTCTTGCAAAAGCTGCGAAATTTTGTGATATTCTTGAATTTTGTGAATCGGGTTTCTGATTTTGTGAATAGGGTTTCTGATTTTGTGAATTGTGTTTCTGATTTTGTGAATTGTGTTTCTGATTTTGTGCCCATATTCATATGTCTTATTGTTATTTAAATTATTGTGAGATTCTTGATTAATTCTGGTTCTTCTGTAGGATGAATAATCTTTGAACTCATTCGTTTGTAATGTTTAAGCATCTTTCTATTTCTTTTACTAATCACATATCGAACAAATTTTTTTATTTATATAATTATGAACACAATTCATTATTTAATGATCTATTTAATTAAGTTGTTTCCCTTATAAACTTGAATTTCTCTATTCGTGTTGTCTAGTTACGACATTTTGGGATGTTGCACTTGAATTTTATGTAGCGGTTGAAATTTTTGGAAAGTATCAGGGTATTGATAGATCATGCACTCTATTCAATAACAATAACAATCCTAGAAGGTATGGTTATTATTCTTATTCTGTTGTTTACTAGTCATTACAAAAATACTCAGTATTATTTTTGACATTATTCTTGAGATTGCAAGACTTCGTTTTTATATCATTTTGGCGATGATTGATTATCATATTAATATTTTGTTTGTAATTTTTCAATTTAGTGGGAACCATGAACGTGACTGGCTCAGAACTGGTTCTTTCTATGGGAACATGGATTTAGGAGGAGAATGCGGTGTGTCGGTTGAAAATATGTTCTATGTTCCCACAGAGAACAGAGCCAAGTTTTGTTATGTAAATATTGTATTTCAATATGAATCCATCAAATTCAATTAGCTCTTCATTTTGACAATGCGATTTAATGGTATTTTGTAATCCAGATATTCAACTGACTATGACATGTTTCATTTCTACATAGTGGACACAGAGCATGATTGGAGAGAAGGATCAGAACAGTACACGTTTTGTTGAGCACTTTTTAGCATCAGTCGATAGGCAGAAGCAACCGTGGGTGATCTTTCTTGCACACCGGATTCTGGGATATTCTTCTTGCATCTCTTATGCAGAAGACGGATCATTTGAAGAACCAATGGGGGAGTGACAGCCTCCATAAACTTTGGTAGAAGTATAAGATTGACATTGCCATATACAACCACGTTCATAACTACGAAAGGACATATCCCTTTTATCAAGTATATCACAATTACATTACACTTCTCAGTTGATGACATATAGCTTCTAACAACCTTTTCTTTTATGCACATGGAGAATATCAAAATTAATCTAAAATTTGATGGATTTGTTATAATTGGGTCGTTGACAATTAGTAACTAATGAGTGAGGTGTTATGGTGTGTCTGAATAGAACATTTGCACAAATGAAGAGAAGCCCTATTATAAGGGAAGCATAGAATCACCACAATTAGTCACTTGTACACTATGTTGGTATTCACTCATGGAACATTGTATTTGGATTGTACACTGTTATCTTGAATGGTCTTTGCCTAATTCATTGAATTATACACTGTTATCTTGTATTTTATTTTTCTTTATGAGTCCATCTACTATTAAAGATGTGCTAAATGATTTAGCATTATTATGTATTTAAAATTGGTTTAACATTAATATGTATTGAAAATCATATGATGAAAATAAAAGCATAATTGCATAATTGATGATTTTTCTTTTAAAAGTGCAAGAATAAGACATTTGAATGGTAAATTATGTGTCTCTAATTTCATCGCTATTTTTAATTTTTTTGGAGCATGATGCTGGTTAAATAGTGAAACTCTTAATTGAAGACTGTTCTTATATTGACTATGAATGTTTGTATGAATGGTAGATTGCTTGCTAGCTTGATTTCATTCTCTACTGCTGTTATGCTAGAGCTGTTGAGGACTAATGTTTTTGGTTTTAGTTGTCCTAGGGAGTTTGAGTAGTTGCTGCTTTTGATTTTGCTGATTTTCTTGTTTTTGATTCTGAACATGGGGCACTCTTTTTCCTTTATTTGGAATTTCGTTCCAGTGGATTTTCCTCTGATAAAGATTTTAACGAGACCTCATAGTATAAAAATAATATAATCAATTTTATAAAATTTATATTTTTAATAACTAGTATGTGAATTGAGGGCCTATTTTCTATTTTTGTCTTGGGCCTTTAAATGTTTGGATCGGCTATGATTCCTAACCCCATATTCCATGTTCCATGGTCTGTCCTATCCTCTTCCACCATTTTTGAGCACTCATCTTCCACCATCTCATCATCCTCTGCCACTATCTCATTATCCTCTACCACCACCTAATCATCAAGCTTATCACCGTGCAGTTCCATAGAGCTATCCGAGCTGGAAGGTCTGTCTGAGGCCTCAATTTCTGAGCGCATAGAGAAGTCTCTTCGCATTGCTTCCCACGTAAGTGTTATGTCTATTTCACACTTGTATTTTTTGTTGTGTGATTTTGTGATAACATGTATTAAGTCTGTGCAGTCCCTCGGTGAAATGTTCATCAATTACACCCATGTGCTGAGACGGGTTAATATTACTGACAATGAAAATGCTAAATGTAGAAAGTAATCAGTGGCTTTGCGCCAATAGGCTCAAGAAGCCGAGTAGGCTATCAAGGCCAAGACTGACTTGGAGAGAGAAAACTCTAGTAGCATCAGCACACAATTGATCAGCAAGCTGCTCAACTGGGGTTGTACCAGTTAGAGGCCGAGGTGGCCCGGGCGGCTGAGGTGGAGATTGACCGATCGAGGACCGAGCTAGCTCGGGTAGAAAAAGAGCAAGAATAGAGGGATTCAAAGGTGGAGCGGTTGCAAGCCAAAGTCAAGCGATTGAAGGCGAAAGCGGTGAATCAGTAGGTGGAGATAGAGGTGCTGAGAGCCAAAATCGCATCTGCCAAATTGGATGCTCTAATTGAGTTTTTGGGGTTGAAGGAGTATTAGAAGAAGCTGAATAACTTCGCTTCGGCAGATGAGCGGAAGGTGTATAAGAACATCTCCGTCACCTATCCAGACCTCCAGCTGAACACTATTCCCTAGCTCGATTCTGAAATGACTCTGTCAGAAGTGAAGTCTTTCAACTTGGAGGGCTAGGAATAGGATCTGGAGGTTGAGTCGGTTGTTCCTCCTGAGCAGACCAGGGCATGTCCCATTGGTTGTTCCTTCAGCCTCCTCCGATGGATGAAGTTGTTAATCAGGTGGAGCTGATCGTCGAGGATGTTGGTCAAACTGGCTTCCTTCTACCTAACTTTAAAGTTGTTAAACTGACCGACGTGCATGTTGGGGTAGAGTAGGATTTCCTTTTGTAATGATTTTTGTAATTTTTGGCAGACCTACAGGTCTTTGACTTTCTATCAATCTAACGACATGCAGTTAGATTTGTGTGCATGTACTTAGCTAGGTAAGTATATGCTTCTGTAAAACGACATGTAGTGTGTGGTCCGCATATATTTAACTTGGTAAATGTATACTTGGTAAGACTGACCGATAGAGTGTCCGGTTTGTATAGGTGTATGCCTTTGTAGACTAACCGAGAATGTGGTCAGTCGACGTGTATTTAAGTTAGAAAATGTATGACAGTGTATCTGTAAAGTAGTCTCAAAGCTCGGTAAAATTGTCACAAAGGAGGTTGAACTTGAATTATGATCAGTGTGGGGCGTCTGATGGTTCTCAGCTGGTGTTTCAGTACATGGTCTTATTTGCATGAAGCAGACGAGCAGAGGAGTTGGATATATGTGGTGAGTGAGTACATGTAGGTTTGTGTGGTATGAGAGAAAGATAATTACTATAGGGGGTGGGCTTCGACTTCTAAAGTGTATTACTAAATAGATGATTTTGGGCTTTAAGTATCTTGGACTCAAATAATCCAATTTGGTTTGCACCATCAAGGTCCAATAACCACACTAGGTGATTTTTAATCGAGAAATTCAAGTTTTCTAATTTGTGGGACAGACTACCCCCATTAAAGGAATTTCATCTCCGAAATTCGCTCGACATAATTCGAACACACAACTTCTATTTTCAAACTTCTAATGCGACTCACCAATTGAAACTCCTCACTCCACCTGTTGACTACTTAGGTCACATCACAAGCAGATAAGATTAAATGGCAATTAACGATACCAAATAACGAAACTTTCTAAAGAACACCCCAATCGAAAAGTCCACGTGGGTATCGAAATCGAGGTATATTGGCTGACATATTAATGATGTGATCCAAATGACAGAAACCAAATTTGAAATTGTGTGTTTTAGCAAGTCGTCGTGAAAAGAAAATAAGAACAATAAATATTAATAAACCCTAAAGTTACCATTGAGGTGTGAATGACAACAAATACATTTTATGAGAAATAATTAATAATAAAATAATATGCAGCCTAACACTACAAGAAAAACAATTTTAGCACACCAATAATTATATGTGTCTTTTGACTCTATAGACACAAATATTTGTGTCCTATAACAAAGGGCACGCAACAACTACTATTATTTGCCCGTGCCCACCTTGAGCGTGCATTTTGATCAAAGGACACAAGTAACTTACTTTGTGGCCAATTATCAAAGATCAAAAGACACTGATATTTTGTGTCTTTGTTCTGACAGTGAGCCCACATGTTTTGTTAAACTCATGGACACAAATATATTATTGTGTCCTCTATTCTAATTTTTAAATAAAAACAATTCGTGCTACAGTATACAATTCTTGTAGCACGAATTAGTCTTTTCTTGCAAACGCATGTTGAGCAGCGAAACTCAAAGAGAATAATTCATAGATTGCAACTTGACAAAAGAATTAGCATAAATTATATTTATCACACCATCTCAACGTACACTTATCCAAATTTCCAAAACTCACAATTGTGAACATAACTCTAAACTAGGGATCCCATGAATTAAGAGGAGGAACTGTCTAATTAAGCACAATTTGTCCGGATTTCCAACTAAGCACGCTTGGTATTTAATGGATAACATAAAGACTGGGATTGTGTCCTTCCTCTTCAAAATATATGGACTCTCCTACCTTCGAAAGCGATTCAACTCCTACAAAGCAGCAAGAAGTGATATAACCATCATGAAAATTTTCTTTCAAAATAAAGCTAGTGGAATTGGAGGTAAGCAATTTTGTACCAGCTCCATAGCAGCACCAGAAAGACTCGTTGCTAGTAAATTCACATCAAATGAATCTCATAGAAGGAAACTCCCCCTTGTATGTGGTAATAAAACTGAATTGATCACAAAGGATTTTTTGATTTATATGCCAAAACCACTAGTCAAATTCCTCAGGAAGAACTTACGAGATCTGCAAAACAATCACAAACACATTTACATTCCATTCGGTTCTCCAACCTTTTATTAAAAAAATTATTGATCAGGTGAATTTGAGAAACAATATAAAGTAAATACATCAACAAATGGCATACTTAAACTGAAAAATTTATGAAATTGTTAACACATTTACGAGATGCATGATGTGCATCCCACTGCGATTCAGATTGCAGAGCACTCTCACTAACCCTGCATATGGGCTAGTCCAATTCATTAATATACCTGTATGTAACGCAACAAAGGGCAGAATGAGGTGGTCAGAAACCTGTCTTAGCCCCTTGAATATGCTAATCATCTTCATAAATAGAAAACAAGAAACTAGAACGAATAGTAGTAAAAAAAATTAGATAAAGGTAAGGAAAAGATAATCAACAAAAGAAAAAAATTTCATCAAAATCAAAATGGAGAAAATTGAAAACAGTAGTAAACAAAAAATGGCTTATGTAGATAATCTAATTGCATCAACTAATCTATGTTTCTCACTTTATGTGAGTTTCCATCATCCTTGAGAAGAAAGGAGTCCTTAGTCGACATTAGGTCTATATTTCCTCATAACTTCAAGTGAGGGGGAGATTTCCTTACATGAAGAATTTTTTAAAATGAATCAAAAGTGGTAGATGATCTGCAATTTACCCCAATGTAACGACCCGTCCCAGAATTCGGGATTAGATTACGGACTAATCATGATTAGCAGGGTTAATCGGTGATTAGTTGGGCGAACTCGGACGAACGGTGCAAAATGACCGTTTTGCCCCTGGTCGTGGGCAAAACGTTGACTTTTATTCGAACGGTCAAATGGACTTTGACCAATGCCCGTGACGTAGGTTGGGACGTCACGAGTTCATAGACAGGTGGCACGTTCGATTCCGACGTTCGTGGTGAAAGTTATGATGTACGGAAGTTCAAGGGCACTTTCGTAATTTGGTCGAAATAAGGGGAAATGTTGAATTTTTGATCGGGTGGTCCGATGGCTGAGGACCGAGGACCTTTAGGAAGGTCTCGATGCCCTGAGTTCGTAGACAGGCGGCACGCACCAATCGGAGTCCGTATGACCGAGTTACGGGTCTGGATGAGTGAGAGGCATTTTGGTAATTTTTTGCACAAGGGCAGAATGGTAATCTCACGGGGGCTGCTTGCACGGGCACTGTAGCACCGTGAATGGGGAAACACGACCAGTGCACGGGGGCATTGTTTAACCTTGAAATTGAAGTGGGGTATGGTTTAATGTGTCCATTAATTGTTAAATAGGATTGAGGAAGTGGAATCGTGGTTGAGTGGAACTGGGAGGATCAGTCGTGCACAGTGCACGGGTGGTTTCAAATTCCGGTGAGGTTCAGTTTGCGGGAAGCAAATTCCCAGTGGGTCTGAGATTGTTCCCACTAGTTGTCGTCCTTATTGTGTGTTTAGCTGAGTTGTGAGCTGAGGGGATTTACTTTGGGTAAGGACTGAGTGAGAGATTTGGAGCGTTGGCGGACTGTGTCTGAACTGGAAAACAGAGAGATGGGAACCATGAGCAATTGATCGCCCTTGCGTGTCTGTGAGAGTTCTGTGTGATTCTGCGATCAAGGGCGAGCGGCCAGGCAGACTGGTGAGTGACGTTGGCTGAGTATCGTGTGAGGGCAAGCCTCTGTGTGTGAGTATGCTCTCAGGAAAAACCGAGAGGTGTTGACTGGGTGGTGCAGCCAGGAGTAATCGAGTGGAACCAAATTGGTCCGAGGGGAGGCTAGGACGGCTCTGGAACCCAGTAGGATGCGGCGGAGAGCACGGTGGCGGACGGCAGGCAAGTAATCCTCATTTCCCTCTGGGTGCTCTGTTTTACCGTTTTGGTTCAATCGTTAAGTCGTGAGGTTTGGGCGTAAGTCGAAGGTTTCTGTCGGTTTGGTTGGACTCCTTGGGTCCCTAGGAACCTTGTGGTTGTGGCGCAGTGATGGGGGGAAACTCTGGTGGCTGAGAGTCGAAACAGGGCTTTGACGGGCTGTAAATTCGAAGTTTGGAAGGGTAGAAACGGGCTTAATCTTCGTGATTCAATTAGCTAAATCAATAGATTATGATTGGACGAATCTAATGGACTAATTAGGACTGAAAACCACCTAGAATAACCAGAGAACCGTGAACGCCGGTCTGAACCTGGTGAACTGGGTTCACCAGAGATAGACGATGACACTGTAGCGGCGCGTGGGCTTCACGCGCAGCCGCTTGCGGCGGCGCGTGGGGCCGCATGGGGAGTCCAATGGGGAAGTGTCCAACATGGGAAATAATCTACGCAATGTAACAGACATTTTAGCGTTGGTTTCGTGTCGATCGGACCCCGTTTCGACATTGTTCGGAATGTCCGAAGGTTTTAAGTCGGGTTTAAAAATACTTAAAAATTCGGGAAAATTACGGGACTTGATTAGGATGTTATTGTGGAGGTTAGTAACCCTCTAATGTGATATGAGCAGGTTCGGGAGTCCCGGTGTTAGCGACGAGGCCCGGGAAGGCGGGTGGCACGCGTATCGAGGCGCTCGGTTAAATGGTCTGTGAGTGGACATTGGTTTTGGTAAATTCTATGCATGCATAACTGTTTCATGATTGTGGTAATTGCTTTTATATGCTTTGATTTGGATATCGGTGAATTTATGTGGTTTCACGCATTTCGAGGCGATTTACGGGGTTTGCGCGTAAATCGAGATTTTCCGGATTTGCACTGATTTCCATGATTGTGGTTCGAATATGATTTTATGAAACAGTTACGGATTTGATAAAGTAAATTCGAGCCAGGGGCCCAGTTGATTTAAGAAATCGGGCCAGGGGCCCAGTTAATTTATATATGTGATTTCGGGTGAGAGACCCTAAAATGGAATTGAATAAATGATTTCGGATTTAATAATCAAATAATTGGACTTATGACGATTTTATGGAAATTCGGGGCAGGGCCCTTGTGATATTTTGAAAACGAATAATAAAATGTGTTCCATAAAACCATCTCGATACGAGGATGTATATTGGTCTCCTCCAGGTGTCTGGGACACTGGGGAAGTCACGGTGCATTGCCTGCGAGGGGTCATTGTACGGAGCGGCCGGACCGTATAGTGACTCAGGAGCAGGATTGCTATGATTAGACGTCTGGGACGTCAGACATCTGGGATGTCAGAGATATGGACCCGGTGAGACCCCGGGCAGCACGCGTTGCTTAATACCGTGAGATATGACGTCTGGGACGTCAAGCGTCTGGGACGCTAGGCATCTAGGATGCCGGAGATGGTAAAGTAATAAACATGTGCCACTGGATTTATGAAATAACTTTTGGATTGATTTTTGGATTGAAACTATGTTTGCGGTTTCCGGGCTAAGGCCCTAAGGGTTATTTCAAATAAATATTTGACTATTGGTTTTTGACGCATGCATATGTTTTTACTGAGGGGCATAAATGTCTTATAAAATGTATTTTACGAACTTGTTTATTTTCGTCCACTCACAGCTTTTGGTTTTTAACGCCCTTCAGGTTGAGCGCGGATGCGACTACAGCAGGGGACCGGGACATTGCATGCCTCCTCCATCGATCCTTGCGCACTCTGGATGCCCATAGGGGCAGCGGCGTTGGGTTATCCCTTGTCTGGCACTTTGTGTCAGACGGGAGCACGTCACATCCTGTGGTAATCCCGGGGGGGGATTAGGATGGGTCGTGTCACCCAACCTTTTTATTATTATTGTTTTTGTCTTTATTAAAAATGCTCAAAAGATCTTGAACAAACAAGAAACATACTAGGTAATACAACTCAACAAAACCAAATGTTCAAAGCGCAAGTTTAGACTACTAGTTTGCATGTATCAGCAATTCCAATCACAAGACAAGCTTACTAAATGTGAAAATTGAAAATAAAAATATTCGTATCAACATACAACAGATTGTCCGTATTTTAGGCATTCAATTCAGCACTACTATAGTACTTTCGAAGTCATAACATTGAAAAAATTAGAAAAAATTGAAGCCAAAATCATAAGTTTAAATAGTAATCAAGGAGAAATGGAGGCAGGCCCTAATTGAGAAACCCTAATCTTGTCCAAGCACCAAATTTTGAACCCCAGACCCAAAAAACTAATTCCTAATCCCCATGTCTTAAGAGCTTAAATCTTGGCGAATTCCTGATTTCCACTCATCAAACTTAAGCTCAACCTCAAATTTGAGAACGATACCTCCATGTCTGAATCTAATTGACGCCAGGTGACACCTCCGTCGCCACGCCTCCGCCCATCTCCATCTACATCACGATTTGCGAGTCATTTTTCCTCCCTCACGAGTCGGCGACGAATCCATTGCGAATCTGCCAAGCGTCCTTTGCGAGTCTGTGAAGCCTCCTTCATCGATCTCTTCCATGAAGTATTGAAGTCTCGCTCATCAATCTCCTCCGTGAAGACTTGTCCATCAATCTCCTCCGCAAAGCCCTCCTTCGTCCATCATCGGGTTCCCTTACTCACCTGTCTTAAACCTCTAGAAATTGAAAGGTAAGAAAATGAAACGAAAATAACAAGCAAGAAGGCGAGAGTTTGAGGGAAATGAAAAAAATTTCATCTTGGCACTTTGCATTTTTACGACAGATATTGGTTTTCTCTCTTTTAACCCTAATTTACTTAATTCATCTAACGTCTCAGATTTATTTAATTGGATGATTGATATTCTACGGTGGTGGAGACACGATTTTTTGTGTCTATAGATAATTTAGGCGGCAACTTCAATATTGAATTGAAAATTAAGCGGGGGAGTTAATTTTTTTTCCCTCTTACTTCTTCCCACCTTTTTTTGTTTTCCCTCTTATTTAGAAGAGTTGAATTAAAAATACAAGGAAAATGTATCAATTCTCTATAAGTGTGACAACAATGACAAATGTATTATGCATTACAAATAAATTTTGTAGTAACTTTTAACAAAAAGGACCGACCAATACATCATAGGACACAAATAGTTGTGTCTTTTGTTGAGATCATGTGTTTGTTGAAATTCAAAGTAAAAGATGATGTGAGAATAAACACAAATAATGGTGTCTTATATATTGAAAGTAGTATACACAATAAATTTATTGTGTCCTTTGATATTAAATTATACTTGTTTTTTGAGAACATTGGTATTGTTGATGCACAAAATGTACCAATTTAGGGAGCGAATGCTGCTCCGCCACGTGCCATGTGTAGACCTGAAAAGGAAGGAAGTTGGTCAGTCAGTCAGAGGATAGGTATGTGGTACCAGCCCAAAGGTACTCCGACGCCCAAGTCAGTAGTCAGTCTAAGGTATTGGGTGAGTGGTAGAATATATACTGTAAAAGTAGTTGTGAACAGTAAATGCTTAGTTACCTTTGTACGATAAATGAACCCCTTTTGTATGGGTGTGGTGAATATAATAATTGTATTCTCCCGATGTAGGACAAATGTCAATTACTATGGGACTCACACGTGGAGGTGCTATACAGACCCGACTAGAGTTTGTTCGCATGAGTGGGCCTGGACCCCTTGGGCTTGTGCTAGGCGGCAGTGTTGGGTCGTCAAGTCGGTTTGGGCCGATTCACCGACCGACAGGGGCTAGGCCTCCAGAGTCGGCCAGTGGCATGGTGCCGGAAGAGGGCTGGGCCTCTAGGTCGGTCTGGGCCAACATGCCGAGCCGGTTAGAGGGCTGGGCCTCCAAGATTGGTCCGGATTAGTCGCTGTTTTGGTAATGGGCTGGGCCTGCAGTCAGTATGGGTTTCATGCTCGGTCTTGGCCGATATGGTATGAACAGGTACAATAAGCATTGAAATAAATATTGAAAAACAGGTTAATTACATACTAATATTATGTTATTAATTCCTTGCACAAGTTGATTTATTCATATTTTTGGACAATGAAGCTAGTACAATGACTTTTCTCACAAGTATAGTTAAATGACTTAAACACAAAAATAATTCTAATAATATTACATTTGGAGAAATAAAGACATGAAAATTTAACCATAAGCATGTGTAATGTGTATTTTTTGTTGGATTCATGACTTAAGGGAAAGGGAAAGGCTCTTCAAAATATGAGAAGTGAAAAAATAGAATGATGAGAGTTGTTGGAATGCATTGTGAGGTTTAATAATGAGAAATAGGACACCAATAAATAAGAGTGTCTTAGCTATAAAATAATAGACACAATTAATTGTGTCCAAAAAAGAAAAAGGTCTGACAACTTTACAACTAAGGTGACCTGCCTGTGTATTGTACACGGGCTCCGTGTCTAGCAGCATGCCGGTGTCCAGTAAAAAAAAGTATTAGACACAAAAGATTGTGTCCTATTTAAAGTGGAAACAAATATGAAATATTTGTGTTTAATAACTAGTAAAAAACACAAAAAACATTTTTGTGGCTTAGAGACCTGTGTCCAATGACCAGTTTTCGTAGTATAATGTTCAACCCCAAGCATAATATATAGGATATATAACCCACTAATTATGCTCTTGAGATGCTCGAGTTATGCACAAATAAGAGGCTGATATCTAGGGTTCGCTCATGTACGTAGACCATGTGAAGGCTGGGTGCTAAGCACCGTCACCTCTAGTCATCTAGAGCTGAAGGACAAGTTGTTGCTGTTTAACTATTATTCAAGCGAATACTGGTGAACGATCACGTGGAAACGAGCCTGTATCAACAAATATGTACCAAAGATACTGGTAACTCAAAGTGGGTGCCACTCAACGTGATGCAAACCATGCCATTCATGATCTCAACCATACTCAGCAAAGTTCATTAATCACATACAAACTCATCATGCCCGAATGAATAAAATGTAATCAATGACATTATACCCTGTCGATACCCTGTCGATTTTACCAAAACAATACAACACAACACCAATCAATAATTCACACAATAAACACAGAACATGTAATAACATATAATAATAATAATAATAATAATAATAATAATAATAATAATAATAATAATAATAATAATAATATGGGATTAGAAAGGCGGTCCATGTGCTGGAAGCAGGTTCCATGCGCCTCCAGACGTGGATGTCGGAAACTAGAAATCTCGCTGAAAAACTGAAGTTTTCCTGCGAAGCCTAATTTCCTCAAATCTGCACCAAATTGGTCATGAAATTAGTCCAAATTCATCTATTCAAAACTAGTAATCCAAATATTAAGTTTTTAGATCGAGAAACTACCTGAACTAGCCGAAATCTCACCAAGAAATCTGGAGCACCGAGGGACGTTATCGGTTATCCCTCGATTCGTGAGCTCTAAGCGACGACGATCTTGACAAAGAAAAAACTCAGCTTCACCTCGCCCAAACAAAGGGAACGGTAGTATTCACACGACCTAGGTCGGGCAGGAACATTGCTAGCAGTGGCGGCATTCTAGGTTTCACGGATATACCTCGGTGATGTCGATGAGAGTCGGCGATGGAGGAAGGCTGGAGGTGGCTATCTCGTTCAGGGGATGTGTTTAGACTCAATGGTGAGGCTCGTGGTGGCACTGAATCGAGAGTATCGAACTATCGATGGCTACAGTTTGTCCTAGTTCGTGGTCTTCAGTCGTACTAGAGAGAGGGGACGGTTTCGAGGAAGGGAGAGAGCATGAGGATGATTGAGATAGTGATAGTCACAAGGGAGGCTGAATTTGCATGATGATCAGAGTAGGGTGCCGATGGTCCTTGGTTGGTGTCTCAACTCAGGCTCTTCTTCGCATGAAGATGACAAGAGAAAGAGAGGGATAAGTGTGGGTGAGTGAGATTGTGTATGTGTGTGTGGACCATGGAGTTAGAGAAAGATAATTAGTAATGAGGGTGTGGCTTAGGTTTCCAAAGTGTATTTTTAATTAGGTGATTTTGAGCTTCAAGTATCTTAGCTTAAATAATCCATTTTTTTGCACCATAGGGGATTTTTAATCGAAAATTTTGGAATTTTCAATTTATGGGATATGAGGTAACAAGCACAATGTATAAATATCAACGGCCTGATTAGATACACAGGAAATTATAGTAAAAAAGGAAATATAAAAGATAAAATAAAGTTATCGGCATTCTAACTATAATAAGGAAAAATAAAAGATAAAATAAAGTCACCGGCATTCTAACTATAATATAATTACATAAGAGAAAACAATATATAGTATCCAGCGAACAAGTAAATTTTGTGGAGAGTGCTTATTGTTGCCTCGTAAAAAAAATATTTCTAGGAAAACCCCAATGAAAAAAAACCGTGGTAAAGGAAAATAGTGCAGCGTGGATATGAGTATTTGGGATGATGAATGAATATCCTCAGAAGGAGGCCGATCCAATGAGAAGAAGCTACAAAATGAGAGGAAGAACCCACAATGCATCGCCACAGTGAATTGTGTTGGTTACGTGTGAATACTGCGAAGTGCCTACTTCAAACTGCCAAGGGTACCGCTGGGCTGGGTCTCAGATAGTCATGAAGAGTGAGAAAATGGTGAGGATTTGGTGGATCCGTCAAATGTGACTAAAGAAAGGAAATAGTTTTAGCCACTTTTACAATTTTTCCCTTTCTTGTGTTTAGAAGAGTAAATCACTTGAAACTGAGTCAAGGGTACAATTGTCACCACAATCTATTGTGTAACAACTCGGAAATTCGCAGAAGGTAATTTCGAGAAATCAAAAATAAAATTAACGTTTTTGCCCTTGTTTTACGTGGTTAAAAGTTAACTTTTTTTACGAGAGAAATTTTTGGATCTTTTGTGAGGACCGTTGTGTAGGTCTTGAAGTTCTAAATTCGTAAATAGGTGGCACGTTAAAATCGGAGGTAAGACGGATTTATTATGGGTCTTAAATTACCAAGGGCATTTTTGAAATATGGCTTGTAAGGACATTTTGTTCTTTTAACTTGAAGGGTGAGTCATTAGCCAATTACTTTTTCAAGGTGGGATGGTGACAAATGTCACCATCCTGATGGGATTAGTAGCATTGAACCATGTGGGGGGTCTTTGATATTGTTGTAATCATGTATGTGTGTGTTTGTGTATGTTTGTATGCTGGGCACCCGAGAACCCAAACCAAAACCATTAGACTTCAATCTTCACCTGAGAACCAAGAGAAAACAGAGAAGGGAATTAGAAAGGAAAGAGAAAGAAAATAGTAGAGGAGAACGTCTTAGACTCGAAAACCTAGGAGGAAACCTGAAGCCCACCATGAAACTTTGAATTTGATTTTAGATTTTGGATGGTTAATTAGTGGAATTGAGGCCATTGTTGTGATTATTGACCCCTGATTACTAGAATTAAACTGAAACTTGGAGCAATTAGGCACTAGAAGGCCTAGATTGGAGAGCTGGAAATTTGGCCAAAACTCATTGATTTGGATTTGCAAATTGAGGTAACTTTATGGTGTTTTGAGATCATAGACTCTCTTCTGACACTGATTAGGTTCAATTTAAGCTTGAATTGTGAGAATTGTTGCAGAAATGAGGAGTTTTGGCTCGGGTTCTGCTTGTCGGGTTAGGACCCAAATTGCAAGTTCATGGGTCGACCTGCTCTAGCTTGAAGGTGTCCTGCACAGGGCGTGAGGCCCACGAGCAAGGAGCTTGGCCGGTGAGTGTGGGCGCGTGCTAGGGTTTTTTGAGGTACGGTCAACATAATTTTCAATGTTTTCGATATTTCAGACATTTTACTGTAGGTTTCGAATCAATTGGATATCGTCTCGGTATAGTTTTGGGTGTCCGAAGTGTTATGTTACGATTTTTAAACATGTTTTTTATCCCAGAAAATTAGGGGATTTTAGTGTGAGATTACTTGGGACGTTAGTGACCCTTAGTGATGGTTTTTGACTGGACGGAGGATTCCTAGAAATTTCAGAGGAGCGTACGACTCAAAATCAAACCGCGTGGACAATGTGTGAGTGGGCGTTTGTTTTATAACTTGTGATGCGTGCATAGTTAATGTTTTATATGATTTATTGCATGATTTTATTGTAATGATTTTGAATGATTAACTGAGAATTTTATGGATTAATTTATTTATTTTTGGACACGATTTTACGGATTGTCATGAAAACAGTATTTTGGGCTCATACCCAATCTAGAAATGGTTTTCATTTGGATTTGAAGTCAAATATGTGATTGAAATAATGATTTGGTTATATTATTATGTATACTAGTACTTATCCAGATGATGCGAGTGTAGTCCCAAGATGTGACTCAGATGTTGTGTGGGTGTAGTTCTCGAGTATGTTTGCATGTTTGTATGTTTGAATGTTGCGTATGCAATTCCCGGACATGGCTCTGATGTTTCGTGAGTGCAGTTCTTGAGGTTGCCTACACGTAGTGCTGATGTGATATTGTGATTGATGTTTGAGTGCTGGTTGATTATGGTTGCTGTGTCCAGATGTTTCCATGTGATTTGATTTGAAATCCAGTTGTTCATGTTTATCTATGCATGTAACGACCCATCCCGGAATTCGGGATTAGGTTAGTGGCTAATCATGATTAATGAGGGTTAATCGGTGGTTGGTTGGGTGGAACCGGACGAACGTGGCAAAATGACTGTTTTGCCCCTAGTTATGGGTAAAACGTTGACTTTTTATTCGGGCGGTCAAATGGACTTTGACCGATGACCGTGACGTAGTTCGGGACGTCACGAGTTCATAGACAGGTGGCACGTTCGATTCTGACGTTCGAGGTGAAAGTTATGACGTTCGGAAGCCCAAGGGCATTATCGTAATTTGGACGAAATAAGGGAAAATGTTGACTTTTTGATCGGGAAGTCCGATGGCCGAGGACCGGGGACCGTTGGGTTCGTCTCGAGGTCCTGAGTACAACGACAGGCGGCACGCGTTAATCGGAGTTCGATTGACCGAGTTACGGGTCAAGGAAGGTGAGGGGCAATTTGGTAATTTTCCAACTGGGGGCATTTTGGTCATTTGCACGGTGGTTAATGTTCACCACCGTAAAAAACAGGGACTGCACCACCGTGTTGTGAGTGCTCTGATCGTTACCATTGTTTAATCAATTGTGGACTGATCAAAGCATTGTTTATTTGAATTGAGGATAGTGGAGACAAGGCGTGGGTTGGGACTGCTTGCCGTGCTCGGGAGGAGTTAAAAATGGCTGTGGCCTCTGTGTTGCGGGAAACAAATTCCAGGGAGATTCAGAGTGTCACCCACGAGTTGTCGTCCATTCTGATCAGTTACTTGAGTGTCTGGTGAGCTGGGGAACCATTCTGCTGAGTGTGAGAGTGTAGAGCTGGGAGAAATCGTGGAGAAATCAATCTCGGGTTTTTGGGGGGAAAATCCAGAGTTTGATTCCTACGGGCTATGGGACCAATCTAGGCACTGAGGGAGTTTTCTGGGAGTGGCTGGAACACAATCGTGCAAGGATTGTCGTGGTTTGATCGAGGTTTGCTCAGGGACTCAAGCTCCGGTTCCAGAGAAAAACAATTTTGGAGGGAAATTCGATTTCTCAATTGGGAGCCGAATTGAGGGTAGCTGAGGATCGTGTTAATCCTCTGGGACCATTTGGGAATGGGGTTGATTTGGGTGAGTTCCGTACTTCGACCCGTTTGGGTGTTCGAGTTCGAATTGACTGATTTAGGGCTAATGGAAGGTAATGAATGAATGGGATCCTAAATTAACCTGACGAGGAATGATTTAAGTAGAATGAAGGGAGGAATTGAGTGAGTTTTGGTAAGGATTTAATCGGGTTGTATCGTGGGTTGAACGACTCGTATTGCAGGTTTGGCAGGTGAGAACGATGAACTGTGCAGGGGTACTGTAGCAAGCGCGTGGCTTTCACGCGCAGCCGCTTGCGGCGGCGCGTGAGGGCGCGTGGGACGGATTCTCAAGGTGAGTTCAAAACGACTTTTGTCCTACACATTGTAACGAACATTTTAACGCTAGTTTCGAATTTATCGGACACCATTTCGATGTTATTCCGAGGGTCCGAAGATTTATGTTACGTTGGTAAATAATGACTAATTCCCGGAAAATTATGGGAAATTAGTATGTTGTCATTTAAGCCCTTAGTGACACTAAAGTATGTTTGCGGACAGGATTTGGAATTTCTGGGAAATATCGGAAGTCACGGGCATGCGTGTGGCGCGAGACCGAGCCTTAAGGATGGTGCGTGAGTGGACGTTGCTTTCAAAATTTAATGCATGCATAAATTATTTCTATGATTTTATGATCATGATTATAAGTTGTGGTTGATTTTGATTTCCGTATTTATACGTATTCGATTCCCGTAGTTATACGCATTTTTACTATACATGTGAAATTCCACGTATTTCGAGACTATGGTCACTCGTATGCTTAATGATGGTTTAATGGAAGAAGTTATATGAAATGGGTGAAAAATGATTTAAGAAGGTTGTTTATGATTTGCGAGTGTGACTTACGATTTCGACACGTTTTTCGAGAAAGTTCCGGATTTGCACGTTTTACGAGATTTTGTGTTATTGTGATTTGATCATTGTTGATGTTTGAATTGGGGAATTAAAATGAGACTTGTGATTTTGAGGATTTTAAATGTGGGTTTTGAGTATGTTTTCTTGGATTGTGATTTTGGTAATTACGGTTGGGGTCTTGATGTTTTAATAATGAGAATTGAGAAATGAAGTGATTTCAAGGAATTAAAATGGATTTGAAAAAGGTGATTTCGGGCTTGATGCTCGGGGCATAAAAGAAGTTTTAACGGACGAGGTTTCGGTTTTCGGAAATTTAAAGTGGATTCTTGGTTTGGGTTCGGGATGATGCTTCCGGATGCCGGCTTACGGAATCATTATTGCGAATTCGAATTCGGGAATGAAAAATGATGTAATAAAGTGATTTGGTCTGATTTTGCATGCCCCGTATTTCATGATGATTTGATTATGTTTGTAAAGTATGATTTGGGGAAAATGGAATGTGGAAATTCGGACCATGGGCCCTGTTGTGAAAAATATGATTTTGGGGATGGATCCCACGTTGTCGTGTTCGACAAATGTTTTGGGGTTTAGAGACCCGCTGAAAACTGCTTTGGGTTGAAGACCCGTTGTTGTGTTTGAAAACTGTTTTGGGTTTAAGGACCCGGTGCTATTGCTGGAGCACGTTTTGAGTTTAAAGACTCGGTTAATTGATGACGGGGGAGGGCCCTTAATGAGTTTAAAGACTCGTGAGTTTAAAGACTCGGTTACTGTGATACCCCCGAGGCCTATTGATTATGTTCTGAGTTTAAAGACTCGTTGATATCCCGGGAAGGCCTGTTTATGCGCATGGTTTTGAGTTTAAAGACTCGGGCGCACTTGTTATCCAGCAAAATGTTTGACTTGTGATTTATTGATGATTTCTGATGTTTCGGTTGAGTTGGGCAGTGGCCCGGTATATGGTTGTTGGTTTTGGATCATGTTGTACATTTGGTTTTGATTCGTGGTTTTGGGATGAGGCCCGGTGTTTATAATTGCGGGCTAAGACCCGATGGTTGAGAAAGGAAAATGATTTTGAGGTTCATACGAGTTCTTCCTTATGTTGAAATTTTGATACACAGTTTTATTATGTGGAAAATCTTAACCGATGACGAAATGTTTTTGTATGCATGCATTGGTTTTGCGCGGAGGGTAGAAACGTTTGTTGTAACTGTTTTGCTAAACTGATTTATTTTTGTCCACTCACACCCTTTTGGTTTTTATTGACCCTCCAGGTCGTGGCGCGTTGTCCGAGGCTGTACGTGGGGCGGAGGCATGAGTAAAAACGTGTGGCTATCCCTGGTTTGGCAAGCACTGAGGGTAACTTGGGTTTTTCAGTCTTCTTGCCAGACGGGAGCAGGACCGGGCACGGTTATCGATGCCCCTTTCGGGGGCGGTCCTGTCAATGCATGCATGTTTAACATTGGAGATTAAACGGTTTATTGGTATCGAAATGTATTTTAAAATGTTTATTTTTGTCCACTCAGACTTTTAATGGTTTTATTGACCCTCCATTTCGTTGCATAATGTCGGGATTGATAGAGAGGCAGATACATGAGTGAGAATTAGTATGGTTATCCCTTGTTTGACAAGTGTTTGTGTTGTTTTCGGAACTTAGGTCAACTTTTCAGATGGGAACAGAACCAAACACAGTTATCAAAGCATTTTCGGGATGGGTCCTGCCAATTTGGTATTAGTGCATTGTAGTACTGATTTGTTTTTGTCATGTCATGCCTCCAAGACACGAGCCCCGTGCACATCCTGGTGATAGACGGACACAAGGAGTCACGATAATAGATTATGACTTGGAAGGAGTAGAGATATGGGACTAGGTCTCGGAAAGAGTTAGAGATTTAAGACACTAATTATTGTTCCGAATATTGAACGAGGGTTCAAGTGGGAGCCCGAGGTACTAATGCAGACTTAATCTCCACGATTGTTGGAGAGATACGTTCAAATTTCGGGGACGAAATTCCTTAAGGGGGTAGATTGTAACAATCCAGAAATTTGCAAAAGGTAATTTTGAGAAATCAAAAAATAAATTGACGTTTTTATCCATGTTTTGCGTGGTTAAAAGTTGACTTTTTTTTCCAGAGAACCTTTAGAACTTTTGTATGGACTATTTTGTAGATCTTGAAGTCCTCAATCCGTAGACAAGTGGCACATTGAAATCTGAGATCAGACGAATTTGTTATGGGTCTTAAATTACCTAGGGGCATTTTTGTAATTTGGCTTGTAAGGGTATTTTATTCTTTTAACTTGAAGGGTGAGTCATTAGCCAATTACTGTGTCAAGGTGGGATGGTGACAAGTGTCACCATCCTAATGGGATTAGTGGCATTGAACCATGTAGGGGTGTTTGATATTGTTGTAATCGTGTGTGCGTGTGTTCATGTATATTTGTATGTTGGGCACCCGAGAACCCAAACCAAAACCATCAGACTTCAATATTCACCTGAGAATCAAGAGAACACAGAGAATGGAATTAGAAAGGAAAGGGAAAGAAAATAGCAGAGGAGCACATCTCAGACTCGAAAACCTAGAGGAAACCCAAACCCTACCATGAAACTTTGAATTCGTTTTTCGAGTGTGGATGGTTAATTAGTGGAATTGAGGCCACTATTGTGATTATTGAACCCTGACAACCAGAATTAAACCGAAACGTGGAGAAACTAGGCTCTAGAAGGCCTAGATTAGAGAACTTGGAATTTGGCTGAAACTTGTTGATTTGGAAATTGATGTAAGTTTATGGTGTTTTGAGATCATCGACCCTCTTCTGGGATTTATTAGGTTCAATTTGAGGCTTGAATTGTGAGAATTGTTTTAGAAATGAGGAGTTTTGGACCAGGTTGTGCTCGTCGGGTCAGGATCGGAATTATAGGTTCACGGGTCGACCCGCTCGAGCTTGAAGGTAACCTGCACAGTGCATGATGCCCACACGTAGAGAGCTTCGTCGGTGTGTGGGGCACATGTCAGGGTATCTAGAGGTTGGTCAACATAATTTTCAATGTTTTTATATTTCAGACATTTTGGCGCAAGTTTCGAGTCGATCGGGCACTGTCTCGGTATAGTTTTGGGTGTTCGAAGTATTATGTTATGTTTTTTAAGCGCATGTTTTATCCCGAAAAATTATGGGATTTTAATGTGAGATTACTTGGGACATTAGTGACCCTTAGTGGTGATTTTTGACAAGATGAAGGATTCTTGAAAATTTCGGAGGAGTGTACGACTCGAAATCAAACCATGTGGATTGTGTGTGAGTGGACATTTGTTTTAAAACTTGTGATGCATCCATAGTTTATTTTTTTATATGATTTATTGCATGATTTGATTCCATTAATTTGGAATGATTAACCAAGGATTTTATGGATTAATTTATTGATTTCTAGACACAATTTTACGGATTTTCGTGAAAACAGTATTTTGGGCTCAGTCCCTGTTTGGAAATGGTTTTCACTTGGATTTGGGTCAAATATGTGGTTTAAATAATGATTTTTTTTTCTATGATTGTGGTTACTAGTATGTGTCTGGATGATATGAGTGTAGTCCTAGACGTTATTCGGATGTTGTGTGGGTGTAGTTCTCGAGTATGTTTGTACGTCTAGATGTTGCGTGTCCAGTTCCTGAGGTTGCCTACGCGTAGTGCTGATGTGATATTGTGATTGATGTTTGAGTAATGATGATTAGTGTTGGTTCCTTACGGTTGTTGTGGCCCTATGTTTCCATGTGATTTGATTTGAAATCCGAGTGTTTATATTTTACTCTATGAATGCATGGTTTACATTGGAGGGTAAAGGTTTATTGTTATCGAAATTTATTTTAAAATTTTTATTTTTGTCCACTCATACTTATAATAATTTTCTTGACCCTTCAAGTCGTGACAAAAGATCGGGGCTAATCGATAGGAGGAGGCATAAGTGGGAATCAGTACGATTATCCCTTATCTGACAAGTGTTTGGAATCAGTACAAAGAATGACTATGCCCAAGCTAGGCATGGCTGTCGTGTGAAAAATGAAGAAACAAATCCTAATTTAACTTACCCTAATTGTTAAAATTTCAATTTGATTTGGTTGAAACTTGATAGGTAATTATAGATTTTTTATTTATATTGTATTTTGTTTCTAAATATGATGCTCTAGAAAGTTAATATAAAAAAATTATTAAGTTTTATATTAAATAAATCTTAAGCGTCCTAGAATACGAACCGAAAAAAAAAAATTAAATTGTGATATCTAAAATTCTGCAGTGGTTATGTATACCTCCAATGTACCAGAATCCATCTAACATATCGTACTTCGTACCCAATCTCGTTTTTCGTTTCGAACAAACTAACATACTTTGGTTCAATGGGTGAAGAGTCTCTTCTCATGTTGCTGGGATTCAAAGGGAAAATAGGTTTGTCGTCTATTACGGATAGATATATTCAATATATATATACACACCTTTTAATTTAATTTTTTCCCATTTAATCACTTTCACGAATGGATTGGTCACCTTAAAGAGAAAATACTAATCAAACCCCATGATTTTAAAGATTCAAGATTTAATATTTTTGGGTCAATAAACCCATGGTGAAAGAGATGAGAAGTTGGAGAAGTCAGTGATCTAGAAGGGCTACAGTTGTTAAAGAAAGGAGGGAAAGAAGATTTTCCTGTTGTCTTTCGACAGAGGTGGCAAGGGAGAAGGGTGGTTGCGTGTCGGAGGTGGCAAATTGGAGTAGTTGTTAAGATGGGTTGGGGTAGGGCTATTAATCATTTTTTGGTTTGATTTTTTGTCGAAACTGAAACCGAACTAGTTGGAGAACCAATTTTGGTTCGGTTCGGTTCTCAACTCCAAAATCGTTTGAATCAAAAATCGGTTAAACCTGTTTAGTTCGATTTTAAACAAGTTTAATTTATTTTTCGACTGAATCCATCATCCATGTGCAAACTTGAAAAAACCTTCAATTTTTACAGATAAAAACATCAAACAACAATAGATCGAAACAACAAGCATCAATAAATCGAAATAGAAAACAACAATAGATCGAAACAGCAAGAAACAACAGATCTAAAAAACAATATTAACAGTAAATTACAATGAAATTATCCATCTCCAAAATTGAAACCCTAAATCGAAACCCCAAATCAAAACCCTAATTCAAAACCCTAAATCAAAACCCCAAATTGAAACCCTAAATCGAAACTAGCCATCCTTGAAGACGAAGATGATGAAGAATATCCATCCCCCAAATCGAAACTAACCTTCCTCGAAGACCAGGATGATGAAGAATACCATCCTCCAAATTGAAACAATATCCGTCTTGACAGGACCCGCCCCGATCCCCCTGGGACCACCCGGGACGTGCCCTGCTTCCGTCTGACACCCGTTATTAAGATACCAAAAATACCCTTATTGAAGATAAAATGCATAAAGAAAATCCATAGTTAAGTCATACATAGCACACCACACAAATACTCAAATACAAATAGTGTCAGACAAGGGATGGTTCCCGAATACAGTTTATTGAGCACGACTCTAGACACACTACGTGCCAACCTACCCAGCAGTAGGGTTCAGGTACGCAACGTAAACCTATGCCTCTTCCTCCTCGGGATCCTCCTCCTCCTCCTTGGGATCCTCCTCCTCGATAGCACTACCTGGAGGGGTAGTAAAACAACAAAGGTGAGTGGGCCGAAACTCAAGGTTTACAAAGTAGTTTACCATTTCGAAAACATATAGCTTTTCCCCTCCGTTTTCCGAAAAGACATGCATAGTATCATAAACCACAAAACCATATAGTCATAAGCAGAATAATATCAACATAATATAATCTTAGTCACTGCACTATACATCCCAACCCTGACATCCCAGATGCCTGACGTCCCAGACGCCCGATAAGGTCACAGTCTCAAGGCTACGCGTGCCACCCGGGGTCTCAATCCCGAGTCCAAATCCCGAACCTAGTCCGAGCATGGCATTCTAGATGCCTGACGTCCCAGACGCCCCATAGTAGCAATCCTGCTCCTGAGTCACTCTACGGTCCGGTCCCTCCGTAGAATGACTCCTCACAGGCAATGCGCCGTGATCGCTCCGGTGTACCTACATCCGGAGGAGATAGAATCCTAGGGTAGATCTATACAGTGCAGTACCACAGATAATATCGAGATCCATTATATATATATATGACTCCAAACCATTCATAAACAACCAGACGGGTCTCATGCCCAAACATCGTAATACGTGCCATAAATCATACACAAGATAAACAGATACTTTTACTCAAATCACATATAGATATAGTAGAAAGTAAAACAGTTATGCATGCCGAAGTTTAGTGAAATCAAAGGCCCACTCACAGTACAATCCCGCTGCAATCCCGAGCGTAAAGCCCCGTCCAAGGGTTAAAGTACAATTCCTGTCATGCCCAAAACATACGTAAAGGTCACTTTAAGTCCCTACTAAACAACTACGAAACCCTAGACTGAAACCGGCCCGGGAAAGCCGTCCGAACACGCTTCCCAAGGCGTCAAACCCTAATTTGACCAACTTAACGATCTCCGATCGACACGAAACTACCGCCATTGGATCCGTATCGTCGAAACCTTGAGAATGGCACTGGTCCCACACAAAATACTGTTCACACGCGCCCTCCACGCGCCGGTCAACCCTCTGGTCAACAGTGCTACAGTGATGCTGACGTCAGCATGACGTCACTGCTGACGTCAGCATGACGTCATCACTGACAGTGTCAGAGGACACGTGTCAACAGTCCATTGGTCCCTGGTCTGACAATATTCTGACATGATGACGTCATCATGACGTCACTGCTGACGTCAGCATGATGACGTCATCAGCTACAGTAACCGGGTCTGCGAATCGGGTCACCGCAGACCCACGGTTCGACCCGATCACAGTTCGTGATTCCGACCACCAAAAAACGACGGGGAACTGGCTGTCGGTTCTGGTTCGTCTTCTCCGGCGAGCCGTCACGCTTCCAGCCACAAACTCAGGTCCAAAATGCTCGTCTAGTCCCCTAGGTTAAGTCTCAAAAACAACCAAACAAGTTTAACGTTAAAAACGGACGGTTCGAGGCAGGGAAGGAAAATCGGCCTTCTCGGGTTTGCAGGCTTACCGCCGCCGTGTCGCCGCCGTGGGCTGCCCAGTCCAGTCCTAAGCCGTCCAGAGGTCACAACGGTCCTAGCCCTAGGTTGGTTCGAGCCCAGAAGTCACGGTTTGGACGGTTGGATGGTTTTGGGCTGCACGGGTTCCTCTCGGGTTTGTGGGTTTTCCGGGTTGCTCCGCCGTCCGTGGTGGTGGTGATGGCCGTCTGGAGGTGGCTGAGAGGTAGGCTGGTGTGTGGGTTGAGGCTGAGGGGTGGTGTGATTGCTGGTGTGTTTGTGTAGAGAGTGAGAGGTTGCACGGTTTGAAGGAATGGAAATGAGAGAATGAATTCTCTCATGGTTTTTAAAACAGAGTGATCAGATGGAATGGAGGGCTGAGATTCAACCTGAGTTAAGAGTGAAGGGTGAGGATTTAAGGAAATTAAATTAATTAATTAATCACATGGCAGACCAAGATCCAGATTGTTGGGGATGATGTGGATGAGGTAGATGAGTGACATGTGTCACTCATCAAGGGTCCAGATTGATTGGGTTAAAGTGAATCAGATTATAATATTTTATTATTATTTTAAGTTCCGAGTCTCGGTTAGTTCGGTTACGTTCTTGACCATAACTTTTTCGTCGTAAGTCCGATTTCAGCGTGCCGCCTGTCTACGGATTCGTATCGACGAGACCTACGTAACGGTCATTGGCCCTCGTCCGTTGGACTTCCCGGGTCAAAAGTCAACATTTGGCCCCCAAATGGCCAAATTACCAAAATGCCCCTCGACTTCCGAACGTCACAACTTCTTCCTCGAACGTGCCACCTGCCTATGAACTCGTGACGTCCTAAACTACGTCACGGTCACGTGTCAAAGTCCTAAATACTTCCCGAGGTAAAAGTCAACTTTCCCCCCCCCCTCAGGGGCAAAACGGTCATTTTACAATAAAATAATAATTACGAAAGTTCGGGTCGTTACAATCTACCCACCTTACAAAAATTTCGTCCTCGAAATTTACTCGAATAAAAACGGGTACTGCTCCCTCATCAAGTCCTCGGGTTCCCACGTCGCCTCCTCGACGTCATGGTTCCTCCATAGCACTTTCACCAACCGAATCGTCTTGTTTCTCAGAACCTTGTTCTTCTGATCCAGAATCTGCACTGGTTTCTCCTCAAAGCTCAGATCAGTCATCAGTTCTACTGGTTGTTCCGGCAAGGCATGTGAATCGTCCCGTAGGTATTTCCGTAACATGGACACATGGAAAACATCGTGCACTCTGGCAAGTTCTGGAGGTAACGCCAACCGGTATGCCACTAGTCCAATCCTCTCAATGATCTTGAACGGTCCAAAGTAACGTGGACTCAACTTCCCGCGTCGGCCAAAACGGATAATTCCTTTCCATGGAGATAACTTAAGGAACACAAAATCTCCAACCTCCATCCAACAGATAGGTGTCCTGCACTGTCGGCCATACAGTGCCTCGTAGGGTGCCATCCCGATACTTGCCTGATAACTGTTGTTGTATGCGAACTCCATCAAAGGCAAATGAGTATCCCACGAATCGTGAAACTGCAGTACACAAGACCTCATCATGTCCTCCAGTGTCTGGATAGTCCTTTCTGACTGTCCATCGGTCTGTGGGTGGAACGCTGTACTGAAATGTAAGTTTGTACCCAAGGCGTTCTGCAAACTTCGCCAGAACCTAGATGTGAAACGCGGATCTCGATCAGACACTATCGACTCCGGCGTACCATGAAGTCGAATGATCTCCTTCACAAACAGCTGAGCCAGTCGGTTTGGCTTAAATGTCTCCTGTACTGGTAAGAAATGAGCTGACTTGGTCAATCGGTCGACAATCACCCAAACTCCATCACATCCCCTCTGAGTTCTAGGCAATTTGAAGACAAAGTCCATGGTAATGTGATCCCACTTCCACTCGGGAATCGGAAGCGGTTGCATTGCTCCATACGGTCTCTGCCGCTCAGCCTTGACCTGCTGACAGGTCAAACATCTGCTCACAAACACTGCAATATCCTTTTTCATTCATGCCCACCAATAGTGGTCCCGGAGGGTACGGTACATCTTTGTACCTCCCGGATGCATGGCATAAGCCGAACTGTGGGCTTCCTCGAGAATTTCTGCCCGTAACTCTGCCACTGCAGGAACACACAAACGGCCTAGTTTCACCAGAGCTCCATCTGGTCGGATAGTAAAGTCCTGCCTCTCGTCTGCTTCGACCTCGATCCTGTAGATACAAAGTGTCGGATCCTCCAATTGTGCCTCGATAATCCGATCGACTAGCACAGGTCGTACATGAAAACTGGCCAACAAAGCTCCCTGCTCATCCATCCCCAGCATAACTCCAGCTCTTCGGAGTTCCCCAAGCAAAGGAAGGTACACCAGCCTCAGGTGTGCAATCGATCCTGCTGACTTCCTGCTGAGTGCGTCTGCCACAACGTTCGCCTTCCCTGGATGATATTCAATCGTACAATCGTAATCCTTGATCAGTTCCTACCACCGTCGCTGCCTTACGTTCAGCTCCTTCTGAGTGAACAAATGCTTTAAACTCTGATGATCGGTGAAGATCCTGCAAGTCACCCCGTACAGATAATGTCGCCAGATCTTTAAAGCGTGAACCACCGCCGCCAACTCCAGATCATGCGTAGGGTAGTTCAGCTCATGTGTCTTTAGTTGTCTCGATGCATAAGCGATAACTCTGCCATTCTGCATCAGCACGCAACCCAAACCTTGCAACGATGCGTCACTGTAGACTTCGAACTCTCCACTGTTATCCGGCAAAGCAAGAACAGGTGCGGTAGTTAACCGACGTTTTAATTCCTGATAACTTTGCTCACACCGTTCATCCCAAACAAACTTTACTCCCTTCCTGGTTAAACGAGTCAACGGTGCAGCAATACTAGAGAAGCCCTCAACAAATCTCCGGTAGTATCCTGCCAAACCAACGAAACTCCGTACCTCTGTCACGGTTGTCGGTCTAGCCCAATTCGTCACCGCTTCGGTCTTCTGGGGATCCACACTAATCCCGTCTGCTGACACTACATGTCCCAGAAAACCAATGCTGGTTAGCCAAAACTGACACTTACTCAGCTTGGCGTATAACTGGTTATGCCTCAGCTTCCCTAACACCGAACGTAAGTGTTCCTCATGAGCTTGAGCACTCCTCGAGTACACAAGGATGTCATCAATGAACACGATCACGAACTTATCCAAATAAGATCGGAAGACCCTATTCATCAGATCCATGAATGCTGCTGGAGCATTCGTCAAGCCGAAAGGCATCACAAGGAATTCATAATGCCCGTATCTGGTCTGAAACGCTGTCTTCGGGACATCTCCTTCAGCAATCTTCAACTGGTGATAACCAGATCGTAAATCAATCTTCGAGAAGTACTGTGCTCCCCGCAGTTGATCAAAGAGATCGTCAATCCTGGGTAAGGGGTACTGGTTCCTTACCGTGACCTTGTTGAGCTGTCGATAATCCACACACAAACGGAGGCTCCCCTCCTTCTTCTTTACAAATAATACCGGTGCTCCCCACGGTGATGTACTCGGTCGGATGAATCCCAAGTCCACCAACTCCTGCAATTGGATCTTCAGTTCCCGTAACTCCGCTGGTGCCATCCGATATGGTGCCTGCGATATAGGTCGTGTGCCGGGAAGTAGTTCAATCGTGAACTCAATCTCCCGATGTGGTGGTAAACCAGGCAAATCTTCCGAGAACACATCTGGAAATTCCCGCACCACAGGTATATTATCGGCACCCGAAGTATCACTCTTTGTCGTCACAACATGCGCCAGATGGCCCTGGCATCCCTTCTGTAGAAGCTTCGTAGCGGCAAGTGAAGAAATTACTTCAGGTAGCGAACCGTCGCGCTCTCCCTGAAAAGTAACCTCCGGCAAACCCGGACTTCGCAGATTCACCCGCCTACTACAACAGTCGATGAGCGAACCGTTCTCAGTCAACCAATCCATTCCCAAGATAACATCAAAGTCATGGATATCCATAAGGATTAGATCAGCTAGCAGATCTACATCCTCCACCCTTACTGGGCATCTCCGGATCACCTGATTCACTATGTACACAACGCCCATCGGTGTACCAACACCCATTTCACTATCCAAGGCTGACACCTCGCGATCTAACATACCCGCAAAACTTTTCGAAATAAAAGAATGAGTAGCCCCAGCATCCATTAACACCCGTACAACAAAATTTGAGATATGAAGAGTACCTGTAACCACACCAGGGGCTGACCTCGCCTGCTGCTGAGTCACTGCAAAAACACGAGCTCTGGGTCCCGCAGTCTGTCCGCGCCCACGCGCGCCACGCTCAGCACTCTGTCCTCGGCCTCTGGAAGGGTGAGGAGCCGAACTCTGTGTCACACTAACACCTTTAGTCTCGTTGTTCCTTGACAGTAAAGGGCAATCTCGGGCATAGTGGCCCGCTCCTCCACAAGCAAAGCAATTAACTGTCCTCGGTCCATCCCAAGACCCTCCTGATGCACCACTCCAAGCCTGCTGCTGTCCAGAACTGAATCTCGATCCGCCCCTCTGAGAGTTCCCATGTCGACCTGACCAGCCACGACCACGTAAAGATGAGGGTGCTCCACGGTAATTTCCCCCCTTAGAGATCTTTGGGCCGGTTGGTCCAGGATGTGGACGATCCCGGCGCTGCCCCTCGCCTGTTGATTGTCGCGCCTGGTGTGCCGCCAGACTGGCCTCGACACGAACTGCAGCGTCGACCATGTCCCTCAGAGTCGAGTAGCTAGTAGCCGTCACACTTGCCCGTAACTCTCCTCGGAGTCCCAACTCAAATCTTTGACATTTTTCCTCCTCAGTACTCACGAAAGCTGCGGCAAAACGGGAAAGCTTCCCGAAAGTCTGCTCGTAATCTGCCACGGACATATCTCCCTGTTCCAGCCGCAGGAACTCTGCCTCTCGTGCCATGCGAAATGAACGCGGGTAATACTGATCTAAGAATCGGGCACGAAAGACCTCCCATGTGGTGGTGTGAACAGTCCACCCGGACATCTCAAGACCATGCCACCATTGATAAGCCCCGTCTTCCAGTAAGAAGGCCGCCAGTGCCACCCGCTCGCCGGGTGGGCAGTGCATCACGGTGAAGATTCTTTCCTATTTCGCAATCCACTCATGGGCATCCTCGGGGTTTGATCCCCCGCTGAACGGTGTGGCTCCCAACCTTTGAGCCCGCTCAATGCTAGCACATTCCATCTCTCTCGCGATTTCCTCGTCAGTTCGTGTTTGAGGAATTCTCCTTGGAGGCATAACCCGCTGTTAAGAGGCATAGATTAGATACTGACATCTTTTAAACTAAGTACTGACCACTAGTCTAGCATGCTGACCACAACCTAGTGCTCTGATACCAAGTTGACAGGACCCGCCCCGATCCCCCTAGGACCACCCGGGACGTGCCCTGCTCCCGTCTGACACCCGTTATTAAGATACCAAAAATACCCTTATTGAAGATAAAATGCATAAAGAAAATCCATAATTAAGTCATACATAGCACACCACACAAATACTCAAATACAAATAGTGTCAGACAAGGGATGGTTCCCGAATACAGTTTATTGAGCACGACTCTAGACACACTACGTGCCAACCTACCCAGCAGTAGGGTTCAGGTACGCAACGTAAACCTATGCCTCTTCCTCCTCGGGATCCTCCTCCTCCTCCTCGGGATCCTCCTCCTCGATAGCACTACCTGGAGGGGTAGTAAAACAACAAAGGTGAGTGGGCCGAAACTCAAGGTTTACAAAGTAGTTTACCATTTCGAAAACATCTAGCTTTTCCCCTCCGTTTTCCGAAAAGACATGCATAGTATCATAAACCACAAAACCATATAGTCATAAGCAGAATAATATCAACATAATATAATCTTAGTCACTGCACTATACATCCCAACCCTGACATCCCAGATGCCTGACGTCCCAGACGCCCGATAAGGTCACAGTCTCAAGGCTACGCGTGCCACCCGGGGTCTCAATCCCGAGTCCAAATCCCGAACCTAGTCCGAGCATGGCATTCTAGATGCCTGACGTCCCAGACGCCCCATAGTAGCAATCCTGCTCCTGAGTCACTCTACGGTCTGGTCCCTCCGTAGAATGACTCCTCACAGGCAATGCGCCGTGACCGCTCCGGTGTACCTACATCCGGAGGAGATAGAATCCTAGGGTAGATCTATACAGTGCAGTACCACAGATAATATCGAGATCCATTATATATATATATGACTCCAAACCATTCATAAACAACCAGACGGGTCTCATGCCCAAACATCGTAATACGTGCCATAAATCATACACAAGATAAACAGATACTTTTACTCAAATCACATATAGATATAGTAGAAAGTAAAACAGTTATGCATGCCGAAGTTTAGTGAAATCAAAGGCCCACTCACAGTACAATCCCGCTGCAATCCCGAGCGTAAAGCCCCGTCCAAGGGTTAAAGTACAATTCCTGTCATGCCCAAAACATACGTAAAGGTCACTTTAAGTCCCTACTAAACAACTACGAAACCCTAGACTGAAACCGGCCCGGGAAAGCCGTCCGAACACGCTTCCCAAGGCGTCAAACCCTAATTTGACCAACTTAACGATCTCCGATCGACACGAAACCACCGCCATTGGATCCGTATCATCGAAACCTTGAAAATGGCACTGGTCCCACACAAAATACTGTTCACACGCGCCCTCCACGCGCCGGTCAACCCTCTGGTCAACAGTGCTACAGTGATGCTGACGTCAGCATGACGTCACTGCTGACGTCAGCATGACGTCATCACTGACAGTGTCAGAGGACACGTGTCAATAGTCCATTGGTCCCTGGTCTGACAATATTCTGACATGATGACGTCATCATGACATCACTGCTGACGTCAGCATGATGACGTCATCAGCTACAGTAACCGGGTCTGCGAATCGGGTCACTGCAGACCCACGGTTCGACCCGATCACAGTTCGTGATTCCGACCACCAAAATCGATGGGATTTGTTCCTATGAACTCGTCTGAACATGTTCTATGGCTCTGTGTAATCAAAACAGATTTTTAAGTTTGAGAAACCACCTGAAAAACGACGGGGAACTGGCTGCCGGTTCTGGTTCGTCTTCTCCGGCGAGCCGTCACGCTTCCAGCCACAAACTCAGGTCAAAAATGCTCGTCTAGTCCCCTAGGTTAAGTCTCAAAAACAACCAAATAAGTTTAACGTTAAAAACGGACGGTTCGAGGCAGGGAAGGAAAATCGGCCTTCTCGGGTTTGCAGGCTTACCGCCGCCGTGGGCTGCCCAGTCCAGTCCTAAGCCGTCCAGAGGTAACAACGATCCTAGCCCTAGGTTGGTTCGAGCCCAGAAGTCACGGTTTGGATGGTTGGATGGTTTTGGGCTGCACGGGTTCCTCTCGGGTTTGTGGGTTTTCCGGGTTGCTCCGCCGTCCGTGGTGGTGGTGATGGCCGTCTCGAGGTGGCTGAGAGGTAGGCTGGTGTGTGGGTTGAGGCTGAGGGGTGGTGTGATTGCTGGTGTGTTTGTGCAGAGAGTGAGAGGTTGCACGGTTTGAAGGAATGGAAATGAGAGAATGAATTCTCTCATGGTTTTTAAAACAGAGTGATCAGATGGAATGGAGGGCTGAGATTCAACCTGAGTTAAGAGTGAAGGGTGAGGATTTAAGGAAATTAAATTAATTAATTAATCACATGGCAGACCAAGATCCAGATTGTTGGGGATGATGTGGATGAGGTAGATGAGTGACATGTGTCACTCATCAAGGGTCCAGATTGATTGGGTTAAAGTGAATCAGATTATAATATTTTATTATTATTTTAAGTTCCGAGTCTCGGTTAGTTCGGTTACGTTCTTGACCATAACTTTTTCGTCGTAAGTCCGATTTCAGCGTGCCGCCTGTCTACGGATTCGTATCGACGAGACCTACGTAACGGTCATTGGCCCTCGTCCGTTGGACTTCTCGGGTCAAAAGTCAACATTTGGCCCCAAATGGCCAAATTACCAAAATGCCCCTCGACTTCCGAACGTCACAACTTCTTCCTCGAACGTCGGAATCGAACGTGCCACCTGCCTATGAACTCGTGACATCCTAAACTACGTCACGGTCACGTGTCAAAGTCCTAAATACTTCCCGAGGTAAAAGTCAACTTTTTCCCCCCCTTAGGGGCAAAACGGTCATTTTACAATAAAATAATAATTACGAAAGTTCGGGTCGTTACACGTCTCGATCCACCATCTCCCTTAATCCTCAATTGCTCGATCCACTATAACGCCCAACCCTCGATTGATCGCCTTCTCCCTCAACCCTCAATCGCTCGATCAAGAGTCAGATGAGAGGGATAAGTGAGAGACTCTCAAAAACTGAGAATGTAAGAGATAACTGAGAGACAGGGAGGACTAAGAGAGATGAGTGAGAGGGTGAGAGGCTTGAGAGGATGAGAATGCAAGTCTGTGAGAAATGAGAATGAGAGGATGAGATAACCCTTACCATTTGGCCTAAAAGCCCATAGGCTTATGGGGGCCCGATAAGCCCGATGGACAAAAGCCCGGTCCGACCAACTATGGGCCGTGGGCCGGCCCGGCTCGAGAGTTAGCGAGCTGGGCTTGGGCTTATGGTGTTTAAACCCGATAGACCCGAACCCGATAAAACCCGATAAGCCCAGCCCGACCCGCCCGTAATAAACCCAGCCCATAAGTCCGAAAATATAAAATACTTATCAACCCATTCTTAGTACTAATATTTGAACTCAAACTCAAATCTCAGCCTCAAACCCACCTAATTTATTTTAAAAAGCCCAATACCCAATACAAACCCTAACCACTCCTCCACCTACTTAATAAGCCCAACGTTTTTGCACCCTTGAGTATTTTATTTTAACGAGGCCACGTTTTTGCACCCTTGAGTATTTTTTTTCATTATTAATATATTTTTTTTCATGCATATATTTTTTTGTAACTTTAAAATTTGAGACATAATTTATTGCAAAAGCCCATGTAAGCCCGATCCAAGTGGGCTTAATAGGCCTGACCTGAAAAGCCCGATATAAACTCGGCCCGATAAAAGCCCGTGGGCTTTTTTTATGTCATTAAGCTCGCCTGGCCTGGCTCGCAAATTTAAAAATTATTTAATAAACCCGACTCGGCCCGGCTTAATGTCGAGGGCTAGGATGAGACTTGAGACTTGAGAGTGTGAGAAATGAGAGATGGCAAAGTGGGGAAAGGAATGGAATGAAGATACAAAACAATCAAATGCACATTTTCACCCTTAAATTATGGTTTTCGGTTTGGTTCAGTTCGGACCAGTTCTGGACATTTAAAAGCCAAAATTGAACCAATTTTGGTCTGGTTCGTTTCAATTTTTACTATTCAATTCTAGTTTTTATTCGGTTCGGTATTTTACGGTTTGGTTTCGGCTTGGCGCAGTTTTTCGGTCTATTTTTCTGAACCAATTAACACCTCTAGGCTGGGGCTGGAAAAAAACTTTCCTAGGTGGCTGTTAAGTTTTTCAATTTTATTCTAATTATGTTTACTTCAAAAATTTTTAATTTATTTAAAAAAATTAATAACCATAATTTAATATAATTTAACTATAGTTAAATATGAGGACATATGTCAGATATTTAGGTTTTGTTTGGTGCACCGAACTGTAATGACTATTTCAGTTAGATAAACCAATCAATCCACCAAATAGACTAATTCTTAGTTAGGCGTTTGATGTTCTACTCAATTAAAATGTCAACTATATTATGCTAGTCAAATTATATTATAATAATTTATAAGAAAGAATTAATATCATAATTACTAGTTATGTATATTATTATTTATTTATTTTTATGTTAATTAATTATTGATTAAATAGTCAGATAAACCAATTAATCCACCAAATAGACTAATTCTTAGTTAGGCGTTTGATGCTCTACTCGATTAAAATGTCAACTATATTATGCTAGTCAAATTATATTATAATAATTGATAAGAAATAATTAATATCATAATTACTAGTTATGTATATTTTTATTTTTTATTTATTTTATTTTAATTAATTATTGATATTATTATTATTATTATTATTATTATTATTATTATTATTATTATTATTATTATTATTATTATTATTATACTTTTGACGATTGCTAATTATTCGACTATTTAATATGGACAATTTCGAGAGTATTATTTTAACCTGTCTGGACCGTGTAAAAGCACTCAGCCGTATTAACTTATACGGTGGCTAATTAATACGGGTAGTATCAAACACTAGTTTCGTACTATATTATATTATTCAGTCTCTTATACGATGTACCAAACGTAGTCTCAGTATAGTAGTGAGCTTTCCACATTGTTTAGTGACATGATCTATCTCAAAAATGCTTTAATAACCGTGCTTAGTCCTGCTTCCGTCTAACAAGTCAATTGGAATTCCGAAAACGCCCCTTAACACTTGTGACACAAGGGATAAGTGTACTAATCACTACTCATGACTCCGCCTCTCGATCAGCCCCGATCTTCATGTCACAGCCTGAAAGGTCATAAAAAACATCAAAGGTGTGAGTGGAAAAAAATAAGCATCATTTAAATATATTTCAAAACGAACTCTTTACCCTCTAGTTTAAAATATGCATGCACAAAGTAAAACATGAACAACCGAATTTTCAGGTTTCAAGACAAACCACATTAAAATATATGCACACAACCATCAACGTCAATGACAATCAATCGTTAATACTCAACATCAATCACAATGATCAAACAGCATTACTCATCAGTGCACAGACATCAATCATAATATCACAAAATCAACATTACTCATCAGTGCACAATTAATCACACTATCACATTGGCACTACGCGCATGCCAACTAGGGAACTGCACTCACGCAACATCTGAGCCATGTCTGGGAAATGCACACACAACATCTAGAAGTACACATACTCGGAAAATGCACCCACACAACATCCAAGCCATGTCTAGGAACTGCACTCACATCATCCGGACACCTACTAGTATTCGCAATCAGAAGACCAAATCACTATTTCAACTACATATTGACTCCAAATCCAATTCAAAACCATTTCCAACCAAGGTCTCAACTCAAAATATCATTTTCACGCAAATCCGTAAAACTGTGTCTAGAAATTATTTCATAAATCCAAAATTCATCAAATCAATCATATCAAATCATTGCAACTCAAATTATGCAATAAGTCATATAAAGCATTTACTATGCATACATAACGGTTATTAAAATAAACGTCCACTCACACACCGTCCACGTAGTTTGATTTAGAGCCGTATGCTTTTCCGTAAATTCCAGGAATCACCTTTCCTGTCAACAATCACTATCAAGGGTCACCTTTTCGTAAATTCCAGGAATCACCGTCCACATAATGCTTAAGATACACAAAACTATAGTGAAACTGTGTTTGATCGACTCAAAATATGCGCCAAAATGTTTGTAACATCGATTACATTAAAAAACTTGTTGACCATACCTCGAGATAGGGTGTTACACGCCATCGTAAGTGGCTGCTCATGAAGCCCACACGCCCAGCTACAGTGTCATCTTCAACCTTAGTTAGGTCTACAACTCAGACCCGACCCGATCTGACCCAGTTCACAACCAGTCCAAACTCGACCAACTTTCATAATTCATGCATCCAATTGATTCTATTCAATCACAAGTGAGGTTCTACGATCTCAAAACACTATAATCTTACCTTAATTTCAATGCCCAAACCCAAGGTTTTCGACCAAGTTTCAGTTTTTCAAAGACATGCTTTCCTGCAACCAATTCTATCAATTGTCATCGAAATCTTGATCACATGGGTCTAGGGATGTCTAATACAGCCTCAATTTAGTGTTCAAATCGTGAAATCCCATAATCCAATTTCAAGGGGTACGGGTTTGGGTTTCGGGTTTTCGGGTCAAAACTCTTCCTTCTTCATCCTTTTCTTCTCTGCTATTTTTCTCTCAATATTTCCTCTTTATTCCTTTTTGTCTTCCCTTGTTCAATCACAGGGGGTTTCGAATGCCCAGCATACAAACATACCCAACAAAAACACAAATTAACTGCATCTAACACGCCACTAACCTCAATAGGATGGTGACACTTGTCACCATCCCAATTAAAGAGCACAAAGATGCTGACTCACCAATCTAACAAAAGAAGAAACCATCCCTAGTCTCGAAATTATGAAAATACCCTCGGGGTTCTAGACACGTAACTGACATGCACAAACTCCAATTTTGGCATACTGTTTGTCAACGAACTCAAAACTCCGAGACCCACACAATGGTCCTCGAAAGTCCAAAAAGTATCACAAATAAAAAGTCAATTTCTGACCACATAAATCAACATCAATTTCCATTTCAAATTCTTAAAATTACCTTTTTCGAATTTCTAGATTGTAACATTTAGTTTCAATTATTGCCCTAAATTATGGGTTAAGTGCTGATATGTCCCAAATGAGACCCATTTTATTAGCTCATGTGGTATAAACATGCATAAAAATATGTGCAATGTGGATAATAAGAATAATTAATTACTTTAAAAATCTAATTATTAGTTTTTTTTTGGGCAGTGCATCATGACCTCCGTGGCTCCATCCCACAATTCGTATCCATGTGTCAACAACTAGATCTCTCCAGCCAAAATCTTATCGACACATCAATTTGGTTCGCTTCCATCTAGCGTACTGCATCTTCGTTTCTCATGGCAAGGATGCACGGCTCCTGTTTCGAAGGATAAGACCATTAGAAGAATAGAGTAGTTTAACCACTGTCATTTTCGAATTGCGGCACTCGGCTAGTCGGCTTCTTATTTGGGGAGCCAACGGTGTACTTGGACTCAAAAGGGTGAAGTCTCTTGAACCCAGGTTATCGCGCTATCTGCGTTGCTCAACGACGATGCTCACGTGCCCAGCCACTTTCTAGGCAGAGAGATTTGATGGTGCCGACTGACACTGTACTGATCAAGAATTGGAATAGGTTATTGCTGGGAAATTTTGGAAGGAAGGGTGAGATGGTTGGAAAAATTTTCAAGAAAGGGAGAAAGGATGCGATGGCTGGGAGGCAATGGCTACTTCTGAGGTATCGCAAGCAAAAGGAAAAGGTTGAAGAAGATAGGGAAAACTGTAGGAGTACAAGCAGTCAATAGGGCCAAGGTCAAGGGGGATATTCCCTTCTCCAGTTGAATGAAAATAGAACAGAGTTAATGGACTGGACCCTCTTATTGTCAAATAATTCCAACCCATTTTGGTATTGTCGTTTTTCTTAAAATTACAAAAATTTAACTTTATGATGTTTTTTTATTGGTCAATTAATTCTATGTCAGTTTGGTATTGTTTTTTCTTTAAAAAGACTCATGATACGCACCATGCGTTTGTGATATATATTTTTTTTGGACAATTCGTTTGTGATATTTTTCAAGAACACTCTCTACATTTGTGACATTTTTATAATATTGTGCTAATTATGAGCGGCATAAAATAGTTTTATATATTTAAACTCATTAGTTTTTATTTATAAATAATGTATTTTTTATTAACTTTGGAAAACTTTTGTTCATATCTTATTGAATCCAAAGTCAGACATGCTTACATTGATCGAGATCAACCATGTCTAAAATTTTAATTAGCATATCAAAACATTATATATGATGATGAGAGAAGAAAATTTTCTAAAAAAAGAAAGACAGGAAAATTTTCTAATTGAAGAGAGAATTATTATCATTAATTATTTCCTTCCACCTATATACTTAACTCTTAATTACTATTATTTTCTCAAATCAATTTATTCAAATTCATATCAAATTTGCTGGCCCATTAAAATCAAATGATTTGTCTACCAATTGAAAGAAAAAAAAAACTTAAAAAAAAAAAAAAAAAAAAAAAAAAAAAGCCTAAGTTTCATACAAGATAATCTCAAATATCATATCTAGTTTAATCAAATTTAGTGATGGAAGCAGTCCACTCTTCTGCTACCACGATATCTACATGATGGTGCATTTGCCTTTTTTCTCCGAATTGGCCTGCGCTTTAACTTCCTTGACTGCAGCATTACTGGCCGGCGGTGGCGGTGCCTTATTTGCAACACCACCAGAGGAAAGCGCCGGTGCTTGTTGTGACAATGTTTGTGATTGCCGCGGTGCCAATGATGATGATAGTAATGGTAATGGAGGTGGCCGCGGAGGGAGCAGTGGCGGCGCTGACAATGGCATCATTATCAGACGACTAGGATCATGCCACATGTAGTCACCCGCAAATCCTCCAAATGGTGCATAGGGATAAGGTGCCAACGCATAAGGGTTATATCCATTTCCATACCCATATCCATATCCTCCATGATAATCGTAGCCGCCACCGCCACAGCCGCCCCAGCCGCCCCAGCCCTTGACCTCACCTTCAAAATTGATACTTTGTAACTCGGCATGTTTTCCTGACCACTCAAGCACCATTAGAAGATCACTCGGATTTACTTTCCCAGAAACTTTCACTGTTCCTTGCTCTGCATCTATGTTAATTTTGTACACACCTAATTTCCACACACCAAAAAATAACAAACCCCTAATAAGTAAACAAAAAAAAAGATTAAAAAATAATCGCTAGGTTATCAAAAGAAAGGGGAATAAAAGAATGAAACATACCGTAAAGATTTCGCAAGATATTCTGAATTTTTTTTCTGCATGATTTACATTTGACATCCACTTTCAAAACACAATTCTGCACTCAAAAAAAAAAAAAAAAACATAATCAAAATTCACTATTTCGTAGTAACCATTTTTTTTTTTAACTTAAAAGAATTGTAAAATTCAAATTCTTAAACGAATACAAAGTGTTCTAACCATTTGTGCGATCGAAGAATCCATGAGCGCGATTTTTGTGAAGAAATTACTTCTTTGTAGGAGAAAGGGATGAAAGATTCATTTGTATAGGTACTTGAAATATATTTCTGTCATAAACTATATATATTTATTTTTCTTACATTTTATGGATGTATTTTGGTTGTGAAAATTTCAATTAATTCCTAAAATCTCTCCTTCTCCATTTTCCTTGTAATTAAGTTCCAGTTGTTCTCACTTCCCCAACTCAATAGAAGTTTTTTTTTTTTTTTCAACTTTTGACTTAATTTTGATTGACAGATATTTTTGTTTTTGTTTGAATCTCGGTCAATAAAATTTTCTCACAATCATAGTAATGTGTACGCATAATTGACTACGTACAAAAGAGAATCTCTTATAATTATGCTTATGTGTAGAAAAAAAGTCAAACTAATATCAAATGCTTCAACTTCACAGGCTTTTGAGCTTGGAAAAACAAAAAAAAAAAACTTAAGAAAACTCATTGCAAGGTTGTTCCTAGCGGACACAAATTCAAGATTTGAATATGAAATGAACTATATTTTAATAAATTTGATGGTACAAGTTATTTCATTAATGAGAAAAAAAATACACCTAATTAGTTAAAGGAAATGTAATGAGCCTTATTCCTCAAAATATATACTATACATAAGAAAACCAAAGAAAAAACAACGAACTCAAAAATAAAAATGCAATGTAATTCAATAAAAAAAAAACTACTTAAATTGTATCCTACGAGTCTTTAAGACATTAAATTCATCAAATCTATATCGATATTTTCAACAAGTTCATTTTCTATGCTAAGAATCACACAATCACCAAAAAAGTCATCCTCCATCTTATTTGAGTTCATCAAAATCCTAACAAGCAACCCCACTAATCTATAATTCCTAAATAGCAAATTTCTAATATATACAAGTGAAATAAATCATATTAACAATGAAATTGGGCGCTTACGTAATTTGTTTGATTAATTATCTTAACATAGAGCTTAAGTAATTTTTTTGAGTTTAACAAAATCCTAACAAGCAACTCGCTAAATCTAAATCCCTAAATAGCATATATAGAATCAATATAAAAAAATATTAACAATAAAATAAGGTGCTTAAGTAATTTATTTGATTAATTAACTTAACATAAAAGCTTAAGTAATTTATTTGGGTTCATCAAAATCTTATCAAGTAACATATTAAATCCAAATCTCTAAATAGAAAATCTCAATATATAGAAGAAAAATAAAAAATATTAACAAGAAAATAGGAAAAAGGAAAAAAAAAATATTTACTAATAATATTAGAAGAAAATAATTGGATGAAAGAATTTTTAATTAATTGGCCTTCAAAAAACTAATGAGCTCTTGGCACTTTCCCCTCAAAGAGCTAAAGAACTCTTCTACCCATCTTTCCCAAAAGAAAAAAAAAATTGTATGTATTTTGAGATGTGCTGATGTGTGAAGGAAAATGGCCTAATGTACCTATCAGGAAAAAGATGTGCTGATGTAATTTGTAAGGGGTAAAAAAAATTGGCTAATGTAATTTGTAAGAGATTTGTAAGTAGTGGGCTAAAGTTAGAAATTTTCAGATGTGCTGAGATTATTAAATTTTTAAATAGGCTGAATTTTTAAATTTTTTGATGGGCTATGTTTACAAGTTTTCACATTGATTTGAAATTTTCTGATGGGCTTAAGCCCACCTCAGCCCTTGCATTGGGCCCGTGCCTGGTTACTAGCATCTTCGTAGCTGGCACTAGTCTGCTTGACTACTTTATCGTTTGTTTCATTACTACTGTGAATTTGTTTTTATATTTAGAAATAAGAAAAACAAAAAATATATAAAAATTGTAACCCAATGAAATATGTAAATATATAGGTTCAACATCAAAATATATCCACAAAAGTCATTTTGGGCTTCCATAATTATTGAGCTTATCTAGAACATACTTGTGGTTCTAGATTAATCTTAAAGTGCATGAACTCAAGATATATGTAGAAGATTCATGAAAGAAGTATGTAGAGGATTCATAAATGAAGTAGGTATTTGGATGAAGCATTAATGAAGATATTTAGATGGTTTCTCCTTAGTCAATATAAGAAGAGGTCATTTGCTTATTCCATCAATTTCATCCAAGAGAAACATCTTCCTCAAAGTAGAGAGTGAAGAGTGCCCACTCCAAGTTGAGAATGTTGAGTGCTATAGTGTAGGTAGCAAAATAAGTGTGTGAGAAAGGGTTTCCTTCAAGTGGTGTTCTTGAAGTTGTGCATCTCTTTGTACCCCTAATTGTTGTTGCCTCGTAGACGTAAGCACCTTGCTGAACCACGTTATATCTGGTGCTCTCTATTCCTTACTCTTTTATTTCTTTACATATTTATCATGTTTGTGACTTGAGTTATTATTTTCATTATACTAATTTTTTCAACAGTGGTATCAGAGATCTAAGTTCGTGAAGCATTATAATGGAAGGCTCGAGAAGCACCATGATTTGACTCAACCACTCTAATTGGATTACATGGAAGCTGAGAATAAAGGATATTCTCTATTGTAAGGATCTGCATGAGCCCATAGAAGGAAAGGAAGACAAGTTTAAGAATATGGGAGATGTCGAATTGAAGAAGTTGAACCGCAAGGCTATTGGTCACCTTCGTGAATAAATGGATGATAGTGTGTGTCACGAACCGACCCTCCTAGCAGGATATTGTCCGCTTTGGGCCCGACCCACACAGCTTTATTTTGTAGAACTCACACGGAACTTTCCAGTGAGTCACCCATCCTGGGATTACTCCAGTCTAATCTTGCTTAACTTTGGAGTTCCAACCAAACCCAAAACAGTGAGCTCCCAAAAAACCCTATGTAACGACCCGTCCCAAATTTCTAGATAAGATTAGTGACTAATCATGATTAGTGAGGCTAATCGGTGATTAGTTAGGCGAAATCGGACAAACGATGCAAAATGACCGTTTTGCCCTTGGTCGTGGCAAAACTTTTACTTTTCATTCGGACGGTCAAACAGACTTTGACCGATGACCGTGACGTAGTTCGTGACGTCACGAGTTCATAGACAGGTGGCACGTTCAATTCCGACGTTCGAGGAGGAAGTTATGACGTTCGGAAGTTTAGGGGCAATTTGGTAATTTTGGTTTAAAGGGCCAAATAGTTGACTTTTTGATCGGGATGTCCGATGGCCGAGGGCCGAGGACCGTTACATAGATCGTGATGTTACGAATTCATAGACAGGCAGCATGCTGAAATCGGACTTTGAACGGGGAAATTATAGGTCACGGAAGTTCGATTTCACTATGCACGTACTTCGAGACGGTGATGATTTGGCAAATTCTGATTGGCCAGATATTTTGAGTGGGTCCCATGGATGAGTGACAAGTGTCACTCATCCCATTGGTCCAAACCCCTACATTATGGATCTAAGTAAATTAAATAATATTATAATTATTATTATATAATTAATCCTAACCACACTAAATCCTATCCATCCATTTCACTTAATCTCTCAAATCCTCACCCTCCATTTCTCTTCTCTCATCTGATCTCCTCATCTTCTTTGTTCTTCTACAAACCCGAAACACCATCACCATATTTCTCCATTTTTCTTCAAAACACAAAATCCCATACCACACACACATCATCACCCTAGCTTATCTTCATGAGTGGTCGTGTGTGAACGTGAGAGAGTGTGAGATGAAGGGATGGACGGTGGCTCACGGTGGCAGCCACGGCGGAGCTCGACCCATGAGGTAAGGAATATTGAAAATTCCTAAATTCGGTTTTATTGCTTTTTATTCGATTCTAAGGTTTGGGTTAGGTTTTTGGTGGTCTTAGGAGAAGTTTAGGTTTAGTTTTAAGGCCTAGGACGGCCGGGAAGAGCGGTGAACAGCAGGGGAAAAGTCGGACCGCCATGGCCGGATTGAAGGTCACGATTTTGATGGGTTTTAATTCCATTTTAACGTTCCAAATGATTAGAAATGGGATTAGGATTTCATTAGGATGAAAAAGGGTTGAAATAGGATTGAAAATGGACGGTTTGAGGGTTGAACCGGTTCGGCCAGTCCAAGAACCAGAAACCGGTTCAGCGTGTTTGAGAAGATGATGAATAGTGCGCACGTGGGGCTCACGCGCGGCGCCTTCATTGGGCGCATGAGGGCTCGTGAACAGTAATTTCAGGAAGTGTTCAACATACAAAATCTTCTATTCGATGTAACGAACATTTTGGGACTGGTTTCGTGTCTCGATATGTTTTGGGGCATAGGAAGGTTTAGGATCGGTTTAAAAATAGTTAAAAATACCAGAAAATTACAGGATTTTGGTAGAAGGTTAATTAAGTAGTTAGTAACCTTTTATTACGATTTGGATAGGTTCAGGAGTCCCGGTGATGGTGATTGGCTCGGGAGAGCCTATGGCACGCAAATCGAGGCGGCAGCTCGGACGGTCTGTCAGTGGACCTTGTTTTCTAAATTGGTGCATGCATAAATGTTTATTATATGTTTTAATACATGTTTGGTAATGCCATGGGTGCATTTGTATGTGGTTACGTATATACACGTATTTCGAGGTTTCGGCCTAATACGGTGCCTATACGGGTCTGTATGTCTTTATTGGCTTTAATGAAATGGTTTTGGATTTCTAAAAGGATAAACTCGGGTATGAGACCCATTTGGTTGTGTCTCGGGCATATGACCTCAGATATCGGGCACGGTGCCCAGCTGATGTCCTATGTTCGGGCACGAGACCCAGGTTACTTTACGGTTTTGATTTCAGGTCAGGGAACCTTAAATGGATTTCCCGGTTCATGACGGTTTAAGGGAACTGGCATGAGCATTGGTTATGTTATTGTGGTACATGACAGTTTATGGGAACCAGACATGGAGGATATGGTCTATATGTATATGAACTGGATATTATGGATCATGATGGTTCAGGGGAACCGGGCATGGATATTTGTATTATGTATATATATGTTCATATACCTTCCTTTACTTCTATCATCTCCTCCGGGGAGGGTCGTTGGCCTGGGTGGACCCCGGAGTAGTCACGGAGCACCGACTGAGTGGAGTCACCCCCTAGTTGGGTTCCATACTCTCAGGAAGACTATGGTTACTATAACCTCGGGTAGGATCAGTGGTCTGTGGACATTGACCTTGACTTTGAGAAGACTCGGATTGTGACCCGGGTAGCACGCGCGTAGCTTTGGATACCGTGACAGGATTGGTTGTGTGACTTATATGTATATATGATATATGATATGATATATGAGATGTGATGTGTGGTTACACGAGTTTTGGGCAGTGGCCCGTATGGTTGAATCGTTATGATTCTTTGGTATGTGGTGTGCACAGGTGTGCACAGGATTTGAGCAGTGGCTCGTGTATTTGGTTTCAGTATGGTTATGGTTTTGGGCTGAGTCCCTTATTGGTTTCTTATGGATTTGGGCAGTGGCCAGTATGGTCGATTTCATGGTGGTCCTTTCGACCTTGGTTTATTTCTGATTTGGGCTTAGTTCCCACATGTGGTCCCTTTGTTTAAATGGTTTTCGAATGCATGCATGCTTTTTAGTGAAGGGTACAAATGTCTTTATGGAAATGTTTTTATAAACTTTTGTTTTGTCCACTCACAGGTTTTAATGTTTTGACTGCCCTTCAAGTTGACAGCGGATGTGGACTGTAGTAGAGACCGAGATATCACATACCTCCTCCGGATCCTGGCGTACTCTGATAGCCCAGGAGGGCAAAGGTCAGAAATATCCCTTGTCTGACACTTCGTGTCAGACGGGAGCAGGGTCATCCCGTGTTAATCCCGGGGGGATTGGGATGGGTCCTGTCACCCTGTGCTAGATAGATACGTACCCACACATATAAGGCACTTCACTTTTCCCTCCCCGAGCGATGTAGGATTGCTCACTGTTTTTCTTAAGATACGGGTCTTATAAAAAAGGAGTTCAGACAAGATTGTTAAAGGTCAAGAAAGAACTATGGGCATTTTAGTCATTTTAACCCTTAAGGGTATTTTAGTAATTCTACAGGATTAGAGAGTTCTTTCTTCTCAATTCTTGTTCCACCGACTTACTTGGCTATTTGGGTGTGGGATGACGTGTGTCCAAGAAGTTGGGCGGAAAAGACTCAAAGAAAAGGAAAACAAAGAAAGCGGGTGAGACCCGTGAGAAAGAAAAGAAGGGAAAAAAAAGGATGAAAGGAAGAGTAAGAGGGAGAAAAGAGGTTCAAAATAGGCTGGAGAAGGTTGTGCCACTCAGACCCGAGATCAAACCGCAAGGGACCCACGGTTAGCCATGAAGGTCCAACTTGTTTTGAAGGTTCCTGATGTGAAAGTAAGAGTTTAGTAGGTCATGATGGTCACTGTGTTCATTCTGGGACAGAACAATAGAGGTTGAACGTAAGGAAACCACAAAGGAGAGTTGTAACGACCCATCCCGAATTCCGGGATTAGATTAGTGACTAATAAAGGATTAGTGAGATTAATCGGTGATTAGTTGAGCGAAATCGGATGGACGGTGTAAAATGACCGTTTTCCCCTGGTCGTGGGAAAAATGTTGACTTTTGACTTGGGGATTCAAATGTACGAGGACTGATGACCGTGACGTAGATCGGGACGTCACGAGTCCATAGACAGGCGGCACGTCAAAATCGGACGTCGAACGGAGAAGTTATGGTCATGGGAGTGAGATCGGGGATTTATGGCTCGGGATTCGATTAAAATAATATTAAAATCTGATTGGGAAGATATTTATGTGGGACCCATGGATGAGTGACAAGTCCCATTAGTCATTATCCCTAAAAAGTGGACCTTAATCATGATTGGTGGATTAGGTGCAAATATATATATTTAATTCGACCCACTTCCCATTTCCACCGTCCATCTCTATTTATTCCTCTTATCCTCACCATCCATCCTATCTCGTCTGATCATCATCATCATCATCAAAATCACATCTCTCATCTCTCTCTTTCCCGCGATCACCCCCTTCATCTCTCACTAACCAAACACCTCATACAATCACACAAACAACCCTCAACCCTTAACCAATGAAATTGGACCTTGAACGAATGTGACAGAGTGAAGGGAGGCGAGTCGAGTGATGGCAACGGTGAGGGGCATCGTGGACGGGGGCCGAAGAACCGCGAAATAGTGAGTTTTAATTCAAATTTTGGTTCCGAGGTTTAGGGCGGCCGGAGTCGACGGCAGAAACGAGTTGCAGGTGGCCATCAACTGTTCTTTTTTGAACAGGTATGCTCTTGGTCCTATTTCTTGTTTTCGAGGTTATTGATCATTGAGGGGAATGATACGAGGAACTAGGATGGATCAGGGAGGAAAATGGTTGAGAAAACGGTAAGAACCGGTCGGGTTGGTTCACTGGTTCTGTCGAACCGGTCTGAACCAGTGAACCAGGTCCATCGCGAGAAAGACGATGACAGTGTTGAGGCGCGTGGGCTTCACGCGCAACCCCTTTGAGCGGCGTGTGGGGGCGAGTGATGGGTCCTTTGAGGATGACTTCAACATGTGAAATAATCTATTCGATGTAACGAACATTTTGGGACTGGTTTCGTGTCGATCGGACATCGTTTCGATATAGTTCGAGATGCCCGAAGGTTTAGGATCGAGTTTAAAAATAGTTAAAAATTTGGGAAAATTACGGGGTTTCAAGGAAAGGGTAATAAGGTAGTTAGTGACCCTCTAATATGATTTGGACAGGTTTGGGAGTCTCGACGACGGAGATTAGCCCGGGGAGGCTTACAACACGCAAATCGAGACGGCATCGTTGGACGGTCTGTGAGTGGATCTTGATTCCTAAACTGTGATGCATGCATAAATATTTTATATGTTTTACATATGTGATTCTATGATGATGATTTTTATATTGGTGATTTACATGATTTCACGTATTTCGAGATGATTTACGTATTTACACGTAAATCGAGGTTTATAGTTTTGCACCGATTATACGTGCTTATGTTTTCGGTGATGGTTTAATGAAATGATTTTATATTTGAAAAGGTAAACTCGGGCACAAGACTCACTTGTTTTGGAAACCCTCGGACTCGAGGTCCATTTAGTTACGTTATCGGGCTAGAGGCCCAATTGGTTCGTGAATTGATTTCAGATTTGAAAATATGGAATCGGGCACGAGACCCATTTGATTTAAGAACTATCAGACTTGAAGTCCATTTAATTTAACAAGGCATTGGGCCGGAGGCCCAGGTTGTTTACGTATCGGGCTCGAGGCCCAGTTGATTTACGAATCGAGCTCGGGGCCCAGTTGGGTTACAAAATCGGGCACGATGCCCATTTGGTTTATGAAATCTAGTACGAGGCTCATTTCGTTTACGAAATTGGGCATGAGGCCCAGTTGGTTTACATAATCGGGCGTGAGGCCCAGTTGATTTATGAATTCGGGCTTGGGGCCCAGTTATGGTTTACGATTGTGATTTCGGGTAGGGGACCCATAAATGGATTTTTGGTTTCATGAAAGTTTATGGGGACCGGGCATGGATCCTTCGAAAGGTTTGAAAGGTTTTGAGAATGATTTCAAAATAGTTTTCATATACCATCCTTATATATTTATGGATTGTCTCCTCCGAGGAGGGTCGTTCGCTTGGGTGGACCCTGGAGTAGTCACGAGGCACTAACTGAGTGGAGTCGCCCCCGTTGGGTACCTTACTCTCAGGAAGGATATTGTGAATTATAACCCCTAGGGATGGTAATTGATCTGCGGACATTGACCTGGGTGGACCCTGGGGAGACTTGGGATTTGAGACCCCGGGTAGCACGCGCGTAGCTTTAGAAACCGTGACAGGATTGATTATATGATATATATATATATATATGGTAAACATGATTATTGGAATTCAGAAATAGTATTTATGTGTTTTATGGATTTGGGCAGTGACCCACGTGGATCATGTTTTACGGATTTTCGTATCGTATGGTTTTGGGCTGAGTTCCCACATATGGTTGAACTGAATTATGGATTTGTGTAAATGGTTTTGGGCAAAGGCCCGTATGATTTGATTTACGGAATTTGGGGCTAAGACCCTAGTAATGGTTATTTGGATAAATGGTTTTTGTATGCATGCATGCCTTTTAGTGAATGGCATAAATGTCTTATGAAATATGTTTTTATGAAATCATTTATTTTCGTCCACTCACAGTCTTTCCTGGTTTTTAATGCCCTTCAGGTTGATCCCGGATGCGGACTGAAGCAAAGACCGAGACATCACACTCCTCTACCGGATCCTGGCACGCTCTGGAAGTTAGTCAGACTGAAGGTTTGAATTTTCCCTTGTCTGACACTTCGTGTCAGATGAGATCATGACACATCCCGTGTTAATCCTGGGGGATTGGGATGGGTTGTGACAAGTGGTATTAGAGCAGGTTTGCTCTTGTGGTGCGCGCAGGTCAAGGATGTGATGTCTCTATGGGCTGCAGTTAGTTATCAACCTGATAGTTAGGATGCCGGTTTGTTATTTAGTAGGATTGTATCATGGATAGTTTTGGTTCAGCATTTGATGCCGGGGTTGCCATAGCTCTGTCATGGTTTGGTAGTATGGGACCCTACGGAGGGATGGACGTAACAATACCTTAGAGTTTTGATCGTGGGACGGTTATGTCAGGATCGTCTTTCACGATGTTGTAGGATCGGTTATGACGATAGTATGGAGTGGTGACCATTAGATGGTCAGGTCATTCTGAGTCGTGAATTATGCTACTGGGAGCAGCCAGGTTTCCCTGAACCTCAATTAAGTGATGGAAACCTAGTTGAGTTGACGGTAAGATTGGATTGATGTCCATACAATGTCAGGACCACGGGGTCGGTCAGATTGTGGATTTTACTGCTGAGCACGGTTGGGTTCCGAGGAACCCTAGAGTGTGATTTTGGAACCCTAAATCATGATGGATGGTTTGGGAAGGTGAACCCTAGTGTTGATTGATGGGTTAGAGAATATGTGTACAACGGAGTTTGTTGATGGCCTTTGTAGGAAACCCTAGTGTTTGTTATACGGTTCGGAACTGTAAGTCGACGAGTGATTTGGTTCTAGCAACTTTTCGGAGCCGAGACCGTCAGTCGGTTATGTCTTGTCAGCTTGGCTGATGAGACTGCACTCTGTAGTCGAGGTTGTATTAATTGGTTAGACCTAGTTGGTTGCCGTACTACTTTAGTTGTGATGGATAGTTGGTGCAGCTAAGGTCATGGACGACCTGGTATACGACATTGGTTGAGTCGAGTTGAGATTAGTTGGATAGGTTACCAGGATTTGGTACTTGTCGAGGGAATTCCAGAGTGAGGAAACGGAGTAGTTAGTACGGGTGGTTGATTCTGTTGGATACAGAGTGTCGATAGCGGTGTCTGGTGGTTGGGTCTTCACGAGTTGTGGCAGGCACTACTATCGAGAGTGGTTGTAGTTGTGGTTGTTGTGAATCGGGGGACGTTCAGGGAACGTTTCCTTTTCTTGTGAGATGTCAGGGTGTTTTTACCCGGAGTTGTTGGGTACGAGGGAAGGCAGAATTACTCCAATTTGAGCAAAGGTACGAGGTCGTTGCTCGATATGAACAAATATCCAAGGTTGTCTGATTTGCACACAGTGTGCTGATACTAGTCTTGATGCTGGTGTGCTAATATGGATGGTGATGCTAGGGAGCTGGTGCTAGTGCCGGTGATTGTGATGACGATGAGTCACGAGTCGGGATGTGACTCCGTCGAGAGGGCATATGTTCGGTAGCTGGGATCCAGCATCTCAGATAGTGATGGATTAGATGGGATCCTACAGTAGTTGAGATGTGAGGATTGAATAGTATTGGGCCACATTATTTTGGATGTGCATAAACGGTATAAGCCGATAGGCGAACTTGGTAGTGAATTAGATTGGTTACGGACACGTGGTTCATGTCCGAGTGTATTGGTTTCAACATGGGTGGAACTACGGAATCGAGAGAGGTTGTGATTGGGATAACGGGGGGAGTGCTTGATTCCGCATTGGTAATGGGTATTTCGAAGTCATTTAGGGTGACTTCTCATGTTCTGTCATGTCAGACGACGGCTGTTGTCACCAGTACGTTGATCATGTATTGATGGGTAGACTCACGATTTGTTTTGGGTCATCAAGAGGAGTTGGATATTTTGAAGTTAGGTGAACGAGATTTCTCATTTTCTGCTTGGTGGTGGACGATGTTGGGTTACATGGCGTGGTGAGTGCAACGATTTTTGTTTGCATTCACGTAGGTTGAATTTTGATGTTATCGTCTTGGATCATCCTTGATTTTTCCTAGGTGGAATGACAATGATCGATATGAGGTAATTGGAGAGGACCCACTGTCTCGACGTGTCCCGTCGTTGACTGATCTGTTTAGATGTGGGAAATGGTTGACAAGTGTTGTGACTGATAAAGGATTCAAGAGGGTGTAAGACCCTATGATCAGATTTCAGGAGGATTGTTAGCTGAGTGAGCTTGTGCGGATCCTAGGTGGATCAGGTTGTGATGTTGTGGACATTGAGCATTATGACGATCTAGGATTGTGATGTTACTTGTCGGGTGACGTGGTGATGGATCTGGATCGTGTTCTTGTTGATCAGGTTAGGTGGAGAGTTTATCGCTCTGTCTTGGATATTTGGATACGAGAATGTTGGGACGACTTCCTTTCAAAGTCAATCCAGTATGAGATGTTAGTTGAGTGAATCGAGGTGTACATGATTTGTCTTGGACATTTGGGGATGAGAACGATGGGACTGACTCCCTTTCGGGGTAAATCCCATATGGTGTATTAATCTAACAAGTAGGTGTCTGACGGGGTCGAATTTGGTCAACCTTATATGGGTGAATGATGGGATTGGCTTCCTTTTGAAGTCAATCAAATATGAGTTGGTAATCGAGTAAGCGGGTAACCGATAGGTTCGGAGTTGGTGCGTCTCGGTAGGCGTGGGTAAGATTGGATGCCCATTTGACATGAGAGGATACGCCTTGGTGGGCGTGATAGAGATTGGTACGCGTATTGGATTACGTGATTAGAAGTAGACGTTGCGATGCTGGTCGGGTGAGCATGGGACTCGGAATGAATAATGGGTTGGAGTTTTCAATCTTTCTAGCATTGGATTGGATAGATGGACTCAAGAATTGAAATGAGTTTGGTTACCATCTAGGTTGTAGGCTGGTTAGTGGATGGATGTACGTACAGGGTACATAGTGCGAGGATTGATACTGGATAGGCTTTTGGTACCTTGTGGCAGTATATAGGATATACTAGGGGTACGTTGGTACGCGTGTTGGTAGTCGTCTTAGTCAAATACCATTGGATTAGTTAAGGACTTGAACTGGACATTGGACACTGTACACTAGGTCAGGGTGTTTCTGATGGGTTCAGTTACACATAGTTCGAGTGAGATGTTGGTAGATGTGTACTCATGTTGAGTGAGTTGGTGGTTAGTGTAACCACAAGTAAGTATAGTGTAAACTTTCGACTGACGACTGTTAAGTGGTGACAGTTTGGCGGGATGTGTCAACGTGGATCGATGAGTGAGAATTGGTGACTCCCAGTGGGAGCAGACGTCAGGATAGATTAGTAATTGAGAAAGGAACCGTCAAGTTGAATGTGTCAGCGAAATGACAATTTTGTCAGGTGGTATCAACTCGGAGCGTGTGATCATTTTCACTTGACGTGGTCGGGTGTGGACGATACGACGTGAGTATTAGTGGAACGTCTAGGTGCAGACAAGTTTTGTGCTGGTTAGTGGGTGTACAAGTGTACGTTTGATGTGAGGTTGATTTTGCTTTCCACGAGGTGGTTGTGGAATCAGGATAGTTGGAATTTCGAGGACGAAATTATTTAAGATGGAAAGGTTGTAATGACCCGTCCCGAATTCCGTGATTAGATTAGTGACTAATAAAGGATTAGTGAGATTAATCGGTGATTAGTTGAGTGAAATCGAACGGATGGTGTAAAATGACTGTTTTGCTCCTGGTCGTGGGAAAAATGTTAACTTTTGACTCGGGGATTCAAATGTACGAGGACTGATGACCATGACGTAGATCGGGACGTCACGAGTCCGTAGACACGCGACACGTCGAAATCGGACGTCGAACGAAGAAGTTATGGTCACGGGAGTGAGATCGGGGATTTACGGCTCGAAATTCGATTAAAATAATATTAAAATTTGATTGGGCAGATATTTATGTGGGACCCATGGATGAGTGACAAGCGTCACTCATCCCATTGGCCATTATCCTTAAAAAATGGATCCTTATCATGATTGGTGGATTAATGATAGCTATTCCAAGATTTCATGAATCGGTGATATTTGCCTCTAGACCGATTTGGGTAACATGTTGTTATTGAAAGATGTGAGACATGGTTTTGGTTTATGTCTCAATCTAATGTCAACTGTTGTGCTTGATCAATAAGGGTTCCATCATTCTGAAGGTGATCGAACGTGGAGGCTTACTAAGGGATTGCTAGTGTAATACCCGATCTTGGAAGTAAGAACGGTTAGCAAGACCCATGAGCTTGAGAAGTAAGGACGGTGAGCAAGACCCGTGAGCTTGGAAAAGGAAGATCGGTGAACAATCTCACATCGCTTAGAGAGGCAAAGGTGAAGTGCCTTATATGTGTAGGCACGCATCTATCTAATACAAGGCCTTTTGGGAGCTCACTGGCTTTGGATTCCTTGGGAACTCCAAAGTTAAGCGAGTTGAGGCTGGTGCAATCCCAAGATGGGTGACCTACGGGGGAGTTGCACGTGAGCTCCCGAAAACAAAACTGTGAGGGCTGGGCCCAAAGCGGACAATATTGTGTTAGATAGGCCGAGTTGTGACTGAATGGTATTAGAGCCGGATCCCGACCGGAAGTGTGCTAGCGAGGATGCTGGGCCCCAACGGAGGTGGATTGTAATACCCGGTCTTAGAAGTAAGAACGGTGAGCAAGACCCTTGAGCTTGAGAAGAATGAATGGTGAACAAGACCCGTGAGCTTGGAAAGGCAAGATCGGTAACAATCCCACATCGCTCGAGGAGGGAAAGGTGAATTCCTTATATGTATGGGCATACATCTATCTAACACAAGGCCTTTTCAGAGCTCACTGGCTTTGGATTCCTTGGGAATTCCAAATTTAAGCGAGTTGAGGCTGGTGTAATCCTAGGATGGGTCACCTAGTGGGGAGTTGCACGTGAGCTCCCGAAAACAAAACTATGAGGGTTGGGCCCAAAACGGAAAATATTGTGTTAGATAGGCCGGGTCGTGACTGAATGGTATCAGAGCCGGATCCCAACCGGAAGTGTGCTAGTGAGGACGCTGGGCCCCAAGGGGGGTGGATTGTAATACCCGGTCTTAGAAGTAAGAACGGTGAGCAAGACCCTTGAGCTTGAGAAGCATGAATGGTGAGCAAGACCCGTGAGCTTGGAAAGGCAAGATCGGTGAACAATCCCACATCGCTCGGGGAGGAAAAGGTGAAGTTCCTTATATGTATGGGCACACATCTATCTAACACAAGGCCTTTTCGGAGATCACTGTGTAACGACCCGTCCCGAATTCCTAGATTAGATTAGTGACTAATCACGATTAGTGAGGTTAATCGGTGATTAGTTAGGCTAAATCGGACGAACGATGCGAAATGACCGTTTTGCCCCTGATGGTGGCAAAATGTTGACTTTTCATTCCGGCGGTCAAATGGACTTTGACCGATGACCGTGACGTAGTTCATGACGTCACGAGTTCATAGACAGGTCGTACGTTCAATTCTAACGTTCGAGGAAGAAGTTATGATGTTCGGAAGTTTAGGGGCATTTTGGTAATTATGGTTAAAAGGGTTCAAATGTTGACTTTTTGACTGAGGGGTCCGATGGCCGAGGGCCAAGGACCATTACGTAGATCGAGACGATATGAATCCATAGCCAGGCGGCACGCTGAAATCAAACTTCGAACGGGGAAGTCATAGGTCACGGAAGTTCGATTTCACTATGCACGTATTTCGAGACGGTGATGATTTGGCAAAATCAAATTGGGTTAGATATTTTAGGTGGGTCCCATGGATGACTGACAAGTATCACTCATCCCATTGGCTAGATTCCCTAATTTGTGGATCTAACTAATTAAATAATATTATAACTATTATTATATAATTAATCCATTTGACATTTAATCCTAGCCTTACATTTCAACTTAATCTTTAAATCCTCACCATCCATTATTTCCCTCATCTCTCATCAGACAACATCATCTTCATCTTTGTTCATTTCTTCATTTTCCCTCAAAAACCCGAAACCCCCCTTTATGCACCATTTCTTCATTTTCTTCACACACACACCCCACATCTCACCACCATGAACCTATATGCCGTGTGTAACCGTGAGGGAGGAATGAGAGACCGTGACGGCGCGCCACAGCGGAGGACGGCGGAGAAAGGCCACGGCAAAGGTAACCCGAGACCTTTCCATGGTGTTTCAAGTTTCATTTTGTGTTCTAGACGTTAGGGACTGTGTTGGTTGATGGGGTGACGTCTATTGGGTCTGTAGGGAGGTCTAGGGATGGTTATGGACAGCAGGAGGTGGCTGAGCCACCGTGGAGAGCGACGGGAAAACAGAGCCGTGGGTTCTTTGTACATGAATGGGTTTTTACACGGTTTTACCTAGCCTTGATAATTAGAAATGATAGGGTTTGATGTAGGAAGGTATTAGGATCAAAAAGGAATGAAATGGACCTAAAATGGACCCTGAACCGGTCCAAAAACAGTGACGATGAACAGTACCCGGTTCACCTGAGCTTGAAGATGATGAATAGTATTCTGAGCCTTTTAGGGGTGCGTGAGGGTGTGTGGGCCATAATTTGGGAAAGTGTTCAACACGGGAAATCTTCTATTCGATGTAAAGAAGATTTTGGGACTGGTCTCGTGTCAATCGGATATCGTTTCGATAGGTTTCAGGCTATCGGAAGGATTAGGATCGGTTTAAAAATATTTAAAAGTTCGGGAAAATTACTGGGGCTTTGGTAGGAGGTTAATTAAGTAGTTAGTAACCTTCTATTAAAATTTGGAAAGGTTTGGGAGTCCCGGTGACAGTGATCGGCTCAGGAGAGCCTATGGCACGCAAATCGAGGCGGCAGCTCGGACGGTCTGTGAGTGGACCTCATTTTCTAAATTAGTGCCTGCATGAATGTTTATTATATGTTTTAAATACTTGTTTGTGATTCCATGAGTGCATTTTTATGTGTGGTTACGTATAGGCACGTATTTTGAGGTTTCGGCTCTATACGGTGCCTATACGGGTCTGTATGTCTTTATTGGTCTAAATGAAATGGTTTTGGATTTCCAAAAGGATAAACTCGGGTATGAGCCCCATTTGGTTTGGTCTCGGGCATATTACGCTATGGATGACCTACGGGTCTGAGTCGTGGTCGCGGCAGATGCTTGGTGCACGGCGATGAACTACGTGAAGCTCGCCTCCGGATTGGGATGTGTTCCTTCCGGAGAGGTCACGATGCATGATTCGTTGTCGAGTAGCCTGTGGAGGCTCGACTTCGGAGTGCTGATGGTTCAGGATATCGATCGGTGATGAGTGCACCATGATCTTGTGGTGGTCGTGTCGGTTGATTCGTTCACGGCGACAAATCAGGATTGAAGGCGGTCCTGGATGGATGGTTGCACACATAACTACGATCGAAGTCGTGACTGAACCTTAGATATCGGGCAGGATGCCCAGTTGAGTCATATGTTTGGGCACGAGACCCAGTTACTTTACGGTCTATGATTTTGGGTCAGGGACCCTAGATGGATTTCCAAGTTCATGGTGATTTATGGGAACCGGCATGAACTCTGGAAAGGTCATTGTGGTACATGAAGGTTTATGGGAACCAGCATGAACCTTTGTCAGGTCATTCTGGTTCATGATGGTTTATGGGAACCGGCATGAACCCTGGTTAATGGATCTTATGGATCATGACGGTTCAGGGGAACCGGGCATGAATGTTTATGTTATGTATATATATGTTCATATACCTTCCTTTACTTGTTCTATCTCCTCCGGGGAGGGTCGTTGGCCTGGGTGGACCCCGGAGTAGTCACGGAGCACCGACTGAGTGGAGTTATCCCCCAGTTGGGTTCCTTACTCTCAGGAAGGCTATGGTTACTATTACCTCGAGTAGGGTCGGTGGTCTGCGGACATTGACCTTGACTTTGAGAAGACTCGGATTGAGACCCGGGTAGCACGCGCGTAGCTTTGGAAACCGTGACAGGATTGGTTGTGTGAATTATATGTGTATGTGATATAAATATGATATATGATATGTGGATACAGGATTTGAGCAGGGGCTCGTGTACTTGTTTTCTTTATGGTTTGGGCCGAGTCCCTTATGGATTTGGGCAGTGGCCCGTATTGTCATTTTCATTATGGTTCTTTCAATCTTGGTTTTGGGCTTAGTTCCCACATATGGTTTCTTTCGTTAAATGGTTTTCGAATGCATGCATACTTTTTAGTGACGGGTACAAATGTCTTCTTATGAAATGTTTTTATAAACTCTTGTTTTGTCCACTCACAGTTTTTAATGTTTTAACTGTCCTTCAGGTTGACATCGGATGTGGACTGTAGCAGAAACTGAGATATCACATGCCTCCTCCGGATCCTGGTGTACTCTGATAGCCCGGGAGGGCAAAGGTCAGAAATATCCCTTGTCTGACACTTTGTGTCAGACGGGAGCAGGGTCATCCCGCACTAATCCCGGGGGGATTGGGATGGGTCCTGTCAACGTGGTATCAGAGCAGGTTTGCTTATGGGATACCAAGGACACTTTGATACTGTCAGCGTGGTATCAGAGCGGGGTTGTCTCTATTCGAGCAACCGTGTAGCTCTTGGAGTGTGTACGCAGGTCGAGGATGTGATATCTCAATGAGCTACAGTTCGTTATCAACCTGATAGTTGGGGTGCCGGTACGATAGTTAGTAGGATTGAATCGTGGGATTTCTTGGTTCGGCACTTGATGCCGGGGTTGCCATAGTTCTGTCGTGGTTGACAGTGTGGGACCCTACGAAAGGATTTACATAATAGTATTTTGGAGTTGTGATCGTGAGACGGTTAGTTGGGATCGTCTTCATGATGTCGTAGGATCAGTTTCGACGACTGGTTGGGAGTTGTGACTATCCGATGATCAGATATTGTTGAGTTAAATGGATTTACTGCAGTCGGCAGTTAGCAATCGGATTCGGGGAATCGTAGTTGGATTGACGGTAGGATTGGATTGACGTCTTTTCGATGTCGGGACCGCGGAGTCGGTCAGATTGTCGATTTTACTGCTTTTCGCAGTTGGGTTCAGGGAAACTCTAGGTGTGGTCGTGGAATCCTAAGGTAGGATGTGTATGGTTCAGAAATGTGAGTTGACGAGTGGTTTGACTTGGACGACTATTCTGATTTGGATTCGGTAGTCGGTCTAGTCATGTCAGCTTGTGTTGGGACTGCACTTCGCAGTCGGGGTTGTACTTATCAGTTAGGCCTAGTTGGTTGTCGTGCTACTCAGTTGTGGTTTGGTACAACTAAGGTCATGGGCGACCTGGTAGACGACATTGGGTTAGTCGAGTTACGACTGGTTAGTGATTGGTTGGACAAGTTATCAGGGTTGGTACATGTCGATGAAATCCCTGAGTGGGATACAGAGTGGTTAATACGGGCGGTTGATTCCGTTGGATGTGAATCTCGATAGCGATGTTTGGTGTTTAGGTCTGCACGAGTCTGTGGCAGGCACTACTACCGAGGATGGTTGTAGTTACAGTTGTTGGGAATCAAGGACGTTCAGGGAGCATTTCCTTTTCTCTTATGAATTGTCAGGGTGATTGTACCCAGAGTTTTCGGGTACGAGGGAGGTAGAGTTTCTCCTATTCAAGCAGAGGTACGGGGTCGTCGTTCGGTATGAGTGGAGATCTAGAGTTTTCTGATTCGCACACTTTGTGCTGATGCTGACTGGTGATGATACTGGTACTAGTGCCAGTGATTACGATGACGATGAGTCACGAGTCGGGATATGACTCCATCGAGATATGTATATGTTCGGTATCTGTGGTTCGGGAGTGGATCACGGATAGTGGTGGACTGGATAGGATCCAGTGGTAGTTGAGACGTGAGGATCGAGTATTATCATGGGTGATTGGTGACCGGTTGGTCAGACTCAATCTGTCACGGGGTTTAGCGACCAGTTGGTCAGAATTGGTCGGATATGGTCAGCCTAGATGTGTTGAGGTTGGAATTGGCTTCCCTATGAAGTCAATCGATTGTATTGTGGTAATCGTTTGAACAAGTAATCGATAGGTTCAGTTTTTGTGTGTCTCGGTAGACGTGAACGAGATTTCAGGTTTTGGAATCAGATTTCTGGATGACGATTCAGGATTTGATTTTGAAACTTGAAAGAGGATTTCTGGATTTGGGTTTTGGAATCGGATTCTGGGTGATGATTCAGGATTTGATTATGGAGCTTGACAGTGGATTTTCTTTTATGGATTTGGGTTCGGAATGGTCATTCCTAATGCCGGTTTATGGAATGATGCTTTCAGATTCGAATTTGGACATGATTATGGATATGATTTATGGGTTTGGATTCTGGATTTCTTACGAAATTGCGGATTCGGATTCGGATTTGGAAATGAATACTGGGTTGGAGTTTTGATTTGTCTAATGCTGGATTGTACAAATGAACTCCATAATTGAAACGTGATTGGCTACGACCTAGATGGTTGTAGGCTGATTGATGGGTAGATGTATGTACCTTGTACGTTGTTCGAGGTACGATACTGGGTATACTTGTCGTGTCTGGTGACGGTATATAGGTTGTACCATGGGTACGTTGGTGAGCATGTTGGTAGTCGGCTTAGTCCTGATACCATTGGATTAGTCGAGAACGTGAACTGGACAATGGATACTGTGCATTGGGTCATGATATTCCTGATGGGTCAAGTTACACACAGGTCAAGTGAATTTTCGATTGCTGTATACTCAAGTTGAGTTTCGACTGACGACTGTCAAGTGGTGACAGTTTGTAGGAGGTGTCAACGTGGTAGCGAGGATCGATTAGTGAGGTCTGATGACTCCCAGTGGGAGCAGACTTCAGGATAGTTAGTGATTGAGTAAGGAATCGTCTAGTTGTCTTGTCAACGACATGGTAGATTTGACAAGTGGTGTCAATTCAAAAAGTATGACTACTGTTATTCGACGTGGTCGAGGGTAGTCGATGTAACGAGAGTGTTAGTGATACGTCTAGTTTCAGGCGAGGTATATGTTGATTAGTGGGTGTACTAGTGTACACATGTCGTGAAATCGAATTATTTTCACGAGGAGGTTGTGGAATCAGGATAGTTGGAGTTTCGAGAACGAAACTAATTAAGGAGGGAAGAACGGTTAGAGTTAGGTCGGTTGGAATTTCAAGGACGAAATTAATTAAGGAGGGAAGGTTGTAACGACCCGTCCCAAATTCCTAGATTAGATTAGTGACTAATCACGATTAGTGAGGTTAATCGGTGATTAGTTAGGCTAAATCGGACGAATGATGCAAAATGACCGTTTTGCCCCTGATGGTGGCAAAATGTTGACTTTTCATTCCGGAGGTCAAATGGACTTTGACCGAAGACGGTGACGTAGTTCGTGATGTCACGAGTTCATAGACAGGTGGAACATTCAATTCCGATGTTCGAGGAAGAAGTTATGATGTTCGGAAGTTTAGGGGCATTTTGGTAATTATGGTTAAAAGGGGTCAAATGTTGACTTTTTGACCGAGGAGTCCGATGGCCGAGGGCCGAGGACCATTACGTAGATCGGGACGATACGAATCCATTGGCAGGCAGCACGCTGAAATCGGACTTCGAACGGGGAAGTTATAGGTCATGGAAGTTCGATTTCACTATGCACGTATTTCGAGACGGTGATGATTTGGCAAAATCTGATTGGGTTAGATATTTTAGGTGGGTCCCATGGATGAGTGACAAGTGTCACTCATCCCATTGTCTAGATTCCCTAATTTATGGATCTAACTAATTAAATAATATTATAACTATTATTATATAATTAATCCATTAGACATTTAATCCTAGCCTTCCATTTCAACTTAATCTTTAAATCCTCACCATCCATTATTTCCCTCATCTCTCATCAGACAACATCATCTTCATCTTTGTTCATTTCTTCATTTTCCCTCAAAAACCCGAAACCCCCCCCCCCCCCCCCCCCCCTTCCCTTATGCACCATTTCTTCATTTTCTTCAAACACACACCCCACATCTCACCACCATGAACCTGTATGCCGTGTATAACCGTGAGGGAGGAATGAGAGACCGTGACGGCGAGCCACGGCGGAGGACGGCGGAGAAAGGCCACGGCAAAGGTAACCCGAGACCTTTCCATGGTGTTTCAAGTTTCATTTTGTGTTCTAGACGTTAGGGGATGTGTTGGTTCATGGGGTGACATCTATTGGGTCTGTAGGGAGGTCTAGGGATGGTTGTGGACAGCAGGAGGTGGCTGAGCCACCGTGGGGAGCAACGGGAAAACAGAGCCGTGGGTTCTTTGTACATGAATGGGTTTTTACACGGTTTTACCTAGCCTTGATAATTAGAAATGATAGGGTTTGATGTAGGAAGATATTAGGATCAAAAGGGAATGAAATGGACCTAAAATGGACCCTGAACCGGTCCAAAAACAGTGACGGTGAACAGTACCCGGTTCACCTGAGCTTGAAGATGATGAATAGTATTCTGAGCCTTCTAGGGGCGCGTGAGGGTGCGTGGGCCATAATTTGGGAAAGTGTTCAACTCGAGAAATCTTCTATTCGATGTAACGAAGATTTTGGGACTGGTCTCGTGTCAATCGGACATCGTTTCGATAGGTTTTGGGCTATTGGAAGGATTAGGATCGGTTTAAAAATAGTTAAAAGTTCGAAAAAATTACGAGGCTTTGGTAGGAGGTTAATTAAGTAGTTAGTAACCTTCTATTAAAATTTGGACAGGTTTGGGAGTCCCGGTGACAGTGATCGGCTCGGTAGAGCCTATGGCACGCAAATCGAGGCGGCAGCTCGGACGGTCTGTGAGTGGACCCTGTTTTCTAAATTGGTGCCTGCATAAATGTTTATTATATGTTTTAAATACTTGTTTGTCATGCCATAAGTGGGTACGAGACCCAGTTACTTTACGGTTTATGATTTCGAGTCAGGGACCCTAGATGGATTTCCAAGTTCATGGCGGTTTATGGGAACCGGCATGAACTCTGGAAAGGTCATTGTGGTACATGACGGTTTATGGGAACCGGCATGAACCTTTGTCAGGTAATTCTGGTTCATGACGGTTAATGGGAACCGGCATGAACCCTGGTTAATGGATGTTATGGATCATGACGGTTCAGGGGAACCGGGCATGAATGTTTATGTAATGTATATATATGTTCATATACCTTCCTTTACTTGTTCTTTCTCCTCCGGGGAGGGTCGTTGGCCTAGGTGGACCCCGGAGTAGTCACGGAGCACCGACTGAGTGGAGTCACCCCCTAGTTGGGTTCCTTACTCTCAGGAAGACTATGGTTACTATTACCTCGGGTAGGGTCGGTGGTCTGCGGACATTGACCTTGACTTTGAGAATACTCGGATTGAGACCCGGGTAGCACGCGCGTAGCTTTGGAAACCGTAACAGGATTGGTTGTGTGAATTACATGTGTATGTGATATAAATATGATATATGATATGTGGATACAGGATTTGAGCAGGGGTTCGTGTACTTGGTTTCTTTATGGTTTGGGTCGAGTCCCTTATGGATTTGGGCAGTGGCCCTTATGGTCATTTTCATTATGGTTCTTTCAATCTTGGTTTTTGGCTTAGTTCCCACATATGGTTTCTTTGGTTAAATGGTTTTCGAATGCATGCATGCTTCTTAGTGAAGGGTACAAATGTCTTCTTATGAAATGTTTTTATAAAATCTTGTTTTGTCCACTCACAGTTTTTAATGTTTTAACTGCCCTTCAAGTTGACATCGGATGTGGACTGTAACAGAGACCGAGATATCACATGCCTCCTCCGGATCCTGGCGTACTCTGATAGCCCGGGAGGGCAAAGGTCGGAAATATCCCTTGTCTGACACTTTGTGTCAGACGGGAGCAGTGACATCCCGCACTAATCCCAGTGGGATTGGGATGGGTCCTGTCACACTGGCTTTGGATTCCTTGGGAATTCCAAAGTTAAGCGAGTTGAGGCTGGTGTAATCCTAGGATGGGTGATCTACTGGGGAGTTGCACGTGAGCTCCCGAAAAAAAAACTGTGGGGGCTGGGCCCAAATCGGACAATATTGTGTTAGATAGGCCGGGTCGTGACTGAATGGTATCAGAGCCGGATCCCGACCGGAAGTGTACTAGCGAGGACGCTGGGCCCCAAGGGAGGTGGATTGTAATACCCGATCTTAGAAGTAAGAACGGTGAGTAAGACCCTTGAGCTTGAGAAGCATGAATGGTGAGCAAGACCCGTGAGCTTGGAAAGGCAAGATCGGTGAACAATCCCACATCGCTCGAGGAGGGAAATGTGAAGTTCCTTATATGTATGGGCACACATCTATCTAATACAAGCCCTTTTCGGAGCTCACTGGCTTTGGATTCCTTGGGAATTCCAAAGTTAAGCGAGTTGAGGCTGGTGCAATCCTAGGATGGGTGACCTACTGGGATGTTGCACGTGAGCTCCCGAAAACAAAACCGTAAGGGCTGGGCCCAAAGCAGACAATATTGTACTAGATGGGTCGAGTCGTGACAGCTAATGGTTACTAGAAGGAAGTTGTGTTACACCTTCTACAAGACATATGTCAAGACTTGCAAAGGAGAGTTGAATGTTGTGGACAATTGTTCTCCAAATATATGGCACAAGAGGTTAGGCCCCATGAGTGAGAAAGGATTGCAAGTTTTGGCAAAGAAGTCTCTCATTTCCTTTGTCAAAGGTACCTTACTAGACTCTTGTGATTATTGATTATATGGTAAGGAACATCAAGTTAGTTTTTCTGGTACTTTCATAAGAAAACAAAATATATTAGACCTAGGGCATTCTGATGTTTATGGCCTTATGGAAGTTGAATCACCAGGTGGTAATAGGTATTTTGTCGTTTCTTTTTTATGATGCTTCATGAAATGTTTGGTTTTACTTGTTGAAATCGAAAGGCCAGATGTTCCAAACCTTCAAGAAATTCCATGTCATGGTGGAAAGGGAGACTAAGAGAGCCCTCAAATGTATCTGTAGTGACAATGGTGAAGAGTACACTTTGAATGAGCTAAGAGATTATTGTTCGAATTATGGCATTAGGAATGAGAAGACAATTCCTAACACCCCACAACATAATTGTGTAGTTGAGAGGATGAACTGCACCATTCTAGAAAAGGTTAGGTGAATGTTGAAGATGCCTAATTTATCATAGCATTTTTGGGCCAGTGCTATGCTGTAAGACCCGTGTCCTGGAGGGAACGGTGAATGATCCCACATTCCTGCGAGGGGGGAATGGTTTGGGAGGGGAATGGTGGTGTGCCTTAAAGGTGTAGGCACACACCTATCTAGCACGAGGTCTTTTGGGAGCTCAAGTGGCTTTGGGGGGGATTGGAACCCCAAAATTAAGCGAGTTGAGGCTGATGCAATTCGATGATGGGTAACCCCCAAGGAAGTTGCACCGTGAGCTCCTGAAAACAAAACCGTGAGGGCAAAGGTAAGGAGGCCCAAAGCGGACAATATCGTTCTAGATGAGTCGGGTCCTGACCGAGAAGGGTTGGGTCCTAACAGAATGGTATCAGAGCCAGACCCCGACCGGGAAGTGTGCCAGCGAGGACGCTGGCCCTAAGGGGGGTGGATTGTAAGACCCGTGTCCTGTAGGGAACAGTGAATGATCCCACATTCCTACGAGGGGGGAATGGTCTGGGAGGGGAATGGTGGTGTGCCTTAAAGGTGTAGGCACACACTTATCTAGCATGAGGCCTTTTGGGAGCTCAAGTGGCTTTGGGGGGGGGGGGGGGATTGGAACCCCAAAGTTAAGCGAGTTGAGGCTGGTGCAATTCCATGATGGGTGACCCCCTGGGAAATTGCACCGTGAGCTCCTGAAAACAAAACCGTGAGGGCAAGGGCAAGGAGGCCCAAAGCGAACAATATCATGCTAGATGAGTCAGGTCCTGACCGAGAAGGGTTGGGTCCTGACATATGCTAGCCGCTTGTTAGCTCATCAACTGATCATCAAGTGTACCGTTGAACTCTGAAACTCCCAAAGGCATATAGACTGGTAGAAGCGCTTCATATTCACACTTGAGAGTGTTTGGGTGCAAAGCATTTGCACGTGTATCCGACGACAAATGACTTAAGATAAATGACAAAAGCACACAGTGCATCTTTCTTGGGTATGGTAATGAAGAAATGGGATATCGCATGTGGGATCCAAAGACCAACAATCTATTCAGAAGCAGAAATGTATACTTTTTTGAAGATCAGACTATGGCAGATCTTGATAAGCAGATAGTTAAGAATGCAGGCTAGCTCATATATGCTTCATTACCACTGCAACAAGAACCTAGTGGCAAAGCTCAAGAGGTTATACATGAAGTTGTTTCTGATATGGCTGAAGCACGAGGTGCTGAAGACGATGATCATAAGGATCGTGATTAGGGGGAGCCAACCTAGGGGGAGCAGCTAGAGATTGCCTAAGTACAAGTTCGTAAATCAAATAGAGTGCCAAATCCTAATACCAAGTACCCTTCTTCACAGTATATTCTCATAACCAATGATGGGAATGACCTGTATTCCAGATACATTATATTGACTAGCGATGAAGAGCCTAAAAATTTTGAGGAGGCAAAGACTCATGCAAACAATGACAAGTGGATGTTGGCAATGAAATTTGAGATGGAGTCCTTATTGAAGAATGACACATATGAGTCTATAGAGCTTCCTAAAGGTAGAAAATCACTCAAAAATAAGTGGGTGTTCAAGTTGAAGATGGACGAGAATGAGTAGTTGACAAAGTTCAAGGCTCACTTGGTTGTTAAGGGTTTTGGGCAGAACGAAGGTGTTGATTTTAACGAGATATTCTCAGTAGTGGTCAAGATGACTTCTATCCAAGTTATTCTAGGCATGGCAGCTTGCATGGATCTTGAGGTGGAGCAGTTGGATGTGAACACAACATTTTAGCATGGTGATTTGGAAAAGGAAATTTACATGGAGAAACTAGAAGGTTTTAAAGTTAAGGGGAAAAAGCACATGGTTTGTATGTTGAAGAAAAACATGTACGAGCTATAGCAGGCACCGAGACAGTGGTACAAGATGTTTGACTCATTCATGATGGGTCATAGGTACAAGAGAACAGATGTTGATCCATGTGCGTATATCAAGCAGTTCACTAGAGGTAACTTCATCATTTTATTACTCTATATTGATGATATGTTGATTGTGGGATAAGATATTTCTATGATTCACAATTGAAATCAGATTTGTCAAAGTCCTTTGATATGAAAGACTTAGGCCTAGCTACACAGATTTTGGATATAGAGATTACTTGTGACTGGAAGGCGAAAAAGCTATGGTTGTCACGTGAGAGGTACATTGAACGAGTGCTTGAGAGGTTCAACATGAAAGAAGCTAAGCCAATGAACTTACCTCTAGGTAATCAATTCAAGTCAAGCAGAAGATTATGCCCAACTACATAAGTGGAGGACAAGATGGCAGGTAATCCGTACTCATTAGTTGTTGGTAGTCTTATGTATGTTATGGTTTGTACTCGACCAGATAAAACACATGCAGTTGGTGTTGTTAGTAGGTACCTGTCTAACCCTAGCAGAGAACATTGGGAATTATTCAAGTGAATACTCAGATGTTTGGGAGACACTTCAAAGTTATGCTTGTGTTTTGGTGGATCGAAACTAGCTCTAGAAGGTTTCAAGAATGCAAACTTGGCAGGAGACCTTGATGCTAGAAAATCCACTTTTGGTTACTTATTCACCTTTTCAGGAGGAGCTGTTTTGTGGCTCCAAGTTATAGAAATACGTTGACTTATATTGCTGAAAATGAAGCTGGTAAGTAGATGATTTTGATGTAGAGGTTCATTCAAGAGTTGGGTGTGAAGCAAGAAAGTTATGTGGTGCATTGTGACAGTCAGAATGCTATTCAATTACAAAAAAATTCAATGTACCATCCTCATACTAAGCACATTGATCTATGTTATCATTGGATCCGAGATGCAGTGTCAAAGAAGGTTTTCCATTTGAGGAAAATTCACGCCAACAAAAACACTTCAGATATATTAACAAAATTTGTTTCACATCAGAAGTTGGAGTATTGCAGCAAGTCCGCTGGAATGGACTTTAAGTAAAAGTGACTTCGTTTTGACTCGGCTGGCCGATATTGAAAAAGATACAGACTCAACATTAAAGTATATCCACAAAAGATATTTTCCGCTTCCATAATTATTGGTTTTTTCTAGAACATACTTGTAGTTCTAGATTAATCTTACAGTGCATGAATCCAAGATATATGTAGAAAGTTCATGAAGGAAGTAGGTAGAAAATTCATAAAAGAAGTGGGTATGTGGATGGAGCATTAATGAAGACATCTAGATGGTTCCTCCTTAGCCTATATAAGGAGAGGTCATCAGCTCATTTCATCAATCTCATTGAAGAAAATATCTTCTTTCAAGTAGAGAGAGAAGAGTGCCCCTTTCAAGTTGAGAGTGTTCAGTGTAATAGTGTAGGTAGTAAAACAAGTGTGTGAGAAAGGGTTTCCTTCAAGTGGTGTTCTTGATATTGTGCATCTCTTCTTACCCCTAATTTTATTAGTGGAGGTTTTTGTTGTTGTTTCCCTATGGACGTAGGCACCTTGCCGAACCACGTTATATCTATTATTCTCTATTCCTTACTCTTTTATTTTCTTGCATATTTATCTTTTTTGTGGTTTGAGGTATTATTTCCATTCTACTATTTTCCCAACAATAACGATGGACTAATTATCCATTTTCAACATTTTGTTTATACTAATATTGATACATCCCATGTAGGAATGTAAAAATAATAAAATAGTGAATTTACCGATTTGCCCTTGAGAGCTTTCGCTTCGGACTACCCTATTCTAAGGATTGTTGGTTTGGGCCCAATTGTCCCTTTTTGTTAACTAAGCCAAGAGATGTTTTATTGGAAAACATGGTACTAATCGCCTCAAGCAAGGCTGAGGCCCGTTTTTTCGAGGCCCAAGCCCGTTTTAGAGAACTTCAAGTTAAACCCATGCCAAAATTTCTAGCCCAAAATCGATTGGGTGTTGTCAATTGATTATGTGAGGTAAGGGTGGAAATTTTTGACACGACTCGAAACCCGCACGAAATTTATCCGGGTCAACCCGAACGATTAAAATTTTGGGTCATTTTCGGGTCAACCCGATATAACCCGTTTATTAAACGGGTGAGTTTCGGGTCAACTTGTTAACCCGTATAATGACCTTTTAACCCATTTAATAAATGGGTAGATTTCGGGTTAACAGGTTAACCCGTATATTGGCTTATATATTGACCCATTTAATAAACGTGTCAATACTAACTCATATATCTACCCATTTACCTACCTAAATATCTATTAAATATTATAATTTAAATAGGTTAAACATGTTAAACGGGTCAAACAGGTCATAGGTTAATTGGGTTTTGAATATGACCTGTTTATTAAATGGGTTAAACGGGTTACACGGCTCATTAACAGGTTGGGTTCGGGTTAGATATTCTTGACACGATTATTAAACGGGTCGGATTCGGGTTGGGCATAAATGGGTAAAATAGAATACATGACACGACACAAACCCGATACGACACGACCCATTGCCACCCCTAATGTGAGGGCATCTGGTCCTATATGGGATACATACATGCACTGATTTGAACCGTTCAAGAAAGACCCAGAAACATCTCATCCTCTCGTTCTCGACAACAGAGAAACCTAAACCCTTCTCAAGCTATCTCAAGCCACCGTCATAACCTCCCTCTAGAAAGAGAGAAAAAGAGGTCGTCTGCAACAATCCCACCATATTCCACCGAGAATCATGTCTATCCCATTTGAAACCACCATTTGAGGAACGAGAGAAACCAGCAGCCATTCAACGCACTCGTGAGACCTCAACCCCAGCCAAGTCTTCGAACCCAGACCCAGATGACTCGACCACGTCCCAATCGACGTCCTGGCTTCGTTAATGGCCCTCTCTACGGTCTAATTCACTCTAGAAGCCCAGAAACCACCGTGACCCAGTTGCGACCCGGTTCTAACCCGAGATGAAACATGGTCTGTACTAGGTAAAAATCGAACCCATTTCGATTGCTGAGTGGTTTTTATGGTCGTTTCGACCTCCTTTAATCTTTTACCATTTGTTTTCGAGCGAGGAACTGCGACGATCACGTTGACCCGATAACCTGCTTAGGACCCTAAAGAGACCTGATTGGTGTGAGCATGGTTAAGGTAATCTTTGAATCCAAATTTTGACTCCAACCGATTTGACACACTGAATACTGCTGCTTGGGTTTATTGCATGAGGTCTCTTAGTGCTAGGAACGACGATTGGTGAGAGACTCGTTCCATACCTGCGAACTCGACCCGACGATTTGCAGATTCTACGGTAGGTAATATCGATTTCTATTATTCTTATTAGATTGTTGTGGCTTTGACGGTTGGTTTGAGCTAATTGCATGGTGTCTTTGGTATGGTTGGACCTAGGACAATGCACGATGTTTTTCGCGAACTTACAATCTTTCGAGGCTTTTGAGTTAGATTTGAGCTTATAGAGGTATAAATTTGAACCCTAGACTAAGTTAGGAAACTGTAGACGAAATCCTGAGTGAAATGAGAGGTTCTCTAGTTTTCCGGTTTCTGTGTACGGCGGTGAGGGCGGTGGTCCCGTCATCGTCTCTGGTGAGAAGGATTGACGCGCACATGGCCATGTGCTTGGACACGTGGTTGGCGCGTGAGGCCCCCAGCTAGAACGTGAGCCACTTTTCCGACCCTCCGCCGGCAAGTGGCTGTGTGCGAGGCTCTTTCCCGACTTACGGCGGCGCGTGGGCGCATTTTTAGATCATTTAGGATCAGTTTAAGTGGTTTTTCAGCTCCAACCAGCTCGAGGAGCTTTTTTTTTTTTTTTACCTCTGACATGGTATAGGCGTTGGTTTTCAATCCCCGGGAGCATGTAGGCACTGTTTTTAGGGGCTTAGGACATCCCTATACTTATTAGGGTCCTAGTTAAGTGATTTTAGGCCATGTTGGGCCACCCTTAAAGTAGTAAAAGGTATATGTTTTGACAATGATCGGGTACTTAAAGTAGTAAAAGGTAATGGTATGATCATCAAGTTAGACCCCGCTATATGCTTCCTCTATATTTGAAATGAGATTGGTTTTGACCTACTATGTTTCCCACGACTCGTAAAACAGTTTCATTTTATTCATTTGGCTTCGTCATTTGTACGTCATCGTTCAGATGTCGGCCAACATGCCTCGACTTTCGTGACATAAATGAGACTTTCTGGATCGGAGTGTGTCAAGTATATTAAAGTGGGAGATTGTATCGAAATCGAGATTTATCACTCGCATTGAAGTAAGAGGAATATTGCTAGTCTAGTATTACCAGTGACATCTACATTTGATACAATCCGAAATGAAAATTACGCCCAATTAGAGTAGAATTATGAAAAATGCAATTTTTAGGTCATTTAACTAGTTTTATGGAAAATGTTTTTCGATATTTTAATGTTATTCGAAACAACGCACTTTTGAAGTTTGAAGAGCATTTCGGAAACGACGAACTGAATTTGGACTCAATTTACAAGTCAAGTGTTCGGGTTCAATTCAGTTCATTAAAAACTCTTTTACTTTCCTCTCTCGCCCACTTACTTTCATGCTCACTCTCATTTCACTCATCTTCCTGTCCACTCCCTCGACCAAGATTGCTACAAAAAGACACAATCACCACCGTCACCGATGATCCATGACCCATAACCACAACCACCATCCTTTTCCTCTCAATGCCATGAACCCAACCAAACCATTCTTATGTCCAGAAGACTCCCATAAAGGGTGAATTGAAGGGAGGAAGCTCAGCGGAGCCGAGGCTTCTCGACCAATATTTGGCCTCCATAGGTAAAAACTCGCCCTATCATTCGTACCTTTGTGTTGCTTGTGCTGAACAGATGGAGATACACTAATTACATGTGTGTTTTTGGCCAAAGATCGAGAAAGAGCGTAACTCGTCGCAAAAAAATTATTATATATTATATTTGACCTATGAGAATTTTATATATTATACATTAAACAATTATTAATTTATATATTATATTAGACCTATGCGAATTTTTATAATGTATTATGTTATAAACATAGAGAATTTTTTATAATGTATTATTTAATAAATATAGCGGATTATTAAGTTAGAACATTATTCACAAGTTGAGACATATCAGAAATATTATTTAATAAAAATATTAATTTATTAAGTATTAAATTTGAAGGTTTTTTAGAGATAGGTCCAAAAATTTTAGTCATGACGAATTTAGTCTATTTAAAAATTTGTGTATTTTTATCAATTTTTTTATATTACATTTATCCTTAAAATAAGTAAATGAAAAAAAATTAAAATTCTTTATTTTTTTTAATAAGGAAATTCGTTATTTTTGGCTTAATTTTTTTTTATCTCAAATTTAAATTTTGAATATTGAACACCTACTATTTTATCAGGAATTTTTTTTACTGAAATTATCTGCATTAAGAAAAAATATTATTAAAATTTTGAAAATATATATATATATATATATATTAAACTCAAATAATCATATGGAAACTACCTACAATATAGAAAAATAATAATTTATTATACTTGCAAAAGAGATATTACCATTTCACTATGCCCAATATATTATATTAAAAATAAGAAAAAACCATATATACTTTTATTTACCTACGATATGAAAAATGGACATAATGTAACTAAAAGATATAAATAAATTTCATTCTATTATTACATAACAACCCAAAATATATATTTCTATCTAAAAGACTTACCTACTATATAGGAGATAATACACTATACCTAAAATATAGAAATAGATTTCATTCTCACCAAACCAGAAATTTTTCTTAAACTGTAATCAAGAACCATATATAATTTTACGACTTTATTCAATATATCCCCTGAATATCAATCTAAATCTTAAAATGCCCAATAAATATTATTTTGACCTAGAATACCTCTGAACACGATTTTAATCTAAATATGTCCCATAGACGTTTAATTTAACAGATCTCTATTAAGATTAAAAGATAAAATTGTTTAAAATTTGGCAAGGTAAGTTTGAGCTGGCGATGTAAAAAATGCAAAGGTTATATATGAAAAGATGCGGAAGAGGAACACAAACGCTTCGAATTCAATGATTAGCATAGGAGTTTGAATTAGAAATGGAGACGGCCCCGTAAATGAATGTCGAATATGCTATTATCTTTGTCCCCGTTGACTGCTCCCCTACTCGTCCTCATCGTCCTCTTCTTTTTCATAGTGCTCAGGTGGGCACAACCTGTTTGACAAAATGCATGGAAGTTGAAAGAGAGAACTCAAACACTAAGTAGAACGGGTGAACCTCACTGGGTTGACCAACAATTAAAGCCAAAACACCACTTAATCTAAGAAACATACACAAATCAGAGTTATCATCTATTGGTTGGGCACAAAAAATCTATTCTATAATCCAAACAAAAAAAATATCTTAAGCACTATGGATTGACCAGACCTGCAATAAATCAAACCATTAACAAGCAGAAAACACAGAACTTAAATACAAAATCTTGCGAGTGTATTTGACTTGTAGCATCTAACTATTCTTCTTTGTTCACAAACTCAAAACCACGAGCCTACCTTACAATTAGCAGCTCGATTTACGAATTGGAGCAAAATATAACCACAATTCACTCTGCGAGGCTTAACCCAGGTAGCTAGCTGTCTTCTCCCACTCTTTGAAAGATGGAAACCTAAATGCAGTCACCGCATCTTCAACCGTGTCCAGCTGATTTAACAAATATGGCACGACTCACGAGCAAGCAACAGTCGATCAAAACTTTAGGCTCATATGCTTGGGCTTCCGTATAACATCATTCACGGGCCGTCTCCATTTCTAATTGAAACCCTTATGCTAATCATTGAATTCGAAGCGATTGTGTTCCTCTCCAGCATCTGTTCATATTTAACCTTTGCATTTTCGACATCGCCAGCTCGAACATACCCTGCTAAATTTTGGGCAATTTTGCCATTCATGTTAACAAAAATATCTTAAATTAGACATATTGAGACGAGAATCGTATTTTTTTTTAATTAGTTGTAAGGCAATTTCATTAAAACAAATGTAAGGATGAATAGAAATACAAAGGATAAAAAAAAAAAAGCCTAACTAATAAGCTACGATTAAAATAAAAGTCCAAAACAAAAATAATAAAAATAGGCTAATTAGAAAAAAAAAAAACCAAAACATGAAAGCATTAGCAGTAGTAAACATAAGGAGGCTACCACCACCAGCTCCGCCACTGCTGTCATCCGCTACGCCGCTACCAAGAGAAATCCAATGAAAAAGAGAGCTATGAAATTAGATCTGTAGAGAATGATGTTTGGACAAAAAATCACAAATAGTCTGCATACTCAAGTGATCCAAGAGATCAATAAAAACCTTGGTAGCAGTAGTAAACATAAGGAAGCTGCCACCAGCAGCTCCGCCACTGCTGTCATCTGCTCCGCTGCTACCAAGAGAAATCCAATGAAAAGGAAAGCTATGAAATTAGATCTGTATAGAATGATGTTTGGACAAACCACCACAAGGATGGAGCAAACATCCAAATGATGGAGAAAGGGAAAATTTCCAAGGGAGAAATCAATAATGAAGAACACACAATAAAGGAGAAAATCTGGATAAAAAGAAGGAAGATAAGAGAAGAATAAGGAAGGAAGTAGAGGTTAACCCCAAACCCACCACCAGATGTTGGAGATTTGAATAACCTCCACCTGCAAAAACCTTGAGCAGCTGGTGTAGGAAGAAACTATATGTTTAAGGTTAGAGAGACAGAGAGAGAGAGAGAATAGGAAAGTAAAGAGTGGCCCTTTCTTTGACGAGAATCGTGTTTAAGGAACATTTTGAGTCAAAATAATGTTCAGAGGGTATTTAAAGATATAACTTAATGTATATTGAGCATATTGAGTAAAAAAAACCTAATTTTCCTTTTATTCTTCCTCAATTCTCAATTTTCTTCAATTTTCTTATAGAGGATTAATTCATATAATATAAATTTCAAAAATTGACAATTGATTCAAAAAAGTATAAGTATATTATAGTATTTTCTTAAAATATTACAATATGTATTAAAAGGGTAAAAGAGATAGTAAAAAAGTAAAATAGGACAAAATGTTGATGTGGATTTATAATAATTAGTTTACTGGATTACTTTAAATGTTGGATATTAAACATGGACTATTATATAATTAAATCTTAAATTATCGATGTTTTACTGTACTTTTCTCTTTTGAAATGAGTTAGCGTGTAATGACGAAATTTTTTTTGTTTCTTTTTAAGTGGTAACTAGTAATTCATTATAGTTTTACCTCATTTTCAACACGCAAAATATGTTCTATTCGATGTTGAAAATATCGCTACTATCGGCAATATATCCGGCTCATATATCGGAAAGGTTTATTAGACTAAATGCACCATGAACTCGCACATTTATCACACTTTGTACCCTGTATTTGTTATTCGCTCACTTAATAGTATGAAATCGCCGAGTAAGGCCACTCAGCTCATTTTTCGTCAAGGTGTTATGTTGCCATTCAAAGTAAGGGTAAAATGAGAAATTTTGACACGCTCACACCTTTTTGCCATGTCAGCCGCGACGTGGGATGATTTTGGGACCCACAAGTGCCAAATCAACCATCTCTTTCCATTTTGCATTCGAGGTCGAAAGTGGGGGAAAAATTCTAGGGTTTAAGAGAGATGGAAATTGGGGCTTGAATCGTCAACTGGGCATTGAATCGATTAAAAAGTTTGAGTGTAATCGACGCGTAGGTGCGAACAAGTAGGTGCAGACGATTTCGAATATGATTCCTCGCGAGCCTCGAGCAGAGCAACCTGTCTACGATTAGTTTTCCTTCCCTCCATGATTCTGATTTCATGTTTCTTAGGTTATCCGTGGAATATACTTGCTCGATTTATTTGTCTTTGCTTCCGCCATGTTTCAATATTCTAGCTGGTTAACTTGTGTCTTTATTTTCCTATTTTCTCCTTAGTCCGAATAGTATGCTCAAATTGATGTGCATGTTGAAATAGGATATCTAGGCTTAGTTTGTGTCGTTAGTTTTGGCATATCTGTTGAAAGATGAGGTATTTGGATTGGTTTTGTGTCGTGGTGCTTGGTTTTTGTTGTTGCTGGTGAAAGGGGATGTTGAACTCGATATTCGGGTTTCACTTTGCACCCTGAATTCGATGTTATGGTTTCACTTTGCACCATATACTCAATGTTATGGTTTCACTATGCACCCTGAACTTGATGATTTGGTTTCACTTTGCACCATGTACCAATTATATTTATTACATGTTGCACCTTGTACTTGGACTGTTGGTTACACTTTATAGTTAGTTAATTTCTTAGTTACTATTTGGTATATACATGCAGATGACAGAGATATCTTTACTATGAAAGTTCACTATGGAGGTGAACTACTAATAGAAAATGAGGATTGTTGGAATTACATAGGGGGACAAGTCAAGTTCTATGACTTTGTTACAGTAAATTAGATTTCCCTTTTGGAATTGAAGTACATAGGGAATAATCTAGGTTATCTACCTATCTACCTTCTGAGTTGTCTGTATACTCTAATGACATAGATAGTGAAATATTGGTGAAGATAACCTCTGATGGCTAGTTATTTAAACTCTATGATAGCTATGCAAAGAGTAGTGGTTGTATCACTCTGTATATGCAAAAGCGAGGGGGTGATGCGATCCAACTTCTAGGGCATGTGGAGATTGGAAGTGAGGCTGTGGCTATTACGAAGGTGCCTAAACGAAGAAGTTTCCCAAAGAGAAAGATTCAGAATTCTTCCACTAAATATGATTCAAAGACTGGTGAAGAGGAAGATGATGAAAATGATCAGGATAGTGAAGATCTTGAGTGGGTTGCTGATGACTTTAGGCAAGAGGCTGAGGTAAACATGGATGAGTATGCTGAGAGTTTGTTTTCAGCATATGTGAATGTTGAAAATGTTGGAGATAGTGGTGAGGCAACCCAAGAAGAAGATGAAGCACCTAATTCACCAAGGCTCAATGCATTTGAGTCAGAACCAACTGCTGGTGAGGATGAGGATTTAGTTCGTCCTCCTAAAAAACTGTCAAGTAAGAGGAAATCTGTTGGACCATTTAGGGAGTTTAACAATGAGGTGGATATGAAAAATTTAAAGTTTGTTGTTGGGATGAAGTTCTCAAGTGATGTAGTTTTCAGAGTAGCTGTGACGACATATTCTGTTAATGAACAGAAAAGGATTGTGTTCAAGGTGAATAAGGGAGACCAGATTAGGGCCAAGTGTGTCAAGGCAGAAGGATGTCCCTTTGTGATATATGCCTCTAAGGTAAACATGAGAAAGTAAATGCAAGTTAAAACTTATAATGACTTGCATTTATGTGGAAAAAGGACTGTCAATTATCATGCCAATGTGAAGTGGTTGAAACAGAAGTATATGAGGCAGCTCACAAGCAATAAGTGGGATGTAGGTGAATTTCAGGAGTTGGTAGTTCAGGATACTGGGTATAAGCTTGGTAGGACTCAATGTTATAGGGCAAGAAGGATGGCCTTTCAGATTCTGGAGGGAACCTACTTGTCCAAATATGAGAGACTCAAGAACTATTGTGAGGAACTTGTTAAAGTAAACCAAGGGAGTACAGTGAAAATCAAGGCAAAGATGGAAGGTGATGGACAGTTAAGATTGCAAAGGGTGTATGTTTGCTTGCATGCTTCCAAAGAAGGTTGACTGACTGGTTGTAGGCCTTTCATTGGGCTGGATGGTGCTCATATTAAACGCCCACATAGTGGGCGAATATTGAGTGTTATCTCAGTTGATGCAAACAATGTCATGTTTCTTTGTGGCTTATGCCATTGTGGAGGTTGAGTCATACTCTTCCTGAAAGTGCTTCCTTGAACTGCTGGCATTGGACTTGAAGATTCAAAACAGTGAAGGTACATTTTCATCACTGATAAGTAGAAGGGTTTATGTGGGGGAGTTATTTCCAAGAGCAGAACATAGGCATTGTACTAGATACATGTATGCAAACTTCAATTGTGACGACCCGGAAATTCAAAAAAGGAAAAATTGGAAAAATTGAAAGGAAATGACGATTTTGCCCCTGAAATTGGGCGATCGGTTGACTTTTGATTTGAGCGGTCAAACGGACTTTGACCAATGACTGTGACGTAGTTTGGGACGTCACGAGTTCATAGACAGGTGGCACGTCTGATTCCGACATTCGAGGAGAAAGTTATGATGTTCGGAAGTCTAAGGGTAAGTTGGTAAATTGGTTAAAAAGGGGTCGAAAGTTGACTTTTGATCGGGACCTTGTTTGGACTTTTTGGAAGTACCGTTGGATAGGTCCCGGGACGCTGAATCCATAGACAGGCGGCATGCGTCAATCAGAGTCTGGATGAAAAGTTATGGATTGAGGAATGCTAAGGGCATTTTGGTCATTGGTGTATAGAAGGGCAAAATGGTAAATTGCCACGGCAGAGCGAATTGGATAATTAAGTGGCTGATTCAGCCTATTTGAATGAGGATTATTATTTATGTGACATCTGTCACTTGCTTATGTTAATTAGTGGCAATGGTGATCAGTTTGAATTATGGATTTATACGTTTGTACAAGGATACAAACAGAGACCATGCTTACTTGATCGATCTTACCAGCAACAACAAAACCCATTTGAGAGCTGATGTAATTGGGATGGAACCGTGAGGGATTATAGAACAAAAGTAGGAAGAAAAGTGGGCGTTTGTTTTACAAATTGACATGCATGCATAGTTAAATGTTTTACATGATTTATGGCATGATTTGAATTGCAATGATTTGATATGATTATTTCGGAATTTAATGATTATTTTAATCGGTGTTTCGGACACATTTTTCGAGAAATTGTGAAATTACTGTTTTGGACAAAAGCCTGGGATTTGAGATTGATTTTGAGTCGGGAAATTGATTTGGTGGATTTATAATGCCTTTTGGGGTATTTTATGGATTTATGTGAAAATGGCAACTTCGGTTGCGGTTGCACGGATTTCCGTAACATTGATGATTTTGGGCTAGGTCTGGGATGTTAAAAGGATATTTTGAACAGATGTGTGAGTTAATGATTTTAATGATAAAATGATGAAATTGAATGATTTTCGGATATGATTTTACGTATTTACGTGCATTGAATTATTTAATGATTTTACGAATTTACGAGAAATGAGAAATGAGATTTGGGCATGTGGCCCTGTGATAAATGGTTTTAACATGATTTTAATGATGATTTTGATTGTGTATTGATGTTTGATGACCCCAGATGTGTAATTCCCGAAGTGACTCCAGATGTGTAATTCCTGGAGGGACTCCAGATGCGTAATTCCCGGAGGAACCGGATGTGTAATTCCCGGTGAGGCTGGATGTGTAATTCCCAGCAGGATGACGACTCTGGATGTGTAATTCCCAGAGGATCCTCGGATGTTTAATTCCCGAGTTACATACTTTATTGTATGATAAAATGGTTTTATAAAATAGTTTTATGAAATGATTTATCTGTTGGGCTTGAGAGTTGGGATTTGATGTTTTCATGAGATTTGGTTAGAGAACCGGTGATGTTTTTCATACGTTTGATTCTATGCATGCATGGTTTGATAAACTGGAGGGTAAATGATGTGTTTTAAATGATATTATTTTTGTCCACTCACACCTTTCTTGTTTTGATGACCCTCCAGGCCTTGGCACGACGTTCGGGGCTGATCGAGAGACGGAGGCATGAGCGGAAATCAGTGCAGTTATCCCTTGTCTGACAGGCGCTGAAGGGTAGTTTCGGGACTTCAGTTGACTTGTCAGACGGGAGTAGGATCGGGCACGGTTATCTATGTCCTTCGGGGACGGGTCCTGTCAAATTGGTATCATAGCATTTGGTTACTGATTTTCCATGCCTCCGAGATATGAGCCCTGTGCGCGGCCTGTTGATTAGACGAGATACGAGGGTATAGAGAATCCCCGGAGTGATTATGACCCTAGATTGGGGGTAGAACTTTGCATTTTGTGTTCTGGTTGTGTCAGACTTGTGATGGTCTGGATGGTTGGTTACGATAACGGTATGGGGATTTGGATATCGAATGAGACTCAGAGGAAGTCCGGAATTGGCTTAGTGTGTGTTGAGAGATCCTGAATAGGATGTGGTTCACCTAGGGGTGTTTTCTAGGTGATTAGATATGTCGGTGATGGCATGGATAGTGGATGTTGACGTCAGACTCGAGAGGAGTCGCGACATTGGATTTGGACTCAAAAGGAGTCAAGAGTTAGTTTAGGACTCGGGATGAGTCCTGATGTGATATGAGGGCTCGGGATGAGCCGGAAAAGATGGAAAAGGTAATGTAACGATGGAAAAGGTAGTTATGGTTGCACATAACGAGTGCATGGGGTTCACGTGGGAACCCGAGACATTGAATTGGATATGAATGGAGTCTCCATGATTGTTGTTGGAGAGGTATGTTCGAATTTCGAGGGCGAAATTCTTTAAGGGGGTGGGGTGGTGGTCACCAAACTGGTCCAAGGATAAGGCAGATTTTGGAGAAGAAATAGAAAGGCACAGTGGTATGTTACAAGGCATGCATAAAATGAAGCTTTTGAAGTCACTCATCAAACCAGGAGGCAGTTTAAAGTGGAGTTGAAATTGAAAAAATGTTCATGTAGAGAATTTGACCTATCTAGTATCTCATGCCCCCATGCTTGTGCATCAATAGCTTTTTTGTATGGGAAACCAGAAGCTTATCTCCATGAATGCTACAATAAGGAGGCTTACATGAGATGCTATGAAAAGATCATTGAGTTAATGACAAGTGAAGATCAATGGTCTTCATCGGGCTTGCCTCATTTGAAGCCCCTATCATACCACGGGTAACCAGGCAGACCTACCCTAAAATCCAACCAAACTTGGCAGGTTTCACACTGAGATGAAATGCAGTAATTTTGGTAAATTGAGGCATAGACTTAACAAATGCAAGGTATAAATCACCTTAGTTAAAAATACTTATTTATCTCATTTGAATGCTTGTTTGATTGCTGATTTGATATTTTTTTTATAGGAGCGTATTACAAAAAAGGCTGAAAGCTTAAGAAGAAAAAGAATTGAAGTTAAAGTAAGGAGGAAACAAGCCAAGGCAAGTAGATCCAATCAGCAAGAAGGATCCCAGCTCCAATCCTTGCCCTAATCCTAGCCCCAAACCTGAACAGAACCCCAGCCCCAATCCCAGGCCCAAACCCAGCCCAAATCCTAGCCCCAAACCCCAATAGAACCCCAGCCCCAATCCCAAACAGAACTCCAATCCTAGCCCCAATCCCAAACCGAACCCCAAACTCAACCTAACCCAGAACCTAATCCAGAACCCCAACCCCAACCACAAACACAGCCTACACCAAATCCTCTTCCATTGACTGAACTCTTTCCTCGTAAGAAACTCAGGTTCAAATCTCCAGTAAGGAGGAAGAGGTAGCATCAACAATGAGACATAGGGTTTTGTAGGCTGGTTTGTGTGTTAGGTTAGGTGTTAAGTTAGATGTTAGCATCAAGTGCAAGACAATTAGGTGTAGGCTGGTGGGTGTAGGATGAACTATAGCTATTGTATTTAATTGAACCATGGACTACAGTTTTTGTGTTTCATTGCACCATGTAACAGACAAAATGACCTAGTTTTACACTATTTGACAATGTTATTATATCTCATATACTTCAATTGTTGTTTGTGTAATGAATTATGTTTTCACTTTCAAGTTATCTTCCTTAAATATTGCAAGATTAGTTTAATCATGTTCATCTATATGTGTGTCATTTTGCACCATGTACTACTAAGGGTGTGTCACTTTGTATCATGTATTAGTAAGGGTGTGTCCCTTTGTACCCTGTACTACTAAGGGTGTGTCACTTTGCACCATATACTTCTAATTGTGTATTACATTACACCTTGGACTACTAATGCATGTGTCACTTTGCACCATGAACTACCAAATTTACACCCTATAACATATTGATTTGCTGAATTTGACAGAACAATCCAGAGAATTACATTGCAGAAAGGCTTAAATAACCATCGTTACATTGCTAGAACAATCCATAGATTACATTGCCAAATTACATTGTCATTTAGCTTCGATTACAAACAAAATTGGATTGTTAGGCAATCTTTAAATCTAAACTTCAGTCTTCTTAAACATCGCCACAAGACAGGCTAGAATTAGGGAAACCCAAAACTTCCTTGTCCTAACTCTATACCTTTTCAAATCCTGTTCCAATTTACTAGTTTTCCTCAACAATCCCAGTATGATTGTCTTGCATTGATGACACATTTCAAGATCAAACCTTTCCTAATACCCACATTTGTTTTCCTGCATCGAAATAGACTCTATTATCATAAACTTACACACAATCCCAACAATTGAATGGAATTTGAACATTTTCCATCTAAAAGTTAAAGTAATAAACCTAATGTCAACAGACTTGCATATTCATCGTAATTTCAACAAAGAACACAATTTTTTGATTTTTCATTACCCCAGAACATGGACACACTTGAAATCTCCTCTCGGGATGTCTCTCAATCCACGAAGTCAGGATTTTACATTTCTTCCTGCAGTAGCAATGTCTGGCTTCATGCTCCTCCATCTCTTCTTCTTCGACGGGCTTATGGATGAGTACAGGGTGGTTCGCACCGATGGGGGAAGCAGGGTCGCGTCGAAGTCTGGGTTTGTCGAAGCCTGGGTTTCCATCGAAGCCTGGGGAAGCAGGAACTGGGTTCGCGTCGAATCTGGGGGGAGGAGGAACTTTGTTGTGTTGATTTAGAGTTTCTCAATTTGGGATTCGAATTGAAAATGCCAATTATGAAGTTCCGCAAATGCCCTTTTCCAATTTAATATATTTTTTATCCACGTAGGTGCCATATAAGCTTTTTCACAGCAAACATAACACTTTGGACGAAAAAGGAGCTGAGTGGCCATACTCGGTCATTTCATATTATTAAGTGAGCGAATAACAAGTATAAAGTGCAAAGTGTGACAAATGTGTGAGTTCAGGGTGCATTTAGTCTAATAAGCCTATGGAAAAATAGAGGATTCGACAGCTAAACCTAGGAGTGAACAAATTTCTTCCCCCAAAATCGAAGATTTTGTCCAATTTCGGAGAATATCGGCAAAATTTTCTAATATTACCGAAATCGACCTATATCCACCAAAATCAACTCGCTGTTTTGACTAGGCAAGAGACATGAGAGGCTCAGGTGGAGGAGTGGAGTGACTTGGGCGAATTAGCAAAATTGATTTTAGTCATGGTTGTCACGGTGAAGCTTCAATTTGCTTGCACGCTTGTTGCAAAGAAGAAGAAGAAAAGAAAGTGGAGTGGTTTGGGCGAATCGGCAAAGTTGACTTCATTCACGGTTGACATGGTGGAGCTTGGATCTTCCTGGGTCCTTGTCGTGAAGAAAAAAAAAGAAAAGAGAGTGATGAAAGGGAGAAGAAGAGAAAGTGATGAAGAGGATGAGAAGAATGAGAAGAAAAAAAGAGCATGATGACTGATGAGAAGGGGTCGGAGAGAGAGTCAGAGATATAAGGTGAATAAATGGAGTGAGAAACTCAAAGAGATAAGATAGGTGAATGAATAAATCTGGTATTAATTATATATTAGTCTAATTCTTAAACTTAACTTATAAAATAGTCCACTTAACATATAAAATAGTCTATTTACTGTTTTTTTTTAAAGATTTTTACTGTGTTTTTTTTATGGTTTCGTTATTTTAAGTTGTTAAATATCTTTTATACCATTTTTTCAAATACAGATGAGAAACTTTCAAATTTAAAATATTATTATTTTATATTTATTTTTCAAAATTAACTATATTAAGATAATTCTAATTAAATTTCAGAAGATTTATTTTATATTTGTTTTATCGGATAACATCTAATACTTTTGAAGATTACATGTATGTTATTTATCTTATTACTTTTTGTAGGTAAATTAATAAGAACCTGTTTATTTTATTTTCTTTTGGGAGATGTATATTAAAAGAAATATAACTATTATGATACAATTAGAATTTCTATATATAGGTATCTTATTTACACGAGAGAGTTAAGTAGGTAATATTATTTAATTTATCTGTAAGTCTAGAATCAAATATTGGTAGGTACATAAATATAATATGTAATGGCATACTTGTAATTGTTTAAAAATTAACGGGCTAAAAAGAATGATATAATTTAACAAATAATAAAAAAAACTTTATTTATTTTTTACTGTCTCTATTTATTATAATAGATTAACTTATAAGCTGAATTAAAAAAATTGGACCTATTTATAATTAACCCATAAACTGATAAAAAAATTGAATGTGTGGATATAAAATAATGCAATATAATACTTTTAGAAGTTAGTAGGTAATTGAATATTTTTATTTTCACCGAGACTCATTTTACTTTGTTATTTATAAAATTATATAAATTATTAAATTTAAATGGTTAGAGGATACGTATATATAATATATTATTTTTAATTTACGTGGAATAATTTATTATCTCTTTAATCTAAAATGTATTATTACTATCATCGCATTATATTATTTTATTATTAATTAATTTACAATATATTTTTATTGTTAATCTTAAATATATTATTAATTAATATATACTTTATTAATTTGATTAGGAGAGAGTACGTGTTATTAAATATTGTACACATTCATTTTAACAATTAAAGTATCTTTAGTGTAAAATTGTCATTAAAATTATGTTTTTAATGTATGTTTATATTTAAGGTTTTATATTATTAATCATCATCAGATCATATCGTATCATATTATACATCATATATTTATTATATCAAAATTATTTTATAATTTTTATTAGTCATATATAACCATTATTGAGTTTTCAAGTTTGTCCTAAAGTTTCATTAAAAATTTCCAACTATTGGACTAAATTTCCACTATTTTTGTTAAGCTAAGCTAAACGATATCAATATATCCATCGATAAATCCGTAAATTTGACTATCGATATTTCCGCCGATATCGTTATTTTCATCCTTGGTTCTATCCAGTTTCACAAAGATCGTAAAAATTGTACACTAAAATATTATAACTTACTAGACAAGTAAGTCTGATACATAGATACAAATCTAATCAAAATAGCCCCATGAGAATTATGAGAGACGTGACTTAAATCTTAGGATTTAAGATGAATGGCTGGTACATGTATGATATGAATACCTATTGCCTATACAAGGTATTTCTCTAGCTACTATTGAAAGAGATTCTAAATTCAAATCCCGTTAATAAAAAAAGAAAAAACATAAAATTATCGTCTGGTAAAACCACCCGGATGAGCGTTGACAACATAGTTTTATAAACAGCAGCATCTTGTTCTTTTAAAGCAATGAAGCAGTACAATTATTATTAACCATCAGAGGATCATGCTAGTTCATCATATTAAACACAATGCTCTACAATTTGTTTAGAATTAATGTTTCTGCAGGATTCCAATTCATGTATCCGAAGAGACGGAAAAAAAAAACAGACTTCGATGCAATTTCACCAACATTTAAGTTTACGGGTTAGTTTCAAGTAATGTAGGAAAATCCTTTCTATGTAGGCAACTATCAGCTCTACTGCTACTTCGTGTAAAAGGGTGAAAATGACAATGTGCGATTAGCCATAAAGGAAAATTACAATACTAAGGAAAGCCATTACCATTTTTGTGTTTTCAGAGCATTCTTGTTAGAAGATGCTAGATGTAAACTCCACCATGAATTTGAGATGGTATATATTTGTCCGACAGAAAGTTGAGTTCATGCACAGACAATGCTTCTAACTCAAATTTCACTCCCCGTTCCAGCATCTTCTGTAGCTGCAATCTAACATGCGAAAGGAACGAAAATACTTAATGTTATTTAAGTCAGTCATATGAAAGGTGAAATTGGAAAACCGAGCCTAACCTCCACTGTGGAACTTCTCGTAAGTAGCATCTACATAACATGGCTTCCGTTTTTCTCTTGTCTGGCATGATTATGAGGAACCTCAGGAAGGTTACAAACAAAAGAATGCCAATGTAAAGCAATGTATCTCTCACCTTCTGCTGTTAAAGGAAGGAGACATTGTTGTGGAAGACGGTACTTATCTGAGTCCAAAGGGAAGGCTCCAAGCCAGACTATCTCGGGGACCCGTAGAAATTTTGCATCATAGGCCATTTGCTTACATAACATCAAACTAGGTTAAAATTTCATATGACCTTAGCTTTTATAACAATATATGAGCAGTCTACATAAGAATTTACGTATTCAGCACTTCTCTATCCTCAAAATTTGCAGTCTTCCTAGGTAGCTCACATGTCAGTTAACTTGGTTAATTGTAGATAACAAGTTCATAGATTGGTCAGGAAGCCTAACCATAGAACCAAATCGATATGTGGACAAGATGTCAAAACCGTAGGGATCACAATCTACCAAAGCATAGGTAGGGAGACGCAAAGAATCAACAAGAAGACCTAAAAACCTGCCAAACATAAATGGAGCTTTAATAAAGGAGATAGAAAAATGGCAAAGAAAGTGCAAAGAGGCTATACGGCAAGGCATTGCCAACTCCATTTAAATTGTAGGGAAGTCTTTACCGTCTTGTGGGAATATCAGGATATCCACGTCCCTGTGAATAAAAGAAAATTATCCAATAAATAAACTTGAGTAAAAGCTGCCTCCAGGATCAATGAGAGTCATTTTTCCAAAAATAGAAAAGGTGTGTGAGCTCACAGTGATAACAATGCAGTGGTTTGTGTCGCAGAACTGGTCATCTGCCAATCTATGAAAAACTGTGTATAAAATAAAATAGATACTAGTTTATTGATAGAAACACACACCACAATCAAAATCTATCTAGTTCAAGGATCAGGGTTGCTAAAGAAACAAGGGTTACCTGATTCTTTCTCCACAAGAAGTATGTATTGAGCAACACTAAGAATATCTGCAATAATTTAAGGTTTGAGCATGCCTTTCGTTTGATGGCACTTAAAGGTTGATTATATATTACTAATGCATTTGTACATTATTGAATTACAATATCAAATTTTCTAAACATGGAATCTAGAATTATTCTCGCTTCATCATCTGGATACCTTTGACTTCTTCAACATAAACAGGAACAGAGAAGGCCTGTATGAACCAATGCAGAATTGTAAGCTCACACACACACACACACACACACACACACACACACAGAGAGCAATCATTAGAAGAATAAAAATTCATATTTAACTCTTACCGTGTTTGGCCTATTTATGCAATCAAATACATTGCCAGCTTCTGAGAACCTTAACCACCCCATTACCAACCTATAATGAGATAAATACATCAATTAGCATTATAAGTTGACAACACTTAATCATGATCATTCAAATCAATGAAAAAGTGCCATCAACATTTTGACAATTTTACCAACTTTATGGGGTTGAATCATACAGAACTAACAGGTGCAAAAATGCTACCATAGGGAGGTAGTGGATCTACCCAAGATAAGCAAGTAAATCAACAGACCACAAATGCAATGTGAATGATGACTGGTGGTATTAGTCATGTTTATGCATAATTAAGCAGCAGTGTACATAATTTCCTTCTTGTCTTTGAAACACAACCAAAAGTTTTCATACGTACCCCTTTCCTACAGACACCTGCCAAAAGGAGGCAACGTGAAATAAATACCACAAACTGTATTCAGCCTTACAAGATTATTAAAAGATCATGTGAATTTCAATAGCTCAGAGGATACATAACACAATGTATACATAAGTAGCTATAGCAGGCAAATGTAGGAGCACCCACCACATTCAAGTTGTGGCGACTACACTGCATAAGTACGCATATGTCATTGATTGCATGGTCTACAACTGACTGATCTGCATTTTGGATCAAGCGAAAGACCTACTAATTACTTGGAGAGACCGTAGACATAATGCACCAAGAATTTCCAATCACAAAAGACACATTTAAACAGGAATACACTGCTCTCTGTGATATCTTAACACAAAGCATTAAACCTAATTTGTCTGGCCATGGTAATTTGAAAAATAGAATGCATTACCATTTATCATAATCCAAGTTCAAGATCACATTAGAACTATATCTTAAAATCTATATAGAAAGGACTGCTCATTTACATTGGGAATGTAAAATAACTTATATTCACCTGAAAATATAGAAGGATGCATGTAATAGATATCTCTCTTAGAAGCGTGTCTGTGTTCTTGCAGAAGTTGCTGAACAATCAAGAGAACCCTTAGCAAAACATCTGGAACAGATTCGGTAAACAGGTAATGAAAAACACATATACATATACAGTACATAAAACTCTTATTAAGTTATGATGATAGACATAAAATCCGTGACTCCGCCATTCTGTCTTTTATTTTCAACCGAAATTAAGAGACATGACGGCCACTTATTTCAACTCATTGATAAATTTGTTTTCATATTTGAAAATAAAACAAACAAAAAATGCAAGATGCAAAACATGAAAAGTTATACAAACCACCGTGGCATAACCTACCTAATTTACGTGCATGGCTTCCCCTCCGAAGTGTGAGAGCCTCTTTCCATTTTGGTGAATCAGAGCTACAATAGCTGCATAGATCAATGTACCAGTTTTGATAAAAACAAAATAAAATTTAATTGATAGATGGTCTTCAAGTTGTTCGTGTCCTAGAGGCTAAAGTTATAATAAACCTTAAAACTCAAATGTTATATACAAATTAATATTTTCATTTTCAAGGAATATCTGACCCAAAAATTACTGTTACATAATACTTAAAAACTTCTGGTGCTTGTTTGGTTGCTGAGAAAATGAGGAAAATCCGAACTGACCAATGAAAATTGAGAAATTGAGGTTAGAATATAACCAGTTAGAACCGGGCATCGAGCAGTAATTTCTGAAGCGATCAATGAGAACTTCCGGAGAGCGTCCATTACTGAGATCTTCAACTAAAGCTCCAGTAAAGCCTGGGCACCGAAATATCAACAAAAGTAACAACAAAATGTATTATAAATATTGAGCACCTATTGAAGAAATTGATTTCAAATTGGTGGGAATTTAAAAGATAACGTAACCAGGGAGCTTTGACCTCTGATTTTTCTTAGCACATCGCCGGGCCGTGGCGTTGAACTCCGTCTGGAATCATTTCCCTCCATAAATTTGCGCTATTGCATTTTCTTTTTAACCCAATTTAGGATTGGAATTATATATCGGATTGTTATTGGGCCGCCTAAGTTTAGTTCGCTTCCTCCTAATCAGTACAACATGGTTGTTCGAACATGGGCCTTGCTGGATCAAATGGGTAGTTTTGCAGCAGCGCACAAGAAACTACCTACTTCCTAAATAAATAAAAAATGTTAAAAGTTTTTAATTTCATATATATTTTTTTGTTTTCACCATTATATCCAAATTTTTTAATTTTCTTAAAGATAATTCCGGAAATTTTAAAAAGGGAATGAACAATTTTATCCTTGTTGCTAATTGAAGGTTAAAAGTTGATTTTTTGTTCAAAGTAATTTTCGGACTTTTCTTGAAGACCACTATGTAGGTCTCAAAATTCTGAATTAATAGACAGGCGGCACATCGGAATCGAAGTTCGGATGAGATTGTTATGGGTCTAAAATACCTAAGGGTAGTTTGGTCTTTTTGGGTTAAGTGGTGAGTCATCAGTATTGTTGTGTTCAATTGGGATGGTGACAAGTGGCACCATCTTGTAGAGCTTAGTGGCATCACCGTCCTATTTAGTTTGAGTCGTGTGTGTATTTGTTGGGGTACGATCCAAAAAACAAAACAAAAAGGCTTTAATCCTTCAACCATAGCAAGAACATAGTAGAAAGAAAGGGAAAAAAAAAGAAAGAAGAGAGAAGGAGAAAGGAAGGAAGAGAGAAAAACAGAAGAATAAAAGAGAAAACCCCCGAGAACCCGAAACTTCACATGTGGATCATCAAACCATTTCTAGGCTTTCAAGCTTGAAATTAAGCTTACTAACCTCTTTTTAAGGTCCCAACGATCGAATTCAATTGGAAACTTTGAAGGTTTGGACGTAGGAAACACTGGATATGAAGCTCGAAATTTGGCCAAAAATCAAGGAAATCAGGTTGTATTTTCGAGGCCAGATAGCTCCCAGAAATTAGGAGAAGAGTACAGCTCGGACTTGAGCCACTTTGACTGCCTATGTGTGGAAATTTGTTTTATAAACAGTGATCCATGCATGATTAAATGAATTAAATGTTTTATTATATAATTTGAATAAATTATTTGAATGACTATCAGATGATTTTCCGGATTTATTGTTGATTTCTGGCACATATTTTACACTAGTTTTGTTGAAACAATGTGTTGGGCTCAAGCCCGATTCAGAAATGTTTTGACTTGGTTTTGAGTCAAGGATTTGTATTAAATGAACTTTCTTGGTTTATTTACTGTTTTAAAAGGGTTAACCATCCTCGAAATTGTCTCATCTAGATGTCAGTTTGGATCTCGAAGATGTCACGATTAACATTACCTAGACGTCAGTTCGAAGACTTGAGCTCTCGAAAATATCGTGCTTTAGTATCGCTCGGACATCAACAGTGCCCAGGGTGACCACCCAGAGGTTGTCTAAATCTAGTGTATTCTAGTACAGTCCTGATGTGAGCATGTTCCTAGGTTACCTCCCAAATGTTGTCTTTATTCCCAGACAGTCCGGATGTGAGCATGTGCCATGGGTTTCCACAAAGGTTGACTCTGTTCTTGGACGTGACTAGGATGATGTGTGAGTACAGCTCTCAAGTTTGCTCGTGCACTGTGCTGATTGATTATTGTGACTGGTATTTGAGTATTTAAGGATTGGTTGTGTTTGATTATGGTGTTTCTGTTCAAATATTTTTACATGATTTGATAAACTTGGATTTATGGAAATGTGGGTCACAGGGATTTTGAGACGTTTTATGATTTTTGGGTCCCACAACAAATGATGTGGTTTGAATTGAAATCTGGTTGTTCATGTTTTTATTTATGCATGCATGTTTTATAATTTGAGGCTAAAGTTTATTCTCTCGGAAATGTGTTTTCAAATGATATTTATTTTTGTCCACTCACACTTTCAATGGTTTTATTGACCCTTCAGGCCTTTACAGAGAAATCACGAGTGATCTAGAAACGAAGACATAAATAGGTGATCAGTACAGTTATCCCTTATCTGACAGGTGTTAAGGGTAATTTCAAAACTTTGGTTGATTTTCAAACGGAAGTAGGACTTAGCACGGTTATCAAAGCGTTTTTGGGAATGGTCATGTCAGCGGTGCTTTGGAAGCATTTTTGGAAAATGAAGGTCCCAAATAAGTTAAAGATCTTCTATTGGCGTGCTTGTTCCAAAATTCTACCTATGGCTCATAACCTTGTTAATCGTAAAGTGGCTGTGTCGGGCCTCTGATAGGTCCTCAAATAAGCATTATTTTATATTATTTTATACCCTTTATACTTAGCTTTTAATATTAAAATATTAAATAAATAGATAAAATAATTTATTTTGTGTTATTTTTGTTTAAATAAATAAAGTTTGTAATTTGGAGTATTTTGGCGAAAGAATCGTCTCGATCGGAATTTTAACAAATAAATTATGGACGAATTTCGGTGAAATATTACTAAATTAATTAATTGTGCAGCCCAAACCCAATAAAATGTTGCAGCCCAAAAAGAAAACCTTACCAGCCCAGCACGCCAGGCCCAGCCCGCACATCCACCAGCCCAACACGCCAGCCCGCGTCAGTCCTTCCTCCAGCCCAGCGGACCCGTCGACAGGCGCTGGCCGATCTGCTGTTCCTCCATTCGGCGCGCGCTTGTCGATCTCCCAGGCACCGTCTCAGCAGCAGCCCGCCGAGCTCCAGTTCCTTCATTCAGCAGCCTCCAGCCAAAATTCCATTCCTCTTTTCAGCAGCTCTCTGCTGAATTTATTTCCAACAGCTTCCACCCAATTTCCACCCAACTTCCACCCAAATTCCTTCCACTTTCCAACCCAATTTTGCAACTTGACAACTCAAACCACTTCTAAACATCATCACTAATCTTTATTACTCATCATTCCATTATTTAACATTTTTTATTGTATTTGTTTATGTATTTTTGATAGCTTTTTCCACCTATAAATAGGGCTTCAATTCTTGTATTTTGGGGAGTCCCCAATTAGCTCCATTTCTTCCATTTTGCTTAGTTTTTAGTTTTCTTCTTTTAGTTCTTTTGTTTCTCTCTTTTGAGAGACATTTTTGGGGACCATTTTAACTTCTTGTAGATTTTCTTATTAATTAGCTTTCTTTTAATTCTTGTTCTTAATTTATGTTATTTCTATTTTTCTTAATTTCATTTCCTCTTTACTTTGTTCTTGTGATATTTCTTTGAGATCTCTTAAACACATTTTTATGCTTTCCTTAAGAAATACCTAGGCCAAGTAATTCTAAGGCAATTCAAGAGTTTTAAGACCGAATTCCTCGTATTTCTTCTTCCATCTTCACAAGTTTCCTGCCGCTGTTCGGTGATTCTTGTGAAAATCCATACTTCTCTACTTAAATTCTTGTTATTGTTATTGGTTTTACTTATAATTCAATATATGTGTTGGTATTTTCTTTCTAACATTTGTAAGTAAGAATGCAATCTCCATGTGTTTTACTTTTTGAGTTTCTTTTACTTCATATGTTTTAGTACTTAAACTTCAATTCGAAACTAAATGTGATCCGCTGTTCGGGGCATTTAGGATAGAGTTGAAGAGATTTAATGTTTGATCGCTGTTCGGCGCATTAAATCACTTACTTAAGGTGAATCATATTGTAAGTAATAATCCGCTGTTCGGTGCATTTATAATATGAAAAATGTATGCATGTATTTGAGATGATTAAGGTATGATTTCGTGATTGGTTCAATATGAGCATGATGTTAGAGTGTTGGTAAAAATATGTGTTTGAAGAAAATTCACTAGTACAAAGGTTAAAGTAGAAGTAAAATTAAGTATTTAATTATTTTTACTTGTTTTATTTATTTTATATTTACAACTCTTTTCAAAACCCCCCTTTTCAATTCTTTATTCTTTATTCTTTTATTCTTTTATTCTTTTATTCTTTTATTCTTTTATTCTTCTTTTCTACTTTTAGTTTATTATTCTTTGATTCTTTCATCTCTTTATTCTTTTATTCTTTAATACTTTTAGTTTATTATTCTTTGATTAGTTAATTCTTTAATTCATTTATTCTTTAATTCTCAATTCTTTTATTCTTTAATTCATTAATTCATTAATTTGTTAATTATTTAATTATTTAATTCATTAATTTATTCATTATTCATTTATTCATTACTCTTTCCCACTAACACATTATTAATGTTCCCTAATTTCCCCGGTTAAGAACGATCCCTATTTACCAATACTACATCTACACAAAAAGGGTTTAAATTGCACAATACTCAAATTACGTGTTTAATTTAATGCGTAGTTTGGGCGTAGTCAATTTTTGGCGCCGTTGCCGGGGAAATTGAAAATCATTTTTAATTTGTTAGTGTATGTATATAAATTGTGCATATTATACTTGTTTATAAATTTTACTTTTGTTAATATTATATTTGTTTATAACCCTTACTTACTTGTTTATATTTTATTTATCCATCTTATTTTTGTTCTTATTATTTTTGTTTATAATGTTCATACTTTACTTATTCATAGTTTCTAATTTATACTTGTTCATAAATGTTCATAATTTTTTTTTTATATATTTGTTCATATTCAAATTGTTTATGTAAATTTAAAATTCTATCATACTTGTTCATAATTTAATTTAATTTGTACTTGTTATAAATGCATATTGTACATATTCATTTTTCCTTACTTTTAATTTATTTTATTTTTCTTTACACTTTCTAACTTTTTCTTTAATCCATTAACTTTAATTTTATTCCATAAACTTTAAATTTATTTCATTAACTTTTTATTCCACTAACTTTTTATTCCACTAACTTTTTATTCCATTAACTTTTATTCCATTAATTTTATTCATTAACTTTTTATTCCACTAACTTTTTATTCCATTAACTTTTTGATTACACTTATTTTATTCTTATGTAATTATTTATTTGGTTATGTCTTGATAAAATTTAAATTTAAATTTAAAAAAAAAATTCGAAATAAATAAAAAATTTGAAAATAATAATAATAAAAAATCTTATCTTAGCTTTATAGTGTTAATTCATACTTGTAAATAAATGTTGTATATATGTTACTTGTTACCTTTTATACTTGTTCATAACTTTTATATTTCATAGTATACATGCATACTTGTTCATAATAGATTTTCATTTATATTTGTTTATAATTCTCTTACTTGTTATATTATTCTTGTTCATACTTGTACATAATGTTCATTCTTTTTAATTGTTCATAAATGCTTATGGTAAATATTCACTTTTCCTTATTTTTATTTTTATTTTTAATTAAGAAAAACATAAAATTCGTAAAAAAAAAAATAAAAAATTAAAAAAATTTCTTTTTCTTCATTTATTTAATTTTTAAATTCAGAAAAAAAAATTAATTAATAAAAAATAAAAAATTTCTTTTTCTTCATTTATTCGTAAAAATATTCATTTATCTTCACTTTGTGTTAGTATAAATCTAAATTGTTAAATAAATCTTATACTTATGTTAGTTTGTTAATGAGAAATTGTTTTGTAAATATCATTACTTGTGAATAAAACCATACTTGTAAATAAATTGTTCATACTTGTATAAATTGTTCATACGTAAATTGTCATGTTATATTTGTAAATTGTGCATAAAAAACATACTTGTAAATAGTTATTGCATTCATGCATTAGTCTCAGCTATATGTAGATCACTTGTGCTTCGAAGTTTAGATTTTGATCTTTATCGGTGATGACTCTTTTGTTAACTCTCACCCACGATAATTGTTAACACTTGAGTCATCTTAATTCCTCTGGAGTAAGAAATTTTCGAGGGTGATGTCTAGGACAAGAGACGGTACTCATAACGGGTTTTGGGTCTAAGAAAATAGCCCTGCCTCTTATGTGTATTCTTTCTAACCTGGTCACTTTTGAAGTTGCCCAAACAGTTGAATTAATCCAAGATATTTACTTGGGCCGCACGGACGTATAAGTCTCCATTTAAACTTTGAGGCTATGTGAACCATATATATCTTTGACTTCCCCCGACATGTAAATATTGTTTATATCTTAATTTACATTATTTGTCATGACAAAGTTACCTTGCATCTTTCGTTTAACTAACTTGCATCTTTCATTCTAACTTGCATTTCATCTTTCATTTAACTTGCATTTTTAACTTCACTTGCATATTTAGTTTAACTTGCATTGCACTCTTCCTCTAACTTACATCTTTAACTCACATTGCATCCTTAACTTTAATTTGCATATCTAACTTGCATTCTTAATTAACGTACATCTCTGACTAACTAACTTGCATCTCTGTCTAGGCTGGATGGACGTTAAACTTCAAGCGCTTGTTGGGAGGCAACCCAATGTGTTCCCGGGATGTGAAGGAGTCATCAATACAGATTTGCTATCCTTCTACCCTTCACTCTCTTTTATTTTGTTTATTTAATGTTTTCCTATTATTTTCGTAAATCATCTTCCTTACTTTGATTCTATGTTTAATTACTTCGTATTTTCCTACATTGAGGACAATGTAGAATTTAAGTGTGGGGGAATGGTTTACAATTTTAATTGTTCAAAAAAAAAACAAAACAAAAAAAAATGAAAAAAAAAATTATTAAAAAAAATTCTAAAAAAAAAGGTGAAAAAATGAAAAAAAAAAAAAATTGTTTTCTTGAATCTTTTAACTTAGTGTTTTTATGAGTTTTAAGTTGCCATTTAACTTGTCAATGATATAAATGAACGAAAATGAATATGTTATGGCTATAAAGATGATCACTACAACTTGAATTTGTTTGTTAATATTTTGTGATTAAGTGTTATAACTTGAAGATAATGCATGTAAATTGGCATATAAACGAGCATGATAAGATAAGTATGAATCATATGAACCTTATGTGAGCTTTAGAACTTTATATACATCTTTGATGAGTGATTCATAAGTTCTTTGTTTAAATTGATATACATATGCCTCATAACTGCTTGCCATAGCTTTTAATGAACTCTAGAGTACTAGAACTTATTCAATGTGATTTTCAAAGCTTTTAAGTCAATAAACTCTCTGATTTTGGATATGATTAAGGCATTAGGGTTAACACCACAAATTCAAATATCCATGTTCCCTATTTTGTGCGCACAAGTTGCGACCCCCTTAGTTTTAACCCTTTTGAGCCCACATTAAGCCTTTCTTTCATCACCATGATTATCTAAACACTTGAGCTTAGTATAGACATCATTTACCCTTGTTCCAAGGACTCGGTTGAAGATATAAAGATTGTGTAAGGAGAAAATAATGATGTTGAAAAGACTTTTATGTGAATTATTCGGATTTACCGACTCAAGCTTTATTGTATTGTTGACACATGTTATTACCTTGATATAAAAAAAAAAATCAAAAAAAAAAATCAAAAAATCAAAAAGAAAAAAATCAAAAAAAAAAAAAAAAAAAAAAAAGGTTGAGTCTCGATCAAGGTAATAAGGTTTGGTTATGTAATGTTTGAGTTAAGTCCCTTACATTTGTAAATCCGACACAAAGAATGACTATGAGGCCCAACATGATGAAATTAGGCCTATGTTTGAAAGGATGGATTACTGACATCATTGCACTAAGGTTGGGAAGCTATGATACGTTTTGGGAGTCTATTGAGTCTTGGAACGAATTGAGCACCACTTGTCCTATATATTCCTTGCCTCTAAACTTAGCCCCATTACAACCTTTATAAAGACCTTATGATCCTTAAGATGGTAAATTTTGATTAGTGGAGTCAATCACTTGAGTAAGCTTATGGTTTTGGTTCATTTGTGCAAGTATGTTTTGTTTTTATCTTGAGGTGTTTGTTTGAAATTTTGCAAAAGTACTTCATTTCGATTATGTGAGTATTTCTCACATACTTTGAGTGCAAACACAAACCCTCACAAATTGAGTGAACTTATGAGTGCATATCCTTGTGAGTTGATTCATACTTGTTTTATTCATGTTGAGATCCATTTCACCATATTTACTCATTATCTTATTTGTTAAAACATTTTGTTACCATATATTAACTCTTGAATTCCATATGCTTAAATGCTTTAAGTGAAAATCTTTTATGCCATGATTATAATTATGAAATATTGAGACAAATGGTTAAGGGTTACTTGTTTTGAATTCGTAGTTTAATTTTAGTATTTGCTAGGGACTAGCAAAGTTTAAGTGTGGGGGTATTTGATAGGTCCTCAAATAAGCATTATTTTATATTATTTTATACCCTTTATACTTAGCTTTTAATATTAAAATATTAAATAAATAGATAAAATAATTTATTTTGTGTTATTTTTGTTTAAATAAATAAAGTTTGTAATTTGGAGTATTTTGGCGAAAGAATCGTCTCGATCGGAATTTTAACAAATAAATTATGGACGAATTTCGGTGAAATATTACTAAATTAATTAATTGTGCAGCCCAAACCCAATAAAATGTTGCAGCCCAAAAAGAAAACCTTACCAGCCCAGCACGCCAGGCCCAGCCCGCACATCCACCAGCCCAACACGCCAGCCCGCGTCAGTCCTTCCTCCAGCCCAGCGGACCCGTCGACAGGCGCTGGCCGATCTGCTGTTCCTCCATTCGGCGCGCGCTTGTCGATCTCCCAGGCACCGTCTCAGCAGCAGCCCGCCGAGCTCCAGTTCCTTCATTCAGCAGCCTCCAGCCAAAATTCCATTCCTCTTTTCAGCAGCTCTCTGCTGAATTTATTTCCAGCAGCTTCCACCCAATTTCCACCCAACTTCCACCCAAATTCCTTCCACTTTCCAACCCAATTTTGCAACTTGACAACTCAAACCACTTCTAAACATCATCACTAATCTTTATTACTCATCATTCCATTATTTAACATTTTTTATTGTATTTGTTTATGTATTTTTGATAGCTTTTTCCACCTATAAATAGGGCTTCAATTCTTGTATTTTGGGGAGTCCCCAATTAGCTCCATTTCTTCCATTTTGCTTAGTTTTTAGTTTTCTTCTTTTAGTTCTTTTGTTTCTCTCTTTTGAGAGACATTTTTGGGGACCATTTTAACTTCTTGTAGATTTTCTTATTAATTAGCTTTTTTTTAATTCTTGTTCTTAATTTATGTTATTTCTATTTTTCTTAATTTCATTTCCTCTTTACTTTGTTCTTGTGATATTTCTTTGAGATCTCTTAAACACATTTTTATGCTTTCCTTAAGAAATACCTAGGCCAAGTAATTCTAAGGCAATTCAAGAGTTTTAAGACCGAATTCCTCGTATTTCTTCTTCCATCTTCACAAGTTTCCTGCCGCTGTTCGGTGATTCTTGTGAAAATCCATACTTCTCTACTTAAATTCTTGTTATTGTTATTGGTTTTACTTATAATTCAATATATGTGTTGGTATTTTCTTTCTAACATTTGTAAGTAAGAATGCAATCTCCATGTGTTTTACTTTTTGAGTTTCTTTTACTTCATATGTTTTAGTACTTAAACTTCAATTCGAAACTAAATGTTGATCCGCTGTTCGGGGCATTTAGGATAGAGTTGAAGAGATTTAATGTTTGATCGCTGTTCGGCGCATTAAATCACTTACTTAAGGTGAATCATATTGTAAGTAATAATCCGCTGTTCGGTGCATTTATAATATGAAAAATGTATGCATGTATTTGAGATGATTAAGGTATGATTTCGTGATTGGTTCAATATGAGCATGATGTTAGAGTGTTGGTAAAAATATGTGTTTGAAGAAAATTCACTAGTACAAAGGTTAAAGTAGAAGTAAAATTAAGTATTTAATTATTTTTACTTGTTTTATTTATTTTATATTTACAACTCTTTTCAAAACCCCCCTTTTCAATTCTTTATTCTTTATTCTTTTATTCTTTTATTCTTTTATTCTTTTATTCTTTTATTCTTCTTTTCTACTTTTAGTTTATTATTCTTTGATTCTTTCATCTCTTTATTCTTTTATTCTTTAATACTTTTAGTTTATTATTCTTTGATTAGTTAATTCTTTAATTCATTTATTCTTTAATTCTCAATTCTTTTATTCTTTAATTCATTAATTCATTAATTTGTTAATTATTTAATTATTTAATTCATTAATTTATTCATTATTCATTTATTCATTACTCTTTCCCACTAACACATTATTAATGTTCCCTAATTTCCCCGGTTAAGAACGATCCCTATTTACCAATACTACATCTACACAAAAAGGGTTTAAATTGCACAATACTCAAATTACGTGTTTAATTTAATGCGTAGTTTGGGCGTAGTCAATTTTTGGCGCCGTTGCCGGGGAAATTGAAAATCATTTTTAATTTGTTAGTGTATGTATATAAATTGTGCATATTATACTTGTTTATAAATTTTACTTTTGTTAATATTATATTTGTTTATAACCCTTACTTACTTGTTTATATTTTATTTATCCATCTTATTTTTGTTCTTATTATTTTTGTTTATAATGTTCATACTTTACTTATTCATAGTTTCTAATTTATACTTGTTCATAAATGTTCATAATTTTTTTTTATATATTTGTTCATATTCAAATTGTTTATGTAAATTTAAAATTCTATCATACTTGTTCATAATTTAATTTAATTTGTACTTGTTATAAATGCATATTGTACATATTCATTTTTCCTTACTTTTAATTTATTTTATTTTTCTTTACACTTTCTAACTTTTTCTTTAATCCATTAACTTTAATTTTATTCCATAAACTTTAAATTTATTTCATTAACTTTTTATTCCACTAACTTTTTATTCCACTAACTTTTTATTCCATTAACTTTTATTCCATTAATTTTATTCATTAACTTTTTATTCCACTAACTTTTTATTCCATTAACTTTTTGATTACACTTATTTTATTCTTATGTAATTATTTATTTGGTTATGTCTTGATAAAATTTAAATTTAAATTTAAAAAAAAAATTCGAAATAAATAAAAAATTTGAAAATAATAATAATAAAAAATCTTATCTTAGCTTTATAGTGTTAATTCATACTTGTAAATAAATGTTGTATATATGTTACTTGTTACCTTTTATACTTGTTCATAACTTTTATATTTCATAGTATACATGCATACTTGTTCATAATAGATTTTCATTTATATTTGTTTATAATTCTCTTACTTGTTATATTATTCTTGTTCATACTTGTACATAATGTTCATTCTTTTTAATTGTTCATAAATGCTTATGGTAAATATTCACTTTTCCTTATTTTTATTTTTATTTTTAATTAAGAAAAACATAAAATTCGTAAAAAAAAAATAAAAAATTAAAAAAATTTCTTTTTCTTCATTTATTTAATTTTTAAATTCAGAAAAAAAATTAATTAATAAAAAATAAAAAATTTCTTTTTCTTCATTTATTCGTAAAAATATTCATTTATCTTCACTTTGTGTTAGTATAAATCTAAATTGTTAAATAAATCTTATACTTATGTTAGTTTGTTAATGAGAAATTGTTTTGTAAATATCATTACTTGTGAATAAAACCATACTTGTAAATAAATTGTTCATACTTGTATAAATTGTTCATACGTAAATTGTCATGTTATATTTGTAAATTGTGCATAAAAAACATACTTGTAAATAGTTATTGCATTCATGCATTAGTCTCAGCTATATGTAGATCACTTGTGCTTCGAAGTTTAGATTTTGATCTTTATCGGTGATGACTCTTTTGTTAACTCTCACCCACGATAATTGTTAACACTTGAGTCATCTTAATTCCTCTGGAGTAAGAAATTTTCGAGGGTGATGTCTAGGACAAGAGACGGTACTCATAACGGGTTTTGGGTCTAAGAAAATAGCCCTGCCTCTTATGTGTATTCTTTCTAACCTGGTCACTTTTGAAGTTGCCCAAACAGTTGAATTAATCCAAGATATTTACTTGGGCCGCACGGACGTATAAGTCTCCATTTAAACTTTGAGGCTATGTGAACCATATATATCTTTGACTTCCCCCGACATGTAAATATTGTTTATATCTTAATTTACATTATTTGTCATGACAAAGTTACCTTGCATCTTTCGTTTAACTAACTTGCATCTTTCATTCTAACTTGCATTTCATCTTTCATTTAACTTGCATTTTTAACTTCACTTGCATATTTAGTTTAACTTGCATTGCACTCTTCCTCTAACTTACATCTTTAACTCACATTGCATCCTTAACTTTAATTTGCATATCTAACTTGCATTCTTAATTAACGTACATCTCTGACTAACTAACTTGCATCTCTGTCTAGGCTGGATGGACGTTAAACTTCAAGCGCTTGTTGGGAGGCAACCCAATGTGTTCCCGGGATGTGAAGGAGTCATCAATACAGATTTGCTATCCTTCTACCCTTCACTCTCTTTTATTTTGTTTATTTAATGTTTTCCTATTATTTTCGTAAATCATCTTCCTTACTTTGATTCTATGTTTAATTACTTCGTATTTTCCTACATTGAGGACAATGTAGAATTTAAGTGTGGGGGAATGGTTTACAATTTTAATTGTTCAAAAAAAAAAAACAAAACAAAAAAAAAAATGAAAAAAAAATTATTAAAAAAAAATTCTAAAAAAAAAGGTGAAAAAATGAAAAAAAAAAAAAAATTGTTTTCTTGAATCTTTTAACTTAGTGTTTTTATGAGTTTTAAGTTGCCATTTAACTTGTCAATGATATAAATGAACGAAAATGAATATGTTATGGCTATAAAGATGATCACTACAACTTGAATTTGTTTGTTAATATTTTGTGATTAAGTGTTATAACTTGAAGATAATGCATGTAAATTGGCATATAAACGAGCATGATAAGATAAGTATGAATCATATGAACCTTATGTGAGCTTTAGAACTTTATATACATCTTTGATGAGTGATTCATAAGTTCTTTGTTTAAATTGATATACATATGCCTCATAACTGCTTGCCATAGCTTTTAATGAACTCTAGAGTACTAGAACTTATTCAATGTGATTTTCAAAGCTTTTAAGTCAATAAACTCTCTGATTTTGGATATGATTAAGGCATTAGGGTTAACACCACAAATTCAAATATCCATGTTCCCTATTTTGTGCGCACAAGTTGCGACCCCCTTAGTTTTAACCCTTTTGAGCCCACATTAAGCCTTTCTTTCATCACCATGATTATCTAAACACTTGAGCTTAGTATAGACATCATTTACCCTTGTTCCAAGGACTCGGTTGAAGATATAAAGATTGTGTAAGGAGAAAATAATGATGTTGAAAAGACTTTTATGTGAATTATTCGGATTTACCGACTCAAGCTTTATTGTATTGTTGACACATGTTATTACCTTGATATAAAAAAAAAATCAAAAAAAAAATCAAAAAATCAAAAAGAAAAAAATCAAAAAAAAAAAAAAAAAAGGTTGAGTCTCGATCAAGGTAATAAGGTTTGGTTATGTAATGTTTGAGTTAAGTCCCTTACATTTGTAAATCCGACACAAAGAATGACTATGAGGCCCAACATGATGAAATTAGGCCTATGTTTGAAAGGATGGATTACTGACATCATTGCACTAAGGTTGGGAAGCTATGATACGTTTTGGGAGTCTATTGAGTCTTGGAACGAATTGAGCACCACTTGTCCTATATATTCCTTGCCTCTAAACTTAGCCCCATTACAACCTTTATAAAGACCTTATGATCCTTAAGATGGTAAATTTTGATTAGTGGAGTCAATCACTTGAGTAAGCTTATGGTTTTGGTTCATTTGTGCAAGTATGTTTTGTTTTTATCTTGAGGTGTTTGTTTGAAATTTTGCAAAAGTACTTCATTTCGATTATGTGAGTATTTCTCACATACTTTGAGTGCAAACACAAACCCTCACAAATTGAGTGAACTTATGAGTGCATATCCTTGTGAGTTGATTCATACTTGTTTTATTCATGTTGAGATCCATTTCACCATATTTACTCATTATCTTATTTGTTAAAACATTTTGTTACCATATATTAACTCTTGAATTCCATATGCTTAAATGCTTTAAGTGAAAATCTTTTATGCCATGATTATAATTATGAAATATTGAGACAAATGGTTAAGGGTTACTTGTTTTGAATTCGTAGTTTAATTTTAGTATTTGCTAGGGACTAGCAAAGTTTAAGTGTGGGGGTATTTGATAGGTCCTCAAATAAGCATTATTTTATATTATTTTATACCCTTTATACTTAGCTTTTAATATTAAAATATTAAATAAATAGATAAAATAATTTATTTTGTGTTATTTTTGTTTAAATAAATAAAGTTTGTAATTTGGAGTATTTTGGCGAAAGAATCGTCTCGATCGGAATTTTAACAAATAAATTATGGACGAATTTCGGTGAAATATTACTAAATTAATTAATTGTGCAGCCCAAACCCAATAAAATGTTGCAGCCCAAAAAGAAAACCTTACCAGCCCAGCACGCCAGGCCCAGCCCGCACATCCACCAGCCCAACACGCCAGCCCGCGTCAGTCCTTCCTCCAGCCCAGCGGACCCGTCGACAGGCGCTGGCCGATCTGCTGTTCCTCCATTCGGCGCGCGCTTGTCGATCTCCCAGGCACCGTCTCAGCAGCAGCCCGCCGAGCTCCAGTTCCTTCATTCAGCAGCCTCCAGCCAAAATTCCATTCCTCTTTTCAGCAGCTCTCTGCTGAATTTATTTCCAGCAGCTTCCACCCAATTTCCACCCAACTTCCACCCAAATTCCTTCCACTTTCCAACCCAATTTTGCAACTTGACAACTCAAACCACTTCTAAACATCATCACTAATCTTTATTACTCATCATTCCATTATTTAACATTTTTTATTGTATTTGTTTATGTATTTTTGATAGCTTTTTCCACCTATAAATAGGGCTTCAATTCTTGTATTTTGGGGAGTCCCCAATTAGCTCCATTTCTTCCATTTTGCTTAGTTTTTAGTTTTCTTCTTTTAGTTCTTTTGTTTCTCTCTTTTGAGAGACATTTTTGGGGACCATTTTAACTTCTTGTAGATTTTCTTATTAATTAGCTTTCTTTTAATTCTTGTTCTTAATTTATGTTATTTCTATTTTTCTTAATTTCATTTCCTCTTTACTTTGTTCTTGTGATATTTCTTTGAGATCTCTTAAACACATTTTTATGCTTTCCTTAAGAAATACCTAGGCCAAGTAATTCTAAGGCAATTCAAGAGTTTTAAGACCGAATTCCTCGTATTTCTTCTTCCATCTTCACAAGTTTCCTGCCGCTGTTCGGTGATTCTTGTGAAAATCCATACTTCTCTACTTAAATTCTTGTTATTGTTATTGGTTTTACTTATAATTCAATATATGTGTTGGTATTTTCTTTCTAACATTTGTAAGTAAGAATGCAATCTCCATGTGTTTTACTTTTTGAGTTTCTTTTACTTCATATGTTTTAGTACTTAAACTTCAATTCGAAACTAAATGTTGATCCGCTGTTCGGGGCATTTAGGATAGAGTTGAAGAGATTTAATGTTTGATCGCTGTTCGGCGCATTAAATCACTTACTTAAGGTGAATCATATTGTAAGTAATAATCCGCTGTTCGGTGCATTTATAATATGAAAAATGTATGCATGTATTTGAGATGATTAAGGTATGATTTCGTGATTGGTTCAATATGAGCATGATGTTAGAGTGTTGGTAAAAATATGTGTTTGAAGAAAATTCACTAGTACAAAGGTTAAAGTAGAAGTAAAATTAAGTATTTAATTATTTTTACTTGTTTTGTTTATTTTATATTTACAACTCTTTTCAAAACCCCCCTTTTCAATTCTTTATTCTTTATTCTTTTATTCTTTTATTCTTTTATTCTTTTATTCTTTTATTCTTCTTTTCTACTTTTAGTTTATTATTCTTTGATTCTTTCATCTCTTTATTCTTTTATTCTTTAATACTTTTAGTTTATTATTCTTTGATTAGTTAATTCTTTAATTCATTTATTCTTTAATTCTCAATTCTTTTATTCTTTAATTCATTAATTCATTAATTTGTTAATTATTTAATTATTTAATTCATTAATTTATTCATTATTCATTTATTCATTACTCTTTCCCACTAACACATTATTAATGTTCCCTAATTTCCCCGGTTAAGAACGATCCCTATTTACCAATACTACATCTACACAAAAAGGGTTTAAATTGCACAATACTCAAATTACGTGTTTAATTTAATGCGTAGTTTGGGCGTAGTCAGCCTCTACTGTCAATGTGGGAAACTAGTAGAGGATGCATATCATGCACTATGGGGCTGTAAGCGCAGTTAATGTGTCTGGAGACTTGCTGATTTCCGATGGCTTGGTTTCCCACCTTAGAGGCTTTCATTGGCTTGTTTGGTTTGTCTATCTCTTATTTAACAGTTACTCAGCTAGAAACATTTTCTTTTGTCTACTAGAATGTGTGGAATTGGAGAAATAAAGTAGTACATGAATTGCAGGTTAAGAAAACTGAGGAGGTTTATGAATCAGCTATGGCTGCTTACTTGGAGTTCATAGGGTTACAATAGTTCTTCGTGGGGGCTCCATTTATGCATTAGCCTAAGTGGACCAAGTCGATGGAAGAAATGGTTAAGCTTAACTGTGATGTTCCAGTTTGCAAAGAGAATCTCCAACATGGAGTGAGAGGGGTTTTAAGGAACTCGACAGGCAATCTTTTGGCTGGGTTCTTTGGGACGAGGTCGGTTGGTGGGTCTGTTGTTGCCACCAAAATTGAGGTAGTTAAGCTTGGTCTCCTACAATTGCAATGGATGGTAGTTTAGGGTATGGTGCTCGAGACTGATTGTTTGAAAACAGTTAGTGCCATCAAATTGGCTCAACACTTGTGGATGTCGATGGATTTGTTAGCTCATGAAGTGTTGGCTCTGATGAAGGCAATTCAGATTCATTTGGACCAATTTTTTGTGTGCCTCGGACGACGAATTATGTGATTTATAGTTTGGCACAAGAGGGTAGATGTACCCAAGAGCGCTCCGATTAGTGGTTTATGTTTCCTCCTTGGTTGACACCACTTTTGGAGAAGGATATTGAGGGATAATTATTGTTTTGTTTTGAGTTTTTTTTTTGTACTCTTTTTCTTTCATCGAATATATCTCAAGCTAGTTGGGTTTTATGATAAAAGTTTTAATGAGGCCCCAGACACTGACTATGGTGCATCCAATCACTGTACTTCTTCCTTTATTCTCCATTTCAATGAAGCTCTCGTTTTCAATATAAAAAAAAAACCGTTTGGAGGTTTTTAAAATTTAACCAAAAAAGAAAGACATAGAGATTATGAAGATAGAACTTTTTAAGAATGTTGAGCTTACCAACGAGATAAGTTTTACAAGTCGAATATATCAAAATTTTAATGGTTATAGTGAATTCAGATTCATATCGATAATTATAGAGTTTTTTTTAAAGTAATCGAGTTTTCCAAATTTGATTCATTTTCAAAAAAATGTTGTCTAATTAATGTAGAAGTATATAAAGTCATATTATATATGTTAAGTGGATCTAGTTTAGTTGGTTCTAGCGTTCACTTGTAGATAGTTGGTCTTAAATTTGAATCCCGATGACATATTATATAAAAAATTTCCCAAAATTCCCCATCTCTTATAATAATAAAAAAAAAGTTATATGACAGATTTTTATATAATTTAATATTGAGTTATTTAATTAGACAGACATTTTTTTTCCCGGAAGTTTTATAATCAAATTAAAACTATCTTGTTATACCGAATTCTCCCACCAAATTCAAATTATATATACATATACACATATATACCTGGTACTAACATAATTCATAATTTTCAAATTATTAAACATAAATCTCAACATAATCACCAACACCCACCAGACGAGGTTGCCGGTGAACCAAAGATCGAGGCCACCACCTTTCTCACCACTCAAATTTATAATAACTTTATAAATCTCAATGTAAATATAAATTTGATATTGCCAAATTTTTATTAAATTCTTAATAATCTTAATAAAGTGAATACACATATAATTTTAAAGACATTTAAAATTTATGAAAATCTAAAATGAATACACTCTAATTTAATTTGGCTTGATTCTAATATGAACCGAGCTTAAACAAGGGAAATTTGATTCAAACTTTATATAAAATCGAAATATACTGCGCAAATTTACAGCCCTAAATAGAAAAATTATCACTAAAATGTGGTAGAGGTCACAAACTTTGATTATTAATTGAATATATAATATTATGAGGATTTTTATAATTTGAGTTCTTCGGAATTTTAATCTCTTAATTAAAAGTAAAAGAAAGATAGAAACAAAATAACATTACATAATATGTTTTCAAAAAAAGATAGAAACAGTCAAGTGAGTTTAGTTCAGTTGGTTATAGTGTTGACTTGTAGACAATTAGTCTCAAATTCGAACTTCGATGACATTATATGAAAAATTTCCAAAAATTCGAAACCCCGTCGAAAATGGACTTGAAATGGGGATTTGGGAGCCATGTCAAAATGCGGATCTGCGTGACCCGATTCAGGTCAGGTAAACGGGTCAACCCGGTCTGAGGTAAGAGATGATAACATCATCATGTTGACGTCATCATGTCAGATTTGTGACCAATCCTGCAATGACACGTGGCATTGTTAGAGTCTGACATGTGTCAGACATGACAACTGTCAGGTGACGTCACTGCTTACGTCAGTAGGCGTTGACGAGCAGTTACTTCTCCTTTGACCATCGTCTGGGGGCACGTGACGGTGAATCTCGAGGTGGGGCTAGCACTATTTTCAAGGTTTCAACGATACAAATATAATGGTAGTGGTTTTGTGTCGATCGGAGATCGTTAGGTTGGTCAAAATTGAGTTTAATGCTTCAGGAAGCGTGTTCGAGCGGCTTTCCCGGGCCGTTATTGTTCTAGAGTTTTATGTTTGAACTTGTAGGACCCATTAGTGACCTTTGGATGTGTTGAGACAAGTTTAGGTGGTTCGTTGAGGAGTTAGGACCATGTGTGAGTGGGCTTTTGATTTCAAAATGATTGCATGCATAACTATTTTCACTTTTTTACTTTACGATTGATATTAGATGATTCTTAATACTATATGATGATGTCTATACGTATTATGATGTTTTGGGCATGTGACCCGTCTGGATATATATATATATATATATATATATATATGAATATGTTTTCATAGTCAAACATGGATTTCTGTGGCATTTAATACTATTGTACTGTGTATATCTACCTTATGATTACTGTCTCCTCCGTATGTCTTGTAGTATCTCGAAGTAGTCACGGGCACTACCTGAGAGGGGTTGACCCGAGGGGTAGCTCATGATCAGAAGTGCAGTTATGGATGATACCTGTAACGACCCGTCCCGAGTTCTAAGATTAGATTAGTGACTAATCACGATTAGTGAGGTTAATCCGTGATTAATAGGGAGAAATCGGATGAACGATGCAAATGACCGTTTTGCCCCTAGTCGTGGCAAAACATTGACTTTTCGTTCGGGCGGTCAAACGGACTTTGATCAATGACCGTGACGTAGTTCGTGACGTCACGAGTTCATAGACAGGTGGCACGTTCAATTCCGACGTTCGAGGAGGAAGTTATGACGTTCGGAAGTTTAGGGGCATTTTGGTAATTTTGGTTAAAAATGGGCAAATGTTGACTTTTTGACCAGGATGTCCGATGGCCGAGGGCCAAAGACCGTTATGTAGATAAGGACGATACGAATCCATAGACAGGCGGCACGTCGAATTCGGACGTTCGACGACGAAGTTACGGTTCACGGAAGTTCGAGTGCACTATTGCACGAATTACGAGACGAGTTCACTTTTGGAATCTAGTGGACACCCAAATTGATTCATGCACCGTGCAAACCATTCCATTTTCATTTCAAACCCAAACACCCACTCGATCTCACCATTTCTCTCATTCCCGTGCAACCCAAACCCATCCAAATTCCACCCAAGACCAGGACAGAGGACCAGGAGGCTGAGGGAGTTAACGTGGCCGGCCTGGATGGCCAGGGCCGCCGTGAACGGCGGCTGGAAGGGAGGAAACCCGTGCGGGTACCCGGTTAGTCCAATTTTGATCCAATTTCCATTTTTCTTGTTATGGTTCATTTTTAATGGTTTTAATGAATCAAATAGGTTGCTAGGATAGTTTTAAGAAGGTTTCTATAGTGGTTGGACGGCTGTGAAGCCGTGGGTGAGTGTAGGGACTATTAAACCGTTTGGTTCATAATTAAACCATGAGTTTTAGGGCGTTTTACTTAATTTTAAGGATTGAAATTGATAGGAAATGAGGAAATAGAAATTTAGGGATTAAAATGGGAGCAAACGGACCGAAAATGAAGGAGGAGGAGCACTGAACCGGTCACGCCGGTTCAGCACAATAACCGGACCGGAAAACCAGAAAAAAATCGGTTTTCCAAGGTTAATGGTGATGAATAGTGTTTTCGACCTTCTAGGAGCGCGTGAGGACGCGTGGGCCATAATTTGGGGAAGTGTTCAACATGTGAAATCTTCTATTCGATGTAACGAACATTTTGGGACTGGTTTCGTGTCGATCGGACACCATCTCAATATGTTTCGGGGCATCAGAAGGTTTAGGGTCGGTTTAAAAATAGTTAAAAGTTCGGGAAAATTACGGGGCTTTGGTAGGAGGTTAATTAAGTAGTTATTAACCTTCTATTAAAATTTGGACAGGCTTGGGAGTCCCGGTGACTGTGATCGGCTCGGGGAGCCGTATGGCACGCAAATCGATGCGTCAGCTCGGACGGTCTGCGAGTGGACCTTGTTTTCTAAATTGGTGCATGCATAAATGTTTATTATATGTTTTATTACATGTTTGATGATGAAAGGGGTGCATTTGTATGTGGTTACGTATAAGCACGTATTTTGAGGTTTCAGCCTTATACGGTGCTTATACGGGTCTGTATTTCTTTATTGATTTAAATGAAAAAGTTTTGGATTTCTAAAAGGATAAACTCGGGTATGAGACCCATTTGGTTTTGTCTCGGGCATATGACGCTATTTACGACCTTCGGGTCTAAATCGTGGTCGTGACGGGTGCTATGTGCATGGCGATCGACGATACGACGCTCGCCTCCGGTTTGGGATGTGTTCCTTCCGGAGACGTCACGATGCACGATTCGTGGTCGGGCAGCCTGCGGAGGCTCGACTTCGGAGTGCTGACGGTTCAGGATATCAATCGGTGATGAGTGCACCATGATCTTGTGGTGGTCGCGTCGGTTGATACGTTCACGACGACATACCAGGATTGAGGGCGGTCCTGGATGGATGGTTGCACACATCACTATGATCGGAGTCGTGACTGACCCTTAGATATCGGGCACGGTGCCCAGTTGAGTCATATGTTCGGGCACGAGACCCACACTGATGATTTCGGGTCAGGGACCCTAGATGAATTTCCAAGTTCATGGCGGTTTATGGGAACCAGCATGAACTCTGGAAAGGTCATTGTGGTTCATGACAGTTTATGGGAACCGACATGAACCTTTGTCAGGTCATTCTAGTTCATAAAGGTTTATGGGAACCGGCATGAACCCTAGTTAATGGATGTTATGGATCATGACGGTTCAGGGGAACCGGGCATGAATGTTTATGTTATGTATATATATGTTCATATACCTTCCTTTACTTCTATTATCTCCTCCGGGGAAGGTTGTTGGCCTGGGTGGACCCCGGAGTAGTCACGGAGCACTGACTGAGTGGGAGTCGCCCCCGTTGGGTGCCTTACTCTCAGAAAGGCTTGTACTATAACCTCAGGGCGGGTCATTGGTCTTCGGACATTGACTTGGTACCTGAAATACTTGGGTTTGAGACCCCAGGTAGCACGCGCTTAGCTTTGGAAACCGTGGCAGGATTGGTTGTGTGACTTATATGTATATATGATGTGTGTTTACACAGGTTTTGGGCAGTGGCCCGTACGGTTGAGTCTTTATGATTCTTTCACTATGGATTTGGGCAGTGGCCCGTATGGTCGTTTTCATGATAGTTCTTTCAACCTTGGTTTTGGGCTTAGTTCCCACATATGGTTTATTTCGGATAAATGGTTTTCGAATGCATGCATGCTTTTTAGTGAAGGGTACAAATGTCTTCTTATGAAATGTTTTTATAAAATTTTGTTTTGTCCACTCACAACATTTAATGTTTTGACTGCCCTTCAGGTTGACATCGGATGTGGACTGTAGCAGAGACCGAGATATCACATACCTCCTCCGGATCCTGGCATACTCTGATAGCCCGAGAGGGCAAAGGTCGTAATTATCCCTTGTCTAACACTTCGTGTCAGACGGGAGCAGGGTCATCCCGCACTAATCCCGGGGGGATTGGGATGGGTCCTGTCAATACCCCTAGGGAGGGTCATGGATCTGCGTGTCATTGACCTAGGTGGACCCTGGGGAGACTTGGGATTGAGACCCTGAGTGGCACGCCTAGCCTTAGGACCGTGATATTATTAGGCATCGGGGATGCCAGACATCAGGGATGTTGGGGTTGATTTTTACAGTGCACTATTATTATGACTGTTTTCCCTATTCAGTTATATATGATTATATGATTCTATGATACTATTACGATATCTATCTTTTGACTCAATACATGCAAGTTTGAAAACGGAGGGGTAAAACCTTATGATTATTATATTATTAAACTGGTTTTGGAAACTTTGTTTGTTTTCGGCCCACTCACTCTTTATTGTTTTATTAACCCTTCTAGGTCGTGCAACTGAGGTAGAGGAGGAGGACCCGGAGTCCGAGGCATAGATTTCATTGTTGCACACTTGTACACCCTGTTGAGTAGGTTGAGCACCGTTTTGTAACCTGACATTGTGCTCGTATTTTGTATTTGTACTATCCCTGGTCTGACAATGTTGAACTCTAGATTCGTATGTTTAACTTTATTTATTTTAATTCGGAAATCTTTAAGCCTGTTAAGGATAATTTTGGTATTTAGAATTATTGTCAAACGAGAGTAGGGCATATACCCAGGTGGTCCCAAGGGGATTGGAATGGGTCTTGTCAAATTTGGCAGACCAAGGGGTTTTTTGCCTTCAATATATAATGAATCAGATGTTTTTTTTATAAACTTTATAAGTATCGATTGACCAAGAGTAGACCTGTCTACTGAATGTTTGCATGTATTTGAATAAATGTATGCTCAAGTAGACTTAGTAGAAATTTGCACGGTGTGTTGAGCGAGCTTTAACTCGATGTGTTTTTAGTTATGCCTTAGGAAATTTTCCAAGTGTAGTAGGTACTAACAAAGTTCATGGCTAAGACATTTTACCTCTGTTGAGGACTTATAGTGGTATTACAGACCTACTCAGTTGTTTGGGTCAATGTATTACCCTCAGTCTACCAAATACTCAGTTGAGGTAGGATGCCAAAAGGAGAACTGATTTGAAATTTGTAAGTGTAAACTTGCAAACTGCGTGTTATGCTCAATATCAAGTTTAGGCTTAATTTTAGCTGATGTGTGCTTGGTTTGCGTTGAGCCATTTTTTTTCGGTTAGAAAATGTCAAGACATGTCTGTCTTTAGTCCAAGTACACTGTATATAGTTGGTATTGGGTAGTGGAAAGTGGTTGTCTGAGTGGATGTTTCAAACTGATTGAGTTGAAGTATGTTCTTATGGAAGAACATGTGTTGTCTGAGCACACTGACTTACATTTAAGGTTTTTTTTTATTATTGAAAACGGTGTTTAAGTTATGTGCCATAGTATATGCTGGTACTTAGAACATTTTTACAAATTCTTGGACCTTAATGCTCGGCCTGCCATACTTTGATACATCAATTGATGTTTGTTAGTTGTGTATTGTCGTCTGCATACTTTTAACTATGTTAGTGTTAAGCATGTTCAAACAATGTATCGTCTAAGTAGATAATGCAAGCATGACATTATATGACTACTCAATGAGTGTTGAACGCAATAAAAATGTAGAATTTTGTAAGAAAATGTGTCGTAAGTGTTAGGACGAGTAGGACCTATTGTAATGGGAGTCCAAGTTTGGATTTACAAAATGTGCAGTAGAGGTTTGCCCTGAGAATTAAACCTACTCGTGTGATCTTATAGGGACCTTCCTAGGTTGATCCAAGGGATCAGGTTGACTGGTCTTGGGTTTCTAGAGTGATTTTCCACCAGACGAAGTCACTGACCTGAAAGCTTCATGGTCTAACCTTAGTGCCATGGTACTGGCAAAGTCGATAAAGCAATGTTACGTAGGTAAGCCTGCTCTCAGTGCTCTTCAATGAGGTCTAGGCTGAGGACCCTGGTCGTTATTCTGGTCTAGCAGCGTAGGTTCACACTCAGCATGAGATTTCATTGACCTATCCTGGGATGACTGCCTAGGTTCCAAAGGCCATGGAAAATAGTTCTCATTGGTTGCTGTTCAGTGTGACATTCGGTATAACTATAATACATTTGGTAGGATCTCTGACCACTTTCCTTTTATTTCATAGAGCTGGGTTTTCAAAGTGTACACGATGATCTTGTTGACAGCTTCGACTTTGCCATTTGATTGTGGACACACAGGAGAAGAAAAACATAAGTTAATGTTGTCCTTCTCACATAATGCTCATAATCGATGGTTGTCGAATTGCTACCCATCGTCTATCACTTTGGTGTGTGGAAGATTGAAATGGAAGATGATATTTTGGAAGAAAAATATCCTGATTTGAGCAATTGTGATGGTGACCAGGGCCTTGGCTTCGACACACTTGATGAAGTAGTCCACATCGACTATAGCATACTCAATCTATCTCTTTCCAGTATGTATTTTGCCTATCGAGTCTAGGCTTCATTAGGATAACAATCATGGACTAAAGATTGGAGTCATATTCTTCAATGGGAGTAGCATGAAAGGGGCAAAGCGTTGGCATTTTTCAAATGGTCAAGTAAAGTCAACTGCGTTAGTATGCATGTTGGGCCAATAAAATCCTTGTTGGTAGATTTTATGTACCAAAATGCATGGGCTAGAGTGGTTGCCATAAACTTCTACATGGATTTCTTCGAAGATGGCCTTTCTAGACTATATGATAAGGCATTTAAGAAAAGGAAGAAAAAACCATCGTTTATACAGTTGGCCTTTGATGATGGTGTACAAGCGGCTTATCAGTGTACCTTCTTTGCTGCAACCTTTTCGGTTGGAAGAGTTCCATCGATGATGAACCAATTAGAGGGGCCATCCAGGTTGAGAAGAGGTTGATTAAGTTGACGGAAGAGCATTTGGTGTTATGTTGGTTGAGGATCCCAATAAAGACGTTCCGACTTGTTTTCTCATCGAGGAAGGATGCTAGTTAGGCAAGATTATCGGTGTGGGTGTTCTTGGATCTTGATATTTTTGTGATGATGTGGCCTTCAAAATTGTCCAAGAGTGACTTGGCCAGTGTTCTCTATCGATCCATGGAATAGTCATTGGCTTCAAACTCATCATTGATCTTGTTGAAGATGAATTAGGAGTCACTGTAGATCTGGATCAGTTTGGCATCCATGCGTTTTAGATGGCCAAGCGAAGACTTGCAAGGAGTGCCTATGTCAGGACCCACCCCGATTATCACCCCGATAACCGAGATGAACCCTGCTCCTGTCTGACAACCCAACCCGAAAGACCGAAGCAACCGCACGACTACCACAAATCACATTGTCAGACGAAGGAGAATTTAAAACATCCAAGAGTCAACCGTTATACAGAGCATAGTACAAAACAAAATAAACAGTACTACACGCATAACGGAAAACGTAACGGAAAACACTCCGAGGATAACCCTATGCCTCCGACACTGCCTCAACGTCAACCCCCGTGCTAGCTCCACGACCTGGAGGGCAATTAAAAACCAGAAGGTGTGAGTGGACCGAAAAGAATAAAAGTTTCAAAAACCATTTCATAAACAAACCAAGGTTTGGCCCTCCGTTTGAAAACATGCATGCATAACTCAGTGTCTGAAAACATTTATAAATCATATCATTTTCATCATGGAAACCGCAGCAACATAAACACAGTCTTATAAAACATTAGCAGTAAAACATAAAATACCAATATAATCATCCGATCAAACCTGCTGGATCTATCCGAGTCTTTAAACTCCCGAGTCTTTAAACTCAATCCAGGCCTCAATATAATCCGAGTCTTTAAACTCCCGAGTCTTTAAACTCAACAGGCCTACGAGGGAAAAATATCAATATCCGAGTCTTTAAACTCCCGAGTCTTTAAACTCAATCCGGGTCTTTAAACCCAATCCGGGCCCGTCCCCCGTCAAACATAATCCGGGTCTTTAAACCCAATAACCAGATCCAGCAAATCCAATCCAAAAAACCATTTGAAAACCATTTCGAAATCCATATCCAAACCCGAATCCGAAACGACTAGTCCAAAGCCATTCCGGCATCCAGAACCGTCATTCCGAACCCAAATCCAGAAAACCACTTTTCAACTTTAAAACCAAATTCCGCTTTCCGAAATCCGATTCTAAAAACCGAAAACCCTTGATCATAAAATCATGTCTCAAAATCCATTATAATCATTGAAAACCATTTATCGTTTGAAATTCCAAAATCATGGCATCATAATCAAAAATCAAGCCTTTCTCGTAAAACGTGTCAAATACGTAATTTCTCGAATGTGCAATTATGTAAAACAGTTATAGCATATTCAAATAATCATGAAATCATAATGAAAACCATAAATCAAGTAATTAAACGCAGTTATGCATGCTCAGTTATAAGGAAGAAGTCCATTCACAGTTACCGGGCACGTCACTCGCGTCCCGTTAGTTCCTCGTCCGCCTCGGGGATTCCCGATCCTGTCACAAGTCACCAAACGAGTCACTAACACGTCCACTAAGGTTCTCCTAATTCCCCACAAATTTTCCTGAACGTTAAACGTAATTACTCAGAACCCTAAACCTTCGATCCCGTAGAACTAACCCGAGACGTCGTCTGATTGTCCCGAAACTTGTCCCAACAACTTCGTTACAACGCTTAGACCAAAAACCTAGTTGGACACTTCCCTGGAAACCTCCCCACGCGCCCTCACGCGCCGCCCAAAGGGGCTGCGCGTGGGCTTCACGCGCCTCCACACAGGGTCATCTTCAACCTCTGTCCAACCGGTTCAGACCAAGCTGGCCGAACCAAGCTGGCCGAACCGAGCTGGCGTGACCGGTTCTCACTCAATTCCTACTCGATTTCAGTCGTTTCGATTCCTATAGCTTCGTCCTGGTCTATGTAATCTATTCCCCTAAACAAAACACCACAACACAACCTCTAACCTGTCTCCCAAACTCGAAACAGAAACCACCCGAAAACCCCTGTTTCTAAATCCGGCCACCCGTGCAATCCCCCATCACGGCTTCGACTTCTACAGGTTCCTAGGGACCTACTGAACTCAATAGTACCTATCGAACACGTCGACTCAACCCCTAACTTCACGACTTAACGTTTGAAATTTAACGATAAAACAGAGCACACAGAGAAAGTCGCGCAATTACCTGCGCTCAGTCCGCCACCGTGAGCTCCGCCGTGCCTAACCTGTCAAGCACCACTCCAGCGTCCTCTGAGTACCACCACCAGCCACGCTTGATCGAAACACGGCAGCACCACCACCAAACTCCCTCTATGTTCTTTGGTTTTCCCACTCACTGCACACACCCACGCTACCTTCCAAACGTCCCCAGACACTCCCTTCCTCTCAAACACCTCTGGTCACACTCACTCACTCTCAAGAACTCACACTTTCCCTACAATTCGATCAATTTCCCCCCTCACTCTCAGTCTCTGTTTCCCTCTTCTAACACGACTCAAACCAAATAGCAACCCCTTTTAATTTTCACCGTGTAAAATGCTAGAACCCACTAGACAACAGCCACATGTCACAATCCTATGGTCCCTAACTCCAAAATATCCAATTACTCCTGTACACTTGGCCTTATCAGATTGGCCCAATTCCCAAGGCACAAAAAGATCAAAATGTCCTTGTGAGTCAAAATTACCATTTTGCCCTTCCTGTTCTAGACCCATAACTCACTCGTCCTACGTCCGCTGAAAGCATGCCGCCTGTCGTTGAACTCAGGATGACGAGACCTACCTAACGGTCCTCGGTCTACATGTAAAAACTCTGTCGTGTGAAAAGTCAACTTTTCCCCTTCGTTTACCCAAATTACGGTAATGCCCTCAACCTTCTGAACATCATAACATCCTCATCGGATGTCGGAATCGGGCGTGCCACCTGTCTACGGACTCGTTACGTCCTAAACTATGTCACGGTCATCGGTCAATGCCCAATTGACCACCCGAACTAAAAGTCAACAATTTTCCCAAACGGGGGGCAAAATCGTTATTCTACGCCCAAAGTCCAAAAATCACCAACTAACCACCGATTAACTCAGCTAATCTGTCACTAATCACCTCCTTAATCCTGACTTTCAGGACGGGTCGTTACAGCCTAATACTCGGCTTATTTGTTGGAGGCTTTGAATTTGAAGCGTAGAGCATATTCCAGTCGGATTTTTTTTCAAATTGGTGAGGACAAGTCCTATGCCAGAGCTATTGTGGCAGACAGAGCCATCTACATACAGTACCCAAATTGGCTGCGGTATACCCAAGGTAGGTATTTTGAGCTTTTGGATGGTTTCTATAGAGGTGATCTTCTTGGTCTCATGTGGTCAGCTCTAGGACTCGAATATGAAGTCGACCATGGCTTGTCCTTTCTCGACCAATCTAAATGTGAAAGTGATCTCAAACTCGTTGAGTTCAGGCACCCATTTAAGGAGTTAGACTAAGGTTTTAGGCTTTGAAGTACTTGGTGGAGTAGCTTGTTGGTTAGTACTATGATGGAGTAAGATTGGAAGCAGGGTCTGAACGTCATGGATGAGATTATTAAAGCAAAAGCAAGCTTTTCCCAATATAGCCTTTCTCGCAGGAACATCCACAATGGATCTAGTACGATGTACCTTTTTTTGGTGCCTTGAAGTGCCTTGCTGACATAATCAACCATGTGCTCTACTTCTTCCTTTCTGTTGATGAGTATTGAGCTTATTGCAGATATGGAGATAGAAATGTACATGATCAGTACTTTGCTGGTTTCTAGTCTTGGAAGTAAGATGGCCTTTCTCATCCATTCCTTTAGCTCGGTGAATGCTATTATGGACTTTTACGTCCAAGTAATGTGTTTGGACTTGCCTTTCAGGGCCGTGAAGAATGGAGCACACTTTGGTGGCTTTGGATATGAATTTTTTCAAAACTGCTACTCGGTCGATGAGACTTTGGATGTCTTGCTAAGTCCGTAGGGATTTTATGTCCATGAGTGTCTTGATTTTCTCTGGGTTCGCCTCTATTCCCCTTTAGCTGATTATTAAACCTAGGAATTTGGTTGAGCTAACCCCAGAAACACAATTGGCTGGGTTCAAACGCATCTTGTACTTTGTGAGGACCTCAAATATAGCTATGAGCCTTGGGATGTGATGGTCGACTATCTTGCTTTTTACCCGTATGTCATTCACGTATAATTTTTTCGATATTTTTAGAAAACTTGAAGTTCGGCAGAAAGGTATAATCTACAGATGGAGCAGGGGATGGTTTCAGCAGAAAGGTGCTGACGAATAGTGGGTTGGACAGCGGCTAACGCGCTGGAAGGTGTGGGATTCGACTTTGGCATGCGCCAAACAAGCCTAGTGGTTTCGGCATGCGCGCGCTTAAAAGTGGGCTGCGCTAGACGTGAGTTTGGCATGACATTTGGGTCACAAAAATGATCTGGGTTGGATCGCCTACAAAAATGGCACACTAGAAAGTTCCATAATTTAAAAATGACCAAATTTCTCTTGGCAGAGCGAATGACCAAAATGCCCCTCAAAAAATAAACCGATCCTCTCGGCCTTTTCTAAGGTCCAACCAACGCATACTAACCGCCTACGAAAACCTCCATTCAAAACCTAGATAACTACGGTCCCAAAAGTCTGTAAGTCAAACGAATAAAAAAAAAAAGGTCAACAAAAGCACTATTAGGGACAAAAGCGTCCTTTTCTATTAAAATATTATTTAAATACAACACTCAAAGTTCCAAGGCATTATAATCTACCCCCCTTAAGAAAATTTTGTCCCCAAAAATTTTATTCAAACAAGTAAGGGTATTGTTTCATGCAATTGTGCTTCGGTCTCCCAAGTAGCTTTTCTCCATAGCACCTTAACCAAAGGAATAATTCTGTGGCAGAGAATCTTATCCTTCCAATCCAGAATTTGTACTAGCTGCTTCTTGAAATTATGGTCTTCTCTAAGCTCAACTGGTTGCTTCCTTAGAACATGGTAAGCATCCAGCATATACTTCCTGAGCATGGAAACATGAAACACATAATGAACTCGACAAAGCTCCGGGGGTAATGCTAACTGGTATGCCACTGTACCAATCCTCTCTATAATCTCATAAGGCCCAATATACCAAGGACTCAATTTCCCACGTTTTCCAAACTGAACAATTCCTTTCTTAGGTGACAACTTAAAAAAACATTTGGTCGCCCACTAGAAATTGTAAATCCCGAATTCGCTGATCAGCATAGCTCTTTTGATGATCTTGGGGCAGCTGTCAGTCATCCTTGAATAATCTTAACTTTTTCTTCTAACAAATCCGCAAACTTAGAAGTTAACAACCTTCTTTCACCAACTTCGGTCTAATAGAGGGGGGAGGGGTCGACATTGTCGCCCGTATTAATGCTAGACTAGTAATTATTATTATAAACAAACTCCATCAATGTTAGGTATGTATCCCAATTACCTTGGAGTTGTAACACACAAGCCCTCATTATATCCTCCAAAATATGGATGGTTCGTTCAGATTGACCATCAGTTTGAGGATGGAAAGCGGTACTAAAATGTAACTTTGTTCCAAAAGCTTCCTGCAAGCTCTTCCAAAATAGAGACGTAAATCTTGGATCTCTATCCAATACGATCGATATTGGAGTCCCATGCAACCTAAAAATTTTGTCATCAAACATTTTAGCATACTGCTTCATGCAAAAATTTTCTCAAACTGGAAGGAAATGAGTTGATTTAGTCAGCCGATCAACGATCACCTAAACTTCATCAAATCCTTTCTGTTTTTCGAGGAGGCTTAAATACAAAATTCATCATCACATGGTCCCACTTCCATTCCGGAATCGGAAATGACTGCAAGGCTCTATAAAGTTTTTGCCTTTCCGCTTTTACCTGCTGACAAATTAGGCATTTGCTCACATATTTTGCAATCTCTCGCTTCATGCTAGCCCACTAGTAATACTCTCTCAGGGTACGATATATTTTGGTCTCACTGGGATGCATCACATAAGCAAAACTATAGGCCTCCTCTAAGATTTATTTCTTTAGCTCCTCATCGTCGGGTACACATAACTGACCTTCTTTTCGTAAGGCTTCATCATCTGTAAGTGTAACGTCATGCCTATCTCCAGCGTCCACGTCCATCCTAATAAGACACAAGATAGGATCCTGAAACTGTGCTTCAATAATTCGATTAATCAAAATTGGTTTCACGTGAAAGCTGGCTAAAAGCACTTCCTGATCACTAATGTCCAATACCACCCCCATCTTTCTAAACTCCAATAAAAGAGGTAGATACACCATCCGAATCAAGGCAATTCCCTCAGATTTCCTGCTCAGTGCATCAGAAACTACATTAGCCTTGCCAGGATGATATTCGATGGTACAATCATAATCTTTAATCAACTCCAACCATCTTCACTGCCTCAAATTCAACTCCTTTTGGATGAAAAAGTATTTTGAGCTCTTATGGTCCGTCTCTTTCTCCATATAGATAGTGTCTCCATATCTTTAGCGCTTGAACCACAGCCGCTAACTCTAAATCATGTATAGGATAGGTCAACTCGTGCCCTTTCAACTGCAAGGGTGCATAGGCAATAACTTTTCCATGCTGCATTAACACACACCCCAAGCCTTGCAATGAGGCATCACTATAAACTTCGAATTCTCCACTATCGTCGGAGAGGGCCAAACTGGGGTAGAAGTCGAACATTTTTTTAACTCCTAAAAACTATACTCACAGGTATCATCCCAATCAAACTTTACGCCATTCCGAGTCAGCCGAGCCAAGCGGCATCAATTGTAGAAAAACCTTCAACAAACTGTCTGTAATAACCAATTAAACCCAGGAAACCCCTCATTTCAGATACTATCTTGGGCAGTGCTCAATTGGCTATTACATCAGTCTTTTGTAGGTCCACACTAATCCCATCGGCATATATAACATGGCCCAGGAAATTTACACTGGTTAACCAAAAATGGCACTTACTAAGCTTGGTGTACAACTAATTATTCCTGAACGTCCTCAATACGACCCTCAGATGCTCTTTATGTGCCTCCTTGCTCTTCGAATATTCCAAAATATCAACGATAAACACTATTACAAACTGATCTCAGAACGGACAAAATATCATGTTCATCAAATCAATAAATGTTGTTGGGGCATCAGGCATACCAAATGGCATCACCAAGAACTCGTAGTGACCATACCTCGTTAGGAAAACCGTCTTGGGAATATCCTTTTCCTTAATTCTCAACTGACGGTATCCATATCACATATCAATCTTGACGAAATTTCTAGCTCCTCTCAACTAATCAAATAAATCATCAATCTGAGGCAATGGATACTTATTCTGCACCGTCACTTTATTAAGCTGTCTATAATCAATACACAATTGCAAGCTACCATCCTTCTTTTTCATAAATAGAATCGGGGCTCCCTAAGGCGATGTACTTGGTCTAACGAAACCCATATTTAACAACTCCTGCAATTGAACTTTTAGCTCTCTTAATTCTGCTGGAGCCATTCTATAGGGTGTCGGGGATATAGGCTGGGTACCAGGGAGTAACTCAATCATAAAATCAACCTACCTGTGAGGCGGCAAGCTCGGTAACTCCTCGGGAAATACATTAGAAAAGTCCCGTATTACAAGTATCTCCTCAATATTTTTAGACTTTTTATGAATATCCGTCACATAAGCTAAGTAACCCTGACATCCTCTTTTTAATAATTTTTCTATCGTCAAAACCGATATTATTCTAGAGGATATTACTTCCTAACATCCCTGGAATACCACTTCTGGAATCCTAGGACTTCTTAGTACTACCTTCTTGTTAAAACACTCGATAGAGGCTCGGTGAACAGTCAACCAGTCCATCCCTAGGATCACATCAAAATCATGCAAATCTAAAAGGATTAAATAAGCTTCGAGACAAGTTTCCTTAACTAACACTAAGGCACATCGAATCATGCTTCTCCCCACTTACACAGCTCATATAGGTGTATGCACCCCCATATTGGACTCAATAGGCACTACTTCCATATCTACCACTAACGCAAACCTCTGAGCAATAAATGAATGTGTAGCCTCGGGATCAATCAAGACACATGTATCAAAACCACCAATAAATAATGTACATGTAACCATACTTGGTGCTTCTCAGGACTCCTGTCGGGTAACTGCGAAAACTCTGGCATGTGGTCCCGTAGCTAGGTTGACCACGTCCCCGTGATCTACCACCAGTTCCCCCAGTCCGTGTTTGCCCACCACCATATGTGCCAGAAGTCTGACCCTGTTCTGGCGCACTCGGACCTGCAGTACCACCATCTGGATTGTTTGAGAAATCCCTCAAATATGCCCAGACTCTCCACAAAGAAAACAATGAACCACAAAAGGTAGGGTAGACCTACTCCCTTGCTTACCAGTCGACTGTACAGAAGCCGTGCTAGATTGGGCTGACATCTGGGGCCGGGACCCAAAGCTCTGTGTACCTCTCGATCCAATCCCTCTACTGCTCGAGGATAACTGCCGAAATATCCCAAACTCATACCGCCTCTCCTTGGGGTTCTCTAATTGTAGCCACTAGTATACGGACGTTCAAGCCTCTACTCTGTGCTTGCTCGTCGAGGTAATAAGATAGACTCCACCTGAATAGGCACATCAGACAACTCCCTCACAGTAGCAAAAGACCTCACTGTTACTGCTGCTTGAACCTTATCTCGTAGTCTCATTTCAAACCGACGACACTTGTCCTTCTCTGTCGCCACCACTGCTGGAACAAAACTGGACAAACTCAGAAATTTCTGCTCATATTGAGTCACAGGCATACTTCCTTGTTGTGCACGTAAAAACTCCAATTCCCTAGCATCACAATAGGATCGAGGACAAAACTGATGCAGAAATCGATCCTTAAAACCCTCCCAAGTCATCTCATGAGCGTCTCAGCCCATCATCTGTTAGCCGTGCAACCACTGATAAGCAAGCTCAGTCAACTAGAAGGTAGCAATCAGCACCTTGTCCTCAGGCGAACATCACATAATCTCAAAAATCATTTCCAACCACGTAACCCATTCTTTTACATGTTCTGAGCTCACCCTGCCCATAAATTTAGAAGGCCCCAAACGTTGTGCTCTCTCAATATCTGGGCCATCTCTGACCCTGTCGCCCTCATCTTCCAGTCGTGCACGAGGGTCACGTCGTGGAGGCATAATCAAAATGTATCTCCCTCCAAAAGCTTCCACAAAAAAGTTACGGTCCTGCACTAATAAGTGCGGTCAAAAGACCAAAACCTATGTTTTGATACCAAATTGACAGGACCCCTTCCGAAAAGGGGAAATCCTACTCCCATTTGACAGTATCCCACAATCAAACCCAGAATAAACAAAACTCACGAGAATAAGGGTTTAACACTGTCAGATAAGGGATAATTTGTAAACCAGTTATAGAGCATAAGTACATTACAAAAATACCATACATGGTTTAGTTAACTACCCTAAGTTGTGGCAGAATATACAATAACCTGTCAAGGCCTCTAGTTGTTTAGCAGATCCCCGTTGACGTGTCACGGCCTGGAGGGAAAATAATAAAACCAGAAACTAGTTGTGAGTGGACAAAAGAATAATTAAAACCATTTTAAAAAGTATTATACCCTTCGCTAAAGAAAACTATGCATGCACACAAGAAATAAAAGAAATTAACGAAGGAAAGAAATAAGGAAAAGGTATCACAAAAATTACAAGGACACTAACAAAGAAATTCCGTTGTTATGCATGTAAAACAAGAAAGCCAAAACTCATCAACGAAACAACCATAAGTCAAATCAGCCACCCAAAACCCATCCTCGATCTCCTAAACCAACACCTCCAACTAAGCCACTAAGGGATACAACATACGAGGGCCCACCCGGGGATACAACATACGAGGGCCTACCCGGGGATACAACATTCGGGTGTCAATCTATCTATCATGTCCTGAACTATCAATGGCCCAACCTACCACCTAACCACTCGGGGATACAACATCTGAGTGGCCACCCAGGGATACAAAATTTGGGTGTCAAACTATATAACTCAACTACTCAGGGATACCGCGTCCGAGTGGACGTCCAGGGATACAACATCCGGACATAACCCAGACTTGAGGTGGGTGGCTGAAATCTTTCTCACATTCATATATATATATATATATATATATATATACACTATACATTTCTTCAACACAAATCAATCAGTCTCAAATCACATCAATTGACCATTCTCCTGTCACAACCGTAAACAAACTAATCTCTAAATCAAAACACCATTTAATTATACACAAAACACAATCCATCAAATAACATGAAAGCGACAAAAAATATGTCAAATCAGTCAAGTATGCATGCACGAGGTTTGAGGGAAACAAATGTCCACTCACCGAAATTACAGTGTATTTATCCTCGATTTGCATGCTTCCCATTAGCTTACAAGGTCATCCCGCTTGTCAAAAGTCACAATCTTAGGTCATAAAGTACCCCTAGTAGGTCCCAAATATAAATCCTAAGTCCGGGAATTAAATATGAAGTTTTATGAATTTTTAAATGTGAAACATACACTATAAACCCTTAAAACTACGTCGAGACGATGTTTGATCATCTCAAAACCACCACGATCAAATTCAGAATTTCGAGAGCTGTTGGACATGCGCTTCTGTGTCTCGAAATTTGAGCACAAGAGCGGCTGGAATGCTGGCGGTCTTCCCACGCGCATCTACATGTGCGGTACTGACATAGGCTGGCACGGTTCCAAGCTATTTCTATGTCCAACTCCTTCCCCCAAAACGGTATCTCCTTGCAAGAGCTCCTAGGCCCTTCCTAGAACCCGAACTCTGAATGTTTTATGCAGGAGATTCAAGCTCAACCACTTCTCCAAACTTTCCAAATTTCTACTCTCTCGGTTTCCTCTTCTGCACACACATATCTTCTTTCTCTTTTTCAGACTCCTCTCTTCCCTCAGTTCCCTTCTCTTTCTCTCCTTTCTCCTTTTCTTCTCGTTTTTCGCGTCTCTCTTTTTCTCTTCCTCAAGGGCGATCCCTCCCCCCCCCCCCACACACACACACTGATAGGACTCACCCCGATTATCGCCTCGATAATCGGGAAGCATCCTGCTCCCGTCTGACAATCGAATCCAAAAGACCGGAAAACTAATTAATATTACAACACACCCATTGTCAGACCAGGGAGATTAAACGATTACAACCGACTGGACGTCTAGTCCACAGTTTCACAGAGCAATATTACAAAACAAGTTAAAGAAACAAGTCCTACTCTGTGAACTAACTACTCCGCAACGGAAAACTTTATGCCTCCGCCTCTGCCTCGGCGCTTGCCCCCGCACCTGTACCACGACCTGGAGGGAATTTAAAACAACAAAGTGTGAGTGGACCGAAACATAAGTTTTACAGGAAAAACAGTTTTTCCGAAATCGGGTTCGCCCTCCAGTTTTGTAATCCGCATGCATAACCAAATATTCAAAACTTGTGTATTAAACTTTGAAAACTCTTTTTCCGAAACACATGAAAAACGTTACAAGGATCGTCATAACTCATGTAAAACCATTTAATAATACCAGATTCCAGAAACCGTCATTTTGAAACATTATTTGCACAAATCAAGTAAAACGTAAATCAATAATCATGATTATGCCGTTGGATCCATCCGAGTCTTTAAACTCAACATTAGGCCTTCCCGGGATATCAACGAGTCTTTAAACTCAAAACACGATTAGTAGGCCTCGGGGGTATCGTAATAATCGAGTCTTTAAACTCACGAGTCTTTAAACTCAATTTTCGGGCCCGCCCCCATCATCAACATACCGGGTCTTTAAACCCAAAACCAGATCCAACCATCAACCGGGTCTTTAAACCCAAAACCGTTTTTAAAACACAATAGACCATGATTCATCACAACCGTTTTCCAACATCATTCCGAAATCATATCACAACATAGTAGGACTTATGTCCGAAGTCACATGCAATTTCCAACACATGCAATTTCCGAAAATTACTTCACAATATGATCAAACATCATAAATCTGACATATGCATATTCATATCTAGGTACTTCATCAAAATCATCACGCATGCATAAGCAAAAACCGTAATCTCGAAATGCGTGAAATACGATAAATATCTCGAAAAAGGTGAAAACATGTAAAACCGATATATCATCTCCCATCATAAAATCATATGTAAAACCATGAGATAAATAAGCAAAATAGTCATGCATGCCCAATTTAGAAATCAAAAAGTCCACTCATAGTCTTAGGACGCGTCAATCGCGTCCCTCGCGCTCCTCCGTAGCTTCGGAAGTGTCCGGGCCTGTGAAAACGTACAAGAAGGGTTACAAACATCCCAAAATAACTCGTAGGATTTTTCCTAATTTTTCCGGATTTTTCGGCGAAAATAAACTTAAAGACTTAATCTTCCGGACTCCCGAAATTATCCCGAATGACTCCCGATCGATTCGAACTCTAAAGATAAAATGTTAGTTAGACTGAAAGGATTAATTTTCAAGTTGACCGTGATCGGAGTTGACGTCACACGCACCGTCACGCGCCGCCCAAAGTGGCTGCGCGTGAAAGCCACGCGCCAAGCTACAGTACCTTCGTTCTTACCCGAATCAACTGATAAACGGGTCTATTACCCGCGACTCAACCCGACCAGTTCAAGCCCAATTATCAATCAATTCCTCTCGTTTTTGATCCTATTATCTTCTCTAATCCTTTAATTTTAGGTCTGTATTGAAGATTAACCTCGACTAGTACCCAAACGACCCAACTCAAACTCGAACAGTCGAACAAATCGACTTCTGGAACTCACCCAAACTAACTCCATTCTCAAATTAATTTCACCAGTAGCTTAAGGGGACTTATACGAACACAATGGTACCATCAATTGGTCTCGCCGTTTCCTGGAAGTCATCGTCCTCAAGCTCGAAAATACTCAGAACCAGGGAACTCCGTTCTTGGCCAATTCGTGAGTGTCGTCCTTCGAATTCGACGTGGTTGGTTTCCTTTTGCTCCCAGAAGACTAGAATGGCCCCTGGTTTCGATCAACAAGCCTCAGAAATCGAATTCACTTTTTCCCTCAAACTGGTTCATCTCTGAATCGCAACTCAGGTTCCTGGGCGAAACGGGCTCCAATCCCTTCAGTTCTTGCACCGTAGTGATTATTTCACTCCAAGAAGTCTCACCGTGTGTTTAGATTGATCCCTCGACCCTTAGAATTTGAACTCTGCGATTTCCCCCCCAGAAACCCGAAATGGTTCTTCACTGGTTCTCTCAATCTCTCTCAGATTTTCCACAGCAGGAAGGACACAAATGAGTCTCTAAGCCCAAAGGCATTCAGAGTAATCGATTCAAACGGCCAGCAACTCGTGGGAGACACTCTGAAGTCTCTGAAAACGGTTTCCCGCAAGCACAGAGACCACAACCATTCCTCACTCTCCCGTGCTCTGAACTCTGCCCAAACGTGCACCAAGGTCACTCAATCCTGCTTCCACTGCCTAAATCCACATAAACAAATCGTCTGAGCCATTCCACTAGCCATACACAATTGCACGCACAAGACCCACGGCCGTGCACTCTGTTTTTCACGGTGGTGAACAGTAACCACCGTGAAATGACCAAAATGCCCCTCTGTGCAATAATTACCAAAATGCCCTACAACATCCGTGGCCCATAACTCGGTCATCCGACGTCCGTTTCAAGCGTGCCGGCTGTCGTTGTACTCGGGGCGTCGAGACGAACATAACGGTCTTCGAGTCAAATGAATATCAATTGTCAAACAAAAAGTCAACTTTTCCCCCTTATAACGCCCAAATCACGATAATGCCCCTGGACTTCCGAACATCATAACTTTCACTCCGAGCGTCCGAATCGGACGTGCCACCTGTCCATGAACTCGTGACATCCCGAACTACGTCACGGTCATCACTCAACGTCCGTTCGACCTCCAAATCAAAAAGTCAACAAATTGACCACACAAACACAGGGGTAAAAACGTCATTTTATTCAATATTTTATAATATTACATTTCCAGAACGTCCGGGGCGTTACACACACAAAAACAAAATATAACACACACAACACCTTGAGGCGGTGGCAGATGTCCCAAATAGATTAGGAAACTTGTCCACCATCCAATAGCACACTAGAAAGTTCCATAATCTAAAAATGGCCAAATTGACCTTGGGGGAAAATGACTAAAATGCCCCTCACAAAAGAAATCGATCCTCTCGGTTCTTTCTAAGGTCTTACCAATGCATAATAACTGCCTACAAAAACCTCCATTCAAAGCCTACATTACTACGGTCCCAAAAGTTCGTAAGTCAAACGAATAAAAAAAAGGTCAACAAAAGCACTATTAGTGGCAAAAGCGTCCTTTTTCCATTAAAATATCATTTAAATAAAACACTCAAAGTTCCAAGGTGTTACAAGTTTCACCCATTAAGCATCAAAATGCATCTATACAATCCCAGGATTGGTTCTATGATCTCAAACACACACAAAATCACCTTGAATTCAAGACCTAATTCTTCAAATTTTGGCCAATCTTCGACACTTCATCCCAAGCTCTTCCCATGTCCAAACCTTCAAGTTCCTAGTTCAAATCGATCGTCGGGACTCAAAAAATGTGTCGGTAAGCTTGGTTTTAAGCCTAGATGTCTCAACATGGAAGGTGGAGTTCACAGTTGTATAGGTTTTATTTCGGATTTTTGGTTTTTCTGAGTTGGTTCCTCCCCTCTTCCTTTAATTGTTCTTCCTTTCCAGTTCTCCCTTTCTTTTCTTTCACTCTCTCCCTCTCAAGTTCTTTCTTTTTCTCCTTCTAGCTTTGCTTCCTCTTAGGTTTTCCTCTTGGATTGGTTTCTTAATTTTTTCTTTGAACATCACCACGCACATACGCACAGCAAATAAAGAAAGGTGGGATAGTGCCACCAATCCCCAAGGATGGTGATACTTGTCACCATCTCACAAGTACAAAAATTTACCCCTACTTGCAAAATTACCAAAATATTCTTTGGTATTTTAGGCCTGTAACAATCCAGTCTAAACTCTAATTTCAACATGTCGCTTGTCTACGAACTTAAAATTCCAAGACCTACGTAACGATCCTCAATAAATGTGCAAAAAGTTCTCCAATAAGAAAATCATTTTTGACCTCCAATATAAAAAAGGGCAAAAATGTCAATTTACCTTCAAAACCTCCAGAATTACATATCACGAGTTTACGGGTCATTACACTGTAATTTTATTTTATTAGAGGTTCGGAATATTCTATCACCATCAGAATATTTCGTTAAGTTGGCGGAATATTCTATTCGCGCGATAGAATATTCTCGTTATTTTCAGTGAAGGCATATTCCTTAGCTGTTAGAATTGACGGAATATTCCAACCGAATTGACAGAATATTCATTCCATACCTCGAAATATTCAAACGCACATACTAGGCGTATGGATGCCGTGTAAGAGCGTGTGCTGGTGTGTAGGAGGGCTGTTAACCTTACTCCAGTCCGTGGCAGCGTATGGGATCCGTGTCTGACCCCCAATATGAGTTTTCATTTTTTCAACGTTCCAGATGGTTTGACGCTAATTTCGGGTCTAGCGGAGATTATTTAGAGGATTTTTTAGATGTCCAAAGTAACTTTATGCGCATTTAATGTCAGGACCCGACCCTCTTCTGCCAGGTCCCGATTCATCTAGCACGATATTGTCCGCTTTGGGCCTCGCCCTCACAGTTTTGTTCCTGGGAGCTCACGGTGCAACTTCCCAGGGGGTCACCCATCTGGAATTGCACCAGCCTCAACTCGCTTAACTTTGGGGTTCCAATCCCCCCCAAAGCCAGTGAGCTCCCAGAAGGCCTCATGCTAGATAGGTGTGTGCCTACACCTTTAAGGAACACCACCATTCCCTTCCCAGACCATTCCCCCCTCGCAGCAATGTGGGATTGTTCACCGTTCCCTCCAGGACACGGGTCTTACAATCCACCCCCCTTAGGGCCCAGCGTCCTCACTGGCACACTTCCCGGTCGGGGTCTGGCTCTGATACCAAATGACAGGACCCACCCCGATTATTGCCTCGATAATCGGGAAGCATCCTACTCCCGTCTGACAATCGAATCCAAAAGGCCGGAAAACTAATTGATATTACAACACACCCATTGTCAGACCAGGGAGATTAAACAAATACATCCGACTGGACGTCAAGTCCATAGATTCACAGAGCAATAATATTACAAAACAGGTTAAGGAACAAATCCTACTCTGTGAACTAACTACTCCGCAACGGAAAACTTTATGCCTCCGCCTCAGCCTCGGCGCTTGCCCCCGTACTTGTACCACGACCTGGAGGGAATTTAAAACAACAAAGTGTGAGTGGACCGAAACATAAGTTTTCCAGAAAACCGTTTTTCCGAAATCGGGTTCGCCCTCCAGTTTTGTAACACGCATGCATAACCGAATATTCAGAAATCGCGTATTAAACCTTTGAAAACTCTTTTTCCGAAAACATATGAAAAACGTTACAGAAAATCGTCATAACTCATGTAAAACCATTTAATATTACCAGATTCCAGAAACTGTCATTTTGAAACATCAATTGCACAAATCAAGTAAAACGTGTATCAATAATCACAGTTAAGCCGTTGGATCCATCTGAGTCTTTAAACTCAATATCAGGCCTTCCCGGGATATCAACGAGTCTTTAAACTCAAAACATGATTAGTAGGCCTCGGGGGTATCACAATCATCGAGTCTTTAAACTCACGAGTCTTTAAACTCAATCTGGGTCCTTAAACCCAATTTTCGGGCCCGCCCCCGTCATCAACAAACCGGGTCTTTAAACCCAAAGCTAGATCCAACAATCAACCGGGTCTTTAAACCCAAAACCGTTTTTAAAACACAATAAACCAGGATTCATCACAAACCGTTTTCCACGAAATCATATCACATCATAGTAGGACTTTTGTCCGAATTCACATGCAAATTCCAACACATGCAATTTCCGAAAATCACTTCACAATTATGATCAAAACATCATAAATCCGTAACATGCATAATCATATCCAGATACTTCATCAAAATCATCACGCATGCATAAGCGAAAACCGTAACCTCGAAATGCGTGAAATACAATAAATATCTCGAAAAGCGTGAAAACACGTAAAACCGATATATCATATCACCATCCTAAAATCATATGTAAAACCATAAGATAAACAAGAAAAATAGTCATGCATGCCCAGTTTAGAAATCAAAAAGTCCACTCACAGTTTTAGGACGCGTCAATCGCGTCCTGCATGCTCCTTCGTAGCTTCGGAAGTGTCCGGGCCTGTGAAAACGTACAAGAAGGGTTACAAACATCCTCAAATAGCTCGTATGATTTTTCCCTAATTTCCCGGATTTTTCGGCAAAATAAACCTTAAGGACCTAAACTTCCGAGCTCCCGAAATTATCCCGAATGACTCCCGAACAACTCGAACTCTAAAGATAAAATGTTAATTAAACTGAAAGGATCAATTTCCATGTTGACCGTGATCGGAGATGACATCGCACGCACCGTCATGCGCCGCCCAAAGTGGTTGCGCGTGAAGGCCACGCGCCAAGCTACAGTGTCTTCGTTCTTACCCGGATAGACTGATAAACGGGTCTATTACCCGCGACTCAACCCGACAAGTTTAAGATCAATTCCCAATCAATTCCTCCCGTTTTCAATCCTATTATCTTCTCTAACCCATTAATTTCAGGTCTGTACTGATGATTAAAGTCGACTGTCCCTAAATCGTTTCAACCCAGACTTGAACAGACGAACGGGTCGTCACTCAGAACTCACCCAAACTAACTCCATTCTCCAATTAATTTCACCAGTAGATTAAGCGAACTTAGACGAACACAATGGTACAATCAATTGAACTCGACGTTACCTGGAAGTCGTCGTCCTCAAGCTCGAAAATTCTCAGAACCAGGGAGCTCAGTTCTTGGCCAATTCATGAGTGTCGTCCTTCGAAATCGATGCGGTTGGTTTCCTCTTGCTCCCAGGAGACTAGAATGGCCCTTGGTTTCGATCAACAAGCCTCAGAAATTGAATGCGATTTTTCCCTCCAATTGGTTCTTCTCTGAACCGCAACTCAGGTTCTTGGGCCAACAGCGAACATTCTCCCTCAATTCTTGCACCTTCGTGATTCTTTCACTCCCAGAAGTCTCTCAATGTGTTTAGGCTTGTCTCTCAACCCGTAGAAGTCGAATTCAGAGCTTTCCCCCCAAAAATCCGAAAATGGTTCTTCACGGTTTCTCTCACAGTTCCTCTCAAACTCAGCTCCCAAACTGAACCAAATGACCCAACTGAGTCCTCTCCTCACTCCCTTACTCTGTCGATCAATTCGAACGGCCAGCAACCCGTGGGAGACCAACTGAGGTTTTTCTGAAAATGTCTCCCACGTACACAGAAGCCATAGCCATTTCTTTAACCAAGCCCGTGCTTGTGTGGCCTCAAACCGTTCACCCATGTCCCCCACTGCCTCAATCAACATAAACAATGTATCTGATCATTATACCAAGCCTTAAAAAATTGCACGCACAAACTCCACATCCGCACACTCTGTTTTTCAACGGTGGTGAACCGTACCCCGTGTGAAAAGACCAAAATGCCCTCAGGTTAAAATTACCAAAATGCCCTCCAACTTCCGTGACCCGTAACTCGGTCATCCGACATCCGTTTCGCGCGTGCCGCCTGTCGTTGTACTCGGGACCTCGAGACGAACCTAACGGTCTTCGAATCATATGGATATCAATTGTCAAACAAAAGTCAACTTTTTCCCTTTATAACGTCCAATTTACGATAATGCCCCTGAACTTCCAAACATCATAACTTTCGTCTCGGGCGTCCGAATCGGACGTGCCACCTGTCTATGAACTCGTGACGTCCCGAACTACGTCACGGTCATCGTTCAACGTCCGTTCGACCTCCCAATCAAAAAGTCAACAAATTGACCACACGAATCACAGGGGTAAAAACGTCATTTTATTCAATATTTTATAATATTACATTTTCAGAATGTCCGGGGCGTTACAATCTCCCCCCTTAAGAAATTTCGTCCCGAAATTTCAAGGGAACAAGTAGGGGAACTGTTCTGGCATCTGCGCCTCGGGTTCCCATGTGGCTTCCTCCACATTCTGGTTCCTCCAGAGAACCTTTACCAGAGGAACGGTCTTCCGACGTAGTACTTTATCCTTTCGGTCTAAAATCTGCACCGGCTGTTCTTCAAAGCTCAAGTCATCTCGAAGTTCAATGGGTTGTTCCTCCAGTACATGAGATGCGTCAAACACATATTTCCGCAACATCGACACATGAAAAACATCGTGGACCCTTGAAGGTTCTGGCGGTAGTGTCAACCGGTAGGCCACCGGGCCAATCATCTCGGTAATCTCATACGGTCCAATATAACGAGGGCTCAACTTCCCTCGCCTGCCGAATCTCACCACACCCTTCCAAGGGGACAATTTCAGAAATACTCGATCTCCGACCGCAAACTCAAGATCTCGAATCCGATGGTCCACATAGCTCTTTTGTCTGTCTTGGGCTGCCTTGAGCCGATCCCTGATGAGTTTGACCTTCTCGGTTGGCAGTTCCACCAATTCGGATTTAGTCAGCTTCCTTTCACCCACATCCGTCCAACACAACGGGGTTCTGCACTGCCGTCCGTACAAGGCTTCGTATGGAGCCATCCCAATGCTCGCCTGATAGCTGTTGTTGTAGGCAAATTCCATCAAGGCTAGATGTGACTCCCAAGTATCCTGAAATTGTAGAACGCAAGCTCGCATCATATCCTCCAATATCTGGATGGTCCGCTCAGACTGGCCGCCAGTCTGAGGATGAAATGCAGTACTGAAACGAAGTTTCGTCCCAAAGGCTTCCTGTAGACTTTGCCAAAACCGAGAAGTAAACCTCGGGTCACTGTCAGAAACTATTGATTCTGGAGTACCGTACAAACGAATGATCTCGTCGAGAAACAACTGAGCCAACTGTGTCATCTTGAAATTCTCTCGCACCGGCAAGAAATGAGCTGATTTCGTAAGCCTGTCCACAATCACCCAAACTCCATCGTGACCTCTGGGTGTCCTGGGAAGTCCAAACACAAAATCCATCGTTAAGTGATCCCATTTCCATTCCGGGATAGGTAGGGGTTGCAAGGCTCCATAAGGTCGTTGTCTCTCAGCCGTCACTTGCTAGCAAATCAGACACCTGCTGACAAACTCGGCAATCTCCCGTTTCATTCCTGGCCACCAGTAGTGCTCTCGCAAGGTACGATACATCTTGGTCCCACCAGGATGCATCGCGTAGGCTGAACTATGAGCTTCGTCCAAGATCTCCTTCTTCAGTGCCTCAACGTCGGGCACGCACAACCGTCCTTCTTTTAGCAAAGCTCCATCCTCCCTGATTGTAAAATCTAGCCGTTCACCGGCTTCCACTTCAATCCGAAGTACACATGAGACAGGATCTTGAGATTGAGCCTCAACGATCCGATCGATCAGAAGTGGCCTCACATGAAAATTAGCCAGCAAGACACCTTGGCCATCCAATCCCAAATCAATGCTAGTTTTGCGGAGTTCAACCAAAAGTGGTAAATGAATCGTCCGTAGATGTGCTACAGAATGCGTTGACTTCCGGCTTAGAGCATCAGCCACCACATTGGCTTTTTCCGGGTGGTACTCAATCGTGCAATCATAATCCTTAATTAGCTCTAGTCATCGTCGCTGCCTCACATTTAACTCCTTCTGTGTGAACAAGTACTTCAGGCTCTTGTGATCCGTGAACATTCTGCAAGTCGCACCATACAGGTGATGTCTCCAAATTTTTAACGCATGCACAACAGCAGCTAACTCCAAGTCGTGCGTTGGATAATTGCGCTCATGCGGTTTCAACTGGCGCGAAGCAAAGGCAATCACTTTCCCATGCTGCATTAGCACACATCCCAAACCCTGTAAGGATGCATCACTGTACACCTCGAATTCCCCACTGTCGTCTGGAAGGGTCAGTATAGGAGCAGATGTCAACCTTTCCTTTAGCTCCCGAAAACTACGCTCACAATCGTCATCCCACTCAAACCTGACTCCCTTCCGCGTCAGTCGTGTCAACGGGGCAGCAATGGTAGAGAAACCCTCTACAAACCTCCTGTAATAACCAGCCAAACCCAAGAAACTTCTGACTTCAGTGACGGTCCTCGGTTGTTCCCACTTCGCCACTGCCTCAATTTTCTGAGAATCCACACTGATCTCGTCAGTTGAGATCACATGCCCCAAGAAACTCACGCTCGTCAACCAAAACTGACACTTTCTGAGCTTCGCATACAACTGGTTTCCCCTCAAGGTACCCAGCACCATCCTTAGGTGCCCTTCGTGCGCTTCCGCACTCCTCGAGTAGACTAGGATATCGTCAATGAACACGATGACAAAGCGATCCAAGTAAGGCTGCAACACTCGGTTCATCAAATCCATAAACGCTGCGGGTGCGTTGGTCAAACCAAACGGCATCACAAGGAACTCATAATGACCATATCGGGTCCTAAAGGCTGTCTTGGGTACATCCTCATCCTTAACCCGCAACTGATGATACCCAGAACGAAGATCAATTTTGGAGAAGTACTGCGCTCCTCGCAGCTGATCGAACAAATCATCGATCCGAGGCAACGGGTATTTGTTCCTGACTGTTACTTTATTCAGTTGCATGTAATCGATGCAGAGTCTCAAACTCTCATCTTTTTTCTTCACAAACAACACCGGGGCTCCCCAGGGGGATACACTCTGTCGAATAAACCCCATCTCAAGTAATTCGTGTAACTGCGCCTTCAGTTTTTTCAACTCAGCTGGCGCCATACGATACGGAGTCTGAGAAATAGGTTGCGTACCTGGAACCAGATCAATAGTGAACTCGACATCTTGATGCGGTGGCAATCCCGGTAGATCCTCCGGAAAGACATCCGGGAACTCCCGTACTATCGGTATATCCTCCACCCTCAATGGTGCAGCTCGTGAGTCCATCACTTGAGCTAGGTATACCTGGCACCCTTTCCTCAACAACTTACTTGCCTTCAGGGCTGAAATCACTCCGACAGGAGTTGCTCGCTGAATTCCCTGAAAGGTGGTTTCCGGTAATCCCGGGCTCCGAAAAGTAACCTTCTTATCGACACATTTGATAGAAGCATGATGGAGCGTCAACCAGCCCATTCCCAAAATGACATCAAAGTCGTGCAAGTCCAAGAGTATCAAATCTGCCATCAGACCAACATCACCTACCATTACGGGACACTCCCGCAACACTTGATTTACCACAAATACATCTCCCGTGGGTGTACTCACACCCAAGTCACAGTCCAAGGCGGACACCTCTCTACCCGCCAACAACTCACAGTCCCGTGAAATAAATGAATGAGTAGCTCCGGGATCAATTAATGCACAAACATCATGCCCAATGATCGTGAGTGTACCTGTCACAACACCAGGTGCTGCCCTGGCCTCCTGCTGTGTAACAGCAAAAACTCGGGCATGTGGTCCAGCTGCTCGCCCACAGCCCCGACCCCTCTGTCCATTAGCCTCTCCTGTACCACCTTTTCGAGTGCTCCCAGTCCCAGAAACTGCAGCTGTGCTCCGTCCCTGCTCTGCTCCACCCCAACCTGCACCACCACCCTGTGGCAAAGATGGACACTCCCTCCGATAGTGGCCCCGCTCGCCACAGAAGAAACAGATGACACTGGAAGCATCGCGAGCAAAACCACCACTCTTCCGTCCCGTAGAAGCAACCGAAGTCGCGCTCGCCTGCGGAGCAGTCTGCGCCCTAGGCGCTCGGAATCCGGAACTCTGATAGTTACCAGGCCTGCCATAACGGTCATTGCCTGCAGATGAGGCTCCACCATAACGTCCCTTCTTCGGGGCTCCCTGACCATACGATCCAGAATATGAACGCCCTCGACGTTGTCCACCACCAGAGTACTGTGGACGTGTCGGAAGACTGGCCTCAACCCACACTGCGGCATCAGACAACTCCCTGAGAGTAGCAAAAGCTCCGGCCGTCACAATGGCCCGTATCTCACCCCGTAGGCCAAGCTCAAACCTACGACATTTCTCAGCCTCAGTAGATACAAAGGTAGGAGCAAAACGGGCTAGCATCTGAAACTTCTGCTCATACTCAGCTACAGACATGCTCCCTTCTTGGAGCTACAGAAACTCGGTCTCCCTAGCATCACGGAATGAACGGGGATAATACTGATCCAGAAACCGTTCACGAAAGGTCTCCCAAGTCACTGTACGGGCATCCCAACCCGACAACTCCAGAGTGTACCACCACTCATAAGCAGATCCATCAAGCAAAAAGGTAGCCAATACGACTTGCTCCTCAAGAGGACAGTGCATCACAGCAAAAATCCGCTCGAACCGAGAAATCCAATGGTGAGCGTCCTCGGGATCCGCTCCACCACTAAACACCGTAGCCCCAAGACGCTGGGCTCGCTCGATCGAAGCACTCTCGGCATCACCATCAGGTCGTGGAGGGGGTTCGCGTCGCGGAGGCATGGCCGATCGTCCTTCTCTGAAAGAGGCATAAGTTAGTACAATAATCAAGGCACACCCGAGTGCCAGACACGAATCGTAAACCTAGGCTCTGATACCAAGGGGGTCACCCATCATGGAATTGCACCAGCCTCACGGTGCAATTTCCCAGGGGGTCACCCATCATGGAATTGCACCAGCCTCAACTCGCTTAACTTTGGGGTTCCAATCCCCCCCAAAGCCAGTGAGCTCCCAGAAGGCCTCATGCTAGATAGGTGTGTGCCAATACCTTTAAGGCACACCATCATTCCCTTCCCAGACCATTCCCCCCTCGCAGGAATGTGGGATTGTTCACTGTTCCTTCCAGGACACGGGTCTTACAATCCACCCCCCTTAGGGCCCAGCGTCCTCGCTGGCACACTTCCCGGTCGGGGTCTGGCTCTGATACCAATTGACAGGACCCACCCCGATTATCGCCTCGATAATCAGGAAGCATCCTGCTCCCATCTGACAACAGAATCCAAAAGACCGGAAAACTAATTGATATTACAACACACCCATTGTCAGACCAGGGAGATTAAACAAATACATCCGACTGGACGTCAAGTCCACAGATTCACAGAGCAATAATATTACAAAATAGGTTAAGGAACAAATCCTACTCTGTGAACTAACTACTCCGCAACGGAAAACTTTATGCCTCCGCCTCAGCCTCGGCGCTTGCCCCCGCACTTGTACCACGACCTGGAGGGAATTTAAAACAACAAAGTGTGAGTGGACCGAAACATAAGTTTTCCAGAAAACCGTTTTTCCGAAATCGGGTTCGCCCTCCAGTTTTGTAACACGCATGCATAACCGAATATTCAGAAATCGCGTATTAAACCTTTGAAAACTCTTTTTCCGAAAACACATGAAAAACGTTACAAAAAATCGTCATAACTCATGTAAAACCATTTAATATTACCAGATTCCAGAAACTGTCATTTTGAAACATCAATTGCACAAATCAAGTAAAAAGTGTATCAATAATCACAGTTAAGCCGTTGGATCCATCTGAGTCTTTAAACTCAATATCAGGCCTTCCCGGGATATCAACGAGTCTTTAAACTCAAAACATGATTAGTAGGCCTCGGGGGTATCACAATCATCGAGTCTTTAAAATCACGAGTCTTTAAACTCAATCTGGGTCCTTAAACCCAATTTTCGGGCCCGCCCCCGTCATCAACAAACCGGGTCTTTAAACCCAAAGCCAGATCCAACAATCAACCGGGTCTTTAAACCCAAAACCATTTTTAAAACACAATAAACCAGGATTCATCACAAACCGTTTTCCAACATCATTCCGAAATCATATCACATCATAGTAGGACTTATGTCCGAATTCACATGCAAATTCCAACACATGCAATTTCCGAAAATCACTTCACGATTATGATCAAAACATCATAAATCCGTAACATGCATAATCATATCCAGATACTTCATCAAAATCATCACGCATGCATAAGCGAAAACCGTAACCTCGAAATGCGTGAAATACAATAAATATCTCGAAAAGCGTGAAAACACGTAAAACCGATATATCATATCACCATCATAAAATCATATGTAAAACCATAAGATAAACAAGAAAAATAGTCATGCATGCCCAGTTTAGAAATCAAAAAGTCCACTCACAGTTTTAGGACGCGTAAATAGCGTCCCACGCGCTCCTCCATAGCTTCGGAAGTGTCCGGGCCTGTGAAAACGTACAAGAAGGGTTACAAACGTCCTCAAATAGCTCGTATGATTTTTCCCTAATTTCCCGGATTTTTCGGCGAAATAAACCTTAAGGACCTAAACTTCCGAGCTCCCGAAATTATCCCGAATGACTCCCGAACAACTCGAACTCTAAAGATAAAATGTTAATTAAACTGAAAGGATCAATTTCCATGTTGACTGTGATCGGAGATGACATCGCACGCGCCGTCACGCGCCGCCCAAAGTGGCTGCGCGTGAAGGCCACGCGCCAAGCTATAGTGTCTTCGTTCTTACCCGGATAGACTGATAAACGGGTCTATTACCCGCGACTCAACCCGACCAGTTCAAGCTCAATTCCCAATCAATTCCTCCCATTTTCAATCCTATTATCTTCTCTAACCCATTAATTTCAGGTCTGTACTGATGATTAACGTCGACTGTCCCTAAATCGTTTCAACCCAGACTTGAACAGACGAACGGGTCGTCACTCAGAACTCACCCAAACTAACTCCATCTCAAATTAATTTCACCAGTAGATTAAGGGAACTTAGACGAACACAATGGTACAATCAATTGAACTCGACGTTACCTGGAAGTCGTCGTCCTCAAGCTCGAAAATTCTCAGAACCAGGGAGCTCAGTTCTTGGCCAATTCGTGAGTGTCGTCCTTTGAAATCGATGCGGTTGGTTTCCTCTTACTCCCAGGAGACTAGAATGGCCCTTGGTTTCGATCAACAAGCCTCAGAAATTGAATGCGATTTTTCCCTCCAACTGGTTCTTCTCTGAACCGCAACTCAGGTTCTTGGGCCAACAGCGAACATTCTCCCTCAATTCTTGCACCTTCGTGATTCTTTCACTCCCAGAAGTCTCTCAATGTGTTTAGGTTTGTCTCTCAACCCGTAGAAGTCGAATTCAGAGCTTTCCCCCCAAAAACCCGAAAATGGTTCTTCACGGTTTCTCTCACAGTTCCTCTCAAACTCAGCTCCCAAACTGAACCAAATGACCCAACTGAGTCCTCTCCTCACTCCCTTACTCTGTCGATCAATTCAAACGGCCAGCAACCCGTGGGAGACCAACTGAGGTTTTTCTGAAAATGTCTCCCATGCACACAGAAGCCATAGCCATTTCTTTAACCCAGCCCGTGCTTGTGTGGCCTCAGACCGTTCACCCATGTCCCCCACTGCCTCAATCAACATAAACAATGTATCTGATCATTCCACAAAGCCTTAAACAATTGCACGCACAAACTCCACGGCCGCACACTCTGTTTTTCCACGGTGGTGAATAGTACCCCGTGTGAAAAGACCAAAATGCCCTCAGGGCAAAATTATCAAAATGCCCTCCAACTTCCGTGACCCGTAACTCGGTCATCCGACTTCCGTTTCGCGCGTACCGCCTGTCGTTGTACACGGGACCTCGAGACGAACCTAACGGTCTTCGAATCATATGGATATCAATTGTCAAACAAAAGTCAACTTTTTCCCTTTATAACGTCCAATTTACGAAAATGCCCCTGAACTTCCGAACATCATAACTTTCGTCTCGGGCGTCTGAATCGAACGTGCCACCTGTCTATGAACTCGTGACGTCCCGAACTACGTCACGGTCATCGTTCAACGTCCGTTCGACCTCCCAATCAAAAAGTCAACAAATTGACCACACGAATCACAGGGGTAAAAACGTCATTTTATTCAATATTTTATAATATTACATTTTCAGAATGTCCGGGGCGTTACATTTAAGGTACATGTTTATTCTCAGGGTTTGGCAGGTTCAATCTGGGGTTCATATTGCCATTTAGTATTTCCAAGGATGATGTTTGATTGGATTGTTGGACCCTAAGGTCACAGGGACCAAATAATTCGAAGTTGGACTTGTTAAATGGTTTACTAATTATGTGTCTTAAAATTAAAGGTGACTAAGCTTAATTGGATGGTCGTTAACTGCAGGTTGTGGCCTATGATTCACATATAATGATTAGCTAAGGTTAACATTTGGGAAGTTGGTTGGCTTAGGCAGATTTTGTTGTTTCTCTATTCGTAATGCATGTCAATAAGGAAGAACTTGGGCTTAGACCAGAATAAAGATTTTAAAGAAACACGAGTTATGGATTTAAATTCAACCCGAGGTTATGTAGTTAGGACTTAGATCGAGATGAAAAATAGTATTTGAGATTTCGGGTTGAGATATTGGTGTAGGTTGGGCCCCGAAGAAATTATATGGGTTATGGCACAGGAAGAGCCAGGATATCGGGTATGACTCAGGAATTGGAATTAGCGAGTCTCAGTTCAACTAAGTATTAAACATTGATTTGGATCAAATCATTGAGACATATAGTCTTCAAGGTAAGTTCATAAGGAACAGAAGCTTGACTAGATCGTGATATTCAAGATATGGTTCAGATGCTAGTTGGAGCGTCTTATCAACTCACGATACATGAGATCAGGGCAGGATAGCTGAGGGTTAGATCATAATTGAACACGACTATCAAGGGAACTTAGTCGGGATCGAAGCACTTGTGTACATTACTTATTATCATGGTCAGTCGGTAGTGAGGGCGGTGGTCTGGATTAACACGTTGTGGTTAGTTTGCACAATTGCGACTCCTCATTAGTTGATAATGTCTACAAAGACGAGGTTACTGAAGTTTAAGCTCCTGAGGTGGTCCACAAGGATTATTTCGATATTTGGGTTCATCCTTCATCTGAATGTTGGTTGAAGGTCAACGTAGGAAGTATGATCGGTTGGTGATAGAATCGAACAATTTCTGAGCAACAATAAGCGTATTTCTAGTATTAAATGGAGTTCTCAAAAGTTGTCAGATGGGAGCAAGGTCTTTCATGGGTCTCGTGGGAAAATTCGAGTAGGGTCCTATGAAGTAAGGTTGGAAATAAAAACTTTAGGCTGAAAGTTAAATCGTTGAGTGATACGCAGAAACTAAGCATTAAAGTAAACACAAAGTCACACTCAATACTTAATAAAAACACATGTAAATTAAAACCCTTTTTTTTGTAGATTGTAGCATTGATAAGTAGGGATCGTTCTTAACCGGGGATTGAGGGTACCTAAGCATGATTATCGTTTGATTATTTAATTAGGGGGGTAAATTGGTTTTTACTAAGGTCCTACGTGATTAACTAATCTAAACTAACCTAATCTATTATTTACATAGTCAACTCATCTTTAAACCTAACTCATTAATAAATTATGTCAATTCCAAAATCTACAAAATTCCATAACCTTAGTTCTACAAAATACAAGTATATTATCTCAAGTATGTGCTCGAGAATTCGCCCTATAAACTTTCAATGATCTAGACTCGGAAATTCGCCTTATATCTAATCAAGCATTAAGCACAACATCCAAGTATAACAAAAACTAAGATATTAGAACACATGGAAGATTAATGAAATTAACATAAATTATAAAACCATAATAATATTAAGAATCAATCCATAAGTACGATATTCAAATGCAAAGAGAAAACTACGGGGTAAAGAGGTAGAGTTACACTTTGAATCCTCGGGAATTATCCCTAGAGATGCTAGGTGGTTCGACATTCTTTGGTGAGACACTCAAGAATTCACCTTATATGTCAATGGAGGAAGATGAATTGTGGAGGATGGTGTAGTTTAATTTTACACAAAGAATTATCGATTATATAAATTGGAAAGTTTGGTCAAGTAGAGTTTTGGTACAAAAATGAGCGACCATTACAAATAACCTAAGCCTCTCTATTTATAGGAGAAAATTAATCCTCAAATAAAAAGGAGTTCACAATTTAAATTCTAAAAGAAAAATGATTAAAGTATTTAAATTAAAGTCCTAAAGGAAAAAGGTAATAAAAATCCTAATTAAAAAGGTAATCTAAATCTTAAAGAAAGAATAAATATAAAACTTAAAGGAAAAAGGTAATAAAAACTTCGCTTTTAAAAAGGGAAAAAAATCCTAATTAAAAAGGATAATTTTCCTTAAAAAGGAAGGAAAATGCTTGCTGGAAATGAACATGAATTAGATTGGTGGAAGGCTGTTGATACATGGAGTGAAATTCGATAGGCACTGGCCGAAATTGGGGATCAATTTTGGTGGTCAACGACTGGGTCAACGCGCAAGAAGGTTGAGGAAGTGGGTTCGGTGGGGTTGCACTAAAATTGTGTATGACGCTTCGATACACGCGCGATGATAGTTTGGAAGAAGCGTCGGTAAGCGTACGCTGAAGTTGGCTGCCACAAATTAGGAGGCGCGCACCGAAAGTCACTACAGGGAATTGGTAAGCGCTAGCCGAACCAATTTCTGGGCTGCCATTTGGATTCGGTAGCCTCTTGCCGAAATTATGAGCATCTGTTGGTGGCCTCCTTTGTTTCAATCATAACTTTTTCAATATAACTCCGATTGAGGTGATTCTTTCGCATAAATTCTCATAATTCTGTGCTCTATCGAATTCTGAACAATTCTCATAAAAGATATTATTTTCTACAACTGTTTGGTATTTAAACATTAAAAGATAAGCATAAATGGTATAAAATGATGCTTAATTCAAGGCTTATCAAATACCCCCACACTTAGACTTTAGTAGTCCCTAGCAAATACTAAAACAAACAAAGGATTTTGAAAACTCATATTTCTTTTTTCTTTTTTCTTTTTCTTAAAAACAAAAACTACTATGCTCTTAACCATTTGTCTCAAATTGTATCAACTTAAGTATGGCATCAAAGATTTACACTAAGAAACTATATAGCATATGGAATTGAAAAGTTAATACATCATAACAAAATGTCTTAACAAGTAAGACAATGAGTAAACTTGGTGAAATGTATCTCAACATGAATAAAACAAGTATGAATCAACTCACAAGGGATATGCACTCAAGATTTCCACTCAATGTGTATAGGGTTTATGTTTTCACTCAAGGTATGTGAGAAAGATGCTCACATAATAGAAAGTAAGTTACTTCATAAAAATTTCAAACATAAACCATAAGATAGTGAACATACTTGCACAAATGAACCAAAACCATATGCTTACTAAAGTGATAGACGCAACTAAACAAATTTTACTCATCTCAAGGATCATAAGGTCTTAATTTAAGGTTGTAATGGGGCTAGGTGTAGATGCATGGATTTTTTTTTTTGGATAATGGTGTTAAATTTTGTTCCAGGACTTACCAAAGGCTCCATCACATAGGCATAAGTGCTTCGAATACCCCCACACTTAAATTTTGTTAGTCCCTAGCAAATACTTGAAACGCGCTAGAGCATTGTAATTAGGACAAATGCCGAAATCTTCAATGTTTCCAAATTCATAAGTATAAAAGACTTAACTCAAACTCAAAACTTATTTACCGTTCGAGAGATTCAAAACATTTTTTTTATTGTTTTATTTGTTTTCTCTTTCCTTTTTTTATCACTTTTTTTTTCTTTCTCTCGAATTTTCTTGATTTTTTTTTTCATGGTAACTCTATGTTTACGATGTAGTTTGAGCAAGTCCTTTCCCATGCGTACATACAAGTCTTCAATCATCATATCTCCTTTTTCATGCCATCTTGAAGTCTTCAACCAAGTCTTTGGAACAAGGGTAAATGATGTCTATACTAGGCTCACGTGAATAAATGTTTCAAGGGTGATGAAATAAAGGCTTAATGTAGACACAAAGAAGTTAAACTAGGGGGATCACACTTGTGTGATCAAGTAGGGACATGGATATTTAGATAAGTGGTGTTAACCCTATTGCCATAATCATGTCCAAAATCAGAGAGTTTATTGACTTAAAAGCTTTGAAAATTGCATAGAATAAGTTCTAGTACTTTAGAGTTAATTAAAATCTATGGCAAATAGTTATGAGGTATATGTATATCAATTTAAATAAAGAACTCCCATGAATCACTCAACAAAGAAGTATATAAGGCTCTAAAGCTCACATAGGGTTCATATAATTCATACAAATCTTAACATGCTCGTTTTGTACTAGTTTAACATGCATCATCTACTACAAGTTATAAACATTCAATCATAAAGCATTAACAAATAAATTCAAGTTGTAGTGATCATCTTTTAGCCATGTCTTATCTTTTTGTTTTCATTATTGTCATCGACAGGATAAGGGCTTCCTAAGACTTTTAAAAAAACAAGGACTTAAAACACACATATTTTTTTTTTTTTGAAATTTTATTTTTACTTTTTTTTTGAATTTTTTTTTTATTTTTTAAAAACTCAAAAAGTTGTAAAACCCTCCCCCACACTTAAATCTGTCATTATCCGCATTATATCAAAGCAAAAACATAGAATCACGTATGAGATAGAGTTTTACGAAAATAAAACAAAAATAAAAACAAACGAAAATAAAAGATAAGGGAAGAGAATGCAAATCTGTTGTAGACTCCTCCATTGGGTTGCCTCCCAACAAGCACTTAAGTTTAGCGTCTTCAGCCTAGACGAAGTGCTTCAATCAACTCATTTGATGCGGGGACTATGCACTCTTTCGAGCTCCACGTCGTGCTCACCAATTATCTCTAAGTAAGGCATCAATCCATCTTGAATTCGAGGGTCGAGTTCATGCGCGATCTCCTTGACTAGGGCGTCCCCAAGTCTAGTTCATGGGCCTTAGATTAAGTGAAGTATATATAGAATGTTCCTTCAAGATACTTCGGTGAGAATATGTACATGAAGAAAGGACAAGATATAGAAAATAATATACATAACAAATTAAGAATATTTATAAGTAAGGGACGTTAAAAAGGTATTTAAAAACAAGTATAGTATTTATGCACAAGTAAGATATTTACATTATAAACATATTTACCTAAACGAAATCACACAAAAGATTTTTTAATCCCCGGAAACGGCACCAAACATTTGATACGTAAAAAATAAGCATTAAAGTAAACACAAAGTCACAATCAATACTTAATAAAAACATATGTAAATTAAAACCTTTTTTTTGTAGATTGTAGCATTGATAAGTAGGGATCATGCTTAACTGGGGATTGAGGCTACCTAAGCATGATTATCGTTTGATTATTTAATTAGGGGGGTAAATTGGTTTTTACTAAGGTCCTACGTGATTAACTAATCTAAACTAACCTAATCTATTATTTACATGGTCAACTCATCTTTAAACCTAACTCATTAATAAATTATGTCAATTCCAAAATCTACGAAATTCCATAACCTTAGTTCTACGAAATACAAACATATTATCTCAAGTACGTGCTCGAGAATTCGCCCTATAAACTTTCAATGATCTAGACTCAGGAAATTCGCCCTATATCTAATCAAGCATTAAGCACAGCATACAAGTATAACAAAAACTAAGATATTAGAACACATGGAAGATTAATGAAATTAACATAAATTATAAAACCATAATAATATTAAGAATGAATCCATAAGTACGATATTCAAATGCAAAGAGAAAACTACAGGGTAAAGAGGTAGAGTTACACTTTGAATCATCGGGAATTTTCCCTAGAGATGCTAGGTGGTTCGACACTCTTTGGTGAGATACTCAGGAATTCGCCTTATATGTCAATGGAGGAAGATGAATTGTGGAGGATGGTGTAGTTTAATTTTGCACAAAGAATTATCAATTATATAAACTGAAAAGTTTAGTTAAGTAAAGTTTTGGTACAAAAATGAGCGACCATTACAAATAACCTAAGTCTCTCTATTTATAGGAGAAAATTAATCCCCAAATAAATAGGAGTTCACAATTTAAATATTCAAAAAAATGGTTAAAGTATTTAAATTAAAGTCCTAAAGGAAAAAGGTAATAAAAATCCTAATTAAAAAGGTAATCTAAATCCTAAAGAAAGAATAAATACAAAACTTAAAGGAAAAAGGTAATAAAAACTCCGCTTTTAAAAAGGGAAAACAAATCCTAATTAAAAGGATAATTTTCCTTAAAAAGGAAGGAAAATGCTTGCTGGAAATGAACATGAATCAGATTGGTGGAAGGCTACTGATACATGGAGTGAAATTTGGTAGGCACTGGCCGAAACTGGGGATCAATTTCGGTGGTCAAGGACTGGGTCAACGGAGGCTGAGGAAGTGGGTTCGGTGGGGTCGCGCCGCAATAATGAATGACGCTTCCGTACACGCATGATGATGGTTTGGAAGAAGCATCGGTAAGCGTACGCTGAAGCTAGCTGCCACTGATCAGAAGGCGCGCGCCGAAAGTCACCTCTAAGAATCGGTAAGCAATGGCCGAACCAATTCCTGGACTGCCATTTGGATTTGGTAGCCTCCTACCGAAACTATGAGTAGGTTTTGGTCGCCTCCTTTGTTTCAATCATAACTTGTTCAATATAACTCCGATTGAGGTGATTCTTTCGCCTAAATTCTCGTAATCTCCTACTCTATCGAATTCTGCACAATTCTCTTAAAAGATATTATTTTCTATAATTGTTTGGTATTTAAACATTAAAAGATAAGCATGAAGGGTATAAAATGATGCTTAATTCAAGGCTTATCATTGAGATAGATTTACACAATCAAGGTTGTAGATTGCACTTCAACATAGCGGAATTGAATGGCACTGTTCATTGGAATATTTCATCTGCGGCGGAATATTCCCTCAACAAACCTCCATAACCACTCGAATTTCAAATCTCCATATCTCTCTCGTTTCTCAACCACATTTAACATTCTAATAATGGAAATTCATCTACTCAATCCAAGGAATCCAATTTGAGAAATAATATATGTCGTGGTCTAATTTTCCACGAAATTTTTGGTCTACATTCAAACTCATGCTCCACCGTGCACGTTGGTCCTTTCGGCTTGTGGTGGATATTGTTTGCTCCTGAGAATGAGTGGAGCCAACTGGTGTGTTCTACTACTTGATTTAAAGTCGAAATAAAAAACTCAATTTCAAGGGTATATGGTTTTAGTATTTCTGGTGGAAGAAAACATGACGTAGATGAAGGATTAATTTGGATTAAAGAGGCCCCCAACTCATTGCCACCCAAAAGCAATGCTGACTTAACCCTAATACAAAATGACTAAAATACTCTTACGTCGTTATGTACACGAATGTACTATTCTAGACTCGTAACTAACTCGTAAGCTCGAGACCCACGCAATAGTTCTAGAAAACTCCGAAAAAGATTCCCGAACAAAAATTCACTTTCGGACAACCAATAAAACCAAGGGTAATTGTGTTAATTACCAAAATTAATTTTTGTAAATTCCTTAATTTACCTTCGGGGTCATTAAAATTCACCCCTTCAAAAATGTTATCCTTGAAACTCATACATGTTATTGGAATGGCTATGTATATTATGCAGACATCAATGTCTCGGGCTCCCACGTGGCTTCCCCTACATTGTAATTCCTCCACAAAACATTAATCAGGGGGATGATCTTCTAACATAGAACCTTGTCTTTCTAATCCAAAATCTGTACAAGGTGCTCCTCAAAACTCAAATCTTCCCTGAGTCCAATGGGCTACTCCTCTGACACATGAGACTCGTCAAATAGGTATTTCTGAAGCATCGATATGTGAAACACATCATGAACTCTAGAGAACTCAGGGGGTAACGCAAGTCCATATGCCAATGGGCTTATCCGTTCAATCATCTCATAAAGCCCAATATAGTGGGGACTTAACTTTCCTCGCCTACTCAATAGCATGAAACTTTTCCATGGGAAAATTTTTAAAAAATCCAATCACCTACCTCAGAATCAAAGTCTCTAATCTGACGGCTAGCGTAACTTTTTTGACAATCCTGAATTACTTTTAGTCTCTCTCTAATAATCTTGATCTTCTCCTCAGTCATGTCCATGATCTCAAGTGCCAATAGTCTCTTCGCGCACACTCAATACAACAAATAGGCTTCCTATACTATCGTCTAGACACTGTCTCAAATCAAGACATCCTAATGTTAGAATGATAGTTGTTGTTGTTGGAAAACTCCATAAATTGCAGGTGTGAATCCCAGTTTCCTCTCAACTATAGCATACAAGCTCTCATCATGTCCTCCATAATCTATATAGTCCTCTCATATTGTCCATCCTTCTAAGGATAGAAAGCTATACTAAAATGTGACCATGTCTAGAAAGATCTCTATAAACTCTGCCTAAATCTCGATGTAAACCTTGGATCTCGGTTTGAAACTATCAATTCTGGAGTCCCATGCAATGAAATAATCTCATCAATGATCAGTTTAGCATATTGTACCATCCAGATATCCTCCCATACTAGCAAGAAGTGCACTGACTTCGTGAGTCTATCCATAATCACCTAGACTCCATCGTGGCCACTCTTGGTTCTAGGAAGCTTATACACGATATCCATAGTAATGAGGTCCCACTTCAATTCTAGGATAGGAAGTGGTCGTAGTGTTGGGTCTCTATCTATCAGCCTTAACATGCTGATATGTAGGAGACCTACTCACAAATTCTATTATCTTTCTCTTCATGTTGGCCTACAAATCTCTGAGAGTACTATACATCTTAGTCCCACCTGGATGCATTACAATGAACACAATCACAAATTGGTCTAAGCATTGCAGCAACACCAAAAACTCATAATGACCATAACGAGTTTGGAAGGTTATCACCCAAACGGCATCACCCAAAAACTCATAATGACCATAACGAGTTTGGAAGGTTATCTTAGGAATATTATCTTTCTTAATCCTCAACTAATGGTTCACGAACGAAAGATCAATCTTCGAGAAATGCTTTGCCCCTCTCTGATTAGGGTACTAATAACTATATCCTAACTGATAGATGAAAACTCTCCATCAGCCAACAATGTAAAATCTCGAGAAATAAATGAGTGAGTAGCTCCATGATCTATTAGAACCTGTGCATCATGGCCAAAAAATAGATAATGTACCTATCACAACCTCTGGTGTAGCCTAAGCCTCCTACTACACAGTGGCAAATACTTGGGCCTCGGGACTTGAGGATCGACCATGATCCACTATGTGCCATTGGCCCAGTTGGCCCCAAGGTAGGAGATTAACTTCCTTTAGTCGCACTAGATGTTGATGTTGTCCTCTAACCCTGATATGTAGCATCATGGTCTATAACACTACTACCTAATCGATGCAGACAATATTTCTTGAAGAGACTAGGCTCCCCACAAAAGTAATAGCCTCTTGAACTAACACATATAGGTCAACCACTCTACCCACCAGTCCACTGAAGCTTGTGATCTCATCACCAAAACCTCAAGAACATTTCTATTCAGCTCCACTGTTTCCTGAACTTGGCCGGGTACACCCAAAAGATTCGGAGCTAAAACTCCCTTTCTCTGGAGCTTGCTTCCCTGATGGTCCAAAAGGGTGCTGCTCTTAGTGTTGCCCAGAACTCACGTATATCTACTACACTACTAAACTCATCTCCACTCTAGTGACAACATCTAACAAATCCTTAAGAGTAGTATAGGATCCACTATCACTATAGCTTTAATTTCATCCCATATACCAAGCTCAGAATGTTGACACTTATTTGTGTCACTTGCCACTGATACTGGGGTAAATCATGATAAGTTGATAGAGATTTTACCAAGCACAAAAGATGTACTAGGCAAAACCTCCACGTGTAATAAACTTTGCAAGCGCACAAGACGTGTAGATAGTATAAATGCAAGCAAAGGTCGATCCCACGAAGACTTACTCAATGATATCCAATTTCGTTTAACTCAATTGACTTAAGTGGAGTAATTAAAATGCAATGGGGGGTTTGTTACATTTTATGAATGCAAGTAAATTAACTAAGATTAACTAACTAAGTCGAGCTAGGGTTTCTATCCACCTTTACCAATTAAAGTTCTGTTAGATTTCCTTGATTAGATTACTATGCAAGTATCTGAATTAAGTGCCCGTGCAAGGGTTCGGCTAAGGCTCACCCCACACATATTATCTTCTCTTAGATTGCATGTTTAAGCGTGATGTGCCCGCCCTTAAACAACTATTACCGATGGTGCGTGATAATGCATGAAACATAAAGAATATTTAATGACACTACACTATCCCTAGAAAAGTGATGTGCAGACCTAAGAAGTCATGAGTTTAGATTACGAATAAGATTCCCCCTCTTAAACGTGATGCTATAAATTGCAGGGTGAACACAAACATCGAGGTGATCCGTTAAGCAATTACATCGACAATTATACACAAATAAGGTAGCTAAGCTTATAAGCATAAATTGAGTTCATCAAGCGCAGTAACCCAAGAAATCCAGGCATTCATAGCAATCATAATCAAGAGCCAGAAATCAAACACGAACTAACATGGCTAGTGCTTCAAGTACCCCTAGCCCTAATTACACTACTTAAATAATATTGAATAAACGAATAACATAATTAAATGCATAAGAAACATAAAATGGTAAAAGAATAAATAAACACAAATACTAAAGAATAGCAAGGAGTAGGAAAAGGGGCTCAAACACTCTTCTTCTCCCAAGCCTCACGTCCTCCTTAGCACAAGCTTGAATCCAAAAGCATAAAACAATTATAAAATGCAGCTAACTATGTATATAAACTGAGTATGAATTTTGATAGAGTTTTGGGACCTAGGAAGGTAAATTCCCCCCCCCCCCCCCCCCCCCTACCCCAAAAAAAACAATGAGAAAACAACTATTTATATCCCTTAACATCTTCCCTAGTATCTCCCTAAAAGAAAGGGAAAAACGAAACCCAAACAAGGAAGGAAACCAATTGTAGCCGTCAAACATCCTTTTCCGCATTCTTGATCCTCCTTCAATAAGAAGTCTTCTTTTCTTTCTTGTTTCCACTTCTTGACTTCATATTTTGACTAGGAATTCAATTAATTATATTCCAAATCAGATCACAAAGCCCTAAAATAAAGGAAAGGGGATATGATTGCGGCTAAGGATAAATTAACCCTAGCCGTGTTCTTGATAGTTTATTGGCCTCCAAGAAACTTCATTTCCCTTGTTTCTTGCAATCTTTAATTTCAGATCTGATTCGGAAATCTTTAGGTCATCTTATCCAAGTCAATCCATGTAATTCCTCATTGAAAAGGGAAGGCAAATTCGTCCAAAGGACAGCTGCCCCAAATCCCTAAAAAGTAGGAACTTGATAAGGCAAGAAATCCTAGTTTCTTGGGTCCCAAAGAACGGATAGGAACCCTTCTTTTAATGGATCTTTTGGTCAACTTTCCCAGATGGATTCCAGGGCATAATTTCTGAAATAGCCCACTTAATCTAGGTGTGCAAGGCTGGCAAGGCTGGTCCACAAAGTCTCACACACACACACACACACACACACACACACACACACACACACACACACACACACACACACACATATACACACACACACACACACACACACACACACACACACACTCCTTGTAGGATTAGGAGTGCCTCTCGGCCAAAAAAGGCAAGAACCCCTTTTCTTGGTCAATCTTGATTGTCTTGACATGTGCTATCACCTCATTGGAACCCCTGGATTAGGAGTGCCTCTCGGCCAAAAAAGGCAAGAACCCCTTTTCTTGGTCAATCTTGATTGTCTTGACATGTGCTATCACCTCATTGGAACCCCTGGAGATTTTATGAGCTGCTGATCACATCCAATACATTGAAAAATGCCAATTCAAAGACAAAACCCGAGAGGCCCTCAACTGGGATTTCAGCAAGGGACCTTAACTTCATTTTAGTGTTATTCCTTCATTTTGGCTCGGATTTCCTCCATTCTTTTTGCATTCTCTTCAGAATTGACTTAACTTTCATAATCTACACTTGTCTCAAAAAATGGATCATTTTCTCGTATTTTTTGTACAATTATAATCAAAAGACAAGTAAAAGGGATAAGAAATATCATTGAAATCATGCTCAATTCGTGACTTATCATAAGTCCAAGAATTTCTGCTCGTAGTGAGCAACTTTCATGTCTGCCTACTACAACCGCATGAACTCCATCTCGCTAGCATCTTGATAGAAACAAGGATAAACTACTCCAGGAAATGCTGCCGAAAAAGCAGACCAAATCATTATACTGGCATTCCAGCTAGACACCTACAATCCATGCCACCATCTGCACATATAAGCATCAAGAAGAAAAGTGGCTAGTCGTACCATATCCCCTAGAGAGCACCATATCCCATAAAAACATGTTTCAACCGAGTGGTCCACTCATTAGCCTCATCTAGGCATAACTCGCCTGCAAATATGATGGCTCCAAGCCTCTAGGTTCTCTCGATATTCGGACCCGCTGAGGTCCCTATACTCTCGAGCATGATATCCAGTTCTTAACCCAAAAAATCTGAGGTTTGCCGTCTCCTCCTCTCTCTCCGAGTTGTATGTACTCTTAGTAGTATTTACCTTATCCTCATTACTAAGCCGTGCACAGGGCTCACGTCTTGGAGGTATTTCGTCCTTTTTCTTAAAAAAGGCACGAATCAGTATCACAAATACCATGCAACCTACATGACCTATCCCTAAAACTTTTTGATAATGGTGAAAGGTCCTACTCTTGTCTAACAGCTAAACCAAAGTTCCAAAAATACCCTTAGACCAATAAAATAAATAACAAGAAAACTTTTCAGACAAGGAATAACCATGTACAACCAACTAACTTTAACCATTTAAACTACAAAGGAAAATAGCTAAACAATAATACAGAACATCTAGATAACTGTACAATAAAAATACTAAAGTCCTACTATAAAAATTCCCCGAGTGTGCCATTGTAAAACTATGCCTCTATATCAAAGTCCATCCTCTGCCTCTATGCAACAGCCTGGAAGGAACGTAAAATCAATAAAAAATGTGTGTAGACAAAAGTTATCATTTGAAAATACATGTATGATGTAAAAAATCATTTACCCTCCAGTTCTAAAACGTGCATGCATAAATTAAAATATAAACAATCAGATTTCAGTTAAATAAAATCATCAACCTTGTGACCCACATTTACCTAAAACCCCCGTTTATAAAATCACCAAGAAAAACCTAGACATAAACAATAGTGATACAATCAATCCTTGACTATCCTAGCAACAACCATCTGAATAACCTGTACTACATGTAAATAGCCTTGGGACTATGGAGTCAAACTTCGACAACGTTTGAGTGACTTCCCCGGGATCTACAATGTCCGGGCTGTATCCTTGGAATCTTGTGATGTTTGAGTGACATCCTTCGGATCTATGATGCCCGGGTGGTATCCCTGGGATCCAGTGATGTCCAAGAAATGTCATAGTATCTCAATACCCCAAGATCTGACGAATAAAAGTCCTACGACGTCTAGAAAGATAATCATATCTCACGAGGATGACTAATGGTGGAAAATAGTTATGGAATAAATCAAGTACTTTGTTTTTAAAACAAATCCTTGACTCAAAATCCACAAAAATTGTAAACCTATATCCAGATATCAGCATCCTAAGTAATTATTCTAAACCTGTAAATCATTGAATAGAAATAAAAATTTAGAATAATCATTCAGACCATTGCAATCCATAGAAAGCAATAAAATATTTAAAATATTTAATTATGCAAGCATTATAGTATATAAATCAAAGTCCACTCAGAGTTCGCCCAAGAAGCAAGGTCTCGAGCTCTACGCTTCTCTGAAGTCCTTGGAGCGGCCTGGCCTATCAAAACTAACAATTGAGGTTCACTAAAGTCAAACATTACTCGTATTCGAACCCCTAAAATCTCGGGGATAACACATGCATCCTAAACATAAACATTGTCACTTTAGATGCTCAAAACTTCCCTGAAACTATTATAGATCGACTCAAAATATGCACCAAAAGATCCAAAATATCGAGAAATATGAAAATGTAAGTTTCTAGAGCTCGGGGAAGTTCCCTATGCGTCGCCACTTAGTGGTGGATTAGAAAAATCCTTGAAAAGTTTCAGTGTACATTCAAACTCGTGCTCCGCCGTGCACGTTGGTCCTCCCGGCTCGTAGACGGTATGTTTCTGTTCCTGGGAATGAGAGGAACTAGTGTGTTATGTTCCTTGAGTTAGGGTCGAAATCGAAAACACAATTCCAAGGGTGTATACTTTTAGTGTTTCCAGTGGATGAAAATATGAAGTAGATGAAGGATTAATATGGATTAAAAAGGCCCCCACCCTTGATACAAAATAACTAAAATTCTCTTGCATCATTATGTACACGTAATGTTTTAGACCCGTAACTAACCCATTAGAACTCTGATTTATGCATGTTGCCTATTTACGAACTTGTAAGCTCGAGATCCACTCAATGGTCCTAAGAAAACGTAAAAAAAAAAAAAAAAAAAGATTCTCGAACAAAAATTGACACTCTGACCTCTAATAAAATTAAGCGGAAATTGCATGATTTCCGAAAATTAATTTATCTAAATTCCTTAATTTAATTTCCAACTCGTTACAACAAAGATGGCAAATTACATTTCAACGTTAACAATTTACAACATCTAGATTAATCATAATCTCAAAGAGAAAATTTACATTACATAGTAAGGTTAGAATAAAAAGCTGAAGGTTAAAAGTTACACCATTAAGGTAGATTTACACAATCAAAATTATAGATTACACTTCAACATAGCCGAATTATATGATCATAGTTAGAAGTTACAATATTAAAGTAGATTTGCACAACTAATTAAGGTAGCAAATTACATTATGTCACCAATTTACAACTTTATTATTTACTACAATCTCAAGGAGAAAGTACATGTTATGGAGCACGGTTGAATGAAGCATGGCTGAAATTCTGTAGGGAAGTTTGATACATAATTGATAACCATTGAAACATATATGCATGCTAGTCTGATTTTATAGTTTAAGGCTAAGTCTGAATATATGTTAGATGGGAAGCGCTCAAGAAGGTCCCCGAGGATAGGTGTAAAGTGGTAAGCGGTTTCTCACGTTTGAGAAAGATGAAACCTGTGGTGGGATGGTGGTTTCCATTAAGATACAGAGTTCAATGGTGGTGGCAGTAGACAGGTTGTTCCACGCTCATAGCAGAATATAACAAACCAATGCAACATAACCTCATAGCAGAACACCTAGCACGGCACACCTCCCTAACACTAGTTAACGGGGATATTCCACGCTCTAGCAATCCGAATATTACTTTCATTCACCTTCAATTTCGCATTACACAACCTTATATGAAACAGTTCAATTATTTGATTAATGATATAGAAGGATGACAATGAGTATTAGAAAACACCTGATTGTTAACACTCTCTGCAAATGGTGTAAATCATAACATCCAATACAAACTTCTTGATAGTAAGCTGAAGAGAACTTCCTCTCCACAGAATAGCAATAACATCCAAAAGCAAAGGCCAAGTGGAATTTCTCCAAAGCTCACCACATTTACTAAGAACCTAATGCCAAATACAACAGCTCATCGGGCAGTCAAAGAATAAATGCTCATGAGATTCAACCTGTATTTCACACAAAGAACAAAAGGCATTCGAATGAGAAGAGAAACGAGAAATACGGTCCAAAGTAGAAAACTTCCTATGATAGCAATCCATAAGATAAAGAAGGACCTAGTTTAACGACCCATCTCAAAAATTGGGATAGTTCCGTAGATTAAAGTGGGAATTGACAATTTTTTCATTGTAAGTTAAAAGTTGACTTTTTTTCTCAATGTAATTTTTTTAATCGAACTTGAAATTCTGAGTCCATAGGCAGGCGACATGCGAAAAACATAGACGGTATGATGAGTCATTAGCATATGAATTAGCCAATTCCAAGAGTGACAAGTGTCACCCTAGGAACATTGAGGGTGTCCATCACTATTGAATTTGTTGTTTAAAAGGAGAAGGAGAGAAGACACCCAAAGAGGAGGAAATACTCTGGTTTTTTGGTGGGAGTGGACTGAATTAATGGAAAACCACCATCTCTACCGTATGGAGGCAAGAAGGCTGTAGGATTGTGATGATATTGTTTCCCTCCATTCACTGATTAAGTCCTAGGTAATTCGAGCATCGCTGACAGCCGTAGGTGGAGGATTTTTGGTGTTAGTTCATGGAGCAATCCTTCCCAAGAAAAGGGAAAGAACTAGAGATCAATTTGATGAAAACTAAGGCTGGGGGAGTGATTATATCAACCTTGCGAGTTCAACCATGCCATCTTTAAGGCAAGGGACACATGGTGGACAGTAGATAAGAGCTCGGCAGTGGAGCTGGGAGCTCAACGGTCGCAATTCGGTCGAACCAGCGCACTTTAGGTACATCGATTGAGGTGTTAGACGAGAGCAAGATTGGACACGATTCTCAAAGCATTTTTGGAGTGGGTCATATCACCTAGGAATAATAGATGTTGACCAAAACAGGTCAACCTAAGGCACATTCATCCCTCAACCATCTTTCCACAACAAATTCAATAGAAAATACCATTGAAGGTGAGACTCCAATGGAATCTGTCCTCCTGATAGGAAAAAATAAAAGTCTTATTCAGCTCATGCAATTTCAACAATTTTCTCCAATTCCACGAACAATTGGAAGGAGGGTTAAGGGCCTGTAAGCTTCTTCCATGAATAAAGGTTGCATTGACCCAATCACCCATAGGTACTTAGCCCCAGCCTCTAATATGAACTAAATATGACGAGCTGTCATGGAAAGAACAAAACAAAATGACATCATCTCACTATTCGACTTGCACACAATTTCCCAACCAACCTTAGCATGGTAAGTACTAGAAAATGACCTAACCAAAGGAACAACATAGCATACGCTAAATTTCTCTAGTAATTTTATTAGGAAGGAATAAATGAGAGTCCCAGAAAACCATAACACTACGAAACACAGCTTGAATAAGCAATAATCTACATGTTAAGAAGAGCACCCTATGCTCCGAAGCCCCAATACGATTCTGGTTTTTCTCCAAGAGAATGGTAAAAAATAGAGAAACTAAGTTTAGAGGTAAAGATAGGCACCCCATGATACTTGACAAGCAAAGAAAATTCTTGAACCCCAAAGCACTTCACTAACCGACGTTTAACCCTTAAATTCACCCTAGCAGCAAACGAGTGGCTTTTATTCAAATGTTGATTTAGTCCAGACACACTAAAGGACCAGTCTATTGCAAACTTAACAATAGAAAGAGAACAAGTATCCCCATAAGAAAACACCATGAAGTCATCATCAAAATTTTAAGTGAGATATCATTACCTTGTCACACCTCCAGTGAAATTTGAACTCAGGATTGCTACAAATACTTTTTGACATAATTAGTGAAGGGATTCGTTCAGTGAGATTCATAAATAAGTACGGGGACAGCAGGTCACCTTGATGAATGCCTCATTTCCCTAGAAAAAAAAAACCTTGCAAGCTCTCCGTTAACAGTTATTGAGAAGTGAGGGCTTGAAATACACATTCTAACCCACCCAACAACAATGAGTAGGAATTTAAAGCCTCTAAAGCTGCTAAAATAGAATCCTAAGACACATATTCGTATGCCTTGAGAATGTCCACTTTTACAGCACAACGAGCCGACTCTGAATTAAGGTGGTATCCCTTAAAAAAATCTTGAACTATAAGGATGTCATCTTTTATTCTCTGTCCAATATGCTAAAAAAGTCTCTAGGCGACAGTAAAAATGTGTCGTTTGAATGCACTAAAAAGCGGCGGTTCTTTTTTTTTTTGCCATTGTCATCTATCTCCCCATCAGACAACGGTTTTTTTCTTAACTGTTGTCTTATATATCATAAGACTACAGTTATCCACTGTTGTCCCTGAACCTTTAAGACGACAGTTTTGGTGAACAACTATCGTCTATGTACCTTTGAGACAATGGTTTCAAAAAAATGTCGTCTTTAACATACATTTAGAGGTTTGTATTCATTTTCGATTTACGTCCTATACATATTCACCCAAAAAAACAACTTTTGAATCACCTAAACTTTGAAATTAGAAGAACATCACATATAAATCTTTAAAGGAAATCCATACAACATTCTTACAAGGTCTCAAAAAAAGGGCCTAAAAACCATGGTATGATAGTGGAACACCAAGGTATCATCTAAAAGCCATCTAAAAACAATCATCCAAAAATATAATCTAATCTCATGCTGCATGTGCACCTCTTTATCTTTGTTGTCTGATTTAGTCAGTAGTTCGGTTCTTACCTACATGAGAAAGATTTGCATGAGAAAAAAATCATTTAGTGTTGAGAGAGTGAGAATAAAACAAGCACCCCAGGGGATCATCACAAACTTAAATTAACATGTGTATGCTTTAGAAATAGCATAACTTTCTATATGTAAAGCATTCTAGCATTACCAATTTAAGAATGCAGGTGGGACTATTCTTGTCTTCAAAAAACTTTATAGGAGACATTCTACAAGCTCTTTCAATCTGCATTGCAATGTGATTCAAGTCTAAGAAAACCACAAGGCATGACTTAATTAGACATAAATAACAATTGTATGAAAGGATGAAGTCAACATAACTGAAGCTTGCGTTATCACGCATTCGATGTCTCTAACAAAACTTATTTTGGTTCAAAGGTCAAGTTAGAAGTAAAAGGCAAGACCACTTTAGTTTCCATATGTTGATGCACAAAATTTGCCAACGTAGGGAGCGGATGTTGCTCTTCCACGTGCCCTAAAATAGACTTAAAAACGGGGAAACTGGTTGGTTGGTCAGAGTATAGGTACCGGTATGGTACCAGCCGAAAGGTACTCCGACGCCCAAGTTAGTGGTCGGTCTGAGATGTAAGGGGTATGGTGAATATAGTAGTGTAGAGTTCTAGTGAATAGTTTATGCTTAGTTACCTTTATATGACAAATGAACCTCTTTTGTATGAGTGTGTTGTGTGTAATAAATACATTCTCCCGATGTGGGACAAATGTCAGTTGGTGTGGCACCGAAACGTGGAAGTTGGGGACTGTCTATGTGTCGGCGTCGGCCAGGCCCTTCTAGGGTTTGCCTGTTTGAGTGGGCTTGGAACATTGTGCTTATGGAGATGTGTTGGGCTGAAGTACTGGGCCTTCGGGTCGGTCTAGACCGAGGTGGTGTTTGATTGAGGGCCTCCCTGGTTGGTCGGTCTGGGCTAACGTGGTTGTTGGCAGAGGGCTAGACCTCTTGGTCGATCAGTCTGGGCCTACGTGGCTGTTGACAGAGGGATGGTTGGTCTGGGCCGAAGTGGCTGTTGATAGAGGGATGGCCCTTCTGGTCGGTCTGTCTGGGCTGACATGCTTGTTGATAGAGGGATGGGCCCTCTGGTTGGTCGGTCTGGGCCGACGTGGATGTTGATAGAGGACTGGGCCTCTTGGTCTTGGTAGAAGGGCTGGACCTCCTAGTGGGTTTGGGCCTTCAGGTCGGTCTGGGCTAAGGGTGGCAATGGGTTATGTCGTGTTAGGTTCGTGTCGTGTCATGAATTCTATTTTACCTATTTATGCCCAACCCGAATCCGACTTATTTAATAATCGTGTCATGAATGTCCAACCCAAACCTGACCTGTTAATGACTCGTGTAACCCGTTTAACCCATTTAATAAACAGGTCATACTCAAAACCCAATTAACATATGACCCGTTTGACCCATTTAACCCGTTTAACATGTTTAACTTATTTAAATTATAAGATTTAATAAATATGTAGGTAGGTAAATTGGTAGATATATGGGTAAGTAATGACACATTTATTAAATGGATCAATATATAAGCCAATATACAGGTTAACCTGTTAACCTGAAATCTACCCATTTATTAAACGGGTTAACAGGTCATTATACGGGGTTAACAGGTTGACCCAAAAATGACCCGAAATTTTAATTGTGCGGGTTGACCCGGATAAATTTCATTCGGGTTTTGAGTTGTGTATCGAGTCGTGTCAAAAATTGCCACCCTTAGTCTAGGCTGATATGGTATCAACAGAAGTCCCCCAAGTTCGTGATCAAGGTGGAATTTCTCGGTTGGGAACTTGTAAAAAGAGTACCCCAGACCGAAAGTGGTGTATGCTCGCAATCTCTCACGTCCCCCGGGTAAGGGAGTGTACCAAGCGGAATGCACCGGTGGTGTGAAGATGGCGGGAAGACCGATTGGTGAGGTGTGATGGAAGGTGCTGCGGCTAGGTTTGGGTGTCGAGGCAATCAGTGCGGGCAAGGAAGTCGAGGAGCCATCTATGCTGTAGAAGTCAGTCGGTGTGACCATTGGAACACGCGACTGTTGGGTGTCTAGGAGTCGCGCAAGGACATGTGTTGTCTGTGGAGGACAGTTGTCATGGTAATAAATGCCACGGGAACCGAGGTGACCCTTCGGCTGCCGACCTCTGCCTATAAATAGTGGGTGAAAAAGCTTTTATCCTTTTTACTTTTACGTTGTTTCTTTGGTGAAATTGCTCTCAGCGTTTAGGCAATTTCCAACGAGATTTTGTGGCAGAGGGTACGGTGGTGCGATTTCCGGTGAGGATGACCGCCGCATAAAAAATAAGGTAAGATCTCATTTTTCATATTTCGTTGATTCAATTTCATGTTATGTATGAACTGAGGATGAACTGGGGGGTCGAACATCGGTTCGATCCAAGGAGCCTAGTGGTCGGTGACCAAAGGTTGTTTTTTGTCTTACTTAGTGTTCCGATGTCTAACTGGGATATCGAATCCAACGAAGTGTGAGACTAAGACGAGGGGGACCGACAGAGCTCATCAATGGAAGGGAGGCCCTTGGTGAAGGAAACACCTACTAGGTCATCTGCAAAGAAACCCCGTATGGGCAATTAGACTGGGAAGTCATCATCTGGTCAGTCCAAGGGTGAGGATATGGCTCAGTTGAGCAGGAAAAAGTCTGACAGTGAGAGTGTTGTGTAAGCGAATAAGGGTTGGAAAACCAGGTTAGTTGGCCTGAGCGGTGTGTCAACAGAGGAAGCGCCGGAGGGGGAAATATCGACCGGGGTCCCTCTCGATACAGTCTTGTGGTCGATAGATGCTTTTGAGAGCAGAGAGACAGAAGCCACCATCAAGAAGTTCCGGTCGGCGTGGGGGGTGCCGTCGGATGTGGAGTTGAGGGTGGTCGGTCCCACTGAGCTACCGAGTGAGGCCTCAGAAGGTTGGTCTTTGTTCTACACCAAGCTGCTCGATCACGACGTCAGGTTTCTTGTGCACCTATGGTTGAGGAGGATGGTCTGAGGGCTGGGCGTGGCCCTCAGTCAGTTGAATCCAAATGTATGGATCATTACGGGGACTGTACGCGGCCTTCGTCAAGGCGAAGGAAAAGCCACTGACCTACGCCGAGGTCGTCCATCTGTATGAATTTGCTCAGTAGCAGTAGAGCACGGGCTGGGTGCATGCTCAATGTAAGGACAAGATGACTCAGGGGGAGTTCATTTATGGTCTGTCGTCCTCCCAAAAAACATACAAGAACAAATTTGTATACGTCAGATGGAATTGGGGAGGACGAGGCATTCCTTCCACGTTTCCATATCTGAGCTCTGAGGGTACGTCTTCCAACAGTTTTAACCTATCGTGCTCCGAAATTGGTATCAGAGCCAAAAACCTGGTGGTAATAGGTTGTAGGCTAGAAGTAATTTAGATATTGTGTTGTTAGATCAAGTTTTTCTGCAGGATCTTCTCTAGTGTGAGGAAGAGATCGCCAGCGGGCTGAGTACGCCGTTTGTAGCCGTGTTGAGGCGTTGTTAAGGCGGAGAAAGTGGTAAGTCTGACGATACTTCACTTAGAGACGAGCAAGTAGAGAAGCTCTCTTCTAATGGCCAGTCTCTTTAGAACTTTTAGTAAACGATTTGTTGGTAGCAGTAGCGGTTCTAGTAGCAATGATAGAGTGATGCGGGTTAAGAATGTGGAAGAGGTCACAATTCTTAATGTCGAAAAGGATCTAGAAATCTGGAGTCTTCCGAAAGTCCCTACTGGTGATATCTACCAAAAGGGAGTCTTTGACTTCAAATCTGATTATTCGATCAAAACAGTGGAAAAAACCGTTTCTGTCACTGATGCTAATGCAGATTTCCATTTGCTCTCTCAAAGGCAAATAGATCAGCATCTAAGTAAAGGTCATAACTATTTGCACATAGGATTGATACAAGTTGCGGTGAAACCGCTAACCCGTACTGGATTAAACACATCAATCCTCCTCTGTTTACGCGATAAGCGGCACAGAAACTTTGTTAATTCTATGCTAGGATTAATAGAGTCATCCTTAAGCGAGGGGCCAATTTACTTCAATTTTTACCCCAACTATTCTGTGTCCTTGACAGATCCCGGAGTGTTAAAAACGCTTACCCTCAGTATAGATACTCAAGGGTATGATATGGAGCCTGGATCTCAAAACCTTGCGGTGATTTACCGGATTTCGTACAAGGTCATGAATACCATTGTACCACAGGCCAAGGTAATGGATAGTAAGGGACAAACGATTCTGTTCCAGACCAATCTAGGAAAAGCCCGCACTGTAGTATCCAAGATGATAAAAGGGAATGAAGTAACACTACCTGAGAGATGGAGATTGCCGGATGCGACTCCTCCCCAGCCAATCCACAATAGGGAACCAAGTCGGATAAATCAGTATGACGATGGAGATGTAGAAATACATTTCGACAATAATATGCTGACTAGGTTAAGCCTAGGAAGACAAAGTACTGATCTCCCTAGAACTACCATTCCAAACTTTCCAAACATCCAAAGATCTAGCTCTTTTAGAACCCAGAGTTCTTATGAACAAGATCATGAAAGACTTGTATTTGAAGGGTTAAGAAAAACCCAAGATCATGTCCATCACCCCTTCTATAAGGTCGAAAATACAAGAGCCACAACTCCCTCAAAGAAATCTCAGGAGTTACCTGCTCAGCCAGAATTTTCATGGGAAGATGTTGAATCTAACATCTGCGTAATCTCTAGGTTCGAACCTGATATGGACACCATAGAAAGAGATTACTCAAGCTTAGCAAACCAAACCAGAAGAAGCTGGTTAAAAGCAACCTATAGTGAAGAGTGACGAAAGCTTTTGTGCAAACTTCACTATACCTTTATGATAGGAAAGGGATTCAATTGCCGATTCTTTACATGGTTCGAATGGTGTGCTAACAAGTATCCGGAAAAATTCCCATACTACTTTTAGTGCATAAATGCTATAGGGAATCCTTTTAAGACCTATACAACTTGTGATGGAAAAGCCGAAAGATCGGTTCACCCACCTCCAAAATCCATCAACATCAATTCCAAGGGAACCATAGCATCGCCATATAAAGATGGCACACAAGAAGCCTCTGTCCAAGGTGGAGTTACTGCGGTCATACACCAAAATAACTACACCAATTTGTTCCTTCAATCTCTTGGAGAACAAACGACACGCATTGAAAATATGTTGAAAGACGGACCCAAGAATGGAACTCCTCGAGACCCTGGAATCTCTTCTTCAAACACCGCTGAAAAGGGAAAAGAGAAAATTGATCAACCCATGTTTAAACCTGTTCCCGATCTTAAGGACTATAAGCTAGGCAATACTGATAGCTTTGTCGCAGCTTTAGCCGATAGGTTAAAAACCATCAAGATCTCTGATCCAAACGGACAAAAGGACCCAAAGATTTCCGTAATCAGTGAAACTGAGATTACTGAATTAGAGGATCAATTTGCCAACACCAACAGAGAATCACAAGTCAATAGGATACATCAAGGACCAAGGATCACAAGGAATCCCATAAAGAAAAACTATTATCCTAGACCTTCTCCTGTTGATCTTCAGTATGAGGATACTGATATGGGCGAAAGAGTTCAATATGATGGAAAGTCAATCGTTGAATGGAACATTGACGGACAAACAGACTACCAAGTCCTCAATACACTGAGACACATGATGATGTTCTCATCTGCAAGTATGATTCATGGCAATTCAGATCATCGGATTGCTCAAGCCATTGTTGCAGGATTCATTAGACAGCTTCGAGGATGGTGGGATAACCATCTAAGTGAAGAAGCCAAGAGAGAAATTTTGTCTGCAACAAAAATCACTGAAGTCAATGGTCAATTAACAGCTCATGAAGATGCGGTGAATACCCTAATCTATACAATCACCCTCCATTTTGTTGGATCCATAGAATTACAACAAGATAGATCTAAAGAAATATTAATAAATTTAAGATGTCCAACCTTATCCCATTGTATAGATGGTATAAGGATGTCTTTTATGCAAAAGTATTTCTTAGGTCCAATTGTTTTTCCGATTTCTGGAAAGAGAAGTTTCTTTCTGGTTTACCCTCGTTATTTGCTGAAAAAGTACGCAGCCGCATACGAGGAAAATATGGCGGAGTCATACCTTATGATAGGTATACTTATGGAGAACTCACATCTGAGATATGTGCTGAAGGATTAGCACTCTGTACTGATATGAAATTAAAGAAACAATTAGATAAGCAGAAGATACTGCGCTCCAAAGAATTGGGTGATTTTTGCGAACAATTTAGCTTCGCACCCAAAGATCCTCTGACTAGGAGAAAATCTTCTCACAAACGGAAAGTCTCCAAAACATATGCTCGATCTTCAAAACCTCATAGGTATAAAGGTCGTCGTGAACCACGAGAGCCTTTTCAAGGATCTTCCTCCAAACCAAAATATAGGCAACCCAATAAAGGAAACAAAACAGGAAAAATGCCTCGAAAACGAACCATAGTTTGCTACAAATGTGGAAAAGTCGGACATACCCGACCTGAATGCAAACTGCCAAAAAAGATTAATAATCTGAATTTAGATGAAGGATTAAAATGGCAGTTGGGCCAACTTATGCTAAATTCATCGTCCGACTCCGAATCTGACACTAGTGAAACTAGTAATGATGAGGAAGCAGTTCTCGGGGAAATAGATTGGTATACATCCTCGGCTGAAGGTGATACCGAAGAATAACGGTCATGTCTCTGTGTCATCAAGAAAGTCTGATTCTAGACTTGATTGATAAAATTGAGAATCCTCTTGAAAAAAGAGTTGTTCTTGAACAATATATCAATCTAGCTAAGGACCAGAAAAACCCTTCTACCTCTACTCTGCAGCAGCCGGTTGAAGCTTATAGCTTTAAAACCATTACTGCTCGAATGGCACAAACCACCCAAAGAGAACCCACCATTGATGAAATCAAGCAGGAAATTAGAGAGACCAAAAATGAAGTTAATGACTTGAAACAAAGAGTTCAAATCTTAGAACTCTATCATCCTTCAACCAAAGGCCCTGAAAATGAAACTGAAAAGGAGTTTCAATTCATGCTGAACGACTTTGAAGAAGAAAAACAGCCAGAACCCGTTCTTTCTGAAAGTCTACCGGAAGGCAGCATTTCCGCACTAAAATATGTTCATAACATCGATAAGGTAATATCCCATAAATGGTATTCCATGATTACCTTTGTGATTAACAAAATTTTCAGATTCTCGGTTGAAACACTAATAGATTCAGGAGCTGATCTCAACTGCATCAATGAAGGAGTAGTGCCTGTAAAGTACTTCTCTAAGACGTCTCAAGGACTACGCAGTGCAACAGATCAACCAATGAAGGTTCATTATAAGATCTCAGATGCAGCCATAATCCAAGATGAGGTTTGTTTCCAGACTTCCTTTGTTTTGGTAAAAGGATTAAGTCATGCGGTGATACTAGGCACCCCTTTTTTAAGCATGCTTTATCCCTTTAAAGTGTCTGATCAAGGCATCGAGGCGGAAATAGAAGGAATCAAGGTAATGTTCAAATTCTCTAAACAGCCTCAAGTCCAATATGTTAATTCCTTGCATAACCAGATTGTTGATAAGGAAAAATTTCTTTGTTCTCTGAAAGAGGAATTACATTTCAAAAGAACTGAAGAACAACTAACAACTAAAATTCTAAAAGATAAGATTGATGCTGTTCAAAAGGAATTTGAGTTGCAGATTTGTTCTGAGCTGCCCAATGCTTTTTGGAATCGAAAAAGACATATCGTTGGCCTTCCTTACGAGCCGGATTTTGATGAACGAAACATCCCCACTAAGGCGAGACCCATCCAAATGAACTGCATATTGATGGAAATCTGTAAGAAAGAAATCAATGAACTTCTTGAAAAGAAGTTGATTAGGAAAAGCTACTCTCCATGGAGCTGTTCGGCGTTCTATATTGAAAACACACTAGAACTCGAAAGAGGAGCACCTAGATTGGTGATCAATTACAAGCCCTTGAATAAGGCCCTTCGATGGATAAGATATCTGATCCCCAATAAGAAAAATCTGCTCGAACGCCTGCATCAAGCTGTCATCTTTTCTAAGTTTGATATGAAATCAGAATACTGGCAGATACAAATTGCGGAGAAGGACAGGTATAAAACTGCATTTAATGTCTCATTCGGTCATTACGAATGGAACGTTATGCCCTTCGGTTTAAAAAATGCCCCTTCGGAATTTCAACATATTATGAATGATATATTCAATCCTTATTCCACTTTTACGATTGTTTATATTGATGATGTATTGGTCTTCTCGCATTCTTTAGACCAACATTTTAAGCATCTCAACATATTCTTAAAAGTGGTTAAGACTGCAGGCTTAGTGGTGTCAGCACGGAAGATGAAACTCTTTCAAACAAAAATAAGGTTCTTTGGACATAATATCCATCATGGACTCATTCTCCCGATAGATCGTGCCATCGCCTTTGCAGACAAATTCCCGGATGAAATCCTTGAAAAGAAGCAACTGCAGCGGTTTTTGGGCAGTCTGAATTATGTTGGCGATTTCTACAAAGACCTCGCCAAAGACAGCAAACTGCTTTTTGACCGACTAAAGAAGAATCCAACACCCTGGACAGAGGAGCATACAAGAGTTGTAAGACTCCTTAAACGAAAGGTTACGGAACTTCCCTGCCTAGCGCTGGCAGATCCTAACGATTTCAAGATTGTGGAATCTGATGCTTCTGATGAAGGCTATGGAGGTGTCCTCAAACAAAGAACTTCTGATAAAGAAGTTCTAGTCCGCTTCACCTCTGGAATCTGAAAACCAGCCCAGCGAAACTATTCGACTGTTAAGAAGGAACTATTATCAATAGTTCACTCCGTCACTAAATTTGAAAGTGATCTTCTTAACAAAAAATTCCTAATACGGGTAGATTGTAAGGCAACAAAAGATATTTTGTTAAAAGATGTTAAGAACTTAGCATCCAAACAGATTTTTGCTAGATGGCAAGGGATTTTATCCGCTTTCGATTTTGATATTGAGTATATTAAAGGTGATCAGAATTCGTTACCTGACTTCTTAACTCGTGAATTCTTGCAGGGTTCGCAAAAGGACTTCCCAGCAGAAGCTCAAAGCAAGGTTTGAAGCCGGTGATCCTGAAGTTGGCCTTCTTGGAGAGCCATCAGGTAAATTCGACTACTACGTTCTTTATCCAAAAAATAAACCTCTAACTCAAGAAAGTCCAAAACCTTCCCGAATTGATTCTCCATCACCCATCATGCATCCTCATCAAAAGAAATCATTAGCCCTTGCTAGCAAATCCTCTTCCAGCAAAGCCTCAGCTGCCATCCAACCAAGTTCCTCTTCAACTCCATCTCCCATTTCATCAGCTTTTCCTTATACTAAAGGAAGGGAAAAGGCTATTACCAGCAACCTTTTCCGAGAAAACATGGTTATACCCATTATCCCCATTGAAGATAGTGACCTTCGCTCCACTCCCCGCGAAGTCGCTGAAAAATATCTTCCTTATCACATCCGTGGTTATCTGAAACCACAATTTTGGTATGAAAGGCTTCTGATAGAAACCGAATCTATGGAAGTTACTCAACGATATCGAAGCGATAATAATAATATGATCGCATTCTCTAAACTAGTGGTTCTGAAAGTAATCACTATGGATGAATGGGGAGAAAGCCCCTCTAAAATACCCTATTTCAAGAACACTGCAATGGGACCAAACGGTTATAATTTCTGGGATTACCAGAAGGCCTGGGATCAGGTCATTTGCTTTCAGAATGTCCGGTATTCTCACACCTGGATTGTACAGTTGAAATTGGGGACTCTGAAAGAAATCCCTAACTAGTTTCAAGCTTGGTTTCTTGTTTAGGGACCTACTGTTGACTATTTATCTCGGGAGATAGCCCATTCTTTTTCTAATATTTTTAAAAAGGAAAACAAGGAATATCCTGAAGAAAGGAAACTATTCCTCTGGTTTTTAATCTGTTATGAACTGCCATGGATTTTAAAATGGGACTACAGTTTTATTGAAGATGATGATGATTTATGGTTTTTTATTCCTCAACTAGAAAGAAAAATATTTATTCGTTGGTGGGATAAATTCCATATTGATCATTTAAAACCCCAAACTTTTAAAGCCAAAAATTTATTGTCTAATAGACAAGGTTTAACAATTGGCAGTTCTTCCTCTGCTCCTTCTAAAGCTGAAAAGCTTAAGTCTCTGATAGAGGCTTTCCCTGAATCTGCTTCAAAAAAGGATCTGAAAGATCAAGTCCTCAGGTTACTAGACATGGACGACGATGATATCGAGATGAAGTCCGAAGGAGCTACCGCTCAACATGATGCAGCTGATAGTTGTGACTAGTTCGATAATGAAGATGACTGCTTTGGAATCCTCCCTCCTATTAAACAAAAAACAAAATAAAAAGCATAAGCATGAAATGCATACGGCTGTAACAACAAGATATGATAAGATTGCGCCTGAAAGATTCGATCCTATCATGATCCTGTACAATTTTTATCAGAATCCTGTAGCACTTTATATCCTGTCGGCCACAGTTTCTGCCCGTGAAAGGAAACAGTTAAAAGTGAAGATGCCGCTCATAATTGTAGGCTGTTTTTGCTCCGTCCTTTCCGCTGCTGACACCTGGCCTTATCTTTTTTTTTCTTGGCTATTTAAGAGCCTTCAGTGCTCAGTTGTAAGGGCGTAGAAGTGTGCAAGAGTGTAAAATACGAGTGCATGTGTAAAAGTGTGTGATTGTAATCAGTTTAAGTGTGTTGTTCCTGTATGAAGTATAAGTGTGCTGTTCCTGTATGAAAGATTGCCAGTAATAATATATGTAAGTCTTTCTCATGCATCTGATCTCTCTTTTAATTTCAATTTATTCTCACCCACTTCTGTATATCTGTCTTGTTCAAAGTTTCGTAATTTTTCTTCTCTGTTTATATCTTTATAGTTTACCTACTTATAAACACAAAAATGATTAACGTCACTTCCGACGATTTTAACCTATCGTGCTATATATATATATATATATATATATATACACTTTTTTGCTCAGCGTCGGTCAGTGCACAGTTGGACTGACCAAATTTTTGTTTGTACAGGTACTCTCCTTGAGGCAATCTTGACCTAGGAAGAAAGAGGGGCATGTGAACGGGTCAGGAAGGCTTGCACTCCCCCGTGCCGCCATCAAGACATGATTTGGGTTCCTCAAGTGCTACATGAGATTGGTCTGATTCCCAACCTCAGTAAGTAACATTCGTCGTCCCTCTGTTTTGGTTTTTTTTAATTGGTCAGTGTACTGACACTTGGCTTTCTATTTGGCAAGTCGTCCCCAAAGACGTTAAGAAACTTATAGACTCAGCGGCACAAGAGGCGCGCGCATTACCAGAACAAAGGATGGCAGGGTCAGACGAGCAGAGGAGGGCCGGGTCAGCCAGCTCCGAGCCTACAGAAAAGGTCGGGGAGAAGAGGAAGAAGGTGCCAAGCACTAGCTCGGGGTCCCAAAGGTCGTCCACCTTCAATCTGAGGGCGGTTGAGAGGTTGAGCTGGTTGGTATGCCTTGATAAGAAGAGAAAACTGAGCAAGAGAGCGCCCACTGGGGCAACGACCGTTTCGGTCGCAATTCCCTCTCAGCCAACCGCCCTAGTTTTTGTTAACCGATTCGTCCGTAATTGCTCCTGGAACGGTGGTACCCGGGGCGGGGGGGGGGGGGGGGGGGGGGGGGGGGGGGGGGGGCGCTGGGGAGAGGGGGAGAATGCTCTAGTAATCGATCTGGAGGATGGTGCTGAGGTCCCCGAGCTGGTGGGTAAGACTGAAAGCTGGATCGAGATCAACGTGATAAGATAGGAAGTAGAGCGAGAGGTTCAGGTCTCGAACTCCCTCGTAAAGTCTACCAAGGAGGTGAGGATCTGTGCTGGTGTCTCGGATCTGACCAACATGTTCTTTCCAGACCCGTTGTTCATTTTCCGGGGGATGTTTTACCCGTCTCTGCCGTTGCCGATCTAGCCATTCCTTCGGTCCCCAATCCACCAGCAGGAGGTCACTCCGAAGGTTTTCAAGCATTCTCAGTTGGTCCCACGACTGGTCGCTCAGACACAGTCTTCTTCGCTGCCTTAGTCACCTACTCAATAGTCCTCTAGTCTTGACGGGCCTGCTAAGGAGGGCGCCCTATGGGAGGATATCTCTGCGTTGGTCCGCGAGACGTTGCTACCTGTTATCAACTGTATGGCAAACAGTGCCTCGATGAAGCTGTCCGAGCTGGGCGAGCTTCCTAAGGGCTCCATGCCCGAGCGGATGTCCAAGTCCCTTCTTGTCACCTCACACATAAGTGCTCTGTTTACTTGTACGTGTGTTTATTTTTGTATCTTTTTTTTTGAAATGTTGCTAACTTATGTCTGTCGGTATAGTCCCTCGGTCAAATGTTTGTGAACTACTCCCATGCCTTGAGGCGTGCGGCTGCTGCTAAAAAGAGGGAGGCAGAGCTAAAGAACTAGTTGGAAGCCCTAGCTCAGCGGTCGCAAGAGGCTGAGCTGGCACTGAAGGCTAAGGCCAAGCTGGAGCAAGAACTCCAAGTTCAGGAGAAACTTCTGGATCAACAAAAATCTCAGCTCAGTATGTATGCTGAGGAAGTAAGGTCCGCTCAGTCAGCAGCTGAGGAGGCCGACCGATTGAAGGCTGAGCTGGACCAGATCAGGGAGGAGAAAGACTAGGCCAGAGAGGAGCGAGACCAAAAGGGTCTAGAGGTTGAGCAGGTGAAGGTCGAGGTGGAACGTCGGGTGGCCGAGGTCAATCAAGCCCACATTGAGCTAGTACGCCATTAGTCAGAGACTGAGCGCCTACGGGTTGAGGCAGAGGGCCTAAGGGAAGAGGCCGGTCGTCAGACCTAAGAAGTGGAGCATCTGAGGGCTCAGGCCGATAAGTACAAGGTGAAGGCCAAGGGTCTTAAGTCCAGAGTCTCATTCGCCCGGTTTGATGTAGTGGCGAATTTCCTTAGGTCGCCAGACTTTGCTCGTAGGTAAGATGACTTTGCTGCAGCGGCCGAGAGGGAGATTTATAAGAACATCATTTAGGCTTACCCCGACTTCGACTTTGACACTACGCCTTGGCTCGACTTTCGGATGACTCTGGAACACTTGACCGGGCCTACCGAGGGTGAGAGTGAGGAGGAGGAAGACGTGGAAACTGACCAGACTCCTTTTGCCGATGGTGCACCGATCAACCCTCCGGTAGCCTAAGTTTTCCCTAGTTTCTTTTTTTTTTTGTCCGACCTACGTGTTGATGTATTGTAGGACTTGCATTTGTAATTTTCCTTTTTGTAAACCTTTGGCTGACCTATTGGTTGATTTCCCTCATTAATAGATAAACTTTTTTTCTCAATACTTCTTATTGAACATTTTTTCTTTCAAGTGTGTATTGTCCCGACTGCTGATCAATGTGTTTTAAGTACTTTGATATGATGAATGTATGCTAGTAGTAGGCCGACTTGAGTGTGTTGATCCGACCATAATCTGTATGTTTGTGCGGTTTGACCTGTTTCGTGCACGTATTTAAATAAATGTATGTATAATGAGACTGACAGATGGGGTGTTCGGTCTGCATGTTGTATGCCCTTATAGACTGCCAAGGTATGTGTTCAGTCGACGTCTCTTACACTTAGGAAGTTTTAGTGTATGCCTGTGTTTGTATGGTAGTCTCTGCTCGGTGTGTTTGAGCTTAGGCCTTATGAAAGGGTTCCCAGTGTCTAGGTGTCTGCCTCGGTTGAGGACTTTCATAGATCTCCTGAGTGTTGGGACTTGGTGTGTCCCTCAGTCCCCCAAGTTCGTGGTCGAGGTAGGTCGCCGACGAGAGAGCGTAGGTAAAACCATTAAAATCCTAGGACTTGGAATGATTTTACGACGGGTCGGAGTATTGAGAGGCAGTGGTGCTAGCGTATATGTGCTCCGCCTGCTCGTCTGTGAACCAACCGACCGTGGTGTGAAGTGGTCCAGTCATTTGGGGGTAGGTTAGTTGACCGAGTCGTTCGAGGCACGTCCATCTGGAGGGACCTGGTTTTCGTTAATCGACTGGTGTGCATTGTGGAATGTGGTATGTTCCCCAGTACCATGTGGGTGTCTGGTACTAAGTGTCCTCAGTGTTATTGTGTTAAAGGGTAGCTTGGTAATGTGTCGAACTTAAATGGGTGCCCAGTAATGTGTCGAGAATTATGGCCAAATTAAATGTAGTACCTGTTGAGGCGGTTGGCGTTCCATAGATGACCAAGGGTGTGGTTATCTGTGTAGGAAAGCTCGTAAGTTCCACGTCGACATATCCGGGTGATCTGGTAAGAGCCTTCCCAATTGGGGCCGAGGGTGACCACCGACCAGTCTCTAGTTGCAAGGCTGTTCTCGGATCGGGGGATTTGTGTAATGGTATGAGCGTGAAAATTCTTCATGAGAGGCTGAGCCAAATTTTTGTATAGTATCATCGAAGTATCCTTGGCCTCAAATTCATCGTTGACCTAATTGACGACGAGCTGGGAATCGCTATATACATGTATCTGCTCAGCCTGCATATGTTTGGCCAGGCGGAGGCCAGCGTTCAAGGCCTCATATTCCGCCTCATTGTTAGAAGCTTTGAACATAAACTGAAGTGCATACTCCAATCGGTGCTTATCCAGAGTGGTCAAGACGAGCCCAGCGCTCGAGCCACTGTGGCAAGCTGAGCAGTCGACGTGGAGAAGCCAGGTGGAGAAGCCAGGTAGGATGGATGGATGGCCCATTTTAAGAGCCGACCGAACGTGTTTGGTTTTTTTTGTACTTAGCAAAGCGGGTGGTTGGTTAGGACAATGATGGCATGTGCTTGGAAGTACGACCGGAGCTTCCTGAAAGATACGATAAGAGCAAAGGCAAGTTTTTCAAAGTCAGTGTACCTGTGTTCAGCGCCCTGCAGTGCTCGACTGACATAGTAGACAGGGTGCTCGGCTTTGTCGGACTTCCAGATGAGGACAGAGCTGACTACGAAATTGGAGACTAACAGGTACATGATGAGGGGTTCTCCGGTCTCCGGTCTGGAGAGCAGTGGTGCTTGGATCATGTAGTTCTTTAGCTCGATGAAGGCTTTGTCGTATTCCTCGGTCTAGGTAATGTGTTTGGACCGTGCCTTGAGGGCTTTGAAGAAAGGGGCTCATCGGTCGGTGGCCTTCGAGATGAATCGGGTTAGTGCCGCCACACGGCTAGTCAAGCTCTGGATTGGGGCCTTCATGTCTAGAAGTGCTCAAATTTTCTCAGAGTTGGTCTCGATGCCACGTTGGCTGATCATAAAGTCGAGGAATTTTCCTGAGTCGTCCCCAAAAACACACTTAACTAGATTCAAACGCATCATGAACTTCTTTAGGACAGCGAACATCCGAGTAAGATTTGTAATATGTTGGTTGGCTATCCTACTCTTGACCATCATATCATCAATGTAGACCTCCATGATTTTACCGATCTGGTCGGCAAACATGTAGTTGACTAGTCGTTGGTAGGTCAACTCAGCGTTCTTCAAGCCGAAGGGCATCACATTGTAGTAGTACAAGCCCTGATCGGTGCAGAAGGTAGTATGTATCTGGTCGGCATGATGCATGAAGATCTGGTTGTACCCTGAGTAGGCATCCATAAAGCTAAGGAGCTCATGCATGGTAGTGGCGTTGACCAGTTGGTCAATCTTGGGCAAGGGGAAGCTATCATTGGGGCATGCATTGTTCAGGTCGGTGAAGTCAATGCACATACGCCACGCACCGGAGGGTTTCTTCACTAGGACAACGTTGGCCACCCTAACCGTATAGACGACCTTGCGGACAAAGTGGATAGTGCCGAGCTTTACAATTTCTGTCTTCATGGCCTCGGTCCTCTCGGCATCGTATATGCGCCTTTTCTATTCCACCGGTTTGAAACTTAGACTGATGCTGAGTTGGTGGCAAATGACGTCTGTCGAGATGCCAGTCATGTCCGTATAAGACCATAGAAAGACCTCTGCATTTTCACGCAGTAACTTGATCAGGTTGGTGCGTAGAGCTGGACTCAGTGTGGTGCCTATTTTGACCTTCCTGTCGGCATCTAAGGCAGACTCGGTGACAACCATGGTTTGTTCGGGTTGGGTGATGGCTTTCCCGGTGAGAGCGGAGTTGTAATTCTGAGCTACCATCTGATCTCCTTGGACTTGTCTGATGCCCATGGGGATCGAGAATTTCATGAGTAGCAGGTGGGTGGAGATGACTGCCTGAAGCTGGTTAATCAGATCGCGACCTAGGATGACGTTGTAGGCATTCGGGTAGTCGACCACCAAGAAGGGGGCCAGAACGATGGCGCGCTTTAGATTTTCCCCGATCGTAACAGGGAGGTTGACCGTGCTGACTGGGATGATGGAGTCGCCAGTGAAACCGAATAGTGGGGTCGGTAATCCATCCAGTTTTGTTTCCTTGAGGTTGAGCTATTTGTAGGCATCCATGAAAATGACTTTGATCGAGCTCCCGTTATCGATCGTGATCCGACAGACATTGTAGTTATGGATGAGGGCTTGGATGATGAGCGGGTCGTCGTGTGGGTTCTTCCTCCTCATAGAAGGATACAACCTCCTAGCTGGTCCGTGCCACTTTCCGCTCTCACCTTTCTACGACCTGGAAAACCTATTGGTTGTGCTTCATGGTACGGAGGAAGACTTTTCTAGTTCAGTTCGATGCCAATGGTGAGGAGATGGAAGTGCCTCTAGTGATAGTGTTGATCTGGGGGTGTCGGGGCTATTGTGGAGCATTTTGTAGAAATTGGTTGATCTTGCCATCTTGGACCAGTGCTTCCACCAGGTCCCTGAAATCCACGCATTGGTCAATGCTGTGACTGTTGTATTTGTGGTACTGGCAATAGACGCTAGTGTCCCTGGATAATCAGCTTTTGCTAGGGGCCCAGGTTAGCTTAGGGATCATGTACTCCACGTTAATTGGTACATTCTCGTAGGAGGTGTTTAGGATTGTGTAAGTTTCATACTTGAACCGAGGGGGAGGGCGTTTGGTACAGTTTTCATTAGCCCTGCTTGGGTTTCGGTACGGTGTCCATGGTGGCCGTGGTTCTTGCCCTTTTTTCCCAGGCTATAAGAAGTAGCGTACTCTTTTCTTTTCCCGCTCGGGGAATTCTAATGCTGGGTCTAGCTCGAGGCAGCCTACTGAGGAGTACATTGGGGGTTGGAGTGGCTCGGTCGGTATGTGTTGACCGAGTCTCTTATGCTGGGCCGGTAGGTGTTGGACGGTGTAGCACTTCCCTTGGTAGTCAGCAGCTCGGCCTTAGCGTGAATAGCCGTCTGTTTCATCAATTCATTGTAAGTAGACCAACCTTGGATATATGCGGTATACCAGAATTGTGACTCGCGCAGACCACCCTTGAAAGCAATAAAGCCTACCTTATCGTCAAACTCGGTGCACCGAGAGTATTCCAGACTGAAGCGGGCACCATATTCGTGCAACGTCTCGGTCTCGTCCCGTTTCAAGGGGACAAGATCCTCGGCCGAGAAGAATCTGTCCATCTGGATCATGAACTGCTTTAGAAAGATGCTGGTGAGTTGTGCGAAAGAGTCTATAGAACTAGGCTCCAGTCAGTAGAACCAACTGATTGCGGCCTGGATGAGGGTAGAATGGTAGACCAGGCATCAAGCTTCGTCGGTCAGGCTCGTGAAGGCAACGGCCGACCGGAACTTGTTAAGGTGGTTGACCGGATCCGTCTATCTCTTGTAAATGGGGGGATCCTCGACTGGGTGCGGGTGTAACTTCACCGTCCACGTTCTCCTGCATACTTAGAGGATGAAAAGGGAAAATGCTGCTCGGCTTGGTAGAGTGGAGGACAAACGTAGTCAGAGTTCCCACAGACGATGCTAAACTATTGATGCACAAAATGTACCAACCTAGGAAGCGGATGTTGCTCTGCCACATACCCTTAAATAGAACTGAAAAGGGGGAAACTGGTTGGTCGGTTAGAGTATAGGCACCAGTGTGGTACCAGTCCAAATGTACTCTAACACCCAAGTTAGTGGTCGGTCTGAGATGTAAGGGGGATGGTGAATATAGTACTGTAAAGTTCTAGTGAATAGTTTCTGCTTAGTTACCTTTATATGGCAAATGGACCCCTTTTGTATGGGTGTGTTGTATGTAATAAATATATTCTCCCGATGTGGGACAAATTTCAGTCGCTGTGGGACCGACACGTGGAAGGTGGGGAGTGTCCATGTGTCGACGTTGGCGTCGGCCAGGCCCTGCTAGGGTTTGCCTTTTTGAGTGGGCCTCGACCATTGGGCTTATAGAGATATGTTAGGCACAAGTATTGGGCCTTCGACTCGGACTGGGCAGACGTGGTGTTTGATTGAGGGCCTCCTGGTCGGTCGGTCAGGGCCTACGTGGCTGTTGGAAGAGGGTTGGGTCTCCTTGTCGGTCAGTCTGAGCCGACGTGGCTGTTGACAGAGGGCTGGGCCTCCTGGTCAATCGGTTTGGGCTGACATGGCTATTGACAGAAGGCTGGGCCTTCTAGTCGGTCGATCTGGGCCCGCATGGCTGTTGACAGAGGGTTGGGCCTCCTAGTTGGTCGGTCTGGGCCGACTTGGTTGTCTATAGAGGGCTGGGCCTCCTGGTCTGGGTAGAAGGGCTTGGCCTCCTAATGGGTCTGGGTCTTCGGGTTGGTCTGGGCAGATATGGTATCAACATCATAGGTATTGCACTTCAATTGATGAAATTAAACATTTAAAATGGCAACTTACCATCAAGAAAATGACAGGAAAAGCAACAGATCCCTTGAGAGATAAAATGTAGGAACTAAAAAGCAGCATATCTTCGGCTTTCGTCTTCCTCTTTGAGCTTCCTCTGCATCTTCCTTGCCTCCTTGATACGCAAAAACTAAGCATTAAATTAACACTTATTGAGAATGCATGCAATTTAAAAACCTTTTTTTGTAGATGTAGCATTGGTAAATAGGGATTGTTCTGGACCGGAGATTGAGAGTATCTAAGCCTGATTGTCGTTTGATTGGTTAATTGCGAGTAAAGATTGATTTTAAATTCATAAGTAATTAAACTAAATCTAAACCTATTATTTACACTTAGTCAACTCATCTTTAACCTAACTCATTCATAAATTATGTCAATTCCAAAATCTACAAAATTCCATAACCTTAGTTCTACGAAATACAAGTATATTATCTCACGTACGTGCTAGGAATTGTCCTAGACACTTTCAATGATCTAGACTCGACACTCCTTATATCTAAACAAGCATTAAGCACAACATACAAGCATAACAAAAACCAAGATATTGAAACACATGGAAGATTATTGACCTTGAATTCGTTCCCAGTGATGGGTGATTAATCTATGGTTTTGTATGCGGTTCGATAGGCCCACAAAGCATCTTTTAACCTTGTACTCCAATCTTTTCGCGAAGGCCCAACGGTTCTCTTGACTATCTTCTTTATTTCCCGGTTGCTAACTTCTGCTAAACTATTGGTTTGAGGGTGATATGGAGTTGATACCTTGTGAGTGATTCCATACTTCTTCAATAATGCGCCAACTTTTTTGTTGCAAAAGTGGCTTCCCCCATCATTGATCAATGCTCGGGGCATGCCAAATCTAGAAAAGATGTTAGTGCGAAAGAAAGCTGCAACAACTTTAGAATCATTAGTACGAGTGGCTTTAGCTTCCACCCATTTCGAAACATAATCCACAACAAGAAGGATATATTCAAAACCATAAGACGAAGGAAATGGACCCATGAAGTCTATACCCCACAAATCAAAAATCTCGACATTAAGTATAATGGTTTGTGGCATATGATCTTAAGGTCCTAGATTATTAGTTTTTTTACATCTATCACAAGTCGCACAAAATTCATGAGCATCACGAAATAAAGAAAGCCTAAAGAAACCTGAATCTAACATCTTTAGGGCAGTTTTCTTGGAACCAAAATGTCCCCTGCATGCTTCGGTATGACAAAATGCAAGAATAGAGTTATGTTCATTATCCGGGACACATCTCCTAAGAACTAAATCAGAGCATTGCATCCAATAAGTAAGTTCTTGCATTATGTTTAAGCTTATCACGTTGATATCTAGGCATTGTACTTGGGGAAAACTTTAGTGACCAAGTAGTTTACAATATCAGCATACCAAGGGATGGCAGAGGTACTTACTTGGATGCCGAAGAGTTGTTTGTCTGGAAAGGTCTCGAATATGATGACATCCTCCTGATTCTTTACGATCATAAATAGGTGGTCGGAAACAACATTTTCTACTCCCTTCTTATCCTTTACCTCAATGTCGAATTCTTGGAGCAAGAGGATCCATCGAATAAGTATTGGTTTGGCATCCGTCTTGGTCATCAAGTACTTCAAAGCAGCATGATCTGTATACACAATAATTTTGGATTGAAGTATGTAAGAACAAAACTTATCAAGAGCAAAGATTACCGCAAGTAGTTCCTTTTTAGTGGTTGCGTAGTTTTTTTGAGCTTCATCCAATGTCCTAGAGGCATAGTAAATGGCGTAGGACTTCTCATTTCTTTGTCTTAAGACAGTTCCTACTGCATAGTCGGAGTGATCACACATGAGCTCGAATGGTAAAGACCAATCTGGGGGCACATAAGATAAGGGCACTGGTGAGCAACTCTTTAAGCTTGTTAAAGGCCTTTTGGCACTCGATATTGAACACAAAGGTGGTTCCCTTTTGGAGTAAACAACATAGGGGTCTGGAAATTGATGAGAGGGTAAGTACCGAACAAGATCTACTTTAGCTTTATCAACCTCTATGCCTTTAGCCGACACAATATGTCCTAAAACTATCCCTTGAGTTACCATGAAGTGACATTTCTCCCAATTAAGTACTAGCTATAATCGACACATCTTTGCAATATAAGTTCAAGGTTTTCTAAGCATGCATCAAAACTATCTCCGAATACACTAAAGTCATCCATGAATACTTCAATAATCTTTTCTACATAATCAGAGAATATGGAATGCATACAACGTTGGGAAGTACCTGGTGCATTGCACAAACCGAATGGCATCCTCCTGTAAGGAAATGTACCAAAAGGGCATGTGAAAGTGGTCTTCTCTTGATCTTCCTGAGCGATACTTATTTGGTTGTATCTAGAGTATCCATCAAGGAAGTAATAGTGGGAGTGTCGTGCGAGTCTCTCAAGCATTTGGTGAATGAAGGGCAAAGGAAAGTGGTCTTTCCTTGTGGTGGCATTGAGTTTCTAGTAATTGATGCAAACTCTATGTCCAGTGATGGTTCGTTGAGGCACTAATTCATTCTTGACATTCTTTACTACAGTGATTCTGGATTTCTTTGGAACAACTTGCACAAGAGATACCCAACGACTATCTGAAATAGGGTAAATAACATCACAATCATAAAGTTTGATTACCTCTTTTTTAACTACTTCCATCATAGGTGGATGAAGTCATCTTTGTGCTTCCAGAGTGGGTTTGGCATCATCTTCAAGAAGGATACGATGAACAGAAGTGGCAAGGTTGATTCTTTTGATGTTTGCAAGTGTCCATCCAATCGTGGTCTTGTACTTCTTGAGTACAGTCAGAAGTTTTGTATCATATTTCAGAGTTGGAAGAAATAATGACGGGTAAGGTGTCATTATCTCCAAGGAATACGTACTTCAAATGTTCCGGAAGTACCTTAAGTTCTAGTTCAGGGGCTTGGACAACAGTTGGAAGCATTTTATTATTACCAAAAGTAATTGAAATTGGAGGATGAGAATTTACATATCTCGGCATTTCATTTATGGCTATGAAGGACTCAAGGATTCTGGGTTCAAGGACCACAATTAGTGCACCGAATAGGGCTTCACTCCCGATTGGAGTCAGTCCTACTCCTTCCTAAATGGTTACTTCGAGTTCATCGTCTTGTATATGATTCAAGTGTTCCTGCGAAGTAGATTCAACAATGCCAATAACAAAGCAAGCATTAACACTAGTAGTAGTATACCTCATAGTTTCAAAGATATTGAACTCGATCATCTCCCCCATCAAATTCCATGGATAGAAGACCATTGTGGACATCTATCTTTGTTTTTGCAGTCCTCATGAATGGACGTCCCAAAAGAAATGGTGTGTTGTCCAAAGGACTCTCATTCATGTCAAGTACATAAAAGTCAGCAGGAAAGATAAGCTGATTGACCTGCACAAGAACATCTTCTACATATCCTTTTGGATATGCGTGAGAGCGATTTGCTAATTGAATAATCACATTGTCTTTGTTTAATTCACCTAGATTCATTGATGCATATATATGGTATGGCATAACATTGATTGATGCACCTAAATCTAGCATGACATTATCAAAGGACTTGTTACCTAGTACGCAGTGAACTGAAAAGCTCCCGAGATCTTTCAATTTTGGTGGAAGTTTTCGTTGGATAACTGCAGACACAGTTTCTTTTACCTTAACCACTTATTTCTCCCTTGTTTGTCGTCTTTGGGTGCATAACTTCTTGAGGAACTTGGCATAAGCGGGTACTTTTTTGATGCATTCAATTAATGGCAAGTTCACTTGTACCTTCTGAAATATGTCAAGAATCACATCATAACTCTCATCCTTTTTAGTTTTTGCAAATCTGCTTGGAAAGGGTGCTCAAAATGGTGATCTTATCATACTCATTCTGAACAAATTCATCACTTTCCTTCCTAGCATCCATAGAACTTGATTTCGGGTCTTCCTTCGGCATAGGGTCGTGCTAAACCTTCCCACTTCGAGTTGTAACATAACTAGCATGCTCAAAAGCATTGTTCTTTGGATTGGGAATGATTTGTGAAGGCACCTTCCCCGTATCTTTGACTTTTCCCATGAAATCGACAATTTGACCAATTTGACTCTTCATTTTAGAAATGTCACGGCCATGAGTGTTCAATGCCTCTTTTGTTTGCTTTTGGCTGTCTAGAAGGACTTGAGTTGAAGTGTATAATTGTGCATACATCTTATCATAATCTGGGTTAGAGAATTGATGAACCGGAGGAGCTTGTTGCATACCAATAAGTTGATGAGGCGTCAGAGGTCTTGGCATGAATTGTTGTCGCGAATACCTTTGTTGGTGTTGAGCTAGAGGGTTCAAACATCCTTCATTGCTGCTCCACTTGAATCCCAGATGATCACGGTTGCCTTGTCCAAGTTGGTAAAGTTATTAAATTGTTAGTTCCCTTGATATCCTCCTAAGGCATTGGTTTGTTCCATTCCCTCATTGGGATTCATGATTTTAGGACAATGATCAGTAGGGTGTCCGTTCAATTGGCATATGCCACATATAGGTCCCTTAAGTTGCATAGCCATTTTGGCTTCTAATTTCAAAACTTGTTCAAGCATAGATTGGAGCTTTTCAATCTTTTCATCTAAGGCACCCTTGGAATTAAGTGCACTTACCCCTTTCTTGTGAGACATGACATAGTGAGCATCATTGGCGGCCTTACTCTCGAGTAATTGTCTTGCTTTGGGCTCATCTAAGTCATAAATGCCCTATGTGAAGCTGCATCAAAAAGGTCTCGGTCCATGGGTTTGAGACCATCATAGAAGTAATTCATTAGGTTAGTCTTCGAGAAGCCATGTGATGAACAAGTAGAGCAAAGGACCTTGAAGCGATCGTAGTATGAATCAAAGGTTTCGTCTGGTGCTTAGGTAATGGATGTGATCTCTCGCCTTTTTGAAGTGATCATAGAAGCGGGGAAATACTTGGCCAAAAACAAGTTCGCAAGTTGTTGCCAAGTAGTGATATGATTGGTGGGCAAGTCCATGAGCCAAGATTGGGCCTTATTTTCCAAGAGAAAGGAAAAGTCTTAAGTTGCAAAAGTTCATCATCAGCATCACTTGGTTTCATGCTATTGCACACAAATTGGAAAGTTCTAAGGTGTTTATTCGGATCTTCATTGGGTAACCCATAATAGGTTGGAAGTCGATGAAGGAAACCACTCTTAAGCTCAATATTTGTTTTGTTTTCCATGGTAGAGAAAAAACAATGTAGGAGGGTCCTATGCTCCACTCAGTTGAGCAAGTACGTTGACGAAGAGACTTATGTTCGTTGTTGGCCATCTCAGTTTCGGGTTCACTTTCAAGCTGGTGTTTAGGGGAAGAAGAGGACTCAAATTCGTAGCCTTCCTCAAAATTAGGTTCCAAGATGGGTTCTAAGGTCAACAATGAGATGCATGTAAGTAAAGAAGTTAAAGAGTACAACCATGAATATGCAAGGTAGATCACGACAATGATATGCAAAAACACAAGTTCAAAAACGTCCAAAGTAATGCAATGCATAAAATTCTACAAGAAGAATGATGTGAATGCATAAGAGGGAAATTGTTAGAACCTGCATAAGACACAAGAGTTATGTGACATTGCATGAAAAGAATGGCCTGCACCTTTGATCTCACTTTCCTAGATTCACTTAGTCGGGGGGGGGGGGGGGGGGGTCTGGTGATGAAGTTCGAGCATCATGAAACCGCATAGAGGGTATGCAATCTACCAATGCAATAAATAGAGTTTAGAGTGACATGAATAATTTTCCCACTTCGCTTCTCATAGTACTTTCCTGGGCGTACGGCCTGCGCGTATTGATAAACATATTTCAATCCCCTCCACCATTCAACATTAATCATGGCAAGTTGAGATAGATGTAACGTGAGAAGCAAAGACTAATTTCAAGAACACCCCGAGGCTAACCTGGCCAGGGTATGTACTCCATTGAAGTCCTATTTGTTAGTGCCCCACTTGTTACCAGTCATAACCCTCCTAGACACCATAACCAACCGATTGAAGTTTTCAAAATAGAGGTTTACCAAACCCAAGTGTTTACAACCTCCGCCCCACCTCATGTCCATAGATTCGAGTCTACGGTATGTGGTGATGAAATTCACACATCACGAAGGGTTAAGGAGAAAGTAAAAAAAAATGAGCACTTCCTTTTCTCAAAAGTAAGATTTTGAAGAAAAAGGTTATGGAATTCATGCAACTCTAAAACATTTAATAGGAGATAATTTTTTTTTTTGAATTGTGTGTTTTTTCTTTTAAGAAATTTACAAAGAAAACGTTTTTATCCACAATGATTACAATTTATAAACAAGTATGAAAATTATGTACGAATATAATATTTACATTATGAACATATATACATAAACGAAATCATACAAAATATTATTTCAGTCCCCTACAACAGCGTCAAAAATTGATACGCAAAAACTAAACATTAAATTAACACTTATTGAAAACGCATGCAATTTAAAACCCTTTTTTGTAGATGTAGCATTGGTAAATAGGGATTGTTCTGGACCGGGGATTGAGGGTACCTAAGCATGATTGTCGTTTGATTGGTTAATTGGGGGTAAAGATTGATTTTAAATTCCTAAGTAATTAAACTATATCTAAACTAACTTAATCTATTATTTCATCTTTAACCTAACACATTCATAAATTATGTCAATTCCAAAATCTAAAAAATTCCATAACCTTAGTTCTACGAAATACAAGCATATTATCTCAAGTACGTGCCGGAAATTGCTCTAGACACTTTCAATGATCTAGAATTGGGACCCCTTATATCTAATCAAGCAGTAAGCACAACATACAAGCATAACAAAAACCAAGATACTGAAACACATGGAAGATTATTAAAATTCATATAAGATATAGAACCAGAATTATATTAAAGATCAATCCAACAAATTGATATTCAATAGAAAAAGACAATTATAGGGTAAGGAGATCGTGTTTCACTTTTTATCTCAGAAATTGCCCTAGGTATGCAAAGTGGTTCGACACTCCTTGGTGAGGCAACCGGGAATTGCCCTAGATTGTCGCGGATGAAGGTGTTTGTGGTGGAGTATGGTGTAATTGGCTATTACTATGGAAATCTTGAATTATTGAAGAGGAAAATTTGGTTAAGTAGAGCTTTGATACAAAAATGGGTGCCCCCTTACAAATAGCCTAAACCTCTCTATTTATAGGAGAAAATTAATCCTCAAATAAATAGGAGTTTACAATTTAAATTCTAAAAGGAAAATGATTAAACTAATTAAATTAAAAGTCCTAAAGGTAAAAGGTAATAAAAAAACATAATTAAAAAGGTTTCCTAAATAAAAAGGAAATAAATCCAAACTTGAATTGGACAATTCTCCTCAAAAAGGAAGGAAAAATGTTGCTGGAATTGAACTGGAGTCAATTCGGTGGCAGCCCACCGAAATTGGGGCTGGAAATCGGTGGTCAACGCGTGGTCAACGCACTCAAGGAAGCTGGAGATACTTCGGCACGCACACCGACGCTAGATTCAAGCTTTCAGGTAGCACGCGTCGAATTGCTTAAGCGTTAATCGGCAGACAGCGGCCGAATTGGATTTTAGGCTAATTAAATAGGTTCGGTAACCTCCTACCGAAATATGTTAAAACTTTTTGGTGGCCTCTTTTCGTTCGATCGTAACTTTTTCAATATAACTCCGATTGAGGTGATTCTTTCGCCTAAATTCTCGTAATTCCGAGATTAATCCAATTCTACACATTTCTCACAAAATATATTATTTTCTACAATTTTTTGGTATTTAAAAATTAAAAGGTAAGTATAAAAGATATAAAATGATGCTTAATCAATTACATTGGAACATCCATTATGATTCAGAGAACATCCATTATGATCTCTGAATCATGCTAGCATTGATTTGTAGTGTTTAGAAACTTTTTGTGGAAGAAGGATGCCTTAGACAGTACATAACAACCATGAAAATAGATTACTCTATAGATGAGAATTCTAACCCGGCGTAATAATTTGTAGGAAAGTAGATGTCCCTGATGGAACCAAGTTATCCAAATTGCTCACGTAAATACTCCCGACTGGAACACACAGAAAACCAACCCACAAAATTCAAATCATGGAAATGAATAGGACAAAGACTTAATGTGGAAGTAGGAGAACCCAAAAGTGAGAATATCAATCATGTAAACGACGCTCACCCAACTATCATTCATCCAAAAGTCTAACAAATACGAACATACAAAAAATTAAAATGAATAGGTGTCTGCATAATCGAAAGCAGTTTAATAAACGAGAAATCATATTCCAACCTAAGTTCATGTATAATCAAATGTAAATGAATGCGTAATTGAGATATAAGAGAAGGTCAAATGGATGAAAAGAGCTGTCTAAATAATAAATCACATGTCCAAAAATGAATATGCTCGAACATATGCAATGAATATAGATATGCATACAAATATTATCATATTATCAACGACAAATACTTAGATGACCAGCAGCATACCAATGACTAGTTTAATATCTATTCATCGTTTCTATGGCAAACAAAAAATTGCTAAAATCGATCTCAACATCAATTTCATTAGGTTTGAATGTAAAATTTATCAGGGGAAAGAAGATAAATACCTTCTACAATTTGGAGACGGAGAAGCATGAACTCCTTTTACATTATGAAGGGGGAGAAGCATGAATTCCTTTTGCAATCTGGAGAAGGAGAAACTTGAGTTATATATATATATATATATATATATATATATATGTGTGTGTATATATATTTGAGACACTTATATACATTAGATATGTAGTTGTGCATAACCTTCAGTTATGGGAGACGTTGGAAAAGATAAAGAGATATAACCATAGAAGATTACCTACAATTCACTATGATCATCACTTTGAAGGACTATTTGTATAACACCATCAAAACAAGCATCATATATTGTTTTCACCACATCACTAGAAGCATTCTGCTTCAACACTATGACAAAATAAAAATAATCTTGTAATACCCAAGAAGATCCTTCCTAAATATAAAACTGAAAAGCCAATAGCAGATGAAATAAGAGATGTACATCCACTAAGTATATCTTACCTTCAATAACGTTGTTACCAGATCCATAAATCCAACAGCTAATCCACCAGGTTGCTATTGGGGCTGAAAATTACCATCATGCATATTGATGGTAATTTTGAAACCATCAATAAACCAGTTACCCTGACCAATTTGCCTTTCAGGGTTTTGAAACCTTATATGTAGATTATTGAAACTTTTCAGGGTTTTGAAATCTTATATGTTATATCTCCTTTCATATGTCATCCAAAAGAACACAAAAGAAGGATACTAAACTGTGAAAAATCATTCAATTAATTCTCATGATCAGCCAATTTAAAATTAAAGAAGCAATTTAGCTATCCAGTCATCATTTCTAGTATGAACGAAAAAATTGTCCTGGAGAATCTAACTATGTCATTTTGAAACTTTGTTACTTCAAAGTAGCTCATCATGCTGACAACTAAAGTGAAGTAACTACATCAAATTAAGCCATTACTCAGATAGTGAACAACAGAAAGACTTGTCGATTATAAATTTTGGATCTTTCCTTTGAGTTCGGTCTTGTAGTCGTACTCCCCATGTGAATTATAAATTTCCGATCTTGTAACCGTACTCCACTTGTTAATTTTAAGTTTTCCAAGAATCCAAACAGAAATCGAGAGAGAAGAAGGGAAACATATGTAAACACTTGTCAAGGTAAGAATCCTCAATGATGGATCCGTGCTCTACTCGTCGTCAATGTCGTGTTTTTTCCTCTCCGTCTGTGTGAATCATGACTAAAGAAAAGAATGAGAGAAGAGAAGAATGAGAGAATACCAGAGACCCCCAAAATTTAAAATCGGGACTTGATTCACCAGCTCCATCGTCAATTGAGTCATCACTCAGGTACTAACATCTAGATCGAGTCGTCTCTAGAATCTGGAGGGCATACAGTGACTCTTCTTGATGCTTGATGGGATGTGGACTCTTTTCGATTGAATAGCCTAGAGGGAAGGAAGAGTAGATGAGAGATGAGTGGCTCGATGGGCTATGTACTCTTGTCGATTGAACAATGCTTAGAGAGAAGGCAAAGGTCTCCCCTAGAGGAAAGGTGAGCGAGTTGGCGGACGGTGGACTCTCTCGATTGAAACTGCTAAGAGAAAAGGCAGACGTTTGCAATTTTTGACTTATGGGTTTTTTTTTGGGGATATTAGGTTTTGATTTAAGTGTACAGTATTTACACTACACCATAAATGACCTATTATAGTATGCCAAAAATATTGTAGTAGCATATTAAAGTGTTAAAGAAAACGCTGTCATTGCCGACGTTGTAGTAAGGGTGGCACCTATTATAGCGTTTTCAAAGTGTTGTAGTATATTTATATTTTATAACGTTTCTAAAGTGTTGTTGTTACGTTTTTACAGCACTTTGAAAATGATGTAGTTGGTTTTTCATAGCATTTCTAAAATGTTGTAGTTGGTTTTTCGTAGTGTTTTTAAAACTAAATTATAGCGTTTTTAAAGCGTTATAATAGCTATTAGATTTATTTAAAAAAATTTGGTATGCTATTTTTAGGTTCTAAAATCCTATAAAACATTCTATTGTAGGTTTGTAATAAACAATAAATTACAACATAATTAAAATGAACTCAAAGTCTATTAAACTTTGAAATAATTACAGTGTGAGCTAAGCAAAAATAAAATAGTGTCTTGACTACTATAAATTTTACAAGTGAATGGAAAGTCATAAAAGGTTGAGTTCTCATACATAAAGAAGCAAATTTTAACTCTCATACTCTATGTATCCAACAACGTAACTACTTCAAGAGCTCCATCAGAATATCTTATTATCTGCATCAAACTAATAGCAGCAGAATTAAAATGTGATGAACTAAATATGAAAAACCCTAAGAAGTTATAATCAGCAAACATAATTTCCTCCTTGTGGGCTTATATAGTATCTTGACAAACTTCACCAAGAAGTTATAATCATCATTTCAACAACAATATCTCCTTCTTCTAGTGCTTACTTAAAAATTTAATTATGTTCTAGATTCCCAGCTCCATTAGCCTTAATGAATGAAAAGATTATGTGACTTTTGCATAGAAAATTTGTATATTGATAGCATTTGTTGAACCTATCTGCAAATACATAGCCATCATTACCATACTCTACATACATGATAGTTTACAAGTTCATCAAAAAAATTGGTGGGGAAGGTATAAATCAGTGATACGTCATACCATCTTTGGAAGTTCAACTCAAGCATTTGAACAATTTTTTTCGTCAAAAATAGAACCTATTTATCATAGGAACTCGTATAACAACTAAGTGGCACAAAAGAAACCCTGAATTGCCCAATTCATAAGCCTTGATTCTGTTTCAGATTCATATAAAAAGTTTTAAAAAGCCTATTTTCACACTAATTATAGACCCATGGAAGGAAAACCCTGTTGCTTCATTAACTTAACACTAAAGTGTGATTCTAGATTATAGATTTCATACCTTGCAAGGCTAACAATCTTAACAATTGCTTCTAGACTTTCTGCACAAGATGAAACTGCAGAAATTGCATAAAATGAAACTACAGACAATGTAGGTGCAGAAATGCAATAAATGTATAGGATTATATAGTAGGATTTTACAGCCCTACTTCAAACTTTCCTTGTTTTATCTCCTCGGACCTTAGAGGGTAAAATATTAGTACTTTCAGAAAAAACATTTCTTCCCATTTGTTGGTTTTTTGTTTGTGATACCTGAAAACAGGTGACAAAGATATGCAGTGAGGAAAACTTGAGCGTTGCATTATTTGGTTCTCTTGGTGCGACTTATGTATGCGTGTAATGACCCGGAAATTCGAAAAAGGAAAATTTGGAAACTTTGGGGAAATGACGATTTTGCCCCTGGAATTGGGCAAACGGTTGACTTTTTATTCGAGCGGTCCAACGGATTTTTACCGATGACTGTGTCGTAGTTCTGGATGTCACAAGTTCATAGACAGGTGGCACGCTCGATTTCGACCTTCGAGGAAAAAGTTATGGCATGCGGAAGTTTGAGGGTAATTTGGTAAATTGGTCAAGAAGGGCCATTTGTTGACTTTTTTATCGGAACATGGTTTGGACTTTCCGGAAGTACCGTTGGATAGGTCTCGGGACGCTGAATCCGTAGACAGACGGCATGCGTCAATCGGAGTCCGAACGAGAAAGTTATGGGTCTAGAACGAAGAGGGGCATTTCGGTAATTTGTTATGATAAGAATAAAATAGTAATTTGTCTTTAACGGTGAAATTAATTGATAAACTATATCTTAATTTGGCTGATTCAACCTATTTGGATTAGGATTATTTCCTAAGTGACATTTGTCACTTGCTTATGTCAATTAGTGGCATTAAGTGAATGCCTTATACGGACAAAACAACCTCCAAAATATTTGTTTAAATTCAAAAAAATCCTTTAACTCCGATTGATTAAGGATGACAACCAGAGATGCAGGGAGATTGAGAGGGAAAATTTGAGTGAAAAACAGAAGGAAAACGGGAGAGAAAACAGGAGAAACATTGTGAACCCGAGAGGAAAAAAACCCGAAACCATGCTTGAACCAATTGAGATTCAATTCTCAAGTTTGAGCTTAACCCAGGCCGAATTAATATTAGAATTAATCTTCTGAGACGATTTCGAGTCGAACCACATCAGAAAGGAAGACAATTGAAAGGGAAATCAGCAAGAACAGACGCTGCGACTTCCATGGAACTTGGAGCTTGAGTTCGATAACTTGGAGGTAGTAATTCTTGAAATTGATTTCAATTTCGTGTTTAGAATGACTGTTATATGCTTCTGGTGTAAACAATTGAAGGATATAGGTCGTTTTTGGGTAGAACCCGAGTTAGGACCCGTCGGGTTTCAATGTTGAGTCGTGGGATTCAGGGCATGATTTCATGAAATTGAGGTTGCAGATCAGTTAGAAACATGGAATAGATGAGAATGAATGAAAGAACGGAAGGAATTGGGTACAATTTGAGGGAAAATGAATCAGGTTGCGACGCGGGTCGCAGACCCGAATACCAGTGAAACGGGTGACAGGTATGCTACTGTTCATGTCACTGTAGCAAGGCGCGTGAGGACGCGTGGTGACTGTTCTGGGAAAGTGGTCAACAGGTGTTTTATTCTATACAGGGTAACAATCATTTTGGTTTTGGTTTCGAATCAATCGGATACCGTCTCGATAATGTTTCGAGGGTCCGAAGATTTAAGTTACGTATTTAATTAATATTAAATTCCCGGAAAATTTTGGGAAAATTAGATGATGTAAATTGACTTGTTAGTAACCTTGAATAATGATTGTGAACAGGATTCGAGATTCCGAGCAAGTGTCGGAAATTACGGAAACGCGTGCAGCGCGGGAAACGAGCAGTTGGACGGTGTGTGAGTGGACGTTTGTTTTATAAATTGATATGCATGCATAGCTAAATGTTTTATATGATTTATGGAATTATTTGAATTGCAATGATTTGATATGATTATTTTGAGACTTAATGATTATTTTAATCGGTGCTTCGGGCACGTTTTTCGAGAAAATATGAAATGACTGTTTTGGGAGAACGCCCGGGATTTGTGACTAGTTTTGGCTTGGATTATGGGTTGGGAAATTGATTTAATGGATTTGTGATGTTTTCGGATATGATTTTACGGATTTGCGTGTATTGAATTATTTAATGATTTTACGGATTGACGAGAAATGAGATTTGGGCATGTGGCCCCGTGATAATGGTTTTGACATGGTTTTGATACTTGATTTGGCATAATGTTTTTGATTGTGTATTGATGTTTGATGCCCCCAGATGCGTAATTCTTGGAGGGACTCCGGATGTGTAATTCTCGGTGAGGCTGGATGTGTAATTCCCAGCATTGGATGGTGACTCTGGATGTGTAATTCCCAGAGGATCCTCGGATGTGTAATTCCCGAGTTATATGCTTTATTATATGGTGAACTGATTTTATAAAATGATTTAAATGATTTAAATGTTTTCACATGTTGGGCTTGAGAGCCGGATTTGTTGTTATTCATGTGTTTTTCCCTATGCATGCATGGTTTGATAAACTGGAGGGTAACGGATGTGTTTCAAATGTGTTTTACATGATATTATTTTTGTCCACTCACACCTTTGATTTTAATGACCCTCCAGGCCGTGGCATGACACTCGGGGCGGATTACGAGGCGGAGGCATGAGCAGAAATCAGTACAGTTATCTCTGGTCTGACAGGTGCTGAAGGGTACTTTCGGAATTTCAGTCGACTTGTCAGACGGGAGCAGGACCGGGCACAGTTATCGAGGTCCAGTTGGGACAGGTTGTAACGACCCGTCCTAAATTCCATGATTAGATTAGTGACTAATCACGATTAGTGAGGTTAATCGGTGATTAGTTAGGCTAAATCGGACGAACGATGCAAAATGACCGTTTTGCCCCTGATGGTGGCAAAACGTTGACTTTTCGATCGGGCGGTCAAATGGACTTTGACCGATGACCGTGACGTAGTTCGTGACGTCACGAGTTCATAGACAGGTGGCACGTTCAATTCCGACGTTCGAGGAGGAAGTTATGACGTTCGGAAGTTTAGGGGCATTTTGGTAATTTGGGTGATAGGAGGTCAAAAGTTGACTTTTTGACCGGGAGGTCCGATGGCCGAGGGCCGAAGACCGTTACGTAGATAAGGACGATACGAATCCATAGGCAGGCGGCACACTGAAATCGGACTTCAAACGGGAGAGTTATGGGTCACGGAAGTTCGATTTCACTATGCACGAACTTCGAGACGGGGACGTTTCGGCGAAATCTGATTGGGTGGATATTTTGGTGGGCCCCATGGATGAGTGACAAGTGTCACTCATCCCATTGCTTTGATCCCCCAAAATGTGGATCTATATAATTAATTAATATTATTTAATTATTTTAATAAACCAAACTCACACCTAATTCAATCCTAGCCATCCAATTCAATTCTATCTTAAATCCTCACCCTCCATCTCTCATTCCCTCATCTGATCACACCATCTCCTTCTCTCTTCTCTTCCACGACACCATCACCTTTTTCATTTCATTTTCTTCATTTTCCTCACAAACTCGAAAACCCCATTAACCCTCCATTCTTCATTTTCTTCAAAACACAGCCAACACCCACACTCCCTCATCATCTGCGACTGAGACCAGAGAGATAATGTGAGGATGTGACGATGAAGGACTAAAGGACACGACGGCTGAGGACGACGGAGGACACGGCGGGAGGAAACCCGAAAAGGTAGGTTTTGGGGTTTGAATTTGAAACTTGAGTTTTATTGGGTTTGAATCGAAACTAATAATTAGGTTGTGCTTCTGGGGACTTGAGGAGGCTAACAGAATCGAATGAAGTGGCGGGGAACGACGGTGCAGCCCAGAAGGACGGCCGGAAACTGGGCGACTGTTCTTGGCACCGTAGGTAATTATCGCGACCCGTTTCATAGTTGTTAAGCCCGTGGATCTTTAGGTTAGGTTGAGAGGAGTAGAATGGGACAAACGGGAGGAAAAATGGTGGCCGGAGCAGGGAGAACCGGCCGGGTCAAGCCGCGGGTCACGGCGACCCGGTTGCAGACGTTCGGGTCGACCCGCAGGAGGGCAGGGATGACAGGTGACGTCATCCTGCTGACATCATCATGTCAGGGATGACGTCAGCATTGTCAGATCTGACAATGTCAGCTGACATGTCAGAAAATGGGCCAATAGGAGTACGACACGTGTCACATGTCAGTGCACAGTCAGCACTGACATGTCAGTGACGTGGCCCAATCAGGGACTGACACGTGGCACTGACGTGGACCAGTGACGTGATGACACGTGGCACCTGTCAGACTGCCACGTGGCACTGACAGCACAGTGACGTGGACCAATGGGAGCTTGACACGTGGCACCTGTCAGAGTCTGACATGTCAGACCTGACAGCTGTCAGATGACGTCATGCTGACGTCAGCGATGACGTCAGCAGGTACTGTAGCGGCGCGTGAAGCCCACACGCAGCCACTTCAGGCGGCGCGTGAGGGCGCGTGGCAGGGAATCTGGGGAAGGTTCCAACATATGAAATCATCTATTCGATGTAACGAACATTTTGGGACTGGTTTCGTGTCAATCGGACACCCTCTCGATATGTTTCGGGGCATCGGAAGGTTTAGGTTCGGGATTAAAAATAGTTGAAAATACGGGAAAATTACGGGGCTTTAGTGGGAGGTTAATTAAGTAGTTAGTAACCTTCTATTACGATTTGGACAGGTTCGGGGAGCCGTATGGCACGCAAATCGAGGCGGCAGCTCAGACGGTCTGTGACTGGACCTTGTTTTCTAAATTGGTGCATGCATAAATGTTTATTATATGTTTTATTACTTGTTTGATGATGCCATGGGTGCATTTGTATGTGGTTACGTATAAGCACGTATTTCGAGGTTTCGGCCTTATACGGTGCTTATACGGGTCTGTACTTCTTTATTGACTTAAATGATTTGGTTTTGGATTTCTAAAAGGATAAACTCGGGTATGAGACCCATTTGGTTTTGTCTCGGGCATATGACCTCAGATTCCGAGCACGGTGCCCAGTTGATGTCCTATGTTCGGGTACGAGACCCAGTCACTTTACGGTTTTGATTTCAGGTCAGGGAACCTTAAGTGGATTCCCAGGTTCATGACGATTTATGGGAACCGGCATGAACCCTTGTTATGGTATTGTGGTTCATGACGGTTTATGGGAACCGGCATGTTACCTGGTTATGTTATTACGGTACATGACGGTTTATGGGAACCGACATGTTACCTTGGTTATGGATATTATGGATCATGACGGTTCAGGGGAATCGGTCATGAATGTTTATGTTATGTATATATATATGTTCATCTACCTTCCTTTACTTCCATTATCTCCTCCGGGGAGGGTCGTTGGCCTGGGTGGACCCCGGAGTAGTCACGGAGCACCGACTGAGTGGAGTCACCCCCCCAGTTGGGTTCCTTACTCTCAGGAAGGCTATGGTTACTATTACCTCGGGTAGGGTCAGTGGTCTGCGGACATTGACCTTGACTTTGAGATGACTCGGATTGAGACCCGGGTAGCACGCGCGTAGCTTTGGATACCGTGACAGGATTGGTTGTGTGACTTATATGTATATATGATATATGATATGTGGTGTGCACAGGTGTGCACAGGATTTGAGCAGTGGCTCGTGTACTTGGTTTCTTTATGGTTTGGGGCCGAGTCCCTTATGGATTTGGGCAGTGGCCCGTATGGTCGTTTTCATTGTGGTCCTTTCGACCTTGGTTTATATCTGCTTTGGGCTTAGTCCCACATATGGTTTGTTTTGGATAAATGGTTTTCGAATGCATGCATGCTTTTTAGTGGAGGGTACAAATGTCTTCTTATTAAATGTTTTTATAAACTTTTGTTTTGTCCACTCACAGTTTTTAATGTTTTGACTGCCCTTCAGGTTGACATCGGATGTGGACTGTAGCAGAGACCGAGATATCACATGCCTCCTCCGAATCCTGGCGTACTCTGATAGCCCGGGAGGGAAAAGGTCGGAAATATCCCTGGTCTGACACTTCGTGTCAGACGGGAGCAGGGTCATCCCGCACTAATCGCGGGGGGATTGGGATGGGTCCTGTCAACGGTCCTATCAATGCGGACTTCTATAACTTGACATGGAGGGTAGGGTCACTTCACTCACTGGGTGTAGTTTTTATGTTTCCTATTACTGAAATCGGGATTAGATATTTGGGTTGATTCTATTCTTATCGGTTCGGTGTAAACATTTTAGTTTAACTTTAATCTATGTGTATTTTCTATTAAATTAGTTGGAATCTCACCCCTCCCTATAATCCTATTGAGTTGAGAGAAAGTTAAATTGAAGCTTGATTATATTGAGAGAACTCACCTCAACAGTATGAATTTCCAGTTTCCTTGCATCAACAACAACAGGGCTTGCTTTGAAGGATACACATGGAATGATTCCAAGTGAAGCAGCTTCCTTCAAGCATAGAACATCACAAGATGGCAAAATGTGTAACCTGATCCTTGCCAACACCTTTTATGAAAACCCGATCCTTGCCAACACCTGCCATGACAAAATGGAAACCTGATCCTTGCCAACACCTGCCATGAAAAAATGAACACATGATCCTTGCCAACACCCTGTAATCTTTCTGCTTTTATCATCATTGAACGCCAAAAATATGTAATTTACAACTAATGCAATTTGGAAAGAAAAAAAAGATCGTACCTCAACCATATTTTTGTCAACTGTAAGCCTGTTAAGTGTGAGTGTGCCTGTTTCGTCACTGCACAAGACATCTTGTTATGGATACTAGGCAGCGGCCATTACTCGCTTCAGCTGCAGTACAACTAATCAAAATAATGCGACAGAGCAAAACTCCTAACCCCATAAAAGAAAAGGCCAGAAAACCAATGATGACAATAAAATTTGATTTAGGGTTGATGACACACTTTGAAAGAATTCTAGTCTCTCTCACTTCGAAATTATTACCTCCAAGAAGCTTATAAAGAAAGAATTCTCTATTAAATGGGTTTTTAGGGTCTTGACTTGGTTTTGCTTTTGTAGCAACCAGCACTTGAATTGCCTCTGGTCCTGTCATCTCTGTTGTGTAACCATCTTGTTCGATTTATGTTGGCAATGCAAAGTTCATCGATTTGAAGAAGAAAATGTTGCCAATTTTACGATGATTATAACAATGTATGACAGTTTACCTTGGATTAGTATGTACCAGTAGTTCTCTTGTTAGGTAAGGGACAGCTCTAGACAAGATTTGAGGATCACAATGATATACATCATAGATAACTTCATGGTAATCAATCTGATATTTTTCCGACTTGTTTTCTCCGGACATTTATGATATAAGGAATTGTCTAATGCCATGTTCCAGGTTTCCTGCACATTGTTCTATAACATTCATTGCAAACCTCCTAGCTTCCATTGTAATATCCTAGTATTTAAATTTACAAGGTCAGAAAAGAAATTGTAGCAGGAAAATACAGTGTAACTTGAAAAAAATAACCCAAAAAAAAAAACTAATTCCAGATGCCAGATGCCAGAAAATAGATATGAGATTCTTATATTTCTATTACGACCAACATAGACCATATAACAAACAAAAGATCCTCATGCAAATCCTCACTCCCTTCTAAGAGAACAATCATAATTGTTGCATCGATGACAAGACAAGTTCTTGATGATCATCTCAGCACATGTGACAAATTTCCAACCTTTAGTTATTAAGTTGGATAACCATTTACAAAAATGCTAATAGCACGGAAATAACACCATATTGTTTATCATTGCATTGTGCAGGACATTAAGAACAGATAACATAATATTGATTGTACGTTCTATCTTGTACTGGAAACCCATTTTTGAAACTAACAAACTAATACTGACATTGATGCCCACTATCAGATCTACAAATGTTTTCTTGGGAATATAATTGAACATATATAAACGAGAGAGATATGGATACATAAAACATATGTCAAGTAAATTGATCAAAGTATATAGATCCATGAAACAAGGAGGGAATGACCACCTTAGAGAGATGACTGCATGCTTTAGAAGATATGATAAAACTATTAAAACAAGAAAATAAGATAGTACTCTAACTCATAGATAAACACTAAAAGAAATAACACTAACTTGGCAACAACAAAACATGTACTAAACATTTCATTCACTAGATCATCACATTCGAGGTCCAACATTACAAGTAAAAACACCATTGAACTTCTTCCTCATGATAAATTTAATCAAGTTGAAACATTAATTAAGTATAAATCAAGATAAGAACATAAATCACAATTTAACTAGATCATCAAAACATGTACTAAACATTTCATTCACTAGATCATCAAATTTTACTCGGAAACAGTGCAGAATCACACTATGAAATCATACAACCGAACAAAAAAGTGAAATCAAACTTGAACTCTTACTCTGACCTTTTCTGCGTTTCTTTGATTTATCCATGGTAGACTTTTCAGATGATTTGGAGCAAGGGATATCCTCATAAATCCTAAGCAATTATCCTAAGATGAAAAAGATGTGTCACATGTCATTGAGAAGAAATAGCAAGGAAGAAATACCCGATTAAATTGAATAAAACCCTAAATCACAATTTAAAATGAATACCTAAATCATCACAAACAATTTTCGAAGATGAGGGCATGATGTTAACGAGAGATACTTGTTACAAAAGAACACCGAACATTAGGGAAGAAAGTATTGAGGCAATCGATTGAAAAAAGATGAGCGGGTCCATTTTCTTCAGATTGGTGAGAAACACTTGAGGCTAAGTGAGAACTGACGAAAGTTGAGGCTGAGAACCTTCATGCAGAGGTTGAGGCGAACATGGGAGAGGTGGCTGATCAAGAACCTAGAGAGGCTAAAGGTGGTGGGCGAGAACCCAGAGAAGCTGAGAGTGGCTCAGCCTGAGCAAGAACACAGAGAGCGCCTGATTTTTCTTCATTGCTGCGAGAACACTTAGATACAGGAAAAAGCGGCTTTGAAATTTGGGTTTCCCCCCTCCCACATTCAAAAAGAAAGACGCAATCGACTTTGAAATTACTAATTTTATTTTTCCTCACATTTCATAGGCCCGCATTTTGTTTTTCTTTCACAACGTTTAGAACTTATTATTATTTTTTTAAATTTCACCTTTTACAGCACTTGTGTAAAAGGGCTATTATTGAATGCTATAAATAAGGCAATTTCTTGTAGTGTTAGCGTCTCTCAACAAATTTTGCTCTTTGCCGCATTCACTTTTTAGGAAAATTTCCTTTCTTCTCTTTCAATAGACAACACTAATAGAAAAGTGTTTCTTAATTCACAAAATTTTGAAAAAAAATCATGAGACAACAGTTTTATTTAGTAAGAGGCTAACAGTTTTAGTCTAAACTATTATCTTTCAGAATAAGACGTCACATTTAACCTAATTGTCGTCTGATCAGTGACGTCTATGCCTAAAAATGGCATAGTGCTCGAAAAAAAAGCCGATTGATTATGGGAGATAATGGAGGAAAGCACCAGCTTGATTTTTGGAAATAATCTTAGAACTACTTATAGATAGTGATGCAACGAGAAATTGGCCGAAAATCCCCTACTGTAGTAGGATTTGGGATCTTGGGCATCCCAAGCACAATAGTGAAGTTAGTTTCACCCACTAGTTTCACCCAATTAGAGCATTGATCACATGAACACCAATAACTAGCTAGCACGATGAAAGAAGTAGGCATTGAAATCATCCGGTCCTGGGGCCTCATTAGGCTTAAGTTTAAAGCAACTGTCACAAATCTCGTCATTAGTGATAACCGAGACCATAGTATTAGCTTGCTCCTCCGAAATAAAGGACTGCATCACATCTGGAAACTCATTTCACTGACTGTTTAAGCACAGGCAAGCAGGTTCTGAACGAGACAGCCTCCCTCTTCACCTCATCATCCTCACTAGAAATGGACCCATCATTCCAAGTAATGGAATCAATTTTGTTACTATTAACTCTTTTTTTATATAACTTTACGGAAAAAGCGGTGCTTTTATCCCTTTTATTTTTATTTTTTTATAAGTGTAATATCCAAAGAACCTGGAAACCCAGGAACAAAGAGGTAAAACCTCAAAATAAGAACAAAAAGTTAATCAGTCGGCACATTCCAGAACGAGGCAAATCTCGAAGAGGAAGACCTAAAAATGAATCGTACATAATCGATTCATAATCAGATTTACAACAGACCGAAAAATAATGAAAGGTTGCCGGGGAAGAACCATAACTAACGACCCAGCAACTGCGCTGAAGCCAGAGACAGTAAATCGTAAAGGCCAAAGCTAGTTTATAGGCCGTAGTAATCATATAGCGACCAATCCATGTTACAGCCCACATAGTGAGAATATCCAACCAAGGCTACGAGAGCCAAGGAATACCATAGCGTTGCAGAACAAGTCTCCAAACCTCCGAAGATAAGTCACACTCGAACAAAAAATGAGTGTGAGACTCAAACGCACGGTTACACATCTTGCAAATTAAATCATTCCATCCATCGAACGCATGGCAATAAGTATTGGATCTCAGAGAAGCAGAGTGCTTAGGATGCACTGTTCCATTGTTTTCCAGGTAAACTTCTCAACTCAAACTCTAGCTGAAATGAAAATGAGATTATTTAGGGTAGATCACTCTCTCTCTCTATTTCAATTCTGGATTGAATTGATCAAGTAATTCTGTAGAGATTCACAGAATTGTAGAATGCACTCTATGTGTTTGATAAAATGCAAGATGAATATGAATGGATTGTTCTTGGTATCACAGTGACCAGAATCTCTCTCTGTCTCACTGTACCACTTTCCTCATTCTAATTAATCAGGACGATTACAATGCATATATTCACTCACACACTCACTCACTCACTTATACACACTCTCAACATGACAATTACAAATGACAGTGACATTTCCTTGACTCAAGCATCACACTAACACGTCACACATCCTTTAATAGAATCCACCTCACTCAATTTCTCATTTGCACCCTTTTCTTTACTTTTGACATCTGTCCTTTTCGAATTGGCAGCAGGCACACTGCCAAGTCATATTAGTGTACACCTTACGCTCCAACAATAAGTGGAGTTTTAACTTTTAAACAGCGTCTAAAGAGCTCTCAGTACGAGATATTTCCATTTGTAATTCTGGTGCTGTTGCATGTTGTGGCGCAGCGTCCTACACGTTGCACGGTGGCACACGGATCACACACAGCGAGATGCTTTTGGACTTTTGACATTTGCAGATCTGATGATTATGGTCCAACCCAAGTACCCAACCTCCATCCATTTCAATCTAATTAGAAACCAGCCGTCCGCAGCTAAACGGTGTCGCTTCAATGATTGTAAAATCACGCATAGACAGAGCGCGTCCCCTCCATTGCTGAAAATAAATAGAATTTACGCGGCCAGTGACACAAATGAGAATCCAACAATCCACTCTCAGATCTTCCAGAATTTTCAACAACTGAGGGAAAAGCTGAAATTTCGAGCATGCTGGTGACTGGTCGGTTTTTCTCTCTTTCAAAAGTTTGTTGTTTTAATTCCATGTTTTAGAGTTGGGACTTAAAGAAAAAGAAGCTTCTGTTAGTTATTTCAGTTGCTCTCTAAGCAACCTTCAGGTTTCATTTCTATCAGTTTAGTATTCTAGCTACTTATCAGAATTGATTGTGCATTCAATTTCTTTTTACCAATTATGACTATAAAAAATGGTGAATCACTAAATTTTGGCTTAATGGGTTTCATTTTTCTTATATTTTTACCAGTCATTTGAACTTAAGATTGGATTGGTATAATCCTCTTGTACACTATTCTGCAAAAGTTTCATATTGTTATTCTTCCAGAAAACTGTGCAAAAAGAAAATTTACTATTTTGATGAATCTGCATCCAGGGTTTATGAAGATGAAAAGTGAGGATGGTGGCAATCTGATTATTTTGCGTATAGGAAGTTGTATTAAAATATTGATATGCTTGTCAGTGAAAAAACTTAATGAGCTTTTTGAGTAATGATTCATACTTAAGGAAATCCTATATATGTTGCACCAGATTTTTCAACGGCTAGATTTTGTTCTTTTAACCCAAATAGCCCTTGCATAGTTTTGTACGCCATGGAATTTTTTATCAATGTTATTAAGGCACATCTTTCACGGTTTTCCTAAAGTGTGAAACTGAAATAAGCTCAATCAATGTTGTTGAATTGAGGCACTTTCTTTCACAACTTGGCTAAAGTGTCAAGCTTATGGTTATGCAGGTTTCCTAGTTTGCTGAAATCAGTACTTGTCCTGATGGCTACGAATGGTGCGAGAGAACCCGTGATTTCAACACCAATAGATCCATCACCTCAGAAAAACATAAGGGATGCTCCAAAAGGGGGTAGATATCGCCGTTCGAGAAGTGCTCCTCTTGCAGAATATGTGCCCCTAGAGACAACCGACAATTGCTCAGTTCCTCATTCTCAATCCATTTTTGGAAACTTACACCCGAATTTTTATAAAGTAGTTACTTTGTTGACTCTCTACCTAGGCCTAGGAGCTATATGCTTTTACGTTGTTAGGAACCAGATCAAGGGAGAAAAAACAAATGGGGTTCTTGATGCGGTTTATTTCTGTATTGTGACAATGACTACTGTTGGATATGGAGACCTAGTGCCGGATAGCACTCTTTCAAAGCTATTGGCTTGTGCTTTTGTCTTCACAGGAATGGCTCTTGTTGGTTTGATCTTGAGCAAAGCAGCTGACTATTTGGTAGAGAAGCAGGAAATATTGCTTATTAAAGCCTTGCATTTGCGTAAAAAAGTTGGGCATATTGATATTCTTAGAGAGGTTGAGACTAACAGCCTACGGTACAAATGTATTGTGGCCCTTATCCTTCTTTTGGTACTCATAACCTCCGGCACAATCTTCCTATATACTGTTGAGAAATTGGACCTTGTGGATGCATTTTATTGTGTTTGTTGTACCATCACAACCCTGGGGTATGGAGATAAGAGTTTCTCAACTCAAGCCGGGCGTGTTTTTGCGGTGTTCTGGATCTTGGCAAGCACCATTTGCTTAGCTCAGTTTTTCCTCTACGTTGCGGAGCTAAAGGCGCAGAGCAGGCAACGGGCATTGGTCAAGTGGGTTCTTACTCGTAGGATGACAAATGTAGACCTGGAAGCCGCTGATCTTGACAATGATGGGGTTGTAGGGTGTGTAGAATGTTTTTTTGGAAATTATTTCTGTATTATGGGCTTTGTTTCTGAATTCTTATTTGCTGATGGGTTCTTAATTCTTATATAAAAGTTTTCATGCTTTTCTTCTTCCTTCCTTTTCCGTAGGGCTGCTGAATTTATCATATATAAGCTCAAAGAGATGGGGAAAATTACCCAGGAAGATATTCGCCTTGTAATGGAGGAGTTTGAAGATCTAGATGTTGATCAGTCAGGAACCTTGTCCACATCAGATATATTGCTTGCTCAACCACCTACAATAGAGATGTAACTCTGTCATCATGCTGTGATTTTCCATTTTTCCTGAAAATACAGAGTAATCTGACTTTGAGAACGTGTCTTATAAATTTATAATCTCTATGTTTGCTTACCCTTTCTGTGGTATAAATTCATATACAAACTTCACTATAAAGACATAGTTTATCATCGTGGTTTATTATCGTCACCCCTAAATTGTAGTCCTAATCTGTCTAATCGTTTCGCGAAACAACTGTAGTTTAGTGGGTTAATACTATTCCAAAGCAAAGTCACATTTCGTGGTTGTGGTTTTGATTGAAAACTGAGAGACTGAGTTAGTCCAAGATGATTAAGCTTTATCAACATTGCTAAAGAAAGGAAGAGGGGAAGAAAAAAAGTTTCCTTTATTGTGTCAAGTACAAATTATGAGAAGATTTAGGTTTTAGGTATTTTCTACAGTGCTATCTGCTTCTGCATATATACTATTACTTGTAGAATGGCATAAATCGCTTTCAGATTACCGAATTAGCATTTGACACAACAAGGTTTGTGGTTTACAAATGTGTGCGGTTTGGAAAAGCATATGAAAATAACAATAGTGCTAGGCAGATTATATTTCGTAGATCATATTCGTTAACATGGAAGATTTATTTGTATTTATGAGTGTTATCTATATTAGTGTGTTTTTACCATCGTAGTATATAAATATGATTTCTTTAACATTGTCCTTAAAATATGATCATATATACCTTCAACTTATCCTGACAGTAGGAGGGCTCATTTGGCGCATAAGATTGGATTGTATTTGATACTCGTTATATTCAAAGTGCATATGTTGGAGAAATGAAGAAATTTCGTTTGTACAAGATGTACAATTTACGAACGAAATATAACCAAGCTAATTCTTATTAAGAAGTAGGATTAAAATCATAAATTCTTTTTGGCCATATTTGATGGGCGGAATTTGATTGACCAACTAATCAAATTCAAATTAGTATGTAGATTAAATGTAAAACGCGATTGTTTTCATTGTAAAACAGGATTAAATATGGAATTGGCCAAAAAAAAAATCAGGATTAAGTATGGAAAAAAATGTACTTTTTTTAAGAAAATTTACCTTTTTAGAGAAAATTTATCTTTTTTAATTGTATTGTTTTGAGGTAGTTGAATTGGAGTTTGTTTTTATTCGATCCAATCCAATACAATCTCACATCTAATGTGAACTCCATGTCTTGTAGCTTTAGGTCTCAGGTTCAACTCTGACGGATGGCGAGTTTGATACCTAATTACTTCCTAAGTGTGTTACTTAGTCAAATCATCATCCCTTTAGATTAGAACTGGAATATTAGAATATCTTTATATACAAAAAAAAATGTCATATAGCCTCTTATTTTATAGGAGACTACTTGCATCTCACACGGGTGGTATTTCATTTATCATAATCAGAACCGTTTATTTTCTAAGTCATTATTTTGTGATCACCGTTATAACAAATCAACAAGATTTGAGTCCGTCTAACCTTTTATATGTGTCAAATAAATCAATATTTTTTTTGAACAATTAAGATCCCTAAGATGGCCATTTATTTATTTGATATATGGGAATGTCTAAATTATCTTTAATTTTGTTTATTTTATGCTTAATTGATCTTAAATTCATTAATTAGGACTTGAACATTTTAATTATAATATCTTTCAGCCCAAAAAAGTCCCTTCCGACTACTTCGGTTAGGGTTTAGTGGTGTTACTAGAATTTTGGCTACTTCTGTTTCTTGTTCGGTGTAGCAGCGGGCTTATGGGGTAAGGTGGTTCGTTCATGCGAGGTTCAGACTCGAAAAGTCGTCATTACCAATGAGGACTACGGTGTGTCTGAACTAGTATACGTGGACATGGCTTGTGGTGTGGGCTGAGACAATGGAGACCTTGAGCGCCCAAATGGAATCTCGTCTGGCGATATCGGCGGCCGAGGAGGTGGAATTGGATGTGAATGATGTTAGGTTTCTGGTGGTGGGATGTATGTTGAGGTCGAGGTCGTATAATCGTGATGCACTACTGGCAACCTTGTGAAGAATATGGTATACCCAGGAACCTTTCTCGGCAGTGCCCGTGGGGGAGACAAGGAAGATTTTGTTTTCGTTCGTCACGGCGGCGGACCGACGGAAGGTTTTGAATGGTGCTCCGTGTTCATTTGATCGTGCTCTGTTGGTGCTGGCAGAGACAGACGAGTTAGTTGATCCAGAGGAAGTCCCTCTTGATCTGAACGAGTTCTGGGTTCGAGTCTGTCATCCCTTCCATTTTTTTGACTCCTATCACTGCTGAGAATGTGGGGAATTATGTGGGCTCTTTTGTGAAATGGACAGAGGTCAAAATGCCGATTATTTGGGGAGTTTCCTACGTATTCGGATTGCCTAGCGGCTGGGGGAGCATCTCAAACGTTTCATAACTCTAAAGCTCCTTGCGTATGAACTAGCAAAGCCATTTGAGCTTGAGTATGAACGGTTGCCCTTCTTCTGCCTCTGGTGTGTGTGTCTGGATCATGTGGTTGGTAGGTGTGCGGTGGCTCCAGTGGAGGAGGGGGCTGCCTTACCCTATAGACGAGGGAAGACTGTTGATCATGAGGTTTTTAGTATCCAATCGCAGGAAGGTTTTTGGGGGGCTGTTTTCAGGTTTACTCAACGTACAAAAGGTTTGAATTATGACAGCCAAGTCTCGGGAAAGGAGACGAACAGTGTGCGAAGCTTTGAGCAGGCTTTCAGTGAGGAGCTACCGACTTCTGACCAGGGTGATACTGGGGTGCAACCGACTAGGGGGTGGGGGAGGACCTGGCAAGAGACATCGACTGAATGGGGGGTATGCAGTTGGGAGATCCAGGTCGAGTGGGATAGATGGTTTTGGCCAACGTGTGTCGAACCTTTCGACCAAGGCGCTTAGGCTGGCTACCGAGCGTGGGACTAAGTTGCGGCAGGATCTCTCTTGGGATGCTTTACCTTTCGGTTAGAGGCCCCCGAAATTGGCTTCAATGAATCCAGCAATAGGGGCCGAGCTTTTTTCTGCAGATTCGGTGGAGGACAGATTTTTTTTCTGGGCAAAATTTAGAGGGGTGTATTCAATTTTGGTTTTTAAATGATTTTACCGGGTTTTCAAATCCAGACGTATTCAATTAAGATTTTAATAGATTTTATATAAATCAAGGTGTATTCAATCTATCTTTTAATAGATTGTTTTAAAATTCTTTAAAATCTAGGTGTATTAAATTAAGATTTTAAAATACAATTTATAAATATAGGTGTATTCAAAAGTTGGATGATTTCATATGATTTTTTAAATTGGTGGATTTTGATAGATTTGCTAATGAAAAATACACATATTACTCCACCATCAAAATCATCACACCTCACCTAATATTTCATTGGATTTGAAAAAAAAAATAATCTTTCTTCTCAAAACATTTTTACGTTGTCCCCCTTCCTCATCCTAACTAAAGCGGTACCACCACCACTCTCAGTAATAGAACCAGCACCAGCACCACTGTTATTTTTTTTTTTATGGAAACAGTTATTCAAAAGAGAAGACAACATAACAAGATATATTAATAACATATGTTACATGGAACAAGACCAAATCCCCATCTGGAAATACAAAACCATAAAGAGCCAACTAACAATCCAAGTTTGACTTATAACAAGCTCACGTTTCATTCTTACCCCTCTTTATGTTCTTTCCTCCATTTCCCTTGGTTTATTGGATTGAACATTCTATTTGCAGTTACTTTCCTAATTTTTTATAACTTTGACTGGTTACTTTAATGTATTTTGATTTTTGTTTTTATTCTTTTTTTAATGATAATTACGATGATAAAACGTTTTATTAAGCTAATTTCGTTTGGAAGAGTGTGACTATGGTCTTGTTTCATTGTTTTTGTACGAAATTTTGTCTATTGAAAGAAGTCATGTCTGATACTTTGTAGTATGTGACTGTCATCACCGAATGGTAATGGGGAGAAGAGAAATGAGGAATGTGCACATCTGGTCTTGTTAGACATGGTTTATATTTATAAAATCCATAGAAACACTTCAAAATCTATATAAATTTATTACAAAATCTATTAAAATTTGAAATGATTTGAGTGAAATCATATAAAATAAGGTGAAATTATATAAAATCCATTATAATTCTAAATCATTTAAAATCTATTAAAACCCATTAAAATCTCAATCGAAACACCCTCCTTAGTTATGGAAGATGAGTCCATGGTTGAGAAAAAAAGGAAGTTCGGAGGGTTTGGGTATTTTCTTGTAGACAAATAATTAGGGAAATGGGGAAGACCGGGTTCAACAGATGTGGCTGGTGGTTCAAGTTATGGGTTTTCAACTAGCAAGTTAGTGGTGGGTTTTCTACTGGCAAGTCAGTGATGGGGGCAGCCCATCACGAGCAATGAGTATCCTTTGCTGGAACGTCCGTGGGCTGGGATGCCCACGGCTTATGAGGGTGCTGAACTATTTCTTCTGAGCCTACTAACCAGGTATTATGTTTTTAATGGAAACTAAAAAATCAGTTAGGTAGATGGATTGTGTTCAACATGCATTGGGGGTGGCAGGTGGTTCTTGTGTGGGCAGGGAAGGATTAAAGGTGGTTTAGCTTTGTTGTGGGCCCATGGGGTTAAGGTCTCTGTTCTTTCTTATTCTCCGGGTCATATTGATGCTATGATTGAGGGTGTATGAGGTATTCCCGTTCGTTTTACGAGTTTTTATGGAAATCCGAATGCGAATTTACAGAAGTGCTCTTATGAACTATTGTGTAGGCTTAATTATGATGTTGGGAGTCTGTGGATTGTTGAAGGGAATTTTAATGATATTGAGGTTTCGGGGGAACAACTGCGTCGTAGAACCCGACCTTTTCATCAGATTAGGGGTTTCTGTGATGCCTTGGAGGATTGTGGACTTCTAACTCTACATTTCCATGACTACAAGTACACTTGGAGTAACAGGTGGGAGGGAGATGAACGGGCTGAGGTAAGACTTAATAAGGTAGTGGCTAACCAAACATTTTTTTTCAGCTACACTCGTGGGTTCTCATATACCATGTGAATTCTTGGGCTTCTGATCATCTGAAAATTTTGATTCGGTTCATTACACATGTTCCTAGCGGTCGAAAGCAGCACAGATTCTTTTTTTGAGGAGGCGTGGGTATCATCTGAGGGATGCAAAGAGGCTATTCAGGCTAGCTGGGTGGATTTACATGGTGCTGATGTGGTGGGGAAAATCAACCATGTTGGGAGGGTCTTTCAGAAGTGGAGTGCTTCCTCTTTGGGCAGCATCCCCCGGAGAATTAAACATATTCAATCCCGCTTAGATGCCTGTCCGCCTACTGCTTCCTCGGCTTTTGACTTTGACTTTTTGTTGGGCTGGATAAGGACTAGATGGATTCAGGGCTCACGATGAGCTTTTGTGGCGACAAAGGCTGAGGGTGTCATCGTTAAAAGAGGTAGACAAGAACACATGGTTTTTTCATCACTTTGCTAAAGAATAGGGACGAAAAAACTTCATTCATGGGGTGTTTGATGAGTAGGGGCACTGGCGGACTTCGAATGAAAAAGTAGGGGATACTTTTTTGTCTTATTTTAGTCATCTCTTAATTCTATGAGGCTGTTTTATATGGGGTATATTTTGGATGCTATGAATCCAATGCTAGACGTCTCAGATAATGTGGAGCTGAGTCGACCCTTCGAGGGGAGGGAAATAAGGAGGCCCTTTTTAGTATGTTCCCCACAAAGGCATCGGGGGTTGATGGAATGCTTACGTTTTTTCTATCAGAAGTATTGGGACATTGTGCCACCTAATGTTTTTTGTCTGGCGGTGCACGATGGTGCAAGTGTTTAGTCATTCAACCATACTATGATCACTCTTATCCCAAAAGTGGAACTTCCCACTAAATAACTACTTATCATTATTTCATACTGATTTGGACATTAGAGACAATTAAGCTAACACTACACCAGTGCCCTTCTCTGACCACTGATTGCCATCCTATGATCACATTATCTCATCAGATACTGATTTGGGCATTAGAGACTGTTAGACTAACATTACATCAGCGATCTTTTCTGACCACTGATTACCTTCCTCTGACCATCGATTACTCTCTCTTTATAAAATAAAACATTTATAAAGGAACGTAGAACGATTGGGACAATCAAAATCTTACTTTTAAATTGATCCATTTTATGCATCAATAAATTTTATATTTTAGTCGGTATAATTTAATTGAAGATAAAGCAGATGAGTTGAATCACATGAGTACATACATTGTTTTTTTCTTTTGGGCCAGCAAGACCATGACTTCTTCATTTTTTTTTTGTTAAACAAACAAGACCTTGACATTATTGAGATTAACAAGACCTTTGATGATGATGGTCCAGAACTCATAAGGCAAATCCAAATTGGACCTCAAAGCAATGGCTCTACTATGTCAAGTTGAAATGATTATGGGGCGGGCGCACCGCGGACCCCATACATTGTCCCGGCACCTGGATAATCATCCACCCCACATGGGCCCACCTCAGCCAGTGGATCCATTTTTAGGTATCATCACATCATACGCATCAATGCCGACCAATGCCCCACTTCAAATGGTTGATAACTTCCACATTATACTGGACCTATTAAAAACTATCAATTATTAGCCAAAAAAAGAATCAATTTGATTTGTTACTTACCAAAAAAAAAAAACGATTTGATTTTAGGTGATAATACGTTTAGGTGGAAGTCCCCAAGTTCTTAATAGAAAATAAGACATCAAGAATTGAAAAATCACATATGAACAAAAAAAAATATTCTTAAAAAAACATGAATGGAGTAACTACAGCCTACTATTCACTTTTTACTTTCAATTTGTTTTGTTAATTTTTATGATTTTAATAATTTTTACAAATTAGAATGTGTTTTTATTATTTTATTTTTGATTTATTACTCAGAATACTTTCCGAATTAGATTTCGAATCTCAATTTAGTCCTCAAACTAGGGACGGGGGCTGTTTTGGGCTGGAAGGGCTATAGCCCTTTCCACCCAAAGTGGCTCCCTTGATAATTATTGGATTAGCCCATCCAATAATAAATATTTAACCCAATTAATTTAGACTTTAGAAAAAAAAAACTAATAACAAACAATTAAATAATATCATATCAACCTCAAAAGGCTTAAAACCAAAGTGAAAAGTAGGCATTAGCAAACCATACATCTCATTTCAGCATTTTTTTTTTCAAATTCATCTCACAATTTTTTTCTCCTTTATTTTCTTCAAAATTTTTATTATGTTTATCTACTATCAAATCTTCGAAGCATAAAGTATTACTTTCTAATATTAGTTTTAAATATAAATCGAATGAATAGTTCTAGTTTTGGAAATTTGAGTATTAGAGGTTTTTTTTTTTTTTAGGTATGACAATTTGAAATTTTGAAATGGAAGTTGGGGTTTTTGTATGAGTAATTGAGACATAAAGCTATGACTATGAGGCTTGCATTGGCATGCTAGTTGCTATTGTGGGAAATAAGGTTAGTAAATGTTTTGCTAATTGTTGATATTGAATGTTTGATTTAATAGAGTAAAAATCCTCACTCTTCTTGAGTAATGTCAAATATTGATGAACATAACTTTAATAGACAACTGTTGTTTAATTTATAGGCGCATTCGACATGTATTGATTTTTCCTGTTTCAATAGTAATGGACTTTTTCATCTATATGAATTATAAAGAATCAATTTCAAAATAAAATAAGTGATTGATCTCTTGATTGTATGACCCTCCATAGTGAAAGAAATTTTACTTGTACTAATAATAATGAAAAGATAATAGAGGATCTTGACACTCTTAAGTTTCGAAGGGTACAATTTAAAATTAAAAAGTAATAATTTGTATTTGCAAATTTAATTATGATTTTTTGTTGTAATTTTTTTTGCAATCAAATTTTTACTTATATATATTAATGTATTTGAAGAGTACGACTCATTGCTTCTTTCTGATTAGTTGTATCTTTTTATATTTATTAATAAAATTTATTTGTACCGTTGAGTTTGTTCTACATCTAACATGCAAGTTAGCCCAGCCAAGATTTGGATTCAAGAACCGTCTTTGGCTCAAACGCGAGATCATAACAATATATTGTTAAAGCATCTTCTAGCAGATCTATTGCACCAAAAGTTAATAGTGTTACACACTCTATTTAGGATGAATACGTAGGAACAAGACAGTGGATGTTTTATTTTGTAGTAAAATATTTAAATAAATGAAAGAAAAATATGATGAACAAATGATCATTCCATGAAAACGTGAACAGATGATCATTCGCCGTTGACCACTCGTTCATGTAGGTCTTTCGAGGCTCAACGATTCAGAAACTCAACAAAGAGCCAAAGCTTCTTCCTACGCCTCTCGTCTTCATTCAGCAACATAACAAGGTAAGCTCCGTTCCTTACACTTTACCATATTCTCCTTCAAATTTATCTGAAATTTTCAAGTGTAGGAAACAAAGATTCAAACTCATTCCAGTGTCAATGGACCCGAGTGCCGAAACCGCATCTCCAACTTCCCTCAGAGGCCAAAACAACAAGGATCTCAACACTTTAGTGGTGGGTGCAACTGGGTACATTGGGAAATTTGTGGTGAAGGAATTGGTTAATAGAGAGTTCAATGACAAAGCCATTGCTATGGAGAAGAATGGAATTAGCGGTAAAAATAATAAAGTTGAGACCTTGATGTAAACTTATTCATACATACTTAAGATCAAATATCCTTCAAAGATCACAACACATATAATCAAGAGATAATATAAATATGAAGAAACAAGTTTAGAGTCAAGGAAGAGCCTGGTTTAGACATCTTTGTAAACAAGAACCAACAATATCAATCTTCTCCTCTCTTGCAGATCAAAAGGCATAAGTTTAGAATAGGTTTTAGCTCTGGTATAAAGCGTAGTACCTGTGACAATGGAGACCAATATTTGTGTGCACCTAGATTCCTATAGTATACTTACCACATAACAAGTATGAATCCTAGATGACTTTCAATAGGGCACTAATTAGATTTAAGTTTCATAAATAGCTTAAATCTTATTCAATAGGAATTCATAAATAGATTCTTAATTCACTATGAATACTATTAGTTTTAACTCTCGTTAACTTGCCTCACAAGTCACCATCTTATACTCAATATTCCAACATTCTCCCACTTGATTATAAGAGACAAAATCAACAAGAACAATATGACTTAGAAACAAAAAGTGATCATTGAGTCCTCAAAAGTATTAAGAATTAAATCCTACACAACAGTCACTGATGTTCTTAAATCATAGGACTATAAGAGTTTTGAGAAAACATAGTTTTGAGAACAACAACAAAAGTCCAAACAATATAACAAATACATCACAAAAGGTTTTGAGAAAACATAGTTTCTGAAATCTGATGCATTTAGTGAAAGCTCACAAACACAACATTGTAGTTTTATCAGGGAATATTAAAAGTTATGAAAATCATAACATAATACGAGAATCCACAATTTGAAACAACAAATTAAACACAAACCTGCTTTACTCTCACTAATGAAGTGATTCAAAAAAATCTGTAAGTCCCATTTTTTATACATAAGAATGGAACTCTCTCGCGGGAAAAGCCTTTGTTAATGGATCAGCAAACGACTTGGTATTTATGTATATTTGACATTTTCTTGTACCAACAAGTATTTCACTTCCACCAAGCATGTGGGAGATGTTCTCTTATTTTTCTTAGAGAAGAATACAGTTGATGTGTTATCACAATATAGTGTGATTGTCTTTTGAATGGAGTCAATGACCACGAGTTCTTTCATGAAGTTCTTAAGCCACATGGTCTGCTTGGTTGCATCATAGACAACAATGAATTCAACATGCATTTTTGATGTGGATATAGTGGTTTGCTTTGCAGTTTTTCAAGACACTGCTTCTGTAGCGACTCGAAGATTTGAGAAAAGTAAAAATGACGGTTTTCCTCTGAAGGTCAAATGCTGACTTTTTTATCGAGACATTTTCTAGACAATCCGAAAGAATCGTTAATAAGGTCTTGGTTTCATGAGTTAATAGGCAGGCGATATTGTAAAATTAGAGATCGACTAGGTTAGATATGGGTAAAAACCAATTTGGGGTATTTTGGTAATTTTGGATATAAGGGTATATTGGTAATTTTACAAGAAGACTCTAGGGTAGTCTAGAACCATCTATTTTCCCTCTCTTACTTTCTCCTTCCATCGACCTACTATGCCTATATAATATATATATATACATGTGTGAGAGAGATTGTGTGTGAAAGGGTACCTCGATGGGTGGGTGGTGGCCGACATGAATAAATGAGAAAAGCCATGAAAAGGTCACAGAGAAGGGAACTAGGAATGAAGAAGGAAAGAAAAGAATGGAGAAAAGAGAAAAGAGAAGGAAATGAAGGAAAGAGAAGATATGAGGGATAAACGATGAAGATAAATGAAGTGGTCGTGTGCCCTTCATTTCGAAATATTGGTTCTGAGCTTAATAACAAGGAAATAGGCGATCTAAAACCTTTATAAAGACCCTTAGATCCATCAGGGAGAGAAACCAGGCCTTGTAGACGCAGGAGATGGTCTAAGACAGAAATCTGAACAGCTTGGGTTGAACTATTAGGTACGTTTTTTTTTACATTTTGAATCTATAGATCTTGTCATGGAATTAATTCTATAAATTTGGATGCATAAAATATTGAAGGAAATGATAAATTCTAGTTCGGTCAGGATCGCAGGTCAGTTGACATGAATAACAGATAAACGGGTCACGTTGGGAGGTAGACGATGACACTATAGCAACGCGTGGCAACCACACACAGAGAGCTTTCACCGACGTGTGAGGGCATATGTGGTGGCACCTCTAATGGCCGTCAACATGAAAATTCTCCATTTTGGGATTCTGGGTTCATTGGTACAAGAATCAGGTTATCAGACATCGTGTGAGTATAGTTTTAGATGTTCAATGTAGTCTGTGCATATTCTAAATTTCATTTAAATTTCGAAAAACATAGAGGATTTAATTATGGAATTATTTTTAATATTAATGATTTGTAAAGGTAATTCGGATGAATGAAAAATTATAAAAATATCGAAAGAGGAAATTGGGCTAGTATACAATTTATGTAAAAACAACATTTTTGCTTTCTTAAACTACCATGCAAGAATTAAGATAAAATGTGATTATTGTCAGACGGGAGCAAGACTGGGTAAAGATATCAAAATAATTAGGAACGGGTCTTGTCAGCTTCAACTGTCAGCAAGAAGATATCGCCACATGTTGAATTTCTATCTAGTGAAAACCCAACCATATCATAATCGAAGTAGGCCACCAATTCCAGAGTGTTAGAACCTCCATAGATTATTATGAAATGCTTAGTTTACTGTAGGTATCATAGTACTTTCTTTCTAGCAATCTAGTGAGCTTCACATGGATTTGATTAAAACCTACCCAGAAATTTGGCAGCAAAAGCTAAGTTTAGTCTAGTGAATGCTTGTGCATACATAATACTCCCCACTAGAGTTGCATAGGGTTTATCTTTCATCTTAGCCTTTTCTAGTTCAGTTTGGGAACATTGATCCTTATGCAATTTATCACCTTTGTTCACTGGGACATCGTCTTTTGAACACTTATCCATGTTGAACCTTTTAATTACCCTCTCAATATAGTTCCGTTGGGACAGTCGTATAAGTCTACTACATCTATCTCTCACTATCTCAATTCCTCGAACAAATTGAGCATTACCAAGCCCTTTCATTTCAAAACTAGCATGTTGCATGTTCTTAGTGTCGTCTAATAGTTCCATATCAAAACTAGCTAGCATTATATCATCAACATATAAAATCACGAAGATGAATTTTGACCCACTGACCTTAAGGTAGATGCAGTCATCATGCTTGTTTTCTGAAAAGTCAAAACTAGTCACCAATTGAACAAACTTTAAGTACCACTATCATGAGGCTTGTTTGAGTCCATAGATTGAGTTTCTCAACTTGCATACCATAGACTCCTTCCTGCTTTCAACAAATCCATGTGGTTGTTGTATGAGGATCTGCTAATACAATATCCTATATAAGAATGCAGTATTTACACCCATTTGATGGAGCTCAAGATCATAGTGAGCGGTTAATACCATGATCACCCTTAGAGAATCCTTAGATGAGGCGAGTTAAAAACCATCAGAATAGTTAATGCCCTTCCTTTGAGTGAAATATTTGGCTACTATACTAGCTTTATATCTTTCAATTTGTCCTTGTGAATCCCTCTTGGCTTTGAACACCCATTTGTAGACAATTTACCTTACACCATCTAGATGCTAAACTAGTTCCTAAACTTGATTCTATTCCATAGAGTGAAACTCTTTATCCATTACTTTCTGCCATAATGTTACTTTAGGACTTGCCATAGCTTCTTGATACGTAAAGGGATCATCTCCAGGCTCAATGTGATACTCGATTTCTTATAAATACACTATATAGTCAAGTGGTATAGCTGACTTCCTTTGTCGTACTGATCATCTATTGAGAAGTTGTTCTTGAACTTCTTATGTTGTAGTTTCAGTTTGATGGTCCTGATGTTCTATGCCATGAGTCAGGTTTTCTAGAGCTAGAGAGGTGGTTCAAGTGCTGGATCAGTGTTTGAGTGAACTTGGGATTCGTGTGGGATAGCAGGAATCTGAGCCAACCCAACTGAGCTTCCTAAACTTGTTCCTGGGTTGTCATCAGATGTCTTTAGTCATCAAAATCTAAGATGTTCACTACCATGTAATCAGTCCCAAAATCTTCCAAAAACTTGGCATTGTGGGTTTCCTAGATCCGTGTGTTCAAGTGAGGGTAGTAAAATTTGAAACCATTGGATTTTTCAAGATATCCAATGAAGTATTAGGATTTAGATCTGCTATTAAGCTTCTTCTCATTCGGGTTGTGTAATTTGGCTTCAACTTTGCATCCCCAAATATGCAAATGACCTAGACTACGCTTCCATCCTTTCCATAACTCGAAAGGTGTTCTAGGAATAGCCTTAATTGGCACACGATTGAGCACATAGTTGGTTGTTTTTGGTGCTTCTCCTCATAGGTAATGAGGTAGACCTGCTCTACATTTTAGGATTCTTACCATGTTAATCAAGGTTTTGTTATTTCTCTCTGCCACTCTAGTTTGTTGTGGTGTGTAGGATGTTTGATGACGAGCCACGATTCCATGCCTTTGCAAGTAAAGGGAAAAAGGACTTTTCTACTAACTTATTAGTAAACCTACCATAATACTTGTGACAACTCGGAAATTCGAAAAAGGAAAATTTGGAAAATTGGAAGGAAATGACGATTTTCCCCTAGTTATAAGGGCCGAAAGTTGACTTTTTGATCATGACCTTGTTTGGACTTTCTGGAAGTACCGTCGGATAGGTCTCGGGACGTTGAATCCGTAGACAGGCGGCATGCGTCAGGAGTCTGGATGAAAAAGTTATGGATTGAGGAATGCTAGGGGCATTTTGGTCATTTGTGTATAGAAGGGCAAAATGGTAAATTGCCACGGTAGAGCGAATTGGATAATTAAGTGGCTGATTCAGCCTATTTGGATGAGGATTATTATTTATGTGACATCTGTCACTTGCTTATGTTAATTAGTGGCAATGGTGATCAGTTTGAATTATGGATTTAGACGTTTGTACAAAGGATAAAACAGAGACCATGCTTACTTGATCGATCTTACCAGCATCAACTAAACCCATTTGAGAGCTGATGTAATTGAGATGGAACCGTGAGGGATTATAGAACAAAAGTAGGAAGAAAAACCCAGTTGTACCCAGAAAACCCAAAAACTATAAATGGACTTTAGGATCGAATTCGAATTTTTAGACGTTGATGAGTGAAATTAACCTTGAATTCAGCTTCCTGAGATTGAGACGAGTCGAACCCAATGAAATTCGAAGCAAATTGGACTCATTTTGAACTAGAACAGAGAAGGGGAGGACCTTGAATTTTCGAGATTGAGTTGTGTTTCTAGAGGGATTAAATGATGAAATTGGACTTGGAAATATGATTATGAGGGTCCAACGAAGCTTTTGGAGGTATCAATTGAAGGAAAATGATGGAGATTGATGACCTTCGAAGACTGCACAGTGTTCTGTGTTCTTTACAAATTCGAGTTCAGTTCGAGAGGATTAAGGTAAGGTTTCAGGTAATTGAGTTCACAGAACCTAAATTGGATATATAACGATGCTAGTGGATGGTTTAATTGTAGGAATTGACATTTAATTGATGGCGAATTAAACGGGTCGTGTCGCGGGTCGAAGGTTCCGTTTGCAGAACAGCCGAGTAAGGACGATGACTGTAGCTGCACTGTAACAGGCGCGTGGACTTCACGCGCAGCCACTCACAGCGGCACGTGGAACTGATTCCCGAGGTGAGTTGAACATGACTTTTGTCCTATGCAATGTAACAAACATTTTGGCGTTGATTTCGAGTCAATTAGACACCGTTTCGATATTGTTTCGAGGGCCCGAAGGTTTATGTTATGTGTTTAATTAATATTTAATTCCCAAAAAATTAAGGGGAATTGATATGATGTTACTTAAGTCCTTAGTGACCCTGAGTAATGATTTTGGACAGGATTCGAGATTCTTGGAAAATGTCAGAAATTACGGAAATGCGTGCAGCTCGGAAAGCGAGCGGTTTGGACGGTGTGTGAGTAGACGTTTGTTTTATAAATTGACATGCATGCATAGTTAAATTTTTTACATGATTTATGGCGTGATTTGAATTTCAATGATTTGATATGATTATTTCGGGATTTAATGATTATTTTAATCGGTGTTTAGGGTACATTTTTCGAGAAATTGTGAAATTACTGTTTTGGGCCAAAGCCCGGGATTTGAGATTGATTTTGAGTCGGGAAATGGATTTGGTGGATTTATAATGCTTTTTGAGGTATTTTATGGATTTATGTGAAAATGGCAACCTTGGTTGCGGTTGCACGGATTTGCATAACATTGATGATTTTGGGCTAGGCCCGGGATGTTAAAAGGATATTTTGAACAGTTGTGTGAGTTAATGATTTTAATGATAAAATGATGGAATTGAATGATTTTTGGATATGATTTTACGGATTTACGTGCATTGAATTATTTAATGATTTTACGGATTTACGAGAAATGAGAAATGAGATTTGGGCATGTGGCCCTGTGATAAATGATTTTAATGATGATTTTGATTGTGTATTGATGTTTGATGCCCCCAGACGTGTAATTCCTGGGTAGAATTCGGATGTGTAATTCCCGAAGTGACTCCAGATGTGTAATTCCTGGAGGGACTCCAGATGCGTAATTCCCGGAGGGACCGGATGTGTAATTCCCGGTGAGGCTGGATGTGTAATTCCCAGCAGGATGACGACTCTGGATGTGTAATTCCCAGAGGATCTTCGAATGTGTAATTCCCGAGTTATATGCTTTGTTATGTGATAAAATGGTTTTATGAAATGATTTAAATGACATTTGGGCTTGAGAGCCGGGATTTGATGTTTTCATGAGATTGGGCTAGAAGGCCGGTGATGTTTTTCATATGTTGATTCTATGCATGCATAGTTTGATAAACTGGATAAACAACCAAAATAACCACACAATATTACATTACACGTACTGTCAGCCCAGGGAGAAAGTACGATACAACCAACGATACAACCAATCAACGGCATCACAGAGCATGGTTACAAAGCAAGATAAGGATAAAACCCTACTATGTGAACTAACTACACCGCAACGGGAAAACTTTATGCCTCTGCCTCTACCTCGGCGTTAGCCCCCAAAACTTGTACCACGACCTGGAGGGTATTAAAACAGAAAAGTGTGAGTGGACTAAAACAAATGGTTATGAAAAACAGTTTAAAGAAATTAGGGTCCACCCTCCAGTTTCAAAACAAGCATGCATAACTAAGTGTCCGAAAAACACTTATATAAACCGTATGGAAACCGTTACAGTAGATAACTATAAAACCATGTAAAACCGAAGGTAACATCAACGAATCAAATCTGCTGGATCCATCCGAGTCTTTAAACTCATATATCAGGCCTTACAGGGATATCAACGAGTCTTTAAACTCAAAACACAATCAAGGCCTCGGGGGACATCACAGTAACCGAGTCTTTAAACTCAACATGTCTCAATCAAGGGCCCTCCCCCGTCATCAATTAACCGGTTCTTTAAACCCAAAACCAGATCCAGCAATCGTACCGGGTCTTTAAACCCAAAATCATGTGTAAATCATAACAAATCCCGGATCCATCGTTATCCAAATTCCAAAACCAATCCGAAATCACATTTTATCAAATAGGACTTATGTCCGAATTTCACGTTCAAATCCCGAATATTATTCACAAATCATAATCAAATAATCATTAAAATGTAATATGCACAAATCGTATAAAATCACTCATCAAACCATCATCAAAGTATCGGAGAAACCATAGTCTCGAAATACGTAAAAATACGATAAATCACATCGAAAAGCATGCATTCACGTAAAGCAGAAATATCATAAATGTAATCATAAAATCATATATAGAAACATAAAACAAGGGAGTAAAAACAATTATGCATGCTCGGTTAGAAATCAAAAGTCCACTCACGAAGTTCGAACGCGTCAATCGTGTCTCGTACGCTCCTCGGTTGCCTCGGGAATGTTCTGGCCTGTCAAAGATCACAATTTGGGTCATAAACACTTCCATTAAGCTTACATTAATTTCCCTAATTTTTTGGGATTTTTCGACATAATTAAATTAAAATCCTAAACCTTCGAACTCTCCAAACTATCCCGAACGACGTCCGATCAACTCGAAATTTAACTCAAAATGTTCGTTACATTGAAAGGATCAAATCACATGTTGACCGTGACCGGAGATGGCCTCACGCGCCCTCACGCGCCGCCCAAAGTGGCTGTGCATGAAAGCCATGCGCCTTGCACAGTAAGCTACAGTGTTGTCTTCTCGACCCGACTCACTGCTAAACGGGTCACAAACCCGCGACACAACCCGGTTCAAAATCCTTCAATTCCAGCTTAATTCCTTCAGGTTTTCCACCAAAATCCTTCCATTGCATGTTAATTTAGGTTCTCCATTACTAATTACACACATCAAGCCTTTAATCCAACATTTCTCTCAAGATCAAACACACGGTCTTAACTTTCGAAACTCACTCAAATCGACTCAGTTTTCAAATTAAATGATACAGAAGCATCGTAAGACTTGAATAAACGTTCTACAATAACCAATTTTACAAATCCTTACCTGTAGGTAGTTGTCCTCAACCTCGAAATTTTCAAGAAACTGGAACTTCAGTTCTTGGCCAAACCACACTCAACTCCCTTCGATTTTGGTGTGGTTGAAGTCGAAATGAGTCCAGAAGACTGTTTCTAACCTCCGTTTAGCTCCTCTCAACTCACAAATTAAATTCCAAAATTTCCCTCCATTTTCCCAGTTTTTCCCGATTCTGGTTTCTCTCTAGTTTCTCAGTTTTTTCCTCTAAAAATGATCCTCTCGACTCACTCTAACCCCTCTATTTTCAATTCGTCCTTCACAGCAACCTAAGGGAATCTTAGTCCCTCTGTGTCTCTGTTTCCCGCAAAGGACCCAAAACCATTACAAAAATGTACCCGTGCTCTGTGTTCTTCACAGTCCAACAGCACGCCTAAACTCCACTCAGCCCACACTGCCACTAACCCAGCCTTCCTTAGTGACAATTGTCACTTGATTTGTTAAACAATTCACTTAACAAATTAAAAAATTCACACAACAAACCACCATGGCTAATTTCAAACTGCACCCTCAAAATTACCATTTTACCCCTCCTTCACAAAATTACCAAAATGGCCTTTCTCGTTCTAGAATCGTAACTTTTTCGTCCGAGGTCCTTTTTCAGCGTGCCGCCTGTCTACGGACTTTGGGCATCGAGACCTACCTAATGATCATCGAATTGTGTGCAAATAGTGGTCGAGCAAAAAGTCAACAATTTCCCCATTTTCGACCTAATTACGAAAATGCCCTCAAACTTCCGAACGTTATAACTTCTTCTCTGATCGTCGGAATCGGATGTGCCACCTGTCTACGGACACGTGACGTCCCGAAATACGTCACAGTCATCGATTAACATCCGTTCGACCTGCCAAGCAAAAAGTCAACTTTTGGCCATACTATTCACAAGGGTAAAAACGTCTTTTCATTTATCATTTTACAAATTTACATCCTTTGCATTTCCAGGGCGTTACAGCCTCGGGCTCCCACGTGACATTCTTCACGTCACAATCCTCTCGTAAAAAAACAAAGAGGAAAAGTGACCCAACATAACACCCTATCTGCTCAACCCTAGATTTGAACCGACCACACACCAAGCTCAAAATCATCTCCGAGTTTGCCCCGTTACTCCACCAATACGTGAGATGCATCCAATATGTACTCCTCGAGCACTAAAACCTGAAACAGCTCACAAACCCAAGAAAATTCCAAAGACAAAATGAACGTGTACACTATCCAGCATATCCTCTCGATAAACCCCAAAGGCCCAACCAACCTACGTCTATCAAAACGTTACAATCCCGGATCACCACACTTGCTACCAATATAGCATCGGTCGAGGTACCAATACCTATGTCCCAACCAAGTTGGGTCAACTCTCGATAGAAAAAAAGCCTAAACCCTCAAGAAATAAAAAGTGTGTGTGGCCCCGGAATCCATTAACACTCAAGAAACACGACCAAAGAGAGAGAAAATACCTAGCACCACTCATCGACCTCCCGGGATCTGAAGCACCCGTAACAAACAACGGAACTACGCATAGGTCAACACCCCAAACATTATCTGAGTCTACACTTAACACAACACCCAGGATATAACTGCACTTCTAGTAGGCAAAATCGCTCGAGGATACAGTATCCGAGTGTCCATTCAAGAATACAGTATCTTAGCGCTATCCATATATAAACTACTCGAGAAAACAGAGTTTAGTTCTGAACGTCTGAGTGCGGACCGACCTAGGAAAACGGAACCCAACTCTGGACGTCCGAATCATAGCTCAAATAACCAGCCTCAGGAAAACAGAGTCATGCTCTAGACATATGAGACTAACCACAACACGCTCAGGGAAATAGAGCCCAACTCTAGACGTCTGAGCGCTACCCCCAATATCCAGCCCAGGGAAATAGAGTCGTGCATTGGACGTCTGGGCATTAATCGCTTCGGAGGACAGTTGGCCTACGCAATATTTTACAAGTAACAAGAGAACACATATTTACAACATATATCTATTCCTTAAAAAGCCAAATCATAATTTCTAAATCCGAGCGTAAGTCCAAACACAATTTTCATAAACTTCGTAAAACCTATACTCGAAACCAATTTAAAATTCCCGAAAAATCATCAATAATCATTTGAAGACCAGATTCAAATCAATGTCACATAATTTATACAATCACATTCCAAGTCAAACTCAAATTCCAAACCAGGCTTCAGCCCAAAAATCGTAAAAACATCTAGTAAAACGTGCACTTCAAATAGTTCCATAAAATCGTAAAAAAAAACATCATAATCGAACCAACACCACATAAATCAAGTACGAAAAAATTTAAAATCTACTATACACGGGACTCATATCTCAAAGACAATATATTCAATATCCATGCTCTTATACCAAGTTGGCAGGACCCGTCTTTAATTTACTTGGATAATCACGCTGGTCCTACTCCCGTCTGACAACACTTCTTAAAATTATCAAGATTCTTCCTTAAATTTGTCACACAAGGGATCTTTTCTAATTTTATCCGTATTTACATCTTGATATGCCAACCACATAGAGTCCAACTGTAAGGGATTACCGCCCACATCCAACCTACTAATCCTGTCCAACAATAGAAACTGTTCGGTCAACTCTTTTCAAGCACTAGCTTAATAAATGATTATATTAATTAATTACTGAACATTATATTGGAAACTATTTCAATTCCATATTAATAATATATTTAAAAATACAAAAAATACTTAGAATATTATATTTCCAGACCTTATACAAGTAATCAATTCTTAACTATACGTTTTTTAATCAATTTCCATAATTTATCCATTTATCATAAACTACCTGTCAGGACCCACTCCTAATCCCCCGGGATTAAGGGCTAAATCCCGATCCCGTCTAACTTACGCATGACACGAAGGCTAAACTGACGTCCAACCTACATGTGATACGTAAGTCAGACAAGGGATTTACGATTCAACCGTCCAGAACTTTCGAACATCCCCGAATGCGCAAAGTCTACTGTGGATCGTTCGTATGATGTCTCCGTCTCTCTCGACTAACAGCCTGCACCGCAACAACCTGGAGGATATCGAAAACACGAAAAGACTGTGAGTGGACAAAAATAAAGTTTAAGTTAAAAACAGTTATCAGAAAATACATACATTTATACCCTCCGCGTAAAAACCATTGCATGCATATAAATTTCATATCATAAAACCATGTACGAAAATCAAACACATTTTCCTTTTTCCAAATCCCGGGCCTCAGCCCAAAACCACAAAAAAAACCGTTTCATCCGGGTCACTGCCCAAAAAATCATCATCAAAACTCAGTGAATACCAAACACATTTAAAACCACATTCTCATCCATCGAACCTGCTGGATCTATCAGAGTCTTTAAACTCCCGAGTCTTTAAACTCAATCTAGGCCTCAATATAATCCGAGTCTTTAAACTCCCGAGTCTTTAAACTTAACAGGCCTACGGGGGAAATATCAATATATCCGAGTCTTTAAACTCCCGAGTCTTTAAACTCAATCCGGGCCCGTCCCCCGTCATAATCATATCCGGGTTTTTAAACCCAATAAACAGATCCAGCAAATCTAATCCAAAACCAGTTGAAAACCATTTCTAAATCCATATCCAAACCCGAATCCGAAACCACTGGTCCGATGCCCTTCTAGGATCCAGAACCGTCATTCCGAATCCAAATCCAGAACTCATATCCATTTTCTTTCCAGATTCGAGTCCACAACCATCATTCCGTAAGCCGGCATCCGAAATAATGATTCCGAACCCCAAACCCGGAAATCCATTTTCAGGTACCGAATCGAATCCCGAATCGTCACCTGGAATTCAGATTCCAAAACCCAAAACCACATTCCGAAAACCACTTTTGAACTGGGCTTCAAGCCCAAAAACACTTTTCAAAATCCTTTTACTTCCTTTGAAATCAAATCTTGTTTCAAATCCCAAAACCATTTCATTAAAACCAGGGTCAAATCACGATATTTATCAAAACCTCGTAAAACGTGAAAACCGTCAATTCCTCGAAAAACGTGCAAATACCGTAAACCATCACAATCATAAATCCAATCATAGAATCAAGTATATAAAACATATAAAAACATATATGCATGCATGAAGAGTTAGAAAGCAAAGTCCACTCACAGACAATTCCGACGTTGCCTCGATACGCGCGCATTTACGCCGTTCCCGGCCATTCCGCTACCCTCGGCTTTCCCGAACCTGTCCAAAGTCCATAATGAGGTTACTAACTACTTCACAAAAGTCCTACTCAACACCATAACTTTTCCGAACTTCTAAGCTTACTTTAAACGGGACCCTAAACCTTCGATCCCGCAGAACTAACCCGAAACAACGCCCGATAGTCCCGAAACCTATCCCAATAGATTCGTTACAACGATTAGACCAAAAACCTAGTTGACCACTTCCCCGGAAACCACGGCACGCGCCTCCACGCGCCGCCCAAAGTGGCTGCGCGTGGGCCTCACGCGCCTGTACCAGTGCACTGTTCATCGTCTTCTTCAATAGTTGAACCGGTCTGAACCGGCGTACCCGGTTCTCTGCCGTTCCTTCACCATTTCGACTCCTCTCTTCACCAGTCTCACCATCCAGTCCTAAGAAACCTATTCCCCTCACTCTAACACGACGACTAAGCCTCTAGATCATCGTCCCAAACTCGAAAGAAAAACCCGTTCTGTCCCCTGTTTTTCCTCCCGGCCAACCAGTCACTCCCCCGTCGTGGCAACCATCTTAGACGACTCCTAGGAACCTTTTGAACCTAACAGGACTCACCAAACACCTCGACTCAACCCCTAAGTCCACGACTATTGGTTTGAAATTCACAGAAAAATAGGGCATATTCACGGGGAAAAGGGATTACCTGCAGCCGTCCACCACCGTGCTCGCCCCCACTCTCCCTGAAGTCCACTGTAATGACCCGTCATGAATATCGGGATTGAATATTAATTAATTATGAATTAGAATGACTAATCGGGGATTAGTTGAGTGAAATCGGACGAAACGTGCAAAATGACCGTTTTGCCCCTAGCGTGGGCAAAATGTTGACTTTTAGTTCGGACGGTCAAATGGACTTTGACCGATGACTGTGACGTAGCTCGGGATGTCACGAGTTCATAGACAGGTGGCACGTTCGATTCCAACATTCGAGGTGAAAGTTATGGTGTTCGGAAGTTGAGGGGTATTTTGGTAATTTGGCATATTAGGGGCCAAATGTTAACTTTTTGATCGGGAGGTCCGATGGACGAGGGCCAAGGACCGTTACGTAGGTATCGTCGATACGAATCCAACGACAGGCGGCATGCCGAAATCGGAGATTCGACGACGAAGTTATGGTCACGGAATCGGGCTCGATTAACCGAACGAACCGGGAATAAAATAATATTTTAATATGAACAGTACTCGGTGACTGAACACACTTGGATGAGTGACAAGTGTCACTCATCCCTTAAAATTAGGCACAAAACATGGATCCATGATTTTGGGGGAGACCTAATTATTATGTTTTATTATATTAAATTAATTGATTAATCTTAATTTCCATTAAACCTCCCTATTTTCTTAACCCGTGTACAACCAAATTCAGAATTCTCCCACCCTTGATCTTCTCCCTAGCTACTGATCGTGAGAATGAAAAATGGAGAGAATTCAGAGACTAACTCAACTGGGAAACACGAGGGATTGATTGAGAGCTGAGGGCTGGGAATTCGGATTTTAGAAATTTGGGAGGAAAATTCGAAATGAATGAATTGAGCCGTGATGATCGAATTGGAGCATAGAAGTAGCTTCCTGAGGTTGAGACGAGTGGAACCAGATCAAAAACGAGAAGAATTGAGGCCCAATTGGCTCTGAAAGGGTTTGGTAACAGTGAGAAATGTCGAGTTTGAGTCGTGGAGTTTGAGCCATGAATTGATTCAATTGAGTTGGGTAAAATGCTTACCTGAGTCCCTTGATGCTTCTGGTGGAATCAATTTAAGGAAATCGTGTGACGGTGAAGGTCTTCGAATGATGAACAATGGCCGGAGCTTCTTCGAATGATCGACTTTGATCGTAAGGTTTGAGGTATGGTTTGGTGTAATTAACGTTACAGAACTCTAATTAGAATTGATTCTAAACTGACTGAATGTTCAATTGATGGAAACAATGTCGAATTGGTAGGATTTGAACTGGGTCTGTTCGCGGGTTAAATGACCCGTTTTACAGACAAACGGGTGAGAGGGACAGTACTGTAGCAGGCGCGTGGGTTTCACGCGCAGCCACTCACAGCGGCGCGTGGGGGCGCGTCCGGCCTAGTCTCAAGGTGAGGTCAATATGACTTTTGATCCTCTCAGTGTAACGAACATTTTGACGTTGGTTTCGGGGAAATCGGATATTGTTTCGATAATGTTCCGCGTATCCGAAGTTTTGTTTTACGAGTTAAATACGTATTTAAATTCCGGAAAAATTGGGGAAAATTATATGATGTATTTTGAGATGTTAGTAACCCTCTTTAATGATTTTGGGCAGGAGTTATGATTTCCAGATTTTACGGAAAAACGTGCAGCTCGGAAACGAACCGTTTTGGACGGTGTGTGTGAGTGGACTTTGTTTTCTAACCGTGATGCATGCATATATGATTTAAATGCCTTATTATATGATTTTATATGCTTGGGCATGATTTATGTTTCAATCAGGTAATTTCTCGGTTTTATGATTATTATATTATTATTTTTGGGCGATTTTCGAGAAATTACGAAATTTGGTAAAAATGATGTTTGGACTTGGTTTGTGAGTCCGGGATTAAAATTGATTGAAAATAATGGTTGGACTCGGATTATTGAGTCATGGATTGAAAAATGATGTGGTGACTCGGGAATGAGTCCATGGTCAATTTCGTGGATTTAAGTGAAAATGGCAACGGAGGTTGCAACGCATGGATTTGTGTGATAATGATATTTTGGGCATGAGAACCCAAGTGAATAGTGATTTTGACTCGGATTTGGAGTCACTTGTGAATTTGTTAAATTAATGATTTATTGGGATTTTATGATTATTTTAATCAGTCTTTCGGGCACGTTTTACGAGGAACGTGCAAATGATGTTTTGGGCTAGGCCCGGAGTCTAAATGATTTCTAAAATGATGTTTTGACTTAGTTGGTAAGTCAATGATGATTTCTGGATTATTTTATTATTTTAAAAGGTGATTTTAAAGAAATACGTGTAAATGGTATTTTGGGCTTTGAGACCCAGTCGGGGATGATCTTGACTTTGAATGGAGTCAAGATTTGATTGAAATGTTTTGGGATGTAATTTCCGAGATGGTTTATATTGTGATTGTGATATTCCCAGACAGTCGGAGCTTGGGGGGATTTCCCAGACGACCGGAGCTTGGGGGATGTGATTGTAGAATCCGGAGTTGATCCTATGGTAGTCAGCTTCTCGGATGAGACTGAGCCTGGATGTACCACTCGGAGGTGTCTGAGCCTGGGGATGTGTTCGCCCAGAGGTGACTGAACCCGAGGGGGTTGAGCCCAGAGGTGTCTGTTCCCGAGAGAGTGACTGGATATTGGCCTACGCGTAGTGCAACACTTGTGAGTAGTGCAGTTTGATGGATTGTGCACTTGTGAGTAGTGCAGTTTGATTGATTGTGCACTTGTGAGTAGTGCAGATGTGATTCGTGATATTTTATGCGCTTGTGAGTAGTGCGGATTGATTGGATTGATATATTTCTTGTGCACTGGTGATTAGTGCTGATTGATGTTGTTGTGATGTCGTACTGGTATTGAGTACGGGTTTTTGGTCTTGGTGGCCAGGTGACTATGTTTTCACATGTTTTGGCCTGAGAGCCGGGATTTGATGTTTTATAACATGAACTGATTTGGTGAACATGAGTTTTATGGACCATGGGAAAATATGTTTTGATTTTATCGGTCACTCACACTTTTTCTGTTTTGTGACCCTCCAGGTCGTGGTACGACGTTCGGGACTGATCGTGAGGCAGTGACAGCAGCAGAAATCCGCGTAAACATCCCTTGTCTGGCAAGCACTGAAGGGTAGTTTCGGACTATTAGTTGACTTGTCAGACGGGAGCAGGACCGGGCACGGTTTTTGACGTCCAGTTGGGACGGGTTCTGTCACCACAGGGCCGTCTTAGCCTGACAGGACCCATCCCAATCCCCCTGGGATTACCGTGGAATGTGCCCTGCTCCCGTCCAACAAGGAGTGTCAGACCAGGGATAACCAAGAGCCACTACCCAACCGGGGCATCCAGAGTGCGCAAGGACCGATGGAGGAGGTGTGCGATGTCCCAGTCTCTGCTGCAATCGCATCCATAATCAACCTGAAGGGCATTAAAACCAAAAGCTGTGAGTGGACAAAAACCAATAAGTTTATTTAACACATTTATAAGACATTTATGCCCTCCAATAAAAACGTATGCATGCCACAAAAACCTGTAACCAAAACGTTTGCTCAACCGAGCCATTAGGGCCTTAGCCCAAAAACCGTTAACCAAAAACCAAGTGTGGGAACTCAGCCCAAAACTATGGAATACCACCACCAGACATATTAAAACCATGTGGGCCACCGCCCCCCCCCCCCCCCCCCAAGCCATAAATATAAATCCATAAATCCAAAACCATTTAAGGTCCCCGACCCGACATACCATTTCATAACCAATAATCCATTTTTACCATATAACACATATCCAACCGATAAGCCATTTTATTCATTAATCCATATTTTACCATTACCATCACCAGCATCCTTGATGCTTAGCGTCCCAGACGCTTGACGTCCCTGACGTCATATCTCACGGTATAATAAGCTACGCGTGCTGCCCGGGGTCTCTCCGGGTCCATATATCTGACATCCCTGATGTCTGACTTCCCTGACGTCAATCATAGCAATCCTGCTCCTGAGTCATCATACGGTCTGGCTGCTCCGTACAATGACCCCTCGCAGGCAATGCACCGTGACTTCCCCAGTGTCCCAGACATCTGGAGGAGACCATCATATATCCTTGTATCCCGATGGTATATGGAAAACAGTTTTATTAAATCATTTCACCACATTACAATGGGCCCCGCCCGAATCTCCATAAAACAACATAATTCCATTTAGGGTCCCTGACCCAAAACCACATTTATTAAACATAGGGTCCCTGACCCGAAATCATCATTATAATCCAATTGGGCCTCATGCCCGATTTTATGAACCACTGGGCCCACGACCCGATTTGTAAACCAACTGGGCCCGCAACCCGATTTTATAAACCCACTGGGCCCACGGCCCGAATTCTTAAATCAACTGGGCCCCTGGCCCGATAACATAACTCAAATGGGTCTCAGTCCGATTTCGTAAACGACTGGGCCCCTGGCCCGATTTCATAAAGTAATTGGGCCCCCAGCCCGATTACGCACTCAAATGGACTCCAAGTCCGAAATTTCCAAAACAAGTGGGCCTCAAGCCCGAGTTCATATTTCCAATTTCAAAACCATTTCATCATATTATATCCAAGACCATAAACATGGAAAAATCAGTGCAAAACCGGAAAAACCTCGATTTACGTGCAAGCACGTAAATCGCCTCGAAATACGTGAAACCGTACAATTTACTAACAATGAAATCAACATCATACAATCACAATCATAATCCATATAAAACAGTTAGGCATGCATAGAATTTATAAAACCAAATTCCACTCACAGACCGTTTTAACGGTATGCCTCGATAGGCGTGCCATCGGCCCTCCCGGGCCACACCACTATCACCGGGACTCCCAATCCTATCCAAATCACATTAGAGGGGCACTAACCTCATCATTAACATCCTATCAAAGTCCCGTAATTTTCCCGAATTTTTAACTATTTTTAAGCTTAATTTAAAACCTTCGGACATCCCGAACAATATCGAAACGGTGTCCGATCGACACGAAACCAATTCCAAAATGTCCGTTACATTAAATAGGACAGAAGTCATGTTGACCTCACCTCGAGATTCGTGCCCACGCGCCGTCACGCGCCGCCATGAGTGGCTGCGCGTGAAACCCACGCTCCTGCTACAGTGTCACCAGCCTAACCCGTATGTCTGGTAAACGGGTCCAATTTGCCCGCGAGACGACCCGGTTCAATGTCCATCAATTCAACCCTAATTACTTCAATTGAGCATCCAGTTAGTTTCGTTTTAAGTTGAATCACAGGTCTGTAACATCAATTACATGATCACTTACCCAAATTCCCACGATTCGATGATGAACACCAAGAACACTCTGAACACTGTTCATACATGGAATTCCTTCAATGGCTGCAGGTTTCTTCCAATTGATGCATCCAGAAGCATCACTGGACCATGAGAGACAGTTCCCCTTCATCAATTGCATCAATCGAAGCCTCAAACGCCACGACTCAAGCTTGATAGCCGTACACTGTGCAACCATGGAAGTTCGTCAATCTCTAGCGTTTTCCTTCAATTGATCCCTCCAGAAGCATCGTGGGATCCTCAGGAACACAATCCCCGCATCAATTTCGTCCATCGAAGCCTCCAATTCCTCGACTCAACCTCGAATTTCCTCCTCTGTCACCAAGCTCGTTCAGAGTCAAAACGGCACCAATTCTTCTCGTTTTTGATCTGGTTATGATTGTAGGAATCCCAGGAAGCTGAATGTGAGCACCAAAATGATCCTCACGGCTCAATTCCTCCATTTCGAATTTTCCCCCCAATTTTTCTAAAATCCGAAACCCAAAATTCAACACTCTTTCAATCCCTCGTGTTTCCCTTGATATCCCAATCCATTAGTCTCTCATTTTTCTCTCAAGAACGGCAGAGGAAGGGAGCCAATTCTCCCAGTTCTCCCACACTGATTTTTGAAGGTCCACGGGTAAGAAACAAAGAAGAATAAAATGGGGAAAAATGGAGAAGGAATGATGATGTTGTAATGATAGTGTTGGGAGGGAAACATGGAGCTGGAAACAAGGGATGGGTGACACTTGTCACTCATCCGGAGGTGCACAGTCAACGATCACTATTCATTATTATATTATTATTTTAATCGAAGCCTCGGTTCGTTAATTCGTTTCCTTGGCCATAACTTCGTCGTCGAATCTCCGATTTCGGCATGCCGCCTGTCATTGGATTCGTATCGACGATACCTACGTAACGGTCCTTGGCCCTCGTCCATCGGACCTCCCGTTCAAAAAGTCAACATTTGACCCCAATTGACCAAAATTACTAAAATGCCCCTTAACTTCCGAACATCATAACTTTCCCTACGAATGTCGGAATCGAACGTGCCACCTGTCTATGAACTCGTGACGTTCCGAACTACGTCACGGTCATCGGTCAAAGTCCGTTTGACCGCCCGATCAAAAAGTCAACATTTTGCCCACGACCAGGGGCAAAACGGTCATTTTGTACACTTTGTCCGATTCCGCCCTACTAATCACCGATCAACCTCACTAATCGAGATTAGTCACTAATCTAATCCCGGAATTCGGGACGGGTCGTTACATAGCCTCCTCTCGAGCCCAATTGATCAGCACACGGACACACCACCACCAATTTCCCTCAGCATCTCTCTGTTTTTCCCGTAACCTCACCCTCTTCACACACCAATCTTCCTCACACGAGTTGCCTTCCCAACTCACTCACTGTCTCTCTCTCGATCACTAGTCCCTCACTTGATCACTGAACACACAAACACACTCTGCACTCGTCCAATTCCTCCCTAACTCTCAGTCTCTGTTTCTCTCTTGTTTGAACACACACACGAACACACAGCCAAATAATTGGAGCCGTGCATCTTAGAACCCACTAGACACCTTGCACGTGTCACCATCCCCTCAGCCCTCTCACAAATATCCTAATCTCACTTGTACACTTGTCCCAATCCGGTTGCACAATTCCCAATGTGCAAAAGACTAAAATGCCCCTCTTTTGAATAAAAATTACGATTATGCCACTACCTTTCTAGACCCGTATCTTACTCACCCTAGGTCCGATGAACACGTGCCGCCTGTCGTTGAACTCAGGACGACAAGATTTACCTAACGGTCCTAGGTCAATGTGTCAAAACCCGATCGTACGGAAAGTCAACTTTCCCCTATTTTAGCCAAAGTACGGTAATGCCCTCAACCTTCCGAACATCTTAACTTCCTCCTCGGATGTCGGTATCAGGCGTGCCACCTGTCTACGGTTTCGTGACGTCCCGAACTACGTCACGGTCACCGGTCAATACCCAATTGACCGCTCGAAATAAAAGTCAACTTTTTACCCGAACCAGGGGCAAAATCGTCATTCTACGCTAACAGATCAAAAGTAACCAACTAACCACCGATTAGGCTCACTAATCACCGTCTTAATCCCAATTTCCGGGACGGGTCCTTACAACCTACCCTCCTTAAAAGAATTTCGTCCCTGAAATTCCACAGCTCGTTTCCAAAACTAGGGGTTTCATACCCGGTGATCAACACTAGCTCACCAACTACTCCTGGGTTTCCGATCTATTATCTCCACCTTGGGTATTTCGCAACACCGCTACGTCCGACTAGACCTTCAATATGTACGTAAGGGGAAACTCTAGGAACGTAAAAGAAACAAAGGTATTTTAGAATACCTCAACAGAGTTCAGAGAGTACATCCTCACGTACCACCACGTACACTTCCCGAAACCCAACTCAAGTCCTAACTAGACTCCCAGTCTCCTAGTAACTTAACCACTACCTGACGAACTACTTTGCCTTCATCTCCCTCGACTGCTGCTTCGACCACCTTGTCGGAATAAATCTACAAAGTCCTAAAGGCAAATCCTAGATTGTGGGTTCTCTTCAATAACCTCATATCGATCAGTTATAGTTACTCATTTCCGATTCCTTCTGCGATCCTTCAACGGAACTCACCATAACACTCGCTACACTCGGCGTCACCAAGTACTGCCCTACTTCGAAACACACCAGGGAGGTTACAAATCCAGGTATTCCAACCATAAGTTTCCCCACTCAAATCGACTAGCCATAGGGCTCCTCATCTACAGATCACAACCACGCTTCCGCTGCGCTAGTCTGATCAACCCACGGCATCCTTACCATTCGTCCTGGTTCATGGCCTACCCATGGTCATTCTTACCTTACTCGGGATACAAACCCTCATCCCGACTCATCCACTGGGCAACCACTACCTCGGCTGCACCTAGCAGCACCGTCTCCAATCCGGCCGTAAGTCGGCCCAAACCACAAGGACTACGATACCATAAACCCCAACTCACGGTTCCCCTCAGGTACTTCTCACTACAATCCAGTAATCCCACGGGGTTTCTTAAATCATCCCCGTCGTCCGGGTTATCCACATTCTCAAACGCTCTAATCTAACCACCTCAAACGTACTATTACTGTCATATCCAGGTTGCCGTCGGGTTGTTCCGCATCGAGACATCATATCCACAGTAGCATCACACCACCCAAGTCAACGAACCTAGGATTCTGAGCACCAAACCTCATGCAGAACATATGAAACCTCGCTCTGATACCAATTGTCAGGACCCACCCCTAATCCCCCGGGATTAAGGGCTAAATCCCAATCCCGATCCCGTCTTACTTACGCATGAAACGAAGGCTAAACTGACGTCCAACCTACATGTGACACGTAAGTCGGACAAGGGATTTACGATTCAACCGTCCAGAACTTTCGAACATCCCCGAATGCGCAAAGTCTACTGTGGATCGTTCGTATGATTTCTCCGTCTCTCTCGACTAACAGCCCGCATAGCAACAACCTGGAGGGTATCGAAAATACGAAAAGACTGTGAGTGGACAAAAATAAAGTTTAAGTTCAAAAACAGTTATCAGAAAATACATACATTCATACCCTCCGCGTAAAAACCACTACATGCATATAAGTTTCATATCATAAAACCATGTACGAAAACCAAACACATTTTCCTTTTTCCAAATCCCGGGCCTCAGCCCAAAACCACAAAAAAACGTTTCATTCGGGCCACTGCCCAAAACATCTTCATCAAAACTCAGTGAATACCAAACACATTTAAAACCACATTCTCATCCATCGAACCTGCTGGATCTATCCGAGTCTTTAAACTCCCGAGTCTTTAAACTCAATCCAGGCCTCAATATAATCCGAGTCTTTAAACTCAACAGGCCTACCGGGGAAATATCAATATATCCGAGTCTTTAAACTTCCGAGTCTTTAAACTCAATCCGGGCCCGTCCCCCGTCATAATCATATCCGGGTCTTTAAACCTAATAACCAGATCCAGAAAATCCAATCCAAAACCAGTTGAAAACCATTTCTAAATCCATATCCAAATCCGAATCCGAAACCACTGGTCTGATGCCCTTCCGACATCCAGAACCGTCATTCCGAATCCAAATCCAGAACTCATATCCATTTTCTTTCCAGATTCGAGTCTGCAACCATCATTCCGTAAGCCGGCATCCGGAATAATCGTTCTGAACCCCAAACCCCGAAATCCATTTTCAAGTCCCGAATCGAATCCCGAATCGTCATCCGGAATTCCGATTCCAAAACCCAAAACCACATTCCGAAAACCACTTTTGAACTGGGCTTCAAGCCCGAAAAAACTTTTCAAAATCCTTTTACTTCCTTTGAAATCAAATCGTGTTTCAAATCCCGAAACCATTTCATTAAAACCAGGGTCAAATCACGATATTTATCAAAACCTTGTAAAACGTGAAAACCGTCAATTCCTCGAAAAACGTACAAATACCGTAAACCATCACAATCATAAATCCAATCATAGAATCAAGTATATAAAACATATAAAAACATATATGCATGCATCAAGAGTTAGAAAGAAAAGTCCACTCACAGACCATTCCGACGCCACCCTCGATACGCGCGCACTTACGCCGTTCCCGGCCATTCCGCTACCCTCGGTTTTCCTGAACCTGTCCAAAGTCCATAATGAGGTTACTAACTACTTCAAAAAAGTCCTACTCAAATCCCATAACTTTCCCGAACTTCTAAGCGTACTTTAAACGGGACCCTAAACCTTCGATCCCGCATAACTAACCCAAAACAACGCCCGATAGTCCCGAAACCTATCCCAATAGATTCGTTACAACGATTAGACCAAAAACCTAGTTGACCACTTCCCCAGAAACCACGGAACGCGCCTCCACGCGCCGCCCAAAGTGGCTGCGCGTGGGCCTCACGCGCCTGCACCAGTGCACTGTTCATCGTCTTCTTCAATGGCTGAACCGGTCTGAACCGACGTACCCGGTTCTCTGCCGTTCCTTCACCATTTCGATTCCTCTCTTCACCAGTCTCACCATCCAGTCCTAAGCAACCTATTCCCCTTAATCTAACACGACGACTAAGCCTCTAGATCATCGTCCCAAACTCGAAAGAAAAACCCGTTCTGTCCCCTGTTTTTCCTCCCGGCCAACCAGTCACTCCCCCGTCACGGAAAAACAGGGCATATTCACGGGGAAAAGGGATTACCTTCAGCCGTCCACCACCGTGCTCGCCGCCACTCTCCCTGAAGTCCACAGGGCCCTCTTAGCCTCCTCTCGAGCCCAATCGATCAGCACACGACCACTGCACCACCAATTTCCCTCAGCATCTCTCTTGTTTTTCCCGTAACCTCACCCTCTTCACACACCAATCTTCCTCACACGAGTTGCCTTCCCAACTCACTCACTGTCTCTCTCTCGATCACTAGTCCCTCACTGATCACTGAACACACAAACACACTCTGCACTCGTCCAATTCCTCCCGAACTCTCAGTCTCTGTTTCTCTCTTGTTCGAACACACACACGAACACACAGCCAAATAATTGGAGCCGTGCACCCTAGAACCCACTAGACACCTTGCACATGTCACCATCCCCTCAGCCCTCTCACAAATATCCTAATCTCACCTGTACACTTGTCCCAATCCAGTTGCACAATTCCCAATGTGCAAAAGACTAAAATGCCCCTCTTTTGAATAAAAATTACGATTATGCCACTACCTTTCTAGACCCGTATCTCACTCACCCTAGGTCCGATGAAACACGTACCACCTGTCGTTGAACTCAGGACGACAAGATCTACCTAACGGTCCTAGGTCAATGTGTCAAAACCCGATCGTACGGAAAGTCAACTTTCCCCTATTTTAGCCAAAGTACGGTAATGCCCTCAACCTTCTGAACATCATAACTTCCTCCTCGGATGTCGGAATCGGGCGTGCCACCTGTCTACGGGTTCGTGACGTCCCAAACTACGCCACGGTCACCGGTCAATACCCAATTGACTGCCCGAACTAAAAGGTCAACTTTTTACCCGAACTAGGGGCAAAGTCGTCATTCTACGCTAACGGACCAAAAGTAACCAACTAACCACCGATTAAGCTCACTAATGACCGTCTTAATCCTAATTTCCGGGACGGGTCCTTACACTACCATTATAAATCCTCTGATAATCCTCCAATTATTAATATCCAAATTTCCATATCCTCTGTAAATCTTCCATTCACCAACTTTGCTGTTTTTAGATCACTAATATCTAGTTTAACTTGAAGTTTATATTCCCACAATTTCCTGTATTAAATCCAACTTTAAATATAAAAAATATAATATCAAAAATTCAGAAATATATTCAAACGATATCCTATTAACTCAAAACATGTACCATTAGATTCATAATTTAAAAAAATATATATTTTTTTCGCGTTGACTAGCAACGAAAGGCCGTCGCACGCACCGCCACACGACGCCATTGAGGCTCTATGCACGTGGTGGCCAAGCGCCTGTCACAGTTCACCAGCAACCTCCAGTGGGTGACCTATTTTACTGTAATTTAGGTCACTCGACTTGTTGTCCAACCCAGTTCTAAAACTCATTTCCTACGTCTTTTTTCTTTTATATTTTAACTATCTAATTTCATCTACACAAGCCCAAAAGAAAGTCTATGACCTGAAACCCACGAAAAAACTCACCTTATTATCATGGTTGATTTCTTAGACTTGCGACCATGGCTCCAAAGCTTCTCTTGCAGCTTACTTATGTCCTTAGCTCCGCCTTTCCTGCTCAATATGGCCTTATGGACTCGAAAAGGACACTAGTATGCTTGCTTTCAAGCTTCCTAACCCATAACTAAAAATCCGAAATAGGAACTCACGATTCCTTAATTTTTCTTCACTATTTCCTTTTTCTCCTTCGCTGGTTTTCCTCTGTATTTCTTCATTTCTTCCTTTCTATTCCTCTTTCTCACCTTATTCGCTTCTCTTTTCCTGTTCCTCCTTTTTTCTTCTTCTAGTTTTTCTACATTTTCTTTACTTTTTGTTCCTCTCGACCACCACCCACCGAACTACCATAACACACACACACACACACCACTCCTCATATATAATAGCGTAGGTCGGTGGAAGATAATAAGAGGGGAAAATGAAGACAATTCTAGAACACTCTAGGTCTTTAATGCAAAATTACCAAAATACCCTTATGTCCAATATTACCAAAATGACCCTAGGAAATTTTGTCCCATATCAAACCTATTCAATCTCTGATTTCATCATATTGCCTGCCAATAGTTTCAGAAGCCTGAAACTTTTGTAACGGTGCTCACGAAAAGTCTAGAAAGTGTCCTGGTCAAAGAGTCAACCTTTGACCTTACTGGGGCAAAATCGTCATTTCACTTTTCACAAATTTTTAGATCGTTACACCAGATCTCGATGATGGCAAGACAGCTATCACTCCAGCAAAGGAGAGTAACAAATCTTGGTGTTGTCTTTCACCTAGGGCGGGGAGATGCTCTTTGATCTGGAGAGCATAAGGAGAATCATATCCAGGTTTATGGAGAAGGAGAACAGCGTTGTGGTTTTCAACACTAATGATATCTTCCGTTATTTTCTAAGACTGCCTAGACATACGGCTTTGATGTTTGGAGAAAGAATGAGAATGAGTGGTCGTCGAAGGCTTGGATGGGAGGTGGTGGGTTAGTAAATGGGACAGGTGGGTTAGGGACGTGTTGGCTATTGGTATTAATTTTTTTTTTAAAAAATTAATTTAAAATCTAATCTAATATAGTAAATGTCTTAATTGATTCTACAAATTTTATGATATTACTATCATATCAGTACTTTTAATGGCGTTTGTAATAAAGACTGATTGATGGTACAATAGAGGTAACATAATGATTCTTTTGGGTACATGGTATTGTGAGTTCTTATTTTGGGTGTAAAAGTGATATTTTGTGTTTTGTTCTGTGTGCGTTTCAAGTAAAGGATATTGTTAGCTATAGTCCTTGAATTTTACGCTAATGTTAACTATAGTCCATAAACTTCATTATTAGTAGCATGGGTCCCTGAACTATGCTAAAATGTGCAATAATCGTCTATTCGTTAAAATTGTTAACTTTTTTTGTTAAAAATTTGGGTAAAATGGTATTTTCAAATATATATTTTTAAATTTTGTTCTTCGATTTAAATGAAAAAAAAATAAAATAAAAACTCCTCATTCACTTCTTTCTTCCCATAAACACCAACCCATGGATATTTTGGAATTTTCAGGGCCAAGAATTTAATAATTAATAAAATTAAAGAAAAAAAAAACAATATATATAGAATTTCTAAAGAAAAAAAATATGGAAAAAGTTTGAATGTATATGCATTTTTTGTCACTAAAAGTGAAGAATATTTTTAGTGAGGAATTTTTTTATGAACATCATCGAAAAAAGGTTTTTTGGTGACGTTATTCATAAAACCATTCATATGTATTTGAAAAGACCATCTAACCCTTTTTTTTAACAGAAAAAGTTAACAATTTTAATAGAGGGATGACTATTGTACATTTGTACATAGTTCAGGGACTTCTGTTACTAATAATGAAGTTCAAATATTATAGTTAACATTAGTGTAAAGTTTAGGGACCATAGTAATAGTTTCCTCTTTCAAGTAATAAGCCTACAAAATAAGAGAGTTGATACACAATGCATACAAGGAGTGGATACGGTGTGATTCGATGCGGATATTGACAATATCCAAATCCAAATAGTTAAAATCTTAACGGTTCGATACAATTTGAATTTTCTAAAATTTGAAATGAAATTGTTTCGAATCAAATCATTACTAGAGGTTTGGTTTGGATCAATACTGAAAGTTTAGGTATAATAAAAAATATGTAATATATATCACATGGACTAAAATAATCATATTCCCAACCACAACATCTTAAAATTCATTCATCCATTCCTTCACAATCTCTAGCAGTAAGCATCATACTTTGAAATAAATTTCCTTCATCCATACAGTCACAATCTAAAAGTTCCTTTATTCATAGATTCCCAACCAAAATATAAAAACTAAAGCATAAAAAAGTCTAGCACATCAAATTTAAAACGTTCTTAAAGTTTCATACATTTTTTTTTTTGAAAGAGAATTTTCATTAAAGATAACAAAGAGGGAGTACAAGGGTGTATAATGTAGCCTTATTAAAACTTCACCCGGGATTTTAACCTGACGAATGAAAAAGAGTGCCACACACCAAGATTACAAACATTACAACAAAGGGATAAGATTAGATGCTAATAAAACAGTATCAGTCAAGGATAAAGCATGACGAGCTAGAGCATGGGCAATTTTGTGCAATTCCCAAGATTAAATTGACATGAAGTCTATCCAAAGCTCATGGCTAACAGTCTAATGTCCATCACAATTCCATCTTCGGCACCAAGAAAACCCACCGTATCATTGACAACATGCACAACTATAAGGAAATCAGATTCCACAATTATCATGTTACAACCAAAGTCTACAACAGTTTGCATACCATCATAGACTAGGGGTGGATATTTTGTCCTGAAATACCAAAACCATCTCATCCCTTATCATACCATACTGAAAAAAAAAATCAAATAGTAAAATCGAATGGATGATGGATACGATACTGATACTGTACCAGTTCAAATTGGTACGTGATCGGTTTCGATATTAGGGAATATGGTCTCGTATTGAAACCGAACCAGTTTAAATAATAGCTAATGATGGATTTAATTGTAAGTCAATTTTAATTGATAGATTTAATTGTATGTTAAGATTTTTTTAGTTGATACATTTAATTGTATGTTAATTTTAGTTGATGGATTAAATTGTATGTTAGGGTTTTTTCGTTGATGGAGTTAATTTTAGTTGATGTATTGAGATTGATTAGTTGCCTTATGAATTTTCTATACATTTTGAGCAATTTTTGTTACCCAACAAGAGGCCTAATTTATCAACTTCATCAAGAGGTTACTAATCGAGTAATTCATAAATGAAATTATGAATTTGGGCTCAAAATGTAACGACCCATCCCAAATTTTAGGATTAGATTAATGACTAATTGAGGATTAGTGAGATTAATCGATGATTGGTTGAACAAAATCGGACGGACGGTGTAAAATGACCGTTTTGCCGCTAGTCTTGGGCAAAATGTTGACTTTGACTCGGAGAGTCAAACGTACAAGGACCGATGACCCTGACGTATATCGGGACGTCACGAGTCTGTGGACAAGCGGCACATCAAAATCGGCCGTCGAACGGAGAAGTTATGGTCACGTGATCGAAATCGGGGATTTACGTCTCGAGATCCAAATAAAATATTAATTAATTCTGATTAGGCAGATATTTGTAGGTGGGACCAAGTGTCATTGGTGGCTTCCCTAAAAAATGGATCTAAAATATTAAAATAGTATTATTTTATTATTTTATATTTTCTTTTCCCTCTGGTTTCTCTCTCTTCTTCCCTTCCACATATCTTCACCTTCTTCAAACCCTGAACCTCAACCTCTCACACACCCTCAAACCTTCATTAGTAGTGCTTGGTGTGTGATGGATGATGAGAGTATGATGTGAGACGAGAATGATGGTGAGGATGTAAAAATGGTGTTCGGTGAGGGTCAACCGAAGAGAGAAAACAGAGTGCAGTGTGTGATCGTGAAACTCAAGTCCCTTAATCCACATCTAAAAATGATTAGAAGAAAGGATGAGAAGGCAGACCAACTTGTCAAGATTTACCTGTCATACTTTTCAGTATGTAGGTCTATTCGGCTTGCCAAACGGCTTGACCGAAGTATCTTGGAGTCTATTGTCTCTCCTTCTCAGGTTACTGACCAGTTTTCCTATGATGTTTGAAGGAAAGTTGAAGAGGAGGTTAAGACGATTCTAGGGGTGGCCACGGCCGTGCACGACGAGGACGATAAGTTGGATTTCCCGAAAATGTTATGTTTTGGTTCAAAAATGACAGATCATGATTTCAGGGTTGTTGATTGATTTGGTTCATTGGATGTTGTTTCTGAGGGTGCAAGGAGTCGAACAAGCTTGGAAGGAAGGCCTGAGGTGGTCTGTGGTTTCTGGAGACAGAGGAGGAGGTTTGGTCGTGCGTTCATCGATCGGGAAGGTAACTTCTGAATGTGGGTTTCTAGTTTTGATCAAGTAGAATGATAGGAAATGGTGAGACAAAGAAGTAGGGATTAAAATGGAAGAAAACGGACCAAAAATGAGAGAGGTGTGAGCATGGCACTGTAGCAGGCGCGTGCCCCTTTGGGCGGTGCGTGGGGGCGCGTGGCACAATGTTTTGGGAAGTGTTCGACATATGAATTTGTGTATTTGATGTAACAAACATTTTGGGACTGGTTTTGTGTCGATCGGACATCGTCTCGATATAGTTCGGGTGTTCGAAGGTTTAGGATCGAGTTTAAAAATAGTTAAAAATTTGGGAAAATTATGGGACTTCAATGAGAGGTTAATGAGGTAGTTAGTAACCCTCTAGTACGATTTGGACAGGTTTGTGGACCTTGATTTCTAAACTGTGATGCATGCATAAATATTTTATATGTTTTACATATATGATTTCTATCATGATGATTATGGTATTGGTGATTTACATAATTATACGTATTTCGAGGTGATTTACGTATTTGCACGTATATCAAGGTTTATGGTTTTATGCTGTGGTTATATGTACTTGTGGTTTCGGTAATGGTTTAATGAAATGGTTTTGGATTTGAAAAGGTAAACTCGAGCATGAGATCCATTTGTTTTGGAAACCCTCGGACTTTAAGTCCATTTGAATTACATTATCTGGCTAGGGGTCCAATTGATTCGTGGATTGATTTCGGATTTGGAAATATGGAATTGGGCATGAGACCCATTTGATTTACGAACTCTCGAACTTTGAGTCCATTTAATTTAATAAGGCATCGGGCTCAAGGCCTAGTTAGTTTACATGATCGGACTTGAGGTCCAATTGGTTTACATGATCGGGCTTGAGGCCTAGTTGGTTTACATGATCGGGTTTGAGGCTCAGTTGGTTACGATATTGGGCATGAATCCCATTTATGGTTTATAAATGTGATTTCGGGTTCGGAGACCCTAAATGGATTTGAATTTGGAAACATAGATTTTTGGTTTCATGACGGTTTATGGGGACCGAGCATGGATCCTTTGAAAGGTTTGAAAGGTTTTGCGAATGATTACGAAATGGTTTTTCATATACCATCCTTTTATTTATGGATTATCTCCTCCGGGGAGGGTCGTTGGCCTAGGTGGACCTCAGATTAGTCACGGAGCACTAACTGAGTGGAGTCGTCCCCGTGGGGTACCTTACTTTCAGGAAGGTATATATGGATTATAACCCTCAGAGAGGGTCATTGATCTGCGGACATTGACTTGGGTGGAACTTGGGGAAACTTTGGATTTGAGACCCCCGGTAGCATGCGCGTAGCTTTGGAAAGCGTGACAGGATTGGTTATATGATATTTAGTAAACATGGTTTATTGGATTTATGAAATGGTAATTGGATTTCAGAAATGATATTTCTATGTTTTATGGATTTGGATAGTTACCCACGTGGATCTTGATTTATGGATTTTCGTATCCTATGGTTTTGGGCTGAGTTCCCACATATGTCGGATTTACGGTTTCGGTCTAAGGCCTAGGATTCGAGAAAAGGGAAATGGTTTATGGTTTTCCTAAACGGTTTTTATTACAAGGGAAATGAATTGGTTTTCGAATGCATGCATGCTTTTTAGTGAAGGGCATAAATGTCTTTATGAAATATGTTTTTATGAACTTATTGCTTTTCGTCCACTCACAGCTTTTAATGATTTTAATGTCATTCAGGTTGATCACGGATGTGGACTGTAGCAGAGACCGAGACATCACACTCCACCGGATCCTAGCGCGCTTTGGAAGCCAGTCAGGCCGAAGGTTTGGAATTATCCCTTGTCTGACACTTTGTGTCAGACGGGAGCATGGCACATCCCGTGTTAATCCTGGGGGGATTGGGATGGGTCGTGACAAGTGGTATCAGATGCTTATGTGTGGATTGTGATGGCTCTATGGGCTGCAGTTCGTTATCAACCTGATAGTTAGGGTGACAGTTTGATAGTTAGCGGGGATGAATCGTGGATAGTTTCGGTTCAGCATTTGATGCTTATGTGTGCCATAGTTCTGTTGTGGTTTGGCAATGTGGGACCCTATTGAGGGATGAACGTAATAGTATCTTAGCGTTTTGATCGCGGGACGGTTATGTTGGGATCGTCTATCACAATATTGCAGGATCGGGTATGACGATAGTATGGAGTTGTGACCATTAGATGGTCTGGTCATATTGAGTTGTGAATTGTGTTGAGGGGAGCAGCTGGGTTCGGGAAACCCTTGTTGAGTTTGGGGTAGGATTGGATTGACGTCCATACGATGTCAGGACCGAGTGGTCCATCAGATTGTGGATTATTACTGCAGAAGGCAGTTGGGTTCAAAGGAACACTAGAGTGTGATTATGGAACCCTAAATCATGATGGATCGTCTGGAAAGGTGAACCCTAGTGGTGATTGATGGGTTAGAGGACATGAGTACAACGGAGTTAGTTGTTGACCTTGGTGGGAAACCCTAGTGTATGATGTTGGTTCGAAAATGTGAGTCGAGTTGAGACTAGTTAGAGATTGGCTGGATGGGTTACTAGGGTTGGTATTTGTCGATGGAATCCCGGAGTGGGGATACAGAGTAGTTAGTATGGATGATTGATTCCGTTCGATGCAAAGTGTCGATAACGATGTCTGATGGTTGTGCCTACACGAGTTGTGGTAGGCACTACTATCGAGGATAGATACAGTTGTGGTAGTTGAAAATCAGGGGACGTTCAGGGAACGTTCATTTTCTTGTATGAGTTGTCAGGGACTGTACCTAGAGTTGTTTGGTACGAGGGAGGCAGAATTTCTCCACATGAAGTAGAGGTACGGGGTCGTTGCTTTGTATGAGCAAAGATCCAGGGTTGTTTGATTTGCACACTATGTGCTGATACTAGTTCTGGTGCTGATATTGGTGCTGGTGCCGGTAATTGTGATGACGATGAGCCATGAGTTGGGATGTGACTCCGTCATGATGGGTATACGTTCGGTACCTGGGATCCAGAAGTGGATCTTAGATAGTGATGGACTGGATGGGATCCAGCAGTAGTTGAGGCGGGTGAATCAAGTAGTAATGGACCACATCCTTTTGGATGTACATAAACTGTATAAGCCGATAGGCAAACTTGGTAGTGAGTTAGACTGGTTACGGACAAGTGGTTGATGTCCGAGTGGGTTGGCTCCAACCTGGGTGGAACTTCAGAATCGAGAGAGGGTGTGTTTGAGGCGACGAGGGGAGTGCTTGATTCCGCATTGGCAATGGGTATTTCGAACTCATTTAGGGTGACTTCTCATGTTCTGCCATGGCAGATGATGGTTGTTGTCACCAGTACGTTGATCGTGTAATGGTGGGTGAACTCGCGATTTGTTTTGGGTCATCAAGAGGAGTTGGGTATTTCGAAGTTAGGTGAATGAGAATTCTCATTTTGTGCTTGGTGGCTGACGATGTTGGGTTACATGGTGTAGTGAGTGCAGTGAGTTTGTGATTGCACTCACGATGGATGAATTTTGATGTCATCGTCTTGGATCATCCTTGATTTTTCATAGGTGGAATGACATGGATCGATATGAGGTAATTAGAGAGAACCCACAGTCTAGACGTGTCTCATCTTTGACTGATCTGTTGAGATGTGGGAAATGGTTGATGAGTGGTGTGACTGACGAAGGATTCGAGAGGGTGTAAGATTCTATGATCAGATTTCAGGTGTATTGTTAGCGGAGTGAGCATGTGTGGATCTTAGATGGATCTGGATCGTGATCTTGTCGATCACGGTAGGTGGAGAGTTTATTGCTTTTACTTGGATATTTGGATATGGGAATGTTGGGACTGAACTTTTTTTCGTGGTTAATACCGTATGGGTATTAATAGAATGAGTGGGTATTCGACAGGGTCGAATTGGTCAGTATTGGATATGTAAATGATGGGATTGGCTTCCTTTTCAAGTCAATCAAATATGAGATGGTAATCGAGTGAGCAGGTAACCGATAGGTCCAGATTTGGTGCATCTCAGTAGACGTGGGTGAGATTGGATCCCTATTTAACATGAATGGGTATGCCTTGGTGGGCATGAGTCGGATTGGTAAGTGTTGTATTACTGGATTGGGAGTAGACATGTTGATGCTGGTCGGTTGACTTGAGGACTTGGATTGGACACAGAATTGGGAGTGTATGGTCTATCTCATGTGAGACTGGACAGATGGACTCCAGAATTGAAGCGTGATTAGCTACAAACTATGTAGTGAGCTGGTTGGTGGATGGATGTACGTACTAAGGTATGTTGTGCGAGGATCGATACTAGACAGGCCTGAGGGGTCTCTAGTGACGGTATATGGGATATACCAGGGGTACGTTGGTGAGCATGTTGGTAATTGGCTTAGTTTCGATGTGATTGATTTAGTTGAGACGTGAACTGGACATTGGATACTATGCACTGGTCCAGAGTGATTTTGATGGGTTCAGGGATTGTATGAGCAAGTGTTCAGAGAAGTGAATGGCTAGTGGAACCCTAGAGTGGAGATGTGTTATCACTGCTAGGCTAGTAGTCAAAGGGGCCCAGTTACACTCAGATTGAGTAAGTTGGTGGTTAGTGTAATCACAAGCGAGTATGACGTCAGTTTCGACTGGCGACTATCAAGTTGTGACAGTTTAGTCGAATGTGTCAGCGTAATGGTAGGATTATCGGGTAGTATCAACTCGGAACGTGTGATTGTTGTCACTCGACGTGGTCGGGTGTAGTCGATCCGACGTGAGTATTAGTGGAGCGTCTAGGAGCAGACAAGTTTTGTTCTGGTTAGTGGGTGTACAAGTGTACACATGGTGTGAGGCCGAATTTGCTTTCACGAGGTGGATGTGGAATCCAGATAGTTTGAATTTCGAGGAAGAAATTATTTAAGGGGGGAAGGTTGTAACGACCCGTCCCGAACTCGAGGATTAGATTAGTGACTAATGGAGGATTGGCGAGATTAATTGATGATTGGTTGAGCAAAATCGGACGGACGATGTAAAATGACCGTTTTCCCCTGGTCTTGGGCAAAATGTTAACTTTTGACTCGGGGAGTCAAATGTATGAGGATCGATGACCACGACGTAGATCAGGACGTCACGAGTCAGTGGACAGGCGGCACCTCGAAATCGGACGTCGAACAGAGAAGTTATGGTCACGGGATCGAAATAGAGGATTTACGTCTCGGGATCCGAATAAAATATTAATTAATTCTGATTGGGCAGATATTTGTAGGTGGGGCCCTTGGATGAGTGACAAGTGTCACTCATCCCATTGGTGGCTTCCCTAAAAAATGGATCTAAAGTATTAAAATAGTATTATTTTATTATTTTATATTTTCTTTTCCCTTTCATTTCTTTCTCTTATTTCTCGTGCACATATCTCCACCTTCTTCATTCTTTTTCTTCTTCGAACCCTGAACCTCAACCTTTCACACACCCTTATACCTTCATTAGTAGTGCTTGGTGTGTGAGGGATGATGAGAGTATGATTTGAGACGAGAATGGCGGTGAGGGTGTAATGGAGTTTGGTGAGGGTCAACCGAAGAGAGAAAACAGAGTGCAGTGTGTGATCATGAAACCCAAGTCCCTTAATCCTCAGCTATTGCCTATGATGTCTGAAGGAAAGTTGAAGAGGAGGTTAAGACGAGTCTAGTGGTGGCCACGGACGTGCACGACGGCGATGGTAAGTTGGATTTCTCGAAAATGTTATGTTTTGGTTCAAAAATGCCAGATCATGATTTAAGGGTTGTTGATTGATTTGGTTCATTGGATGATGTTTCTGAGGGTGCAAGGAGTGAAACAAGCTTGGAAGGAAGGCCTAAGGTGGTCTGTGGTGGTCGGAGATAGAGGAGGAGCTTTGGTTGTGCGTTCATTGATCGGGAAGGTAACTTCTGAACGTGGTTTTCTAGTTTTGATCAAGTAGAATGATAGGAAATGGTGAGACAAAGAAGTAGGGATTAAAATGGAAGAAAACGGACCAAAAATGAGAGAGGTATGAGCCTAGACCGATCACGCCGGTTCGGGTTGGACCGGGTCGATCTGAACCGGTCTAGACCGGGTCTACGAAAGGTAAACGATGACACTATAGCAGGCACGTGGCTTTCACAGGCAGCCCTTTTGGGTGGCGCGTGGGGGCGCGTGGCACAGTGTTTGGGGAAGTGTTCAACATATGAATTTATGTATTCCATGTAACGAATATTTTCAGACTGATTTCATGTCGATCGGACATCAAGGTGTCCGAAGGTTTAGGATCGAGTTTAAAAATAGTTAAAAGTTCAGGAAAATTACAGGGCTTCAATGAGAGGTTAATGAGGTAGTTAGTAACCCTCTAGTTTGATTTGGACAGGTTTGGGAGTCCCGGTGATGGTGGGTAGTCCGGGAAGGTGTGGCACACATATCGAGGCCGCAGCGTAGGACGGTCTGTGAGTGGATCTTGATTTCTAAACTATGATGCATGCATAAATGTTTTACATGTTTTACATATATGATTTCTGTCATGATGATTATGGTATTGGTGATTTACATAATTACACGTATTTCGAGGTGATTTACGTATTTGCGCGTATATCGAGGTTTATGGTTTTACACTATGGTTATACATGCTTGTGGTTTCAGTAATGGTTTAATGAAATGGTTTTGGATTTGAAAAGGTAAACTCGGGCATGAGACCGATTTTTTTTGGAAACCCTCGAACTTGAAGTCCATTTTAATTACATTATCGGGCCAGAGGCCCAATTGATTCATGGATTGATTTCGGATTTGGAAATATGGAATCAAACATGAGACCCATTTGATGTACGAACTCTCGGACTTCGAGTCCATTTAATTTAATAAGGCATCGGGTCAGAGGCCCAGTTGGTTTACATGATCGGGCTTGAGGCCCAGTTGATTACGATATCGGGCATAAGTCCCATTTATGGTTTATAAATGTGATTTCGGGTTCGGAGACCCTAAATGGATTTGGATTTGGAAACATGGATTTCTATTTCATGACGGTTTATGGGGACCGGGCATGTATCCTTTGAAAGGTTTGAAAGGTTTTGCGAATGATTACGAAATGGTTTTTCATATACCATCATTTTATTTATAGATTGTCTCCTCCGGGGAGGGTCGTTGGCCTGGGTGGACTCCGGAATAGTCACGGAGCACTAACTGAGTGGAGTCGCTCCCATGGGGCACCTTACTCTCAGGAAGGCATATATGGATTATAACCTTCAGGGAGGGTCATTGATCTGCGAACATTGACTTGGGTGGACCTTGGGGAGACTTGGGATTTGAGACCCCAGGTAGCACGCGCGTAGCTTTGGAAACCGTGATAGGATTAGTTATATGATATTTGGTAAACATGGTTTATTGGATTTATGAAATGCTAATTGGATTTCAGAAATGATATTTCTTTATTTTATGGATTTGGGCAGTGACCCACGTGGGTCTTGATTTACGGATTTTCGTATCCTATGGTTTTGGGCTGAGTTCCCACATATGTCGGATTTACGGTTTCGATATACGGCCCAGGATTCGAGAAAAGGGAAATGGTTTCTGGTTTTCCTAAATGGTTTTTATTATATGGGAAATGAATTGGTTTTCGAATGCATGCATACTTTTTAGTGAAGGGGATAAATGTGTTTATGAAATGTGTTTTTATGAACTTATTACTTTTCGTCCACTCACATCTTTTAATGATTTTAATATCCTTCAGGTTGATCACAGATGCGAACTGTAGTAGAGACTGATACATCACACTCCTCCACCAGATCCTAGCGCGCTCTGGAAGCTGGTCGGGCTGAAGGTTTGGAATTATCCCTTGTCTGACACTTCGTGTCAGACGCGAGCATGGCACATCCCGTGTTAATCTAGGGGGGATTGGGATGGGTCGTGACACAAAACGGAAACCATACTGAACATCATTGGTACTGTATGGTATGGTATCAATTTCATTTTTTGAAATACTGTACTGTACCAAACCTATTAAAATTATTTAGTACGGTTCCGGTATCACCTTCACACTGAACCGTACCGAACTATACCGAGGCTTATTATAAACCCATGCAGTCTCGAATCACCGCGCCTAGGCCTTGTCGTAGCCCAAATATCTCAAATCCGCATCCACATTAATTTTCCCAAAATCAAATTGTGTCTTTTTCAAGCTAGCTTCTATAGTTTGAGGACTATCGGTAGCTCCAGCGTAGCTTTGGGCTGTTGTGAATTCCTCAGCCATTGCAATTCATGTTGCCAATTTACTCACACCAGTTGTGTAGGACTGCTGAAATAGCTGACATTCCATTTATTCCATAATCTCCCGCAAATATAGGCAAAATAAATTAGGTTTTTATTTGAAAGTACAGCAGTTATATAGCACCGTAAATCTGCAAAAATCCCAAATGACCAGTTAATCCATATGTGATAGAAAGGAGAAGCCATTCATACCTGTTTGACTTTTTTGCACCTTCATAAAACATGTAAACAAGTCTTATAACCCCTACGGCAGAAGTTCCATACATTTAAGGTGCAATGGGGGTGAGAAAGAAATTGCAAATAAAAGCCACAAAGCAACAACGAGTGACATTGATCAAAAGCCATCAAGTAACAACTAACGACATTTAGTAATGGACATTACAAAAATAAATAAATAATTGGGTTGTTCTCATGTATGTAAAAATACATGATAGATTTAAAAATTAATATATTTGTTAATAGTTCAGTTTGGATTTAACTTATTTTCAAAATAAAAATCTAAAATCAGCATGTTACTAGCTGATCAGTTTGAATTCTCAAATTGTTTGAATTGTATCGGATTAAACCTAAATTATTGGATAAATAACAATTTAGAACAATTTAGTTAATAATTTTAACGAATTTATGTCTATCTATAATATGTACATATCCTCTGTAATGTTATTCCAAAAAAAAAAAAAAAAGACTATTTTCCTTATAAATTAAAATCTTTATTGTAGAGCAAATAGAGTGGTAAAACGAATATTTTAAATACTCGAAGTAAATTATTTAATAATAAATCAAACATTTTCTTATAGAATAATAAATCTAATTCTAGACTAAACATTCAAATCTTCCATTGGTACAATAAATATTAAAATCGAATATACTTCTGTAAAAAAAAATAGACATCATGTTTAAAAATTACCATATAAGCAATAATTGGCGAAAATCAAAGGGATTAAAGGATATTATTTCTTCCCAGAAGTTAGAAATTACAGAGACAAAAAAAAAAAAATTACATTGGTGATATATTCCCTCAACTAGAAATTGCTTTCTCTGGCCCAGCTACTCGGATTTGTAACTTTCTACGGCATGCTCCAGTTGGCCGGCAACGTAATCGAGGAGGCCTTCACCGGCCTTGTCGGCGGAGGCGTCGGTACCCGCCAAGGTGGTCTTCCCAAATACGACAACGGCGAAGAGGAAGAGGGCGGTGGAGAGGAAGAGAGGACAAAAGTAAGCCAAAATGGTTAGAAATCTGGGGGCTATGAGAGTCACAGCGTAAAGAGTGAGGCAGAGAATGACAGCAAAGAGGAAGTGGAATTTGAATTTGAGAAGCTTTTCAGGGATTTCCATGACTTATTGGGCTTTCAGTTGCCGAGATTCAAAATTTTGAGTATGATTTTGTAGAGAGACAGAGATTGGGAGAGACTATTATCTCTGAGTGCAGAGATTCTCTGAACAGAGAAAAATGCTCTGTCTCCTCTGCTTTGTTTTGGAGTGTAAATATTGTTTTGTTTTCCCACGCCTCATAATTTTATCTTTTTATTGTAATTAACCTCTTTGGAGTTTTCCTCAAAAAAAAAAAAAAAAAACCTTCGGAGTTTGTTTACTGTAACGCCCATCGTGTCTCTTGAATAGAGATGATTTTTAGATGGAAGCAATTGAATTGGACATGAAGCTAGTCGTAGGGGTGGGCACGGTTCGGTATGGTACAAAATTGATCGATACCAGAATCATACCATTTAATTTTAATCGGTACGGTACGATTCGGTATTCAATATTTTGAAAGTGAAACCAGATCGTACCGTACCAATTAAGTTCGGTACGGTTTCGGTACGGTTTCGGTTTTGAGCCAAAATTTTGTTTGTGATTATAAAGTAAGGAAAAGACTAAAGAAAAAGTAAAACTACATTTATGAAGAACTTAAGTTTTCAAATATGTATTGAAAAAGTTGCACTAAGTTGAAGATATCAACTCTTAGAAGCTAAATTAAGACATGTATGATCATATCAACTCTTGAAGAAGGCCTAATAAACCAATAAGAAATAAATTTAATTATTAAAAAAAATATTCTAATTCGGTACGGTATCGGTACGGGACGGTTTTTTAAAATATCGATACTGAAACCATACCGAATTATATCGGTACGGTTTCGGTACCGTACCAATCATACAACGGTTTTACTATTCGGTTTTTTTTCGGTATGGTTTGATCTGAAACGGTACGGTTTCGGTATTTTGGTTCCATGTGCCCAGCCCTAGCTAGTCGGTTTGAATTTGGTTCAGTTTTAATTATAAAATAATTTAATTATTTAAAATTTAATTGAATGATATAGTTTTTTTGTTTCTTAAAGACTTAATCGAATCAAATCAAACATTTAAAACTTCATGTTTTGAATCAATTTAAACTAAACCTTATAACATGAGTTTGTATTCTCATTCATTACCAACCTATCCGTGCAACCTTGGTTGATTTGGTTCTATATACTCTCTCGATATGATCAAATCGATAAATAAAAGTATCAAACAGCTGATTTCTAAATTTATAACTAACGCCAATTCGATCTCTTAACTAGTTCCGTTATGCCCCTCGAAACAGCAGGTTTATATTTATAATCAATAATATACAGCCCAATCAAAACCATAATTACCCAAATAAATATCGAATTTTTTTTGGTGTAAAATGTAAATGTTTGAAAGTTACTTGAGTTTATAATTTTAAATAAAGAAGGGCGTTAGAGTCATTTTTGATAAAATTGGAATGGATCCACTGTGGGAGAGTGGTGTTTTACCGAGTGGAGAAATTGTCCTTGCATCTTTTTGAAATAAGAGAGTTAACCAAAGTTTTTGTTTGTTTCTGGGAAAGTTTAGATCTAACACATGACTTCGGTAATTCGAGGCAGAAAAGTCATTCAACGAGAGAATAATTATGCTACTAACTTTTTGAAAATAGAAATCAAATGGGCTTGACAGGTGTAGTACTAACACTCCCTAATGTTTGTTGTGTCTTCATAAAATCCCCCCTAATATTTGTTGTATTTTCATAAAATCCCGTTAGGTCTTAGAAATTACATAAACAATACATATAATTTGAAATTTTCATATAAACCCTTAAAGGCAAATTTACCCTTTTAAAACTACTGACATCAGTATTAAAAAATTTTGTTTTATCCAAAAATGTGACATGAGGTCTGGGGGCATCTACGATCGGTCTCAGGTGATATCCTTGTAGTCTTTTTTTGGATGGGCCGATTAAAAAGTAAATGAGTAGATTTTAGTTGTCTTCAGAATAGGGGTGTCTCTATTAGAAACTGATAATATATAGTCGAGAACGGGATTCTTTTATGACCCAATAACATGGCTTTAAAAAGGTGATTGTGAGGCAAGGACATTGCTTGAATTATTCTTTTTAATGCTTTCTTCATAATGTATCCAAGATTTTAGTAATATTTTCTTTTAAATCAGCCAAAGTTCAAGTAGTCGGGTTTATTCGGGTTAGTGAGTCATTATTAGTTAGTATAAGTTAGGTATTTGGGTTTTTTTTAAGTCGGGATAATAATATTGAATCAAGATATATGCACGAATTTGTGACTTAAAGTATCAACAAAATAAATACAGTTGGTATTTACCAAAATACCTCGATTCTGCTCAAGGAAATTCGTTCAAAAAGTAAATGAAAGAAAATATGAATGCTATGAGAATTGAGTAAATGCTAAATGTAATTATGAAACATAAGTACATAATATAAATATTTTATTCAACAATCAAGCCTAATTTGAGGGCAGGATCTTTAAGAAATATGTTGGTTTTTACTATAGTATTCATCATATTTAGACAATTATAGAGGTTCCTTTGTGGTTAGCTTGTTGAGTTGCAAATGCCTTGAAATTACACTGAAGGAACTTCGTCTCATTTGACGAGTCACAAAAACAGCAAAGTGGATCACGTCAAGTATAGAAATGAAAACTGCCATGAGTGAAAGTAGCCCTCGCCATTTAGCCCAGAAAACCGCTAGGCCCTTTAACAAAAAGTCTGACCCGGCCCCCCCGGCCCACTACGAGCTATGGGTCGGCCTGGCCTAAAAATTGATAGGCTGGACTTGGGCTTAGGGTGTTCAAACCCGATAGGCCCGATAAGTCCATTCCGGCCTCCCGTATAAACCCGGCTCGTAAGCCCAAATACATTAAATAATTATGGATTTAGTGTGTCTATGATCATGAGGTAATAGATGAGAAATAAATATATGTTATATGTAAGTTTAGGTAGGATGATATGTAATGACCCGTCCTGGAAATCGGGATTAGATTAGTGGTTAATGACGGATTAGTAAAGTTAATCGGTGATTAGTTGGACGATTTCGGACGGATGGTGCAAAATGACGATTTTGCCCCTAGAATGGGTAAAATGTTGACTTTTAGTTCGGGAGGTCAAATGGACTTTGACCGATGACCGTGACGTAGTTCGGGACGTCACGAGTTCATAGACAAGTGGCACGTCTGATTCCGATATCCGAGGAAAAAGTTATGACGTTCAGACGTTTGAGGGTACTTTGGTAATTTGATTGAATAGGGGCAAAAGGTTGACTTTTCAGACGACATGGACTTTTCACGAACTTCAAGGACCGCTAGATAGGTCTCGATGCCCTGAATACAACGATAGGCGGCACGCCGTCATCGGACGTCGGACAGTTTACGTAGGAGTCTAAATAAGCGAAGGGCAAAATGGTAATTTGTGAAGGAAGGGCATTTTGGTCATTATTGCATCAGGATCTGTGCCCAGTGAGAAGTGGACACTTGGCTGATTGTTGGAAAAGATGCCCACAGAGACTTTGACGCGTGACCTTACCTGGATGGTTGTAGAACCTCCCTGTCGCCTCTCGTTCTGTTTTAAAACGAAAAACAATGGTTTTGTGCACGGGCTTGGAATGAAAAGCACAGAGAGGAACACGGGAGAGTTTGGGCAGTGAAACACAATCCAAAGGAACCTGGTGATCCTCTTTTAGCTGTGAGGGTTGTGAAAAGGACTGAGTGAGATTGATGAGGTGGTGTGGGTGTTCGTGGAAAAAAAACAGAGAAACAGAGGCTTAGCCCCCTCAGTTAGCCTTAATTGGTTGAGCCATGTGAACAAGAAGGAGAGGGTTGACGGTGTAGGTTACGGTGGTGATGCCACGGATAGCCGGCGTGCACGGTGGCGACGGACAGAGGAAGAAACCGTAAGTCCTGTTTTTGAATTCGAAATCGAATTTTCATCTTAGGCCACTACTGACAGTTCTACTTGTTCAGAGAATGATCAGGAAGGTGAGACGATGCCGTTGGTACCCACAGTAGGGCTCGACGGCGGAGGTATGGCGAAAAACCCGTACTTGCCCTGTTTTTATCAGAAATGGTAAGACGAAATTCGGGGGTTATTGTGAAGTCCTGATCAGCTTGCTATGTTTCTAGGAATTCCAGAAGGCGTTTACGATAAAAAATGAGGAAGTTGGAGGCTGGAATCATGAAAAAGATACTTGTTTACTGCTCGAGTTGGGAGGTAAATATCCAGCTCCAATTCTCACAACTTCATTATGTAGAATGGCTAGAATTGAAGGGACGAACGTATTAGAGTAATTAGGAATGAAAAACGGATTGAAATGGATTAAAACCGTGAACGCCGGTTCAAAACCGGACTGGATTTGCAGACCGATTCAAACCGGTCGACTAAGGAAGACGATGAACAGTAACTTAAGCGCGTGGGGCCCATGCGCATCCACTTCAGGCTGTACATGTGGGCGTGTGGCATGCATTTTGAGGAAGGTTCCAACACGACTTTTAAATTTTTCGATGTAACGAACATTTTGGCGTTGGTTTCGAGTCAATCGGACATCGTATCGATATGTTTCGGGATGCCCGATGGTTTTAGGCTCGGTTAAAAATAGTTAAAAATTCGGGAAAATTACAGGGCTTTAGTATAAGCTTAATGAAGTATTTAGTGACCTTGTTATGGGATTTGGACAGGTTCGGGAAAGCCGGTGCTAGTGGATTGGCCGGGAACGGCGTAAGTGCACGCGTATCAAGGCAGCGGCAGAATGGTCTGTGAGTGGACTTTGCTTTCTAACTTATGATGCATGCATATATGTTTTTATATGTTTTATATACGTGATTTTATGATTTGCTTTATGATCTTGATGGTTTACGGTTTTACACGTATTTTGAGGTATTTACGGAATTTCATGTTTTATGAGATTTCGAATGATCTTGTGATTTGATCATGGTTTTAATGATTTGATTTCGGGATTTGAACAATGATTTGATTTCAAGGATTTGGAATGGAGTTTGGAAAAGTGATTTCGGGCTTGGAGCCCTGTTTCCGAGTTTCGATAAACGAGCTTTCAGTTTTGAGACTTGGAAGGGAAATCTGGATTTGGGTTCGGGACAGTGGTTCCGGATGCTAGCTTACGGAATCATTGTTGTGAATTCGGATAAGGATTTTCTATGGTTTTCACTGTTGCTTGAAAAATGGTTTTGGGTTTAAAGACTCGGAAAGAAAAGAAAACCGCTGGTTCTGGTTTTGAGTTTAAAGACTCAGATTGATTGACGGGGGAGGGCCCTGGATTGATTGATATGTTTTGAGTTTAAAGACTCGGATATGATACCCCCCCCCCCCCCCCCCCCCTCCCCCCGAGGCCTGTGATTGTGTTTTGAGTTTAAAGACTCGTTGATATCCCGGGAAGGCCTAGTTATTGCGCAAGGTTTTGAGTTTAAAGACTCGGGCGCACTTGAGATCCAGTAAACTTGTATGATCAATATTTTTACTGGTTTTCCGATGTTTTGGGCAGTGGCCCAGATGCTATGGATTTGATGAGTTGTGTGGACTGAGTTCCCGTGTTTGAGATTGATTTGTGATCTTGGGCTGAGACCCTGGTTTTGAATTTCGGATTTGAATGAGAAATGTTTTCTGGTTTTTCGTTGATGGTTTTTAATATGAAATGGTTTCATGACATGACTTGATATGCATGCATTGGTTTTTGCGTGGAGGGTAAAAATGTAATTATGTTTTTCTGATAACTGTTTTTAAACTTATTCTTTATTTTTGTCTACTCACAGTCTTTTTTGTTTTCGATACCCTCTAGGTTGTTGCGGTGCGGGCTGTTGGTCGAGAAAGACGAAGACATCACACGTACGATCCACAGTAGAGTCTACGCGCTCTAGGAAGTCTGGAAGTTTGGAGCAGTGCGTAGAAGGATCCCTTGTCCGACTTACGTGTCACATGGAGGTTCAACGCCAGTTTAGCCTTCGTGTCATGCGTAGGTTAGACGGGAGCAGGACTTAACCCTTAATCCCGGGGGATTGGGGGTAGGTCCTGTCATGATATATCATCTTAATATATATATATATATATATATATTGTTTCCAAAGGATGAAGCAGTAGGGAATCAAATTTAGAAGCATTCATAGTGCAATTTACATCATTGTCAAACTAAAACTAACTAATTAATTAAATTTAACATGATTAAACACAACCTAAGCAAGGAATTTTTGTTTGTTAATCAATGTATTTGCCTAATATTATGATGGGGTATTACTTTTTTGACACATATATATATATTATTTGATGAACTATATTGTAGCTAATTTTCCCCATCAAGTCCACCAACTAATGATAAATGTTATTGCAGTATCTTGAAATATATATATATATATATATATATATTCTAGCTCCATAATTTGTTGAATAAATTATTTTTAAAAGCTCAATTTAGCCCAGCCCATAAAGCCCAATAAAAGCCTGACCCAAACCTAACCCTATAAAAGGTATAGGCTTTCATATTTGTGATCAAGCCTGTGTATGACCCGTCCTGGGAGTTAGGATTTAAGGAAGTGTTTAGTGAGGGTTTAACTGAGCTAATCGGTGGTTTAGGTGGTTACTTTTGGACCTTGGGCGTAGAAGGACGATTTTGCCCCTAATTTGGGCAAAATGTTGACTTTTAGTTTGGGCGGTCAATTGGACATTGACCGATGACTGTGACGTAGTTCGGGGCGTCACGAGTTCGTAAATAGGTGGCACGCCCAATTCCGACATCCGAGGAGGAAGTTATGATGTTCGGAAGGTTGAGGGCATTACCGTAATTTGGGTAAACAAAGGGGGAAAAGTTGACTTTTAGCACGACAGGGTTTTTACACGTAGACCGAGGACCATTAGGTAGATCTCGTCGTCCTGAGTTCAACGACAGGCGGCATGCTTTCATCGGACGCAGGACGAGTGAGTTACGGGTCTAGAACGGCGAAGGGAAAAATGGTAATTTTGACTCACAAGGGGCAGTTTGGTCTTTTTGCACATTGGGAATTGTGCAAACCAGATTGGGACAAGTGTACAGGAGAGATTGGATATTTTGAGAGGGGCCATGGGATGGTGGACACGTGGTCTGTGTCTAGTGGGTTCTAGGTTGTGGCACGGTGCAATGTAAACGGGAAGTCGTGTTTGTGTTTGTGTTTGAGAAAAACAGAGACTGGGCCTGAGAGGGAATTGATCGGGTTGCAGTGAGTGTGTGAGTTCTTGGGTGTGTGAGTGTGTTCAGAGGAGGGCTAAGAGTGCAGAAGAAGTATTGAGAGGATTAAGAGAGGAGTGTTTGTGTGTGAAGGAATTCAAAATCAGAGGACATAGAGCTGAGGACCACCGTGCACGGTTGTGCACTTCCAGCGATCAAACCGTCGAATTGAAACTGTGGTGGTGTCGAGAGGCCTGAGGAGAGTCGAGTAGGCACGACGGAGCTCATGGTGGCGGCCGGGACGCATGTACTTCCTCAATTCCTTTTGGTTGCTCTGTTTTGCCATTTTGATTCACACATTTAGTCGTGAGGTTTGGGGCTGAGTCGAGGTATTTGGTGAGTTCTAGTGGACTTAGTGGATTCCTAGGGAGCTTCTAGTTGTGAACCCGTGATGGGGGGAAGACCTGGTGGCCGGGTAAGCTTGTACAGTCCTCTGTTTTTACCGTTTGTTTCAATTTGAAAGTCGTGACGTTTGGAGGAGAGTCCACGGTTTCTAGTGACCCTATTAGTTCTAGGAAATTTTTAGGAACCTTAGGTATCGACCTAGAGCCCTATGGTGGCCGTGGGTGGCCGAAGACAGAAACTCGACATTTTTGGGTTTTCTTCGAGCTTTGGTTGTTAGGATTGTGTAGCGTTGGTCATGAATTAATTAGTGGAAACAACTACCCGTACAAGGACGAAACTAGGGGAGTTGGAAGGAGCAAAAATGGTGGAGGAAGGACGGAGAACCAGTCACGCCGGTTCAGACCGATCGAGTGGCTGAGGAAGAAGATGAACAGTGTTCTATGTGCAGGAACGTGAGGCCCACGCGATGCCACTTTGGACGGCGCGTGGGGGCGCGTGCAGTGGTTTTCGGGGAACCTTCCAACTAGGTTTTCAGTCTACTTGTTGTAACGAATCTTTTGGGATAGGTTTCGGGACGATCAGACGTTGTTTAGGGTTAGTTCTACGAGGTTGAAGGTTTAGGGTTCCGATTTGTTACGTTCGAAGTTCGGGAAAATTAGGGAAAATTAGGAGGACCTTAGTTAACGTGTTAGTGACGAGTTTTGGTGACTTGTGACAGGATCGGGAATCCCCGAGGCGGAGGAGGAACGTACAGGACGTTCGGGACGCAAGTGACGTGCCCGGTAACTGTGAGTGGACTTTTTCCTTATAACTGAGCATGCATAACTATTTTTAATTACTTGTTTTATGGTTTTCATTATGATTTCATGATTATTGAATGCTTTATACCTGTTTTATGAAATGGCACGGTTTTCGAGAAATTACGTATCTTAGCACGTTTTTCGAGAAATGTTGTGAGTATGATTTTGATGCCATGGTTTTGGGATTTCAAATGCTAAATGGTTTTTAAGGATTATAAATGGATTTGAGACATGATTTGGTGATCAAGGCTTTCGGTTTTGAAATCGGATTTCGGAAAGCGAAATTTAGTTTTAAAGTGGAAAAGTGGATTTTCGGATTTGGGTTCGGAATGACGGTTCTGAAGGCCGGAAAGGCTTCGGGCCAGTGATTTCGGATTCGGGTTTGGATATGGATTTAGAAAAGGTTTTCAAATGGTTTACGGATTGGATTTGCTGGATCTGGTAATTGGGTTTAAAGACCCGGATTATGATTGACGAGGAGGGACGGGCCCGAATTGGGTTTAAAGACCCGGATTGAGTTTAAAGACTCGGGAGTTTAAAGACTCGGGAGTTTAAAGACTCGGATATACTGATATTTCCCCCCGTAGGCCTGTTGAGTTTAAAGACTCGGGAGTTTAAAGACTCGGATTATATTGAGGCCTCGATTGAGTTTAAAGACTCGGGAGTTTAAAGACTCGGATAGATCCAGCAGGTTTGATCGGATGATTATATTGGTATCTTATGTTTTACTGTAATGCTTTATACCGTTTATCATACTGTGTTTATATTGTTGTGGTTTCCGGGATGAAAATAATGTGATTTAAAAATGTTTCCGAAATTGGGTTATGCATGCATGTTTTCAAAAACGGAGGGCTAAACCCTGGTTTGTTTATAAAATGGTTTTTGAAACTTTTATTCTTTTTGGTCCACTCACACTTTCTGGTTTTTAATTGCCCTCCAGGTCGTGGAGCTAGCGCGGGGGTTGACGTTGAGGCAGCGTCAGAGGCATAGAGTACTCGAGAGTTTTCCCGGAGTGGTTTCAGTTTTCCGTTGTGCGTGTACTCTGGGTGTAGTTTTGTTTTATTTTGTTTAGTACTATGCTCTGTATAACGGTTGACTTGTTGTGTTTTAAATTCTCCTTCGTCTGACAGTGTAATTTGTGGTTTTCGTGAGGTCGTTTCGGTTTTTCGTTTTGGGTTGTCAGACGGGAGCAGGGTTCACCTCGGTTATTGGGGTGATAATCGGGGGGGGTCCTGTCAGCCTGCCCGACCCTGCCCAAAATTTTCAAATTATGAGATAGGTCCGGCCTAGCTTGGCCCAAGCCCAACATGGCACGACTCATCCCTATCCCCCTGGATTATCGCGGGATGTATCATGCTCTCGTCTGGCACCATGTGCCAGACAAGGGATAAAACCCTAACCCGCTCGGGGTTATCCAGAGTATGCAAGGATCTGTGGGGTTTCACATCAATATGTGATGTCGTAATCTCTGCTACAGCCCGCATCTGCGATAAACCTGAAGTGTATCAAAAATATTAAAAGCTGTGAGTGGAAAAAAACAATGAGTTTATCAAAACAATTTAATCGAAAAGACATTTATACCCTTCACGTAAAAGCATGCATGCATAAGAAAACAAGTATTTCAAATACTTTTTCCAAAAGAAAATCATATTGCTTTTCAAATCAAAACACAGTGAAAAATGATTCTCAATGAAAGCCATTTGCTCTAAAGGTTCTCAGCCAAAAACCAAATCATACAGGGTCTCCGCCCAAATAAAATCATGTGGTGTAATCATTTGATCCTCTCAGTGTAACGAACATTTTGACGCTGGTTTCGGGGAAATCGGATATTGTTTCGATAATGTTCCGCGTATCCGAAGTTTTGTTTTACGTTAAAAATACGTATTTAAATCCCGAAAAAATTGTGGAAAATTATATGTTGTATTTTGAGATGTTAGTAACCCTCTATAATGATTTTGGGCAGGAGTTGCGATTTCCAGATTTTACGGAAAAACGTGCAGCTCGGAAACGGACCGTTTTGAACGGTGTGTGTGAGTGGACTTTTGGTTTTCTAACTGTGATGCATGCATATATGGTTTAAAATGCTTTATTATATGATTTGATATGCTTTGGCATGATTGGTATTTCAATTTGGTGATTTCTCGGTTTTATGATTATTATATTATTATATTCTGGCACGATTTTCGAGAAATCATGAAATTGGTTAAAAATGATATGGTGGGCGTGTGAACCCAAGTAAATAATGATTTTGACTCGGATTTGGGAGTTACATGTGAATTTGATGAATTTGATGATTTTTGGTATTCTCGTGATTTTGTGATTATTTTAATCAGTCTTTCGGGCACGTTTTACGAGGAACGTGCAAATGATGTTTTGGGCTGGGCCCGGATTGAAAATGATGTTTTGACTCGGGTTATGAGCCAGGAAATTGAAAATGATATTTGGACTCGGATTATGAGTCAGTGATTGATTTTATGGATTTACGTGATCGTGGCAACTCGGGTTTACGGTTGCACGGATTTACATGAAATTGATATTTTGGGCTTGAGACCCAATGGAATTGTGATTTTGATTGGATTTGTATTTCCATGTGATTACATGATGATATTGATGATTTTCGGATTTATAAAGTTAATCGGGATTTGGGGCTGAGACCCTGTATTGTAAATGATTTGGTTTTCAATGCAACTATTTTCACTGGTTTTTGTGATAATGATATGTTGCGGATAATTAGGGCTTTCGGGAGAAAATATGTTTTTCCCCGGAGTGCACCCTGGAGATAACGCTCGCCTTTGGGATGGAAGTGTTTACCCCGAAGAGGTCACGTAGCACGATCTTTGTCTTGCAGCCCAGGGGAGGCTTGACTCAGATCAGATGTGCTAGATTATATGGATCGGTAAGTGATGTGTTCACGAGATCCGGATCGTCGGATGGTGAGGTTTTCACAGCGACGGATTGCTGACTGGTGATGTGTTCACAGCAGCGGATGCTCAGATTTTGAGCGGTTCTTGAGCTTATTGATATGCACGCGTTGCAGGGATAAACGGGACTCTAAGCAACAGGATATGGAAATAAGTCCCGTGGATTATTGAAATGATTTAGAGGAAACCGTGGTTTAGCAGTTAAAATGATTTATGGAAACATGTTGTTTGTGATTACGTACTGGCATTGAGTACGGGTTTTTGGCCTTTGTGGCCAGTGATTATGTTTTCACATGTTTTGGCCTGAGAGCCGGGATTTGATGTTTTACAACATGAACAGATTTGATGAACATGAGTTTTTGTGGACCATGGGAAAACGTGTTTTGATTTTATCGGTCCACTGTTCATACTTGAATAATTTCATACTATTACTCATGTTTTATGATATGAATGCACGTTTGTGAAAACTGGAGGGTAAGAATGTGTTTTGGCAAATGTTTTTATAAGAGGTCATTTTGTCCACTCACACCTTTTCTGTTTTATTAACCCTTCAGGTCGTGGCGCGTTGATCGAGGCTATTCCAGAGGTGGAGGTATGTGTGGGCACAGGCGCAAAATTCCCTTGTCTGGCAGGTGCTGAAGGGTGGTTTTGGACTTTCAGTTGACTTGTCAGACGGGAGCAGGACCGGGTACGGTTTTTAACGTCCAGTTGGGACGGGTCCTATCAAATTGGTATCAGAGCACTAGGTTGCTGATGCTGTTGCCATGCCATACCTCCGGAAAGTGAGCCTCGTGCGCGACCTGGTAGTGAGATGGGTATATTAGGGTATTTGAGACCTTGTGATTAATCTCGGAATGTAATTGACCCTGGTTTGTGGGTCAGATATTAATTTGTGTAACTACGGCTTACTAATTGTCGAATTGGTATTCTTGTGGGTCCCAGGATTTATTGGATCCAGAGGCTTGGAAGGTAACACAATTGGGGTAGGTTGGACCCAGGATGAGATTATTCTCAGTAAATTCCTTGTACGAAATGTGAGTTCCCAACGTCTAGAGTGTGTTGGGGTATTCCTAGGCTTTGTATGTGGTATATGATGTGGTTCACCGGCGGTAATTTGCTAGGTGACCGGGTATGCCAGGGATGGCATGGATGAATGAGTCAAGAATTCGGTTAGGACTCGAGATGATTCATGGTAATATCTTAAGTCTCAGGAGCTGTTGGGTTTTGAGGAACCCTAGGTAGTAATCGCGGAACCCTAAGGTGGGATGTTTGGTTCGGAAATGTGTGCTGGCGAGTGGTTTGACTCTTAATGACTTTCTAAGTCGAGACCGAGAGACGATTGTGTCAGGTCATGTCAGCTTTAGTGGTGGAACTGTAATCCACAGTCAGGGTTGGTACATGTCGATACAATCCCAGAGTGGGGAATACAGGGTAGTTGTACGGGTACTTGATTCCATTGGACGTGGGGTCACGATACCGATGTCTGGTGGTTAGGTCTGCACAAGTCTGTGGCAGGCACTACTACCGAGTGTGGTTGTTGAGAATTGGGGGACGTTCAGGGGACGTTTCCTTTTCTCACATGAGTTGTCAGGGTGACTGTACCCAGAGTTGCTAGGTACGAAGGAGGCAGAGTTTCTCCTATTCGAGCAGAGGTACGGGGTCGTCGCTTGTTATGAGCGGAGATCCAGAGTTGTCAGTTTGCACAAGGTGTGCTTGTCAGGACCCACCCCGGTTTCACCCCGAAACCCGAGGTAAATCCCGCTCCCGTCTGACTTCCCGACACAAAACTCAAGTAACACTCACTCGAAACCAGTCAAACGCAGGAGTAATTACTAAATATCCCAAAATCCTTATCGTTTACAGAGCATAGCACCACATTACAAGGAAAATAAAAACCGAGAAAGTACACGCACACAGAAGCCTTTAAACTCTTCTAGGATCCCTCACGTTGCTTCTATGCCTCAGACTCTGCCTCGACGTCAAGACCCCGCGCTCGCTCCACAACCTGGAGGGCAAGTTAAAACAGAAGATGTGAGTGGACCAAAATAACAGAAAAGTTTCTAAAACCATTTATCAGAAAAACCGAGTTTAACCCTCCGTTTTGAAAACTACATGCATAACCACCAGTGGTTAACACAGTTATAAATCAATGTTCACAAAACGTCACAAAACATCATAAGAAACAGAAACACTATAGAACCGTATGGAAAACATGGCATGAGTATCAAAACCCGTAGTATAAACCATAAAACTGAAATCATCATTTCCCGATCAAACCTGCTGGACCTATCCGAGTCTTTAAACTCCCGAGTCTTTAAACTCAATCCAGGCCTTAATCATATCCGAGTCTTTAAACTCCCGAGTCTTTAAACTCAAGGCCTACGGGGGAAATCAATATATCCGAGTCTTTAAACTCCCGAGTCTTTAAACTCAATCCGGGTCTTTAAACCCAATCCGGCCGGTCCCCCGTCACATATATCCGGGTCTTTAAACCCAATATCCAGATCCAGCAAATCCAATCCCAAAATCATTTGAAAACCATTCACCAATCCACATCCAAACCCGAATTCGAAATCACTGGTCCGGTGCCCTTCCGGCATCCAGAACCGTCATTCCGAACCCAAATCCGGAATCCACTTTTCAACTTTAAAACCAAATTCCGTTTCCGAAATCCGATTCTAAAACCGAAAACTTTAATCACCAAATCATAGTTCGAAATCCCTTATAAACACTTAAACCACTTATCCACTGACATCCCAAATCCATAACCTCATATTCAGAAATCACACTTTTTTCTTAAAACGTGCTGAAAATCGAACTTTCTCAAAAACCGTGCAATTATGTAAAATCAACAAGGCATATCCGATAAACATAAAATCATAATTAAAACCATAAAACAATTATAGAAAACAGTTATGCATGCTCGAGTTTAGAGAAAGGGTCCACTCACAGTACTGAGCCCTACTCGCGTCCCGAACGTCCAGTACGTTCCTCGGCTTCCTCGGGAAATCCCGATCCTGTTCACAATCACCAAATTACGTCACTAACACGTCTACGAAGGTTCACCTAAATTCCTTCAAAATTCCCCGAATCCTAAACGTAATAACCCGGGACCCTAAACTTTCACCCTCGCGGAACTAAACTCAAACGACGTCTGATTGACTCGAAACCAACTCCATTGAACTCACCATAACTCCTAGACCAAAAACCATGTTGACCGTTTTCCCATCCGCCGCCGCACGCGCCCCCACGCGCCGCCCAAAGTGGCTGCGCGTGGCCCCACGCGCCAGCTACAGTACACCTTCAACCTCACGTCGACCCGGTTCAACACAGTAGGCTACAGCTGAACCGGCGTCAACGGTTCTCCGCCGTACTTGCATGATTTCCTTCCCTTTCTTCACCTAAAGCTTCGTCCAGTTCCAATATAACCATTCCACAGCTCCTCAGACCTCGACACCGCCTCAATCCCGTCGACTGAAGCTCGAAACCAGACAGCCAACAACCCCTGTTTCACGATCCAGCCACCCAGCTCACCACCCTTCACGGTGGCTTCACCAAACTCTGCCCTGAACCTCACTGATCCTAACCCAACTCACCTAGACCTTCGACTCAACCCCAATCGTCACGACTAGCCGTTTGAACATCGCGGCAAAACAGAGCATACAGGTACCCCCGTCGTGCTAACCTCCGCCGTGTACACCCCCGTCACGGCGACCATCCTAGTCGACACCTAGGACCCTCCTGAACCTCACCCTGACCTCCATTCCTCTCGACTCTAAGCCCAACCTCACAACTTTCAAATTGAGCAGCACGGGAAAAACAGAGCAAAAGATCTCACCTTCGATTGCAGCTCCGCCGTGCGCACTGCCGCCTTCCACGGTGGTCGTTAGTCTCCCTGCAACCTCCTGCAGCTTCCCCTGCCTTGGTTTGAGTCACCTCACGGCGTAGCCACCACCTCGAACTCACGGCCTCCCTATTTCCGTCAAAACTTCTCCGCACCTCCGCCGTGCCGCCGTGCACAATTACACCACCAAAACCCGATCAGCAACTCCCTTTCAATCTCCCGTTCCTCCCTCACTCACCAAAACTCGTCATCAGCCACGATCAGTCCTCAATTCCTCCTCACAAACTCACTCTGTTTCTCTGTGTTTGTCGAAGGACTGCACGATTGCACCCCAATTATTTGGGCTGAGACCACACAGGATTCTCCCAGAATCCTCTACACACATGCCATGTGTCACCATCCACTCCACACACTCCCACATGGCCTAATCCCAGCCGTCCATTCCTTTCTCTGTGCACAAATCCCAATGTGCCCCAATGACCAAAATACCCTTCTTTTTTAACACATTTTTACGGTTTTACCGAAACTTCCTAGACCCGTAACTCTCGCCTCGTAAGTCCGATGAATACGTGCCGCCTGTCATCGAACTCAGGACGACAAGAACTATCTAACGGTCTTAGGTCAACTTACCAAAACCCGTTCGTATAAGAAGTCAACGTTTCCCCCCTAATTTCGCCAAATTACGGTTATGCCCTCAACAGTCCGAACATCACAACTTCCTCCTCGGATGTCGGAATCGGGCGTGCCACCTGCCTACGGATTCGTAACGTCCTCAACTACGTCCTGGTCACTGGTCAACTCCCATTTGACCACCCGAAATAAAAGTCAACATTTCTGCCCGACCCAGGGGCAAAATCGTCATCCTAAGTTCCCGGACCCCTCGGGACCACCTAACCCTTGCTTAACCTTACTAATCACGCCTTAATCACTCCACTTATCCCTATTCTCGGGACGGGTTGTTACAATCTACCCACCTAAAAAGAATTTCGTCCCCGAAATTCCACAGCTAGTTCCCGACACCTAGGGTCTCCTACCCGGAATCAACAACAGATCAACAACAACTTCTCCTAGGTTTCCTGTCTATCATCTCCACCTTGGGTATTTCACTCCATCCCCAGCTACTGTTACCACAGCCAACCCTAGCTATGTAACAACTACATGGTGTACACAAGGGAAACTCTATGAACAGAAAACAAAGGTATTATACAATACCTCATGTCACAATACCCGACAGAAGTCATAGAGTACATCCTCGTATACAACCACCCATCTCCCTCGGCTACTACTCCGGCCACGGTCGGATTAACTCCACAAAGTCCTAAAGGCAACCTCTAGCTTGTGGGTTCTCTCCTTCCACAGTCACTCTTTTCCTCTACTTCCCGTCAACCTACTACGGAACTTACTGTACACTCCAAGTCCTCTAGGCAAACTCCTAGACTCTACCCCGAATCCAAACACCAAACCAACAGGACAACCCAAAAGTAAAACAAGTACCTGTCCCCACATCTGATATCGCCTGATCCTCCTGCTGAGTCATCGAAAACACCCGGGCCTGAGATCCTGACGCTCTACCACGACCCCTCGAACTACTCGTGGCTGTGCCACCACCTCCTCTAGTGCCCGCTGTCCCTGATGCTGTACTCTGTCCGGACTCCGCTACTCCTCTGCCTACACCACCTTCCTGTGGCAACAGTGGACACTCACGTCGAAAATGACCTCGCTCCCCGCAGTAGAAACACACATTCCAGCCTGGTCCACTACTTGGTCTCCCCGTGGATGCTACCGACGTCGCACTCGCTTGCGGAGTCGGCGGTACTCGATAACCCCAAAATCCTGAACTCTGGGCACTACCAGGCCTACCAAAACGATCATCGCCCGACGAGGACGATCCACCGAAGTTACCTCTTTTCGGTGTCCGCTGGCTCGAAGATCCAGGAATAGAAGGTTCCCGGCGTCGCACCGGCAAACTAGCCTCAACTCGCACTGCAGCATCCGACAAGTCTCGAAGGGTAGCAAAAGATCCAGCTGTCACTACGGCTCGAATCTCACCTCGCAAACCCAACTCAAACCTACGACACTTCTCGGCTTCAGTGGCCACAAAAACAGGAGCAAACCGAGACAACATCTGAAACTTCTGTTCATACTCTGCCACGGTCAAATTCCCCTGCTGGAGGTGCAGAAACTCCGCCTCCTTGGCATCCCGGAAAGAACGAGGATAATACTGTTCCAGAAACCGTTCCCTAAACGTCTCCCAGGTCACACTGTGAACATCCCAACCGGACAACTCGAGGGTATACCACCACTCGTACGCCGCACCATCCAGTAAAAAGGTAGCCAGCAACACTCGTTCCCCCGGCGGACAATGCATCACCGCAAAAATCCGCTCCAGTCTAGTAATCCACCTCTGGGCTTCCTCAGGATCAGCCCCACCACTAAAAGTAGTAGCCCCGAGCCGCTGGGCTCGCTCAATCGTGGCACTCTCCGTCTCTCTGGCTACTTCTTCCGGTTGTGGAGAGGGTCTACGTCTCGGAGGCATCGTCAACCGCACACTGAAAGAGGCATAGAAGTAGTCAAACAACTGAAACACATCCTCACAAACCGACAGACCCAACAAACTCGACAAACCTATGCTCTGATACCAATTGTCAGGACCCACCCCGGTTTCACCCCGAAACCCGAGGTAAATCCCGCTCCCGTCTGACTTCCCGACACAAAACTCAAGTAACACTCACTCGAAACCAGTCAAACGCAGGAGTAATTACTAAATATCCCAAAATCCTTATCGTTTACAGAGCATAGCACCACATTACAAGGAAAATAAAAACCGAGAAAGTACACGCACACAGAAGCCTTTAAACTCTTCTAGGATCCCTCACGTTGCTTTTATGCCTCAGACTCTGCCTCGACGTCAAGACCCCGCGCTCGCTCCACAACCTGGAGGGCAAGTTAAAACAGAAGATGTGAGTGGACCAAAATAACAGAAAAGTTTCTAAAACCATTTATCAGAAAAACCGAGTTTAACCCTCCGTTTTGAAAACTACATGCATAACCACCAGTGGTTAACACAGTTATAAATCAATGTTCACAAAACGTCACAAAACATCATAAGAAACAGAAACACTATAGAACCGTATGGAAAACATGGCATGAGTATCAAAACCCGTAGCATAAACCATAAAACTGAAATCATCATTTCCCGATCAAACCTGCTGGACCTATCCGAGTCTTTAAACTCCCGAGTCTTTAAACTCAATCCAGGCCTTAATCATATCCGAGTCTTTAAACTCCCGAGTCTTTAAACTCAAGGCCTACGGGGGAAATCAATATATCCGAGTCTTTAAACTCCCGAGTCTTTAAACTCAATCCGGGTCTTTAAACCCAATCCGGCCGGTCCCCCGTCACATATATCCGGGTCTTTAAACCCAATATCCAGATCCAGCAAATCCAATCCCAAAATCATTTGAAAACCATTCACCAACCCACATCCAAACCCGAATTCGAAATCACTGGTTCGGTGCCCTTCCGGCATCCAGAACCGTCATTCCGAACCCAAATCCGGAATCCACTTTTCAACTTTAAAACCAAATTCCGTTTCCGAAATCCGATTCTAAAACCGAAAACTTTAATCACCAAATCATAGTTCGAAATCCCTTATAAACACTTAAACCACTTATCCACTGACATCCCAAATCCATAACCTCATATTCAGAAATCACACTTTTTTCTTAAAACGTGCTGAAAACCGAACTTTCTCAAAAACCGTGCAATTATGTAAAATCAACAAGGCATATCCGATAAACATAAAATCATAATTAAAACCATAAAACAATTATAGAAAACAGTTATGCATGCTCGAGTTTAGAGAAAGGGTCCACTCACAGTACTGAGCCCTACTCGCGTCCCGAACGTCCAGTACGTTCCTCGGCTTCCTCGGGAAATCCCGATCCTGTTCACAATCACCAAATTACGTCACTAACACGTCTACGAAGGTTCACCTAAATTCCTTCAAAATTCCCCGAATCCTAAACGTAATAACCTGGGACCCTAAACTTTCACCCTCGCGGAACTAAACTCAAACGACGTCTGATTGACTCGAAACCAACTCCATTGAACTCACCATAACTCCTAGACCAAAAACCATGTTGACCGTTTTCCCATCCGCCGCCGCACGCGCCCCCACGCGCCGCCCAAAGTGGCTGCGCGTGGCCCCACGCGCCAGCTACAGTACACCTTCAACCTCACGTCGACCCGGTTCAACACAGTAGGCTACAGCTGAACCGGCGTCAACGGTTCTCCGCCGTACCTGCACGATTTCCTTCCCTTTCTTCACCTAAAGCTTCGTCCAGTTCCAATATAACCATTCCACAGCTCCTCAGACCTCGACACCGCCTCAATCCCGTCGACTGAAGCTCGAAACCAGACAGCCAACAACCCCTGTTTCACGATCCAGCCACCCAGCTCACCACCCTTCACGGTGGCTTCACCAAACTCTGCCCTGAACCTCACTGATCCTAACCCAACTCACCTAGACCTTCGACTCAACCCCAATCGTCACGACTAGCCGTTTGAACATCGCGGCAAAACAGAGCATACAGGTACCCCCGTCGTGCTAACCTCCGTCGTGTACACCCCCGTCACGGCGACCATCCTAGTCGACACCTAGGACCCTCCTGAACCTCACCCTGACCTCCATTCCTCTCGACTCTAAGCCCAACCTCACAACTTTCAAATTGAGCAGCACGGGAAAAACAGAGCAAAAGATCTCACCTTCGATTGCAGCTCCGCCGTGCGCACTGCCGCCTTCCACGGTGGTCGTTAGTCTCCCTGCAACCTCCTGCAGCTTCCCCTGCCTTGGTTTGAGTCACCTCACGGCGTAGCCACCACCTCGAACTCACGGCCTCCCTATTTCCGTCAAAACTTCTCCGCACCTCCGCCGTGCCGCCGTGCACAATTACACCACCAAAACCCGATCAGCAACTCCCTTTCAATCTCCCGTTCCTCCCTCACTCACCAAAACTCGTCATCAGCCACGATCAGTCCTCAATTCCTCCTCACAAACTCACTCTGTTTCTCTGTGTTTGTCGAAGGACTGCACGATTGCACCCCAATTATTTGGGCTGAGACCACACAGGATTCTCCCAGAATCCTCTACACACATGCCATGTGTCACCATCCACTCCACACACTCCCACATGGCCTAATCCCAGCCGTCCATTCCTTTCTCTGTGCACAAATCCCAATGTGCCCCAATGACCAAAATACCCTTCTTTTTTAACACATTTTTACGGTTTTACCGAAACTTCCTAGACCCGTAACTCTCGCCTCGTAAGTCCGATGAATACGTGCCGCCTGTCATCGAACTCAGGACGACAAGAACTATCTAACGGTCTTAGGTCAACTTACCAAAACCCGTTCGTATAAGAAGTCAACGTTTCCCCCCTAATTTCGCCAAATTACGGTTATGCCCTCAACAGTCCGAACATCACAACTTCCTCCTCGGATGTCGGAATCGGGCGTGCCACCTGCCTACGGATTCGTAACGTCCTCAACTACGTCCTGGTCACTGGTCAACTCCCATTTGACCACCCGAAATAAAAGTCAACATTTCTGCCCGACCCAGGGGCAAAATCGTCATCCTAAGTTCCCGGACCCCTCGGGACCACCTAACCCTTGCTTAACCTTACTAATCACGCCTTAATCACTCCACTTATCCCTATTCTCGGGACGGGTTGTTACAGTGCTCATACTGATACTGTTGTTTGTATGCTGGTGTTGGTGCCAGTGTTGTGCTGACGATGGGTCACGAGTCGAGCTGTGACTTCGTCGAGTTGGGTAGGTGTCCTTAACCAGTTTAAATGGGTCACGTGGTTGGTGTCCGAGTGCGTTGGTTTCAACATGATTGGACCTACGGAATCGTGAGAGGTTGCGTTTGAGGAGGATTGCGGGTTTTCCGCATTGGGTTTGAAAAACCTGTCAGGTTTGAAAAACCTGCCACGTGACACAACCTGATTGGTGCCATGTGTCACCCTCTAACACTGTCACATCACGTGATGACATCATCATTAACACGTGTCACCGACACGTCAGCTCTGACAACCTTACACCCTGCCACATGACACCACCTTATTGGTCCACGTGGTTTGAAAATGCTGACGTGGACCTGCCACACTAGTTGCCATTTCATCTGACACCCTCTAACATTTTACCACGTGGCACCACCCCACTAGTTCATGTGGTTTGACATGTCAAACGTGGACCTGCCACATCAGCTACTGACTGGGCCTGCCAACTTCAGTTAACTAGCCACGACACGATCTGATTGGCCACGTGGCCTGACATGTCTAATAGGTGATGACGTGATCATCATTGTCTTCCTATAGACGGGTCGACCCGTTTGACTATAACGGGTTGATTTGACCCGCGACCCTGACTCAGTCCTATCTTCTTCATTTCTCAACCATTTTCCACCATTATTTTTCCATTCGACTCGTAATCTACCGATGAAGGATTCTATGACCTCAAAATCACAAAACAAGGCCTTGAAATTACATGTCAAGCTTGAACTCCCTCGAGCAAACTTCAAACTTGCTGCCATGGCTGTCCACGAGTCCTCTGCCTCTCATTCTTGTTTCTACAAGCTCGTACGAGCTCCCAAAATGTGTCCAAATCATTAGAATCAGCCTCAAACGCATAGAAATCCAAAAACCAAATTCCAATCAAAATGGGTTTCGGGTTACCTAGGTTTCACGGGTTTCTCTGCCGTCCATGGCGGCTCATCCTCGTCCTTCGCCGTCTCCTAGTCTTTCACTCACCCTCAGTCTGTCTTTCTCTCTGGTCTTAGCTGAAGAAGATGATAATGGAGGTTTGGGGTGGGTTTCAGGTTGGATGAACAAAATGAAAGGGAATGGGGAATGATCCATGTATGTATGGGTTTGGGCCAAAGTATGAGTGACACTTGTCACTCATCTATTTGTCCAAGCTAGATCTTTTGGGCCTACTATGGACAAACCCAAAGTTAACCGTCTTGATTTTTGTGCAATCATAAATAGTTCTCGAAATCGTCCTTGACTCGTAATTTTCCGTACGATGTCTAATTTTGACGTGACGTCTGTCTATAAACTCGTATCGTCTCGATCTACGTAACGGTCCTCGGTCCACGTGCTTTGGACCTCCCAAGTCAACGGTCAACATTTTACCCTTTCTAGTGGAAAAATCATAATTTTATCCAAATCATTCGATAATCCTCGATTAGTCATTAATTAATCCTTGATAATCCGTCATTAACCTTAATTAATCTCGTAGATTTGGGACGGGTCCTTACACAATAAATTTGGGACGGGCTTGCCAGACCCAGCCCAATGATGAGGGCTAAGTTAAAGGGTGAGATTGCCCATTTATTCACCCAATTAGTTTTCTAGAATATGATTTTTAAGCTATATTGTTTCTTTTAAGTGATAACCTTACTTTAAATTTAAGATCATAAAATGGCTATTCTTAGGGTGGAATAGATGACTGGTGTGAATTGTTTCTCTTAGGTGATAACCTCACTTTAAGCTATATTATTTCTCCTATTTTCTTTGATTCTCTGTTTCTCTTCAAATTGCATCTTGTATTTTCATTGTGGGTTCTTTATTATAGAAGGCTTGTTGATAGGATTAGATGATTGATGTGAATTGATGATTATACCAATCAACATTATCTATTAACTCCACTAGTAAATTTGGGATGTGTTTGTGTTTATTTGTTTCTGTTTCTTTAATACATAGATGGACTCTATTGATAGTTTTACAAATCTCCTCAATGATCTTATACAAGCCAATGGTTTACCGCTGCCAAAAGATATCTCATTGCCTCATCAATTTTCTCATGATGGTTCTATATCTTCTCAAATTCTCTCTCTCTCTCTCTCTCTCTCTCTCTCTCTCTCTCTCTCTCTCTCTCTCTCTCTCTCTCTCTCTCTCTCTCTCTCTCCCTCTCCCTCTCCCTCTCCTTCCCCCTACCCCCTTCCCCTTCCAAAATTTTTATTTGCACTAATTTTTTCATTGCCTTCGCTTTGTGTTTGATAAATAACAAATGAAATATTTTATAAGAATCTGTAATATTTTACAACATTTGACCATACATGAAGAGCTACAAAGTAACAAAAAATCACAAGGAACAAAACACAGTAAAATGAATTCTATCATTGGGTCAACATTCCAATCCCCATCAGTCAATCGTCAACACAATGAGCATATACACGCCAATGGTCTACATTTGACTAGACTTGTTTTCAAATTCTTTGGTATTTATATGTCAGTTGAGCTCTATGCAGTTAATGTATTTATATTCTATGTTGCTTTCAAATTCAACAAGCAAAAGAAATGTTTCGGAAACTTGTATCGCGAAAGCCCCATCCATTTCTATTTGAGCATTGTTGGCACATGTTACGATTTCATCCTAAATGAATATCAGAGGAGGACCAAAAAAAAGAGCAAGGACTAAAGCACCTGGAATAGCTACAACTTCTTGACCCACTCTTGTATATATAGAAAATTCATAAGAAAATGACATCTCCACTCCTAATCAAGTAACACACTTGTAAAGGCCAAAAGGCAGAAGGGCATCAAAGGAACTAGAAGAACGGAAAAGGAAAATGTCGAGTTTCTTACACTAATGATGCTATCTTAAATTACAAGAATTGAAGGAATTAAGAAAAAAAAAAATGAGCTTAAAAAAAGAGCGATTGAAATTGTTGTATGATCAGGAAGCAAGGTCACTTGCCCTTAGAGAATGAGAAGAGGAAGGTAGATTCATGTTCATGGATCCTAATGGAATGCAAAAATTACAAGAGGAATATATTAAAAGCCTTCAGATGGAAATCATGATGAAAAGAGCAGGTAATGGTAAAAGTGTGTAGAGAGTTCAAATTGGTAAGATATAAGCAAGCACCAAATATGAATCCAATTGTTATTGGCATAAAATTTTATTTTAAATATTAGATCAAATTAGGGTATTTTTTTTTTTTTGAAATGGTACGTTAGATGGTTCTCTAATGAAGCTTGGTTTCAAAATTGGATCTTTGCATGTGTTTTTAGCAATGTTGTTTTAGGTTTGTATGTTCAATGATATATAGTTTGAATGGTATGTGTTTTTTGTTCAAGATGTTAGGATTTTAGTCATAGCAGAGCTTTGCATGCCCTTTTGCTTTACCACAATGGATGTTGTTTCTCAATAAATCCACAGGCGACATGAAGTGCTTCTATTGCTAGTTAGTTGTTGTTCTCCACTAGAAAGTAAAGCTTCTTTATATTCATCATCAGAACTTTCATCGTTGAGCACCATATCACGTAAAGATTGGTGAGCTATATGTAGATTAAATTGAATCAAATTGAGATGTGAGAATAAGAGAATAAGATGAAATATGATTTTGTATTGATAAGTGAGAATAAGGGAAATATAATCTAATTATATATAAATATATATATATATATATATATGAAGATTTTAAAAAACTAATCGTTAAAAACTAACCGTTAAAAAATTTGCGTTATAAAGTAGCCGTTAAAATACTAGCTATTAAAAAATTAGCCGTTAAAAACTAGCCATTTTAGAAAAATTAGGTTGTTATTTATTCAAATTTGAAAAAATGAATTTAATATTCAAAGTCGTTGAAAATATAGAGAATCTGATTTTGGTGGCTGTAAAAACTGGATAGTTATTAATAACTTTTGGATAATTTTAAGTTAAATTTTTCCAAAAATTTAGCTAGTCTAATGTGGATGCTCTTAGAGCATTTCCAGCAGAGTAGTCCTGTTAGGCTTGGACAAATTTAATTAAAAACTTGTCAAAAAACATCAAAATAGGCTTGCAGCAGACTAGGTAAATTTAACCTAAAATTTAACTTTTCTATTGGAGTTAACTACTAGTAGCTAGCCCTGTTAATTGGTTTGAAAAAACCAACCGAAAAATCGGACTGAACCGAAACCGAACCGTAAAAAACCAAACTGAAAAAAAAACCGAGTTAAAATGAAAAAATCGAATCAAACCAAATCATAATCAGTTCGATCTCGGTCTTTGGTTTTACATATACCGAACCGAACCAAAAACTGAAACCTACCGCTTAGCCCAAGCCCCTCCCCTTAGCTCATAACCAAAACCCAATAACACTTAATCCCTTAGCCCAAAAAACAAAGACTGTCGAAGCCTCTTAACCTTGAAGCGGTAAAGCCCCTCCTTACTTCGATATTAACGAAGAGGAGAAACTGTCGAAGACCAGACCTCATCACTTCGCTTTCTTCTCTCTCACCCTCTCCCTCGATCTCTCTCACACTCTCCTCGATATTTCGTCTATTCCGTCTATCCTCAGCCCCTCCTCACAAATTCTAATTCAGTCTTCACCCTCATCACTTCACAGTCTTCAACCCCCATCTCTCGTCTCTCTCGGTTGTCTTTTCTTTTCAATTTCATGGCTCTCGGCTCAGTCTTCATCTTCATGTTCCTCAATCTCCATCTCCATCTCTCTCAGTGTCCCCTCATAGCCCCCTCTGAGTGGCTCACCGCTCACGTCCTCACCGCTTCATAGCTCACCGTTCACGGCCTCACCCTTCACTGTTCACCGCTCAACGCTCACGGCATCGCTGCTCACGGACTCACCGCTCACCGCTCACGGCCTCGATCTCTCATTTAGTCTCAATCTCCTTCTCACACTCCCTCGATCTCTCTCACCCTTCCCTCGATCGGTCGATCCCCCTCAACCTCCGTCGGACTCGATCTCTCTCATCCCTTCCCACGATTTGGTCGATCCCCCTCGATATCGATGAAAACCGATTAAATCGGTTAAACCGGTTCAAAATCGAACCGAATCGATTTAATCAATTTTTGGTTCAAACAATTTTAAGGATAAAAACTGGACCTAACCGAAACCGACTACTTTACCTGGTTTGGTTTCGGTTTCGGCAAAAAAACTGAACCGAAAAATCGATTAACAGAGCTACTAGTAGCTAGCGGCCTCTTGCTAAGTATTTCTTCATCTTGTTTCTCTCTCCTCTCTTCTTCATCTTTTTCATCCTCTTTTCTTCACAGTTTATTCTTCATTCTCAAAATATATATCATCTTTTGTATTCAAAAACTCTAAAATTTTGTGAGCTATCCAAAAATTCAAAGAGAAGATGGATATATCATCTTTCATCCTCTTTTAACTACTGCATTTGGCTCTAAATTTGTTGTATCCAATTTTACCGTTAAAATAGATATATCTATTTGAACCGTTAAAACAACTAGATATATATATATATATATATATATATATATATAGTGTGGATTGCACGAATTATGAGTTTGATCGATTTTGAACCCAAAATATACATATTTATTTTAAACATTAAAAAACTATGTTGAAAACTAGCTATTGTAAAAAAATTGTATTGTTATATATTTAAATTTGAAAAAAAATGAATTTAATATTCGAAGTAGATGAAAATATAGACAATATGATTTTGGTAACTATAAAAACTAGTTAGCTCTTAATAACTTCAGCAGCAATGATACTAAAAAGCCTTTTAAAAAAATTGCAACTGTATCATTTCTACAATTTCATTGATGCTAAATATAGCTAAAGTGAGCTTGTCTCCCTCTAAACAATCTCTTTGCCTTTTCTCTACAAACCAGAGTTAAAGTTTAAACCTTAGTCACTCTTCCTCTTTAGAGACGACATGATTCCGCTATATTTCCCTTTTCTCCTTTTTCCCCTCCTTCTTCTTTCTCCGTTTCTTTTCTTTCTTCCTACTTATCCCCTTATTTCATCTTTGGCATGGCATCTCTCTGCGGCTGGGTGGTGGTGCGACGGAGGGAGGATGGGAACACACCTTGATGTTTCATTCTAGGACGTGTGCCATGTGTTCCTATTGGATCGGTTGAGGTGAAAGCCCAATGTGCCATTGGGCTCTAAGGACGACTTGCTCTTACTGCGACGTCGGTTCGTTGCTCTCGGGTTCCTGATCTTGCAGCGGTGTTGGCGACTTCACTACGTTGAAGGGGGGTTTGATCTACGATGGTAGCGGTGCGAGAAGCTTGCAGCGACTGCGTCGATGTGCTGATGTGACTAAGACTACGCTTTAGGCGATCATTGGTTGCAACTACGGCTCGTGTTCTCTGTTCTACCATGACCGATGTAGGTGCTTTGGTTTATAGTTCTCTTCAATATCATATCCTCTATGTTGCAAACGTTGTTGTCGTGGACTGTGACAACGATAACCATGACTGTGGCACTGGTTGTGGCTTTATTTACGATGTCTTCGCGGGTCGGGTTCAAGGAGTCCTTTTTCTCTTGGGCCTATCTAGTTTCTTAGGCCAGGTGGTTGGTGGATCCTATTAGGATAGGCCTGGTCTTCATTTTCTGTTCTAGTCTTTGGGCTAGAATAGAATTAGTTTAGCTTAGTTTGAGTTGAGCACTTGTTTAACTTTGGCCTTTTGGGCTTCGAATTATGGGTTTGGATTGATAGTTTGATTTGGTTTGCCTTGTACTTTATTTACAAGTTTATTCCTTGGGAATGCAGCTTGTATTCTTTTAGTGTTACATTTTTTTTAATGATACGTATTTACCTAAAACATAGCTAAAGCATATAGCTAATGTGTCAGGACCCATCCTAATCCCCCTAGGATTAATGCGGGACGACCCTGCTCCCGTCTAACACGAAGTGTCAGACAAGGGATATTTCTGACCTTTGCCCTCTTGGGCTATCAGAGTACGCCAAGATCTGGAGGAGGTATGTGATATCTCGGTCTCTGCTATAGTCCACATCCGCTGTCAACCTGAAGGGCAGTCAAAACATTAAAAGCTGTGAGTAGACAAAACAAGGAGTTTATAAAAACATTTTAACGAAGACATTTATACCCTTCACTAAAAAGAATGCATGCATTCGTAAACCATTTATCAAACCGTTCATTAGGGCCTTAACCCAAAATCGTAAATGAAACCGAATACACGGGCCACTGCCCAAAACCATGAAGATACCAACCATACGGGTCACTGCCCAAATCCATACGGGACTCAGCCCAAAATCTGTATACATCACACATCATATATCATATATACATATAATTCACACAACCAATCATGTCACGGTTTCCAAAGCTACGTGCGTGCTACCTGGGGTCTCAAACCCAAGTCTCTCAGAATCCAAGGTCAATGTCCATAGACCAATGACCCGTCATGAGGTTACGATCCATGCCTTCCTGAGAGTAAGGAACCCAACTGTGGGGTGGGGGGGGGTGCGGGCGACTCCACTCAGTCGGTGCACCGTGACTACTCCGGGGTCCACCTAGGCCAACGACCGTCCCCGAAGGAGACAGTACAAGTAAAGGAAGGTATATGAATATCTATACATATATATATATATAATGAACTCATTCATGCCATTCATATACATATAGAAAACATCTTTAGAACCTTTCAAAGGATTCCTACCCGGTTCCCATAAACCGTCATGAATCATAAAGACCTTTCAAGGGTTCATGCCGGTTCCCATAAACCATCATGAACCTGGAAATCCATTAGAGTCCCCGACCCGAAATCATCAATGTAAAGTAACTGGGTCTAGTGCCCGAACATATGACTCAGCTGGGCATCGTGCCCGATATCTTAGGGTAAGTCACGACTCTGATCGTAGTGATGTGTGCAACCATCCATCTAGGACCACCCTCAATCCTGGTATGTCGTCGTGAACGAATCAACCGACACGACCACCACAAGATCATGGTGCACTCATCACCGATCGTTATCCTGAACCGTTAGCACTCCGAAGTCGAACCTCCATCGGCTGCCCGACAACAGATCTTGCATCGTGACCTCTCCAGAAGGAACATATCCAAATCCGGAGGAGAGCATCGTATCGTCCGTCGCTGTGCACATAGCACTTGCTGCGACCATGATTCAAACCCGTAGGTCGTAACTAGAGTCATAGGCCCGAGACAAAACCGCATAGGTCTCATACCCGAGTTTATCCTTTTGGAAATCCAAATCCATTTCATTTAGACCATCAAAGAAATAAAGACCCGTATAGGCACCGTATAAGACCGAAACCTCGAAATACATGCCTATACGTAACCACAACCAAATGCACTCATGGCATCACCAAACATGTATTAAAACATATAATAAACATTTATGCATGCACCAATTTAGAAAACAAGGTCCACTCACAGACCATCCGAGCTGCCGTCTCGATATGCATGCCATACGGCTCTCCCGAGCCAATTACCATCACCGGGACTCCTAAACCTGTCCAAATCGTAATAGAAGGTTACTAACTACTTAAATAACCTCTCACTAAACCCCCGTAATTTTTTGGAATTTTTAACTATTTTTAATCCAGATCCTAAACCTTCCGATGCCCCGAACATTATCGAAATGGTGTCCGATCGACACGAAACCAGTCCCAAAATGTTTGTTTCATCGAATAGAAGATTTCACGTGTTGAACACATTCCCAAAAGATGGGACACGCGCCCCCACACTCCCAGGGAAGGTGCTTCGTGTGAGATCACACGCGCACTGTTCATCGTCTTCCCAAACGCTTGAACCGGGTTTTCTGCAACTTGAACCAGCCGAACCGGTTTGGACCGGTTCAAGGCCATAACTGGTCCATTTTTGGTCTATTTCATTCCATTTTGATTTCTAAAGTTTCCTAACCTCATTTCCTATCATTTAGCTATTAAACACACTTTAAAACCAAGCAACACATACCTTCCAAGTTCAACAATGGTGACGGCGGCTGCAACCTCCTCCCGCCATCCATTCCAGCCATCCAAGGCCTCGAAAATAACCTCATTCTTCTCCTATGGTCCCCAGAAGCATAACCTAGAGGTTAGGTTCGACCAAAACCCAACGAAAACCGATTTCCAATTTTTGAATAAAATTTACCACACGGGTTCCCTCCGTCGTGGCCTCCGTGGTCCCCAGCCGCAGCTCGTCGTCATCCTCATCACCTCACTCTCTCGCGTTCACACACAAGCACAGATGAAGATGAGCTAGGGTGATGATGTGTGTGTGTTTTCGGGTTTTTGAAAGAAGAAGAAGAAAATATGGTGATTGGGTTTGGATGAAGAAAAGAGAATAAGGTAATGTCTGATGAGAGAGGGAGAAGAATGAAGGGTGAGGATTGAGAGATTAAGTTGAAATGGATGGTTAGGATTTAGTGGAGGGTAGGATTAATTATAAAATAATCCAAAATATTATTATTTAATTAAACTAGATCCACTTTTTAGGGGATTGACCAATGGGATGAGTGACACTTGTCACTCATCCATGGGTCCTACTTAAAATATCTGGCCAATCAGAATAGGCCAAGTCATCATCATCTCGATGTACGTGCATAGTGAAATTGAACTTCCGTGACCTATAACTTCCACGTTAGAAGTCCAATTTCAGCGTGCCGCTTGTCTACAGATTCGTATGTCTCGGTCTACGTAACAGTCCTCGGCCCTCGGCCATCGGACGTCCCAGTCAAAAAGTCAATTATTTGCCCTTTTTAACCAAAATTTCCAAATTGCCCTTTTCATCCATGGGTCCCACTTAAAATATCTGGCCAATTACAATAGGCCAAGTCATCATCCTCTCGATGTATGTGCATATTGAAATCAAACTTCCGTGACCTATAACTTCCCCTTTTGAAGTTCGATTTCAGCGTGCCGCCTGTCTACGGATTCGTATCTTCTCGATCTACGTAACGGTTCTCGGCCCTCGGCCATCGGACCTCCCAGTCCAAAAGTCAACTATTTGCCATTTTTAACCAAAATTACCAAATTGGCCTTAAACTTCCGAACGTCATAACTTTTTTCCTCGAACATCGGATTTGAACGTGCCACTTGTCTATGAACTCGTGACGTCCCAAATTACGTCACAGTCATCGGTCAAAGTCCATTTGACCGCCCGAACGAAAGGTCAACGTTTTGCCACGCCTAGGGGCAAAATGGTCATTTTGCATCGTTCGTCCGATTTTGCTCAACTAATCACTGATTAACCTCACTAATCATGATTAGTCACTAATCTAATCCTGGAATTCAGGACGGGTCCTTACAACCTTTCCTCCTTAATTAATTTCGTCTTCAAAATTCTAACAGACCTAATTCCAACCGTTCTTCTCTCCTTAATTAGTTCCATTCTCGAAATTCCAACTATCCTGGTTCCATATCCTCCTCGTGGAAGCAAAACCAATCTTATCTCATGTGTACACTCGTACACCCAATATCCAACAAAAAACTTATTCGTACCCAAACGTTCCACTAATACTCATGTCACATCAACTACATTCGACCATGTCGAGTGACAGTAGCCATAAGTTCCGAATTGACACCACTTGTCAAATCTACCTAAGCGTTCCACTAATACTCACGTCACATCAACTACATTCGACCATGTCGAATGACAGTAGCCATAAGTTCCGAATTGACACCACTTGTCAAATCTACCAATTTGCTGACACGAATAACTTGATAGTTCATTTCTCAATCTCAATCTATCCTGCAATCTTCTCCCATAAGGAGTCAGCAAATCTCACTAACCGATCCACGCTGACACCTTCGACAAACTGTCACCACTTGACTGTCGCCAGTCAAAAACTGACACTATACGTACTTGTGGTTACTCTAAGCACCAACTCACTCAACCTGAGTATACATTTACCAACACTTCACTCGACCTGTGTGTAACTAGACCCATCAGAAATACTATGACCCAGTGCACAGTATCTAATGTCCAGTTCACGACCTCAACTAATCCAATGGTATCGGAACTAAACCGACTACCAACACGTTCACCAATGTACCACTGGTATAACCTATATACCGTCACCAGGCACGACAAGTCTACCCGGTATCGTACCTCGAACGACGTACAAGGTACGTACATCCATTACCAACCAGACTACAACTACAACCTAAGTCGTAGCCAATCACGTTTCAATAATGGAGTCCATCTGTCCAATCCAAGACTAGACACAACAAAACTTCAACCCATTATCCATTTCCAAATCTGAATCCAAAATCATCATTCCGTAAACTAGTATCAGGAATGACCATTCCGATTCCAAAATTCAAAATCTCACTCACGTCTACCGAGAAGCACCAAAACCGAACCTTTTGGTTACCTGTTAATCGATTACCACAAAACATTGGATTGACTTCATAGGGAAGCCAATCCCATCATACGCACATCCCTAAGGCTGACAAAATCCGACCTCGTCAGACACTTACTCGCCCGAGTAATATACCATACGGGATTTACGTCGAAAAGAAGTTCAGTCCCATCATCCTCAACTCAAACATCCAAGTAAGAGCGATAAACTCTCCACCTATCTAGACCATCAAGATCCAGATCCAGATCCAACACTACGTCAACCGACCATAGACGTCACGATCGAGATTCATCACTACGTCACCCGACCATAAACATCACGATCGAGGATCGTCACGACACCCAAAGTTCTCAAAAACACAATCCCGATCCACACAAGCTCACTCTGCTAACAATCCACCTGAGATCCAATCATAGGGTCTTACACCCTAATGAATCCTTCCTAAGTCACATCACACCTCAACTAATACATGACCAATGTACCGGTAACACAACCATCATCTACCATCCTCTGCCATGGCAGAACCTGAGAAGTCACCCAAAATGACTTCGAAATACTCATTACCAATGCGGAAAACCCGTATTCCACGTGTCACCTCAATTACAACCTTTCTCGATTTCGAAATTCCAACTATGTCAGAACCAACACACTCGGACATCATCCACGTGTTCGAGACCAGTCTAACTCACTACCAAGTTCGCCTATCGGTTTACACCATATATGCACATCCAAAATGATGTCAATTCGTCCTAACCTGGTATACAACTCGACTGAGGATTCACAACAGACTCATGCTGTGATCTGTAGTCAAATCTCTGCATACCACCATAACTGACCAATCTTGACCAACTGGTCGCTAATCCCCATGACAACACTCATTCCTCATGTCTTAACTACTGCTGGATCCAATCCAGTCCATCCCTATCCGTGATCCACTCTCGAACCACAAATACAGAACATATGTCCATCTCGACGAGGTCACATCCCGACTCGTGACTCATCGTCATAATAATCACCGGCATTAGCACCAGCACTAGTACCAGCACCAACGCACTATATCAGCACACATTACCATCACCTGCACACCGTGTGCAAATCAGACAACCCTGGATCTCCGCTCATACCTAACCACGATCCCGTATCTCTACTCATTTTTGAGAAACTCTACCTCCGTCGTACCCAAAAACTTTGGGTACAGTCACCCTGACAACTCATACGAGAAAAGGAAACGTTCCCCGAACGTCCCTGATTCCCAACAACCGTAACTACAACCACCCTCGGTAGTAGTTCCTGGCACAGACTCTTGCATACCTAACCATCAGACATCACAATCGAGACTCCGCATCCAACGGAATTAACCGCTCATACCAGCTACTCTGTATCCCCACTTTGGGATTCCATCGACAAGTACTAACCCTGGTAACCTGTTCAACCAATCACTAACCAGTTGTACTCGACTCAACGAATGTCGTCTACCAGGTCATCCATGAACTTAGTTGCACCAACAGCCCATCACAACTAAAGTAGCACGACAACCAACTAGGTCTAACCAATAAGTACAACCTCGACTGCAGATTGCAGTCCCATCACTCAAGCTGACATGACTAAACCGAACAACGGTCTCATCGGAGTCAAGACCACTTGCCAATTCACATTTCCGAACCATACATCCTAAGGTAGGGTTCCACGATCACACCTAGAGTTCCTCTGAACCCAACTGTTAACTACCAACTGCAGTATAATCCACAATCTGACCGTCTCCGCGGTCTTGACATCGTAAGGACGTCAATCCAATCCTACCGTAAGTTCAATTAGGATTCCTCGAACCTGACTGCCCCTAGCAGCATAGCCACTTAACGGCCACAACACCAAGCTATCGTCAAGCTGATCATACAACATCGTGAAAGACGATCCCAACTAACCGTCACATGATCACATCTCTAAAGTACTATTACATTCACCCTTTCCTAGGGTCCCAAATTGTCAACCCTGATAGAACTATGGCAACCCCGGCATCGAGTGTCGAACCAAAACGAACCATGATTCAAACCTACTAACTATCGTACCGGTATCTTAACTATCAGGTTGTTAACGAACCGTAGCCTATTGAGATATCACATCCTCGACCTGTGCAATACTCCAAGAGCTACATGGTTGCTCGAATAGAGATAACCCCCGCTATGATACCAAGCTGACAATATCAGAGCGTCCTGGGTATCCTACGAGCAAACCATGCTCTAATACCACGCTGACAGGACCCATCCCAATCCCCCTGGGATTAATGCAGACGACCCTGCTCCCGTCTGACACGAAGAGTCAGACAAGGGATATTTCCGACCTTTACCCTCTCGGGATATCAGAGTACGTCAGGATCCGGAGGAGGCATGTGATATCTCGGTCTCTGCTACAATCCACATCCGCTGTCAACCTGAAGGGCAGTCAAAACATTAAAAGCTGTGAGTGGACAAAACAAGGAGTTTATAAAAACATTTTAACGAAGACATTTATACCCTTCACTAAAAAGCATGCATGCATTCGTAAACCATTTATCAAACCGTTCATTAGGGCCTTAGCCCAAAATCGTAAATGAAACCGAATACACGGGCCATTGCCCAAATCCATGAAGATACCAACCATACGGGCCACTGCCCAAATCCATACGGGACTTAGCCCAAAACCTGTATACATCGCACATCGCACATCATATATAATATATACATATAATTCACACAACCAATCATGTCACGGTTTCCAAAGCTACACGCGTGCTACCCGGGGTCTCAAACCCAAGTCTCTCAGAGTCCAAAGTCAATGTCCGTAGACCAATGACCCGTCATGAGGTTACGATCCATGCCTTCCTGAGAGTAAGGAACTCAACTAGGGGGGTGACTCCACTCAGTCGGTGCTCCGTGACTACTCCGGGGTCCACCCAGGCCAACGACGTTCCCCGGAGGAACAGTACAAGTAAAGAAAGGTATATGAATATCTATACATATATATATATAATGAACTCATTCATGCCATTCATATACATATAGAAAACATATTTAGAACCTTTCAAAGGATTCCTGCCCGGTTCCCATAAACCGTCATGAATCATAAAGACCTTTCAAGGGTTCATGCCGGTTCCCATAAATCGTCATGAACCTGGAAATCCATTAGGGTCCCCTATCCGAAATCATCAATGTAAAGTAACTGGGTCTCGTTCCCGAACATTTGACTCAGCTGGGCATCGTGCCCGATATCTCAGGGTAAGTCACGACTCTGATCGTAGTGATGTGTGCAACCATCCATCCAGGACCGCCCTCAATCCTGGTATGTCGCCGTGAACGAATCAACTGACACGACCACCACAAGATTATGGTGCACTCATCACCGATCGATTTCCTGAACCATCAGCACTCCGAAGTCGAGCTTCCATCGGCTGCCCGACAACAGATCGTGCATCGTGACCTCTCCGGAAGGAACATATCCTAATCCGGAGGCGAGCGTCATATTGTCAGTCGCCGTGCACATAGCACTTGCTGCGACCACGATTCAAACCCGTAGGTCGTAACTATAGTCATAGGCCCGAGACAAAACCAAACGGGTCTCATACCCGAGTTTATCCTTTTGGAAATCCAAATCTATTTCATTTAGACCATCAAAGAAATACAGACCAGTATAGGCACCGTATAAGGCCGAAACCTCGAAATACGTGCCTATATGTAACCACAACCAAATGCACTCATGGCATCACCAAACATGTATTAAAACATATAATAAACATTTATGCATGCACCAATTTAGAAAACAAGGTCCACTCACAGGCCATCCGAGATGCCGCCTCGATATGCGTGCCATACGGCTCTCCCTAGCCAATGACCATGACCGGGACTCCCAAACCTATCCAAATCGTAATAGAAGGTTACTAACTACTTAAATAACCTCCCACTAAAGCCCCGTAATTTTCTGGAATTTTTAACTATTTTTAATCCCGATCCTAAACCTTCCGATGCCCCGAACATTATCGAAACAGTGTCCGATCAATACAAAACGTTCCAAAATGTTCATTACATCGAATAGAAGATTTCACGTGTTGAACACATTCCCAAAAGATGGGACACGTGCCCCCACGTGTCCAGAGAAAGTGATGCGCGTGAGATCACGCGCGCACTGTTCATCGTTTTCCCAAACGCTTGAACCGGGTTTTCTGCAACTTGAACCGACCAAACCGGTTTGGACTGGTTCAAGGCCATAACTAGTCCATTTTTGGTTTATTTCATTCAATTTTATTTCTAAAGTTTCCTAGCCTCATTTCCTATCATTTAGCTATTAAACACACTTTAAAACCAAGCAACACATACCTTCCAAGTTCAACAATGGTGACGGCGGCTGCAACCTCCTCCCGCCATCCATTCCAGCCGTCCAAGGCGTCGAAAATAACCTTATTCTTCTCCTATGGTCCCCAGAAGCATAACCTAGGTGTTAGGTTCGATCAAAACCCAACGAAAACCGATTTCCAATTTTTGAATAAAACTTACCTCACGGGTTCCCTTCGCTGTGGCCTCCGTCGTCCCTAGCCGCGGCTCGCCGTTGTCCTCATCACCTCACTCTCTCATGCTCACACACAAGCACAGATGAAGATGAGCTAGGGTGATGATGTGTGTGTGTTTTCGGGTTTTTGAAAGAAGAAGAAGAAAATATGGTGATTGGGTTTGGATGAAGAAAAGAGAATAAGGTAATGTCTGATGAGAGAGGGAGAAGAATGAAGGGTGAGGATTGAGAGATTAAGTTGAAATGGATGGTTAGGATTTAGTGGAGGGTAGGATTAATTATAAAATAATCCAAAATATTATTATTTAATTAAACTAGATCCACTTTTTAGGGGATTGACCAATGGGATGAGTGACACTTGTCACTCATCCATGGGTCCTACTTAAAATATCTGGCCAATCAGAATAGGCCAAGTCATCATCATCTCGATGTACGTGCATAGTGAAATTGAACTTCCGTGACCTATAACTTCCACGTTAGAAGTCCAATTTCAGCGTGCCGCTTGTCTACAGATTCGTATGTCTCGGTCTACGTAACAGTCCTCGGCCCTCGGCCATCGGACGTCCCAGTCAAAAAGTCAATTATTTGCCCTTTTTAACCAAAATTTCCAAATTGCCCTTAAACGTCTGAACGTCATAACTTTTTCCTCGAACGTCGGAATTGAACGTGCCACCCTGTCTATGAACTTGTGACGTCCCGAATTACGTCATTGTCATCGGTCAAATTCCATTTGACCGCCCGAACGAAAAGTCAACGTTTTGCCCACGCCTAGGGGCAAAATGGTCATTTTGCATCGTTCGTCCGATTTCGCTCAACTAATCACTGATTAACCTCACTAATTGTAATTAGTCACTAATCTAATCCTAGAATTCGGGACGGGTCGTTACCTAATGTAAAGGGTAACTGAGGGTAACATCAGTAAAGACTGCCAATGCTATATTATATATTAGGCAAGAACAATTATAAAACCGATACCTAAATTAGTATCTGCATCAGTTTATAAACTATGTTGACAATGTGGTGTTGCCTTAAACTAAATTTCTTGTAGTGTGTCCTTGACAAGATGAGTACTTGGGATGAGTCTAACTGGAAAGTCGGCTCTTCTAGGGCTGGGAAAGGGTCATGTCGTATTGGGTTCGTATCGTATTATGAACTCTGTTATACCCAAATAAACCCAATCTGAATCCAACCTGTTTAATAATTGTATCAACGATATCCAATCTGAACTCAACCTTTTAATGACCTAGGTAATCCCTGTAACCCATTTAATAAATAGGTCGTACTTGAAACTTAATTAACTTGTGACCCATTTAACATGCTTAACTTGTTTAATTTATTTAAACTATAAGATTTAATATGTATATATTGAGTTAAATGGGTAGATATATGTGTTAGTAACTGACGTATTTATTAAATGGGTTAATAGGGTTCCCGAAACTCACTCGTTTATTAAATGTATCCTAATGGGTTAACTGGAAATGACTCAAAATTTTAATCGTGCAGGTTGACCCGATAAATTTCGTACGCATTTCGAGTCGTATATTGAGTCGTGTCAAAAATTGCCACTTTTAGGCTATTCTAGTGGACCCATATCTGATCACTTTCTCCGAACATCCCCTTCCTCCGCTGATAGCTGAGGCAATTCAAAGTCCAACGTAACCTCCACGCATTAAGGTGGCTATCGGACTAGGCCTTAATGACTTGGGTATTTAATTTCTGCCCAATTTCTTATCAGCTCATAAACGGAATTTTTCAACTATAAAAAATCTTCTAATCATAACTTTATACGGTATTTTTCATATTCAACAGCTGATTATAAATACACAAACCCACAAGAAATCACGCTGCAGATGTTTGCTGTAGGTGCCATAATCATGATGTTGCCCTTCACATTATTATAAGAGGACCGAGGACGACGAGTGAACACAATGGAGAAACCTTTGAAGCCCAATACCATCTTAGAATACAATAATGAAAAATATGCACTTATTGTAATATGAATGACGTGAGAATAGTAAGTAATGAAAAATCCCCAATCACCTAAAATGTACGAAATAATTCAATGTACGTAGTTTTATGAATCATGTTAGATAGCCATATGGACTTACAATCATGTTAGACAGCCAATCTTAAAATGCATCAAGAACTGCAATTTGCCTTAGTGTGCACCATGAATAGGTACACCGTAAAAAACGTTGGACCATTTAACAGATATTTTTTTAAAGTCGTTAAGGATAGTTATATTAAAGGGTATTTTAGTCATTTTGGTCATATCTTCCTTCCGATCTTCTTCTTGCATCTTCTTGCTTAAAAAAACCTCAATAACCTATCTATCTTCCTTTAAAAAATAGGCATACAGCCCATCACAACATCTATCGCGATTGGAGATTTTCCTCTTCTTCTTGACCTTCTTATAGAGCTCCTCTAACCCGGTCCGAGGCCATAGACCAAACAGGTACATCTCTATCAATGAAGATTTGATGCGCAAAGGCCACCTTTGCAATCAATCGACCAACCGGCTGCCCCTGCCCTTCCGTTTGTAGGAGACAGAATCCAAACCCACCTGGAGGTTTGGTCATCGGTTGATCCCACATATGGACCTCCCAAGTAGCCCCACGGACTGCAGATCACAGCGCCGCCTCCAAGTAGACCGATGGTGTTGGCACCGATCATGCAGTCTCCCAACAAGTCTAGAGACAATCGATGTTCATGAACAGCTGTGCAGCCAACGGCACCAGAACTACCTCACGTCGGCTTCACTGGAAACGCGTCAAATGACGCCGCTGATAGGCAAAAATTTCGGCAGAAATGTCCTCATGGTCTGCCATTTGCTTTAAATGCATCTGGTTCTATCTTTACTGTGCTATTTCATGGGGAAGAAGCGAGGGACTTCATGGTTGATTGCTGTCAAAACTCCCACTTAATGAAGATCACAAGGAATTTTTTTTTGGGTATGAATCAAAAGGTTTTTTCTAAAAGCCCCAAAATCTTTCGTTTTTAAATCTTTTATGTTTTTTGGGCTCCGTTTAATTCTCTAACATTAACATTTTTGAAACCTAAAGGATTCTTCCCTTCTTTGTCCTTAGGAATTTCATAAAGTCTTCATCTTTATTTTTGTCTTTCTTTGTTTCAAACTCTGATTCAATTTCCTTCCATTTATCTATGGTTTTTAAAAATCATGAAGAAACCCATGTGGGTTTCTAGGGTTTTCTCCCTCTTCTACTTCTTTTTTGTTCACTGAACAGGATATTGAAGTCCCAGTTCAGTGGCGGCAATGGAGCAACCATGGATGCTGTGAACAAAAGCCTCGGCCTCAACAGACTGGGGTGGTTCGGCGATTACTGTAAATGAAAACAAGTGATTTGTAACAAGGACAACAAGGTCGAGAAGATCCAAATTTAGTTCATTTATGAGATTTTACTCTTCTTCATATACCAGACTTGGGTTTTCTATTTTTATGTTATTGTTGTCGGATAAGTGGATCTGATGGGAGTTGTGGATATGAATTTATGCTCTCAATTCGAAACTGATCTTACATTGGTAGTTTTTGTTTTGCAGTTTTGGTTTGGTTTCTTTGATACGAAATGTGATGGCTATTAGATTAATAATTCTTCTTATGTGTTGCCGAATCCAATTGCTTCATCACTTGATAAACGATTTAAGGATTGATATGTTTTCTCACTAATGCTGCATCATTGGGTGGATTATCCAAATTGACATTTCTTTAAATCGAAGATACATAATTTGTTTCTACAAAACTCGTTCCTTACACTCATCTGTTTTCAGCACTTCTTACTTTGGATTCTCAGAGCTGGAAGATTGTGAAGTGTGTATTTGTTTAAAGGAAGAAGATACAGGAAGTAGATGGGTTGCTGGGTTTTTTTTCGAAGGAAGAAGATGCAGGAAGAAGATGGGGAAGGAGGATGCAGTTATGACCAAAATGACTAAAATACCCTTTAATATAACTATCATAAACGACGTTAAACAAAATATCTGTTAAATGGTGCAACGTTTTTTACGGTGTACCTATTCGTGGTGCACGCTGAGGCAAATTGCAGTTCCTGATGTATTTTAAGATTGTCTGGCGTGTTCCTAGTGCATTTAGCCTAATAAACCATAACTTTATGATGAATTTAGGTTTTAAAAGGACTAAGATCCTTTAGGGATCTAAAAATCTCCACCGTGCGCATCATTGTATCCCAGCCGTTCAATTAGATCCAGCAGTCAGAAATTGATTTTAATTGTTCTTTCATTTTTAATGTGGCCAATATATCCGGTTAAGATATAGTCTACATACATTGATCTTCATGATGGGGATCTGACACGATCCCTAGAGAATCCCAACCCATTTTAAAATACTTTAGTTAAACTCCACTTTTGATACTACCGACATCTTATCTCCTCACCGGATGATAATTCCAACCTAATAATGATGATATGTTCGCTTATCTTCTTTTTTTAATGTGTCAAGTACCATCCTTAATGTTACATTTGGTCAATTAACATTACATTTGGTCAATTAATATAATAAATGTGTACGATACTACATTAATTATACATGAAATTAATTTTTTTTCCGGAGCAAATTACACTTTATTATCTTATAGTTTATATAAACTAATAAAATTACACATATATTTTAAAATGTTTCATTTTATTATCCTATACTTTTAAAGACCTTACATCTAGAACTAGGGGTGGATAGGAATTCGTTAAAACTATTAACCGATATGCTTCAAACCATTATTTATCCAACAATTTAGGTTTGACTGAATAAAAGTCAAATGGTTTGAGAATCTAAACCACTTTGTTAGTAACGGTTTGAATTTGGATTTTCATTTTGGAAATCCGTTAAATTCAAATCGGACTGTTAAAGAATATATTAATTTTTATTAATTTTTAAATCTATTATTAATACAAAATAAAAATAATAAAATTAAAAGGATACTTAGATATATCCATATAAGTACATGTATACCATGATAAGAGTACACTAATAAATTATAAAATAGTAATGTTTGTTTGATAAATCTTAATATAATGATAATATTTGCAATTCAATATTCGTCATCACGCTTAATATATAAAATTTTGAGTATTGATTATTCTATGTTTTTTTTGTATCCTTTCTATTTTTTTATTTCCTTGATGCTTTTTTTATTCCTAAACTTTTTTCAAACCGTTTCAATCCAAATTGGACTGCTAGGATCAAAATTGTTTTACTTCTAATTTTAAAAAATTCAAATTGTATCGAACTGTTAAAATTTTAAGGATTTGGATTTGGATATTGTCAATATCTGTATCGAACCACACTGTACCCACTCCTATTTAGAACCCTTCGTCACGTTTTTCCTTTTTTCTTTAATTAAATGCTAATCTTGAGTGTTTAGGTACTTCCAATTAACTTATTTTTAAGGCTTATTGGCTTAAATGCACCCTGAACTCGACCCTTTGTGACACTTAGAACCCTGTACTCGTTATTCACTCACTTAACAGTATTAAATGGTCGAGCAGGGCCACTCAACACCTTTTCCATCCAAGCTGTTATGTTTCCGTGAAAATGAAGGGTAAAATTAGAAATTTTGACACACTGGCACCCTTTTTCCATGTCAGCCGCGACGTGGGGATGGTTTTGGGACCCACAAGTGCCAAATCAGACTTTTTCCTCCCGTTTGCGAACAAGTAGGTGCAGGCGATTGGGAAAATGATTCCTCACGATGATGGAGCGGAGCAGCTTATCTACAGTGAGTTTTCCTTTCCTCCTTGCTTCTGGTTTCACCCGTGTTCTATTATCCATGGAAGTGAGGCTGGGTTTATGTGTTTGCTTCCTTTTGTTTTTCAATATGCCTTTAAGGTTAGCATGTGTCTTTATTTGCCTAATTGATGTGCATGTTGAAATTGAAATTGATGTTTTTGCTCAAATTGATGTGCATGTTGAAATAGGATATTTAGGCTTAGTTTGTACTGTTGTTTTTGGAATATCTGTTGAAAGATGAGGTGTATGGGTTGTGTTGTTGCTGGTTTATGTAATTGATGGTCGGTTTGTGTTATTACTGGTGAAATGGGATGTTGAACTGGATGGTCGGGTTTCACTTTGCACCCTATACTCACCATGTGTTGAAGAATGTCTAACCTTGTACTCGATGTTCTAGTTCATTATGCACCTTGAACTTGATGATTTGGTTTCACTTTTCACCCTATACTTGGACTATTAGTCACACTTTTGCTACCTTAAGTTCATGAATCAGTCATAGGTTGTAGTTAGTTAGTTAGTTAGTTAGTTTCTTAGTTGCTCTTTGGTATATGCATGCAGATGACAGAGATATCTTAAGTAAGAAAGTTCACTATGGAGGTGAACTACTAATAGAAGATGAGGATTGTTGGAATTACATAGGGGGACAAGTCAAGTTCTATGACTTTGTTACAGTAGATTGGATTTCCCTTTTGGAATTGAAGTTCATAAGGAATAAACTAGGCTATCTACCTTCTGAGTTGTCTATATACTCTAATGACATAGATAGTGAAATAGTTGTGAAGATAACCTCTTATGGCCAGTTATTTAAACTCTGTGATAACTATGCAAAGAGTAGTGGTTGTATTCGTCTGTATATACAAAAGGAGGGGTGATGGGATCCAACTTCCAGGGCATGTAGAGATTGATATGAGGGAGGTGCCTAAACAGAGAAGTTTCCCAAAGAGACGGATTCAGTATTCTTCCACTGAATCTAATTCTAAGACTGGTGATGAGGAAGATGATGAAGATTATCAGGATAGTGAAGATATTGAGTGGGTGGCTGATGATTTTAGGCAAAACGCTAAGGTAAACATGGATAAGTATGATGATACCTTATTTTTAGCATATGTGGATGGTGAAAATGTTGAAGAGGCTGGTGAGGTAACCCAAGTAGAAGATGAAGCACCTAATTCACTAAAGCTCAATGCATTTGAGTTAGAACCAGCTGCTGGTGAGGGAGAGGATTTGGTTTAACCTCCTCAAAAACTGTCTAGGAGGAGGAAGTCTGTTGGACCATTTAGGGAGTTTAACAATGAGGTGGATATGAAAAATCCAAATTTTGCTCTTGTGATGAAGTTCTCAATTAGTGCAGTTTTCAAAGAAGCTGTGAGGGCATATTTTCTCAATGAACAGAAAAGGATTGTGTTGAAGGTGAATAAGGCAGGTTAGATTAGGGCCAAGTGTGTCAAGGTAGAAGGATGTCCCTTTGTAATATATGCCTCTAAAGTAAACATGAGGGAATACCTACAAGTCAAAACTTATAATGATGTGCATTTATGTGGAAAATGGACTGTCAATTATCATGCCAATGTGAAGTGGTTGAAGCAGAAGTATACGAGGTGGCTTACAAGCAATAAGTGGGATGTAGGTTAATTTTAGGAGCTGGTAGTTCAAGAAACTGGATATAGGCCTGGTAGGACTCAATGTTATAGGGCAAGAAGGATGGCCTTTCAGCTTCTAGAGGGGACCTACGTGTCCTAATATGAGAGACTAAGGGACTATTATGAGGAGCTTGTTAAGGCAAACCAAGGTAGTACAGTAAAAATCAAGGCTGAGAGGGAAGGTAATGGACAGTTCAGATTCGAAAGGGTGTATGTCTGCTTGGGTGCTTCCAAGGATGGTTGGCTGATAGGTTGTAGGCCTTTCATTGGACTAGATAGTGCTTATATTAAACGTCCCCATAGTGAGCAAATATTGAGTGTTATCTCAGTTGATGCAAATAATGGCATGTTCCCTTTGGCTTATGCGATTGTGGAGGTTGAGTCGTACTCTTCCTGGAAGTAGTTCCTTGAACTGTTGGCATTGGACTTGAAGGTTCAAAACAGTGAAGGGTACCTTTTCATGACTGATAAGCAGAAGGGTTTACTTGAGGCTATGGGGGAGTTGTTTGTAAGAGCTGAACATAGGCATTGTACCAGACACATGTATGCAGACACATGTATGAAAATTTCAATGCCCTTCACAAGGGGTTAGAACTGAAGGAGTAGTTTGAGAAGATCATAAGATGCACCAGTATGGCCGGGTACAACACTAAGATGAGGAAAATGGCTGCTCTGAGTCCTGCTGCCCATGATTGGTTAAGCAGGATGGATCCAAGATAGTGGATAAGGTCACATTTCAACACAGCTTTCAAGTGTGATATTTTGCTCAATAACCTCAATGAGGCATTTAACAGGGCCATACTGCCAGCAAGGGACAAGCCTATAATAACATTACTTGAGAGAATCATGACGTATTTGATGATGTTGTACTCTACAAGGAAGCAGGCAGTTGTGAATTTTTATTTTTTTTTGGGAGGGGGGGTGTGTGGGTCATTAAACTGGTCCAAGGATAAGACAGATTTTGGAGAAGACACAGAAAGATGGACAATGGTATGTTACAAGGCATGTAGGGGATGAAGTTTTCGGAGTCACTCATCAAAATGGGAGGTAGTTTAGAGTGGAGTTGAAATTGAAAAAATGTTCATGTAGAGAATGGGACCGATCTGGTATCCCATGCCCCCATGCTTGTGCATGAATATCTTTTTTACAAGGGAAACCAAAAGATTATCTCCATGAATGCTACATCAAAGAGGCTTACATGAGATGCTATGCAAAGATCATTGAGCCAATGACAAGCGAAGATCAATGGCCTTCCTCGGGCTTGCCTCCTTTGAAGGCCCCAACATACCACAAACAACTAGGGAGACTAAGGAAAAGCAGGAAGAAGTCTACTGGTGAGGCAGACCTACCCCAAAATCCAACAAAGCTTGGCAGGTTTCACACTGAGATGAAATGCAGCAATTGTGGTCAATTAGGGCATAGGCTTAACAAATGTAAGGTATAAATCACCTAGTTATGAATTCTTATTTACCTCATTTGGATGCTTGTGTTGATTGCTGGTTTGATGTTTGTTTTATAGGAGCATCTTACAAAAAAAGCTGAAAGTTTGAGAAGAAAAAGAATTGAAGCTAGAGCAAGGAGGGAACAGGCCAAGGTAAAAGGATCCAGTTAGCAAGAAGGATCCCAGCCCCAAACACAAATAGAACCCCAATCCCAATCCCAAACCCAGTCCCAGCCTCAGCCCCAAACCAAGTCCCAGCCCTTGCCCCAAACAGAAACCCAACCCCAAACCTAATCCCAGCCCTAAACCCAAACAAAACCACAATCTCAGCCCTAATCGCAGCCCCAAACCTAGTTTAAACCCCAACCTCAACCCCAAACAGAATCCCAACCCCAAACCCAGTCCTAGCCCCAACCAGAACCTAATCTAGAACCCCAACCTCAAACAGAACCTAATCCAGAACCTCGACCAGAACCTAATCCAGAACCTCAACTAGAACCTACTCCAGAACCCCAACCTCAACCTCAACCTAAAACAGAACCCGATCGTAAGAAACTCAGGTTGAAATCTCCAGCAAGACGGAAGATGTAGCATCAACAAAGAGGCATAGGGTTTTGTAGGCTAGTTTCTATGTTACGTTAGGTGTTATGTTAGGTGTTAGGTTAGTATGAAGTGCAAGACAGAAAGGTATATGTTGGTGGGTGTAGGCTGGTGGGTGCAAGTTGATTGGTGAATCTTTTTGTTTGGTGCTTTATGTGTTAATTTGCACCATGGACTATACCTATTGTATTTAGCCTCAATCATGGACTACAACTTTTGTGTATCATTGCACCATGTAACAGAAAAAATGGCCTACTTTTGCACTATTTGACAATGCTATTATATCTCATTTGCTTCAATTGTTGTTTGTCTAATGAATTATGTTTTTACTTTCAAGTTATCTTCCTTAAATATTGCAGGATTAGTTAAATCATGTTCATCTAAAGTTGTGTCACTTTGCACCCTGTGCTACTAAATATGTGTCACTTTTCACCCTGTACTATTAAGAGTGTGTCACTTTACACCTTGTAATAACAATTGTGTTTTACATTGAACCATGGACTACTAATGCATGTGTCACTTTGCACCCGAAACTATCAAATTTGCACCCTGTAAAATATTGCAGAAAGGCTGAATTTGACAGAAAAAAATCCATAGAATTACATTGCAAAAAGGCTTAAATTAACATCATTACATTGCTCAAACAATCCATAGATTACATTGCCAAATTATATTTTCATTTAGCATCGCACAAACAAAATTGGATTGTTAGGCAATCCCTAAACCTAAACTTCAGCCTTCTTAAACATCGCCACAAGGCATGCTACAATTAGGGCAACCCAAAGCTTCCTTGTCCTAGCTCTGTACCTTTTCAAATCCTCTTCCAATTTACCAGTTTTCCTCAACAATCCAGGTATGATTGCCTTGCACCGATGGCACATTTCTAGATCAAACCATTCCCAATAACCACATTTGTTTTCTTGCATCAAAATAGACTCTTATTAATAACTTACATAGTCCCAGCAATTGAATGAAATTTAAGCATTTTCCATCTAAAATTTAAAGTAACAAACCTAATTTCAACATACTTGCGTATTCATCGTAATTTCATTCAATTAAAACACAAATTTTTTGATTTGTCTTACCCTAGAACATGGACACACTTGGAATCTCCTCCTGGGATGTCTGTCAGTCCATGAAGTCAGGATTTTACATTTCTTCCCGCAATAGCAATGCTTGGCTTCATGTTCCTCCATCTTTCTTCTTCGACGGTCTTGTGGATGTGTTGAAATTAGTGGGTCGCATCGATGGGGGAAGGTGGGTCACGTCTTCCGTCGAAACCTGGGTTCGTCGAGTAGGTGTAGTATCCATCGTACCCTGGATTCGTCGAAGGCTGGGCTTGCGTTGAAGGCGTCGACGCCTCGTGAAGCTCCACAAACAAACCTGGGTTCGCAATTTGGGGTTTATCGTGATTTAGGGTTTCTCAATTTGGGATTCGAATTGAAGGGGCCAATTGTGAAGTTCCACAAATTCCTTTCTCCAATTTAATATACTTTGGTCCACGTAGGTGCCACATTGGCTTTTCACAGCAAATATAACAGTTTGGACGGAAAAGGAGCTGAGTGACCCTACTCGGCCATTTCATACTGTTCAGTGAGCGAATAATGAGTTCAGGGTGCAAAGTATCACAAATATACGAGTTCATGGTGCATTTAGTCCAATAAGCCTATTTTTAATTCATTTTATATTAAAATACGAAATTTCCCTTGATATGTCACTCTCCTTTGCTCTTCCTCCTCCTCTCTCCACCTCCGTGCAAATGACGTGAACGAATTTGGGAAGAATTGAACAGGGGTATGTTCAGTTGTTCCATAGATAAAAATTTCAATATCACAATTAAAGCTCAGCACACCTTACTCCAACACAAAACTCAAATAACAAAACAAAGAATTTGCACTACAAATCATAGTAAACCCAGAAACCAAACATTAGCAATTTCATCCAAAAACAAAATCCCAAGAGATATTGAAAGGGCATGCAATGCGTGACTAGAATGATGTCGTATTGTCCCTAGTCACAGGCGAATAGCAACGCAATGGCCTGCAAAATGAAAAATGTAAACCACAGCAAAACCAAAAGAAGAGAGAATAAAAAACTCCAACCCACCTTGAATTTTTTGGGTAACCAAATGGAAAAAAGTAGATTAAATAATTAGAAGAAATGGATAACTTACAGCAATTAGATAGACTTCACCTTTGGTCCCGAAGGCCACGAACACTGCACTGGCCGAATTATCATATTGACAGGGTTTTGGTAAAACCTTATTAAAAATATAAGTTTTTAATAAGGGTGTTAATTTTTGACACGTCTCAAAATTCACACGAAAATTATTAGAGTTAACTAGCCCGACCCGGCCCGATATGGGCCGTGGGCCGGCCCCGCCCGCATGTTGACGGGCTAGACTTGGGCTTAGGGTATTCAAACCCGCTAGGACAGATAGGCCCGAGCCCAATAAAGCCTGGTAAGCTCAGCCCGATCCGCCCAGGTAAACCCGATCCATAAGCCCGAAAATATAAAATAATTAAAAATTAAGAATTGATACCCAATCCAATTTTGTTACTACTATTATAGCCAAAATCCAAAACTCCAACCAAATCTCAACCTAGTGTCATTTAAAAGCCCAATGCCCAAACCAAACCCTAACCGTAAATTCAAAAAAACTCACTAGGTCTCTCACTTTCTTAGCGACCTGCTTATCTTATCTCGGCTTTATGATCGAAAATTTAAGTCAATTCTCCAAATCCAATAGTACCCCTCCTTAGCTTATTTCAATATTCGATAATAATATTTAAACTCAACTCATTTTTTTTTTTACAATTAGGTAGGTACAAATGGGCTTAGTAGGCCCGACCCAAGTGAGCTTAGTAGGCCCGGCCCGTAAAGCCCGATAAAAGCCCGGCCCAAACCCGAGCGGACAAAGGGCATGGACTTTCATATTTATAATCAAGCCCACCCGACCCGCCCTGGTATTTTTTAAATTATGAAATAGGCCCGGCTCAAGCCCAAAATTTTTGGGCCGGGCTTGCCCGACCTAGCCCAACGATGAGGCCTAGAGTTAACCCATATGATTAAAATTGTGGATTATTTTTTGGTCAACCCGTTATGACACGTTTAATAAACGGGTGAGTTTTGGGTCAACCTATTAACTTATATAATGACCTATTAACATGTTTAATAAATGGGTAGATTTTAGATTAACCTGTTAACCCGTATAATGACCTATATATTAACCTGTTTAATAAATGTGTCAATTACTAACCCATATTTATACTCATTTACTTACCTATATACCTATTAAATTATATAGTTTAAATAGGTTAAATATGTTAAACAAGTTAAATATATTAATCAGGTTAAACGGGTCATATGTTAATTGGATTTCGAGTACGATTTGTTTATTAAACGGGTTACACGAGTTACATGAGTTATTAACAGATCGGGTTTGGGTTAGATATCCTTAACACGGTTATTAAACAAGTTGTGTTCGGGTTGAGTATATTTGGGTAAAAAAAAATTCATGACACCACACCACACGACCCATTGCAAACCCTAACTTTTAAAATCTCTTTATAAAACTACACACTATGTATATGATATGGTAACTTGATAGTTTTTAAAATTTGGGAGAGTCCTCATCTTCTCATGCCCCTCATCTTCTCATGAATCTCATTTTTTCACGCTCCTCGACTTCTCAGCGCTCTCATATTCTCTCATCAATCTCATTTCCTCATTGCTCCCATCTTCTCATCGTTCTCGTTCTTCATCATCCACAACCACGAATTTGAGCGAGTTATCCTTCGTCTTTCTATGTCTCTCATTTTTTTTCTTCTTAATCTCATTATTTTGAGTGTTTTGTGCTTATTGAATTTGTTTAGTTATGTGTTGGGCATTCAACAAATTAAAGAAAATATCGATAAGGGGTGAGGAAGATGAATTTGCAGTTCTGAGGGTGGGAAGAAAATGCTAGGTTGAAGGCTATAAAAAACATTTTTGAATATGCAAATCCGATATGAGATTAGATTTTATCTTGGTTAAGAACATTATCATACTATGAAGACCCTATCAGTCTATAGAGACACTATTAGACTATGGAGATACCAAACAACATTAGTTAATGAAAATTTCAAAACTGACTATGAGGACGCTACCTGACTATGATGACATTATCTGATTATGGGGACATTATCAGACTATGGGGACATTATCAGACTATTGAGACACTATCAGACTATGGAGATACTATCAGACTATGAGGACACAAATGTAATTTCGAAGTTTTCATCAACTAAGGTTGTTTGCTGTTTTCATAGTTTGATAATGTTCATATAGTCTGATAATGTCCTTTAACTCATATCAAATCTAATTTGCGGATTCGAAAATAGTTTCTATAGCCTTCAACCCAATATCATCTTCCCACCCTCACACTTACAAATTCATCTTTCTCACTCTCATTATTTCGTTTAATTTGTTTAATGCCCAACACATAATTCAACAACTACAAAACACCCAAAATAAAAATTAATAAAAAATTAGAGACATAGAAAGATGAAAGATGACTGGTTCAAGATGAACGAGAGTAATGAGAAGATGAGAACCATGAGAGCAATGAGATGACAAAGACTCTCCCAAATGAGATTGTTGACTTTTTGGTTACTGTGTTGGTTTTGATTTTTAGTGCAGATCTTTTGTTTTGTTGTTTAAGTTTTGTATTGGAGTGAGGTGGGCGGAGCTTTGATTGTGATATTGAAACCTTTATCTATGGAGCAACTGAACATACCCCAATTTAATTCTTCCCAAATTCGTTCATGTCATTTTCATTTTGCAAATAAGTGGGAGACAGAAGGAGGCGAGCGGAGGAGAATGATGGGTCAAGGGTAATTTCATCTTTTCATGTAAAATGAATTAAAAAATAGTAAATTTGTGCAACCCAAACACTTCACATTAATACTTACCTGAGGAGAAAGCAAAATCGTGATGCAGGGCGTTTTTGAAAATATAAGGTAATAAAATAATTTTTAAAAAAATATATACTATTAGGTTATTTAGTATAAAGTATATAATAATAAAATGTAATTTACCATTTTTTTTTCTTTACAAATAGACGAAGTGTGTTATCGGGCTCGTTTGGGATTGAAATTGTCAAAAAGTGTTTCTAAATAAGTGGTTTACAAAAGGGCAGGTAGTAGTAATCGAGGCTAAAGACAAAAGAGCAGAGGCCCAGAAAAGAAAACCCGTAAAGACAAGTGTGAGTTTGTGACTAATTAAAGGCCCAACCCAAAAGAGGAGCAGTTTGACCAATTTGGCTTTCCTCTTACACTTCTCGTTTTCCCCAACTACTCACCATCCGTGTGGATGATCGGTGGAACTATTAAAGATTTGAGCCGGTGCCGGTGTTCCAAGTACGAATCACCACAATGGCGCCTGTGAGAACCACAGGCACTATTGTCGCTGCAGTTTCACTGACCATGGCGTTGCTGTCCTTTTTCCTGTACAAATCCAAGCCCTCCTCCAAAAAGACCAAACTGGTCCTACCCTCAAAAAAAAATTCCACTAAGGGTCTCGTTGGTGCCATTGGCAACACCCCTCTAATTCGCATCAACAGCCTCTCCGAGGCCACCGGTTGTGAAGTAAGTAAGCTTTTCTCCAGTTTCTTGAGTTATTTTTGCTGTCTGGGTTTTCCTTCAATTTGAATTTTCGTTCTAAAACTCCTTGCTTTTAGTGAAGTCTTACATAAATGAAAATAAAAATAAAAAAACACAGCTCTCCTTGTTTATTTTGGAATTATCTTTTCGTTATCAATTCTAGGATATTGGTTTTATCAGAAATTTTCATTTCTGGTGTAAGTTTGATCTTCATGTCATCAGGAAACGTTTACTCCCCTTTCTTATGGGATGGTTCAGTCATTCTGTATTTTTGGTTTGTTCAGATTTTCGGCAAGTGCGAGTTTTTAAATCCAGGAGGGAGTGTGAAAGACAGGGTTGCTGTGAAAATTATTGAAGAGGTAGGTTTCTTTATTGATTTGTTTTTTTGTCGTCTAAGGGAAAACTTTCATTTGTTGGTCTTAGATTCTCTTTCTTTTTGGGGTGTTTGATGTATTTCTGTGTTAAAATTCCTAGAATATGAAATTGATACTACTGTTTAGCTTATAGTAGATATTGTTATCTGTAAAGATGAATTTGTTGAAACTATATAAGTTAATCAAATTCAACTCTGTTTTATTTTTATTTTTTGGTACTTTTTATTTGCTTACAAACTTATAATTTGTTTTGAAGCAATCAAACTTTTGTTGGAGGAATGATTTGAGCTTAACTGGGCCATGATTTTGGGTGATGTTTATTTTAGCAGAATTGAAGAGACAAACTTTGGATGTACCTTACTAAATTGGTTCTGAAATTATCCAAAAATTAAACATATGACAACGAGGTTTAAGTATCACCAGCAAAGATAATAGATGCAATATCAAACTTGTGGGAATATTTGGTTGACTTAAGATTGAAGCTTCTAAATTTCATTTCGGTTAAGTAAACTTGGTAAACTTATGCATTATGATACTGTTCTGCCTGTTAGGAGTTTAGACATTATATAATCAATTGCATCGATTTGTTGACTGTAATTGGTTTCTTGAGTGGATCCACATGAAATGGTTTTTGGTTCTGTACAGGCTTTGGAGTCTGGAGAACTTGCTCCAGGTGGAGTAGTCACTGAGGGGAGTGCTGGTAGCACAGCAATTAGCCTTGCTACAGTTGCTCCAGCTTATGGTTGCAAATGCCATGTGGCAATACCCGATGATGCTGCTATTGAGAAGGTATTTATAGATTGCATTTTGGATTAACAGCATGGAAGCATAGACTATATTTGGGGCACTGGTATGAGCAAGTACCAGAAACCCTGGCAACAAAAGCACGTTCTCTCTACCCCATGTTTATCTCTTTCAATATGCAGAATTTTGATTCTGTCATGCCAATCTTTCTTCAGTCTCAAATACTTGAAGCCCTGGGAGCCACTGTTGAAAGGGTAAGGCCAGTGTCAATCACGCACAGATATCACTTTGTCAATGTTGCTAGGCGACGAGCATCAGAAGCAAATGAGTTAGCAGTAAAGCATAGAAAAGATGAACAAATGGATGGAAATGCCCTTGAGCAGAGAAACGGTTTCCAATATGATGAAGAGAAACGAAGTTTGTTTTCAAGGAACTGTACAGGTGGTTACTTTGCTGATCAGTTTGAAAATCTTGCAAACTTCCGGGCACATTATGAGAGTACTGGACCTGAGATTTGGGAACAGACTCGAGGAAATATAGATGCATTTGTGGCGGCAGCAGGAACAGGTGGTACTCTGGCTGGTGTTTCCAAGTTTCTCCAGGTCCACTCCTTTTCCTTAAATATTTTAATTGATTTTCTGGTGATATATGGTTGCATTAATCATTAGTTTTATGTTCAACAGGAAAAGAATCCTAACATCAAGTGCTACCTGATAGATCCTCCTGGTTCCGGTTTATTCAATAAAGTTACAAGGGGAGTGATGTACACCAGAGAGGAGGCTGAAGGACGAAGGCTAAAGAATCCATTTGACACGATAACTGAAGGAATTGGGATCAATAGGCTAACAAAGAATTTTATGATGGCAGAACTTGATGGTGCTTTCCAAGGCACAGATAAGGAAGCTGTTGAAATGTCCAGGTCAGTCCATAGCCTTATCCTCAGTAACCGCATTATCATATTTCTTTCTTCATGCTGATAGGTTTAGAAGATAGGAAGTGGTTGGAAATGAATTCATCAATGCTTATGCCAGTATCTTTTTCTTTCCAACTAATTAGTTAAACAGGTATTTTTAGTACGGTTGATCGCTTGATCTCTATTCAATTGAAGTAAGAAAAAAAAATCCCAGTTTCTTTCATTCCTTTGGCTATGTGACAGTAAGAATGTTTAGTTCTTGGCCTCACGATCTCTACACTTATAACTTTCTCAGGTTTCTTATGAAGAACGATGGGCTCTTCCTGGGGAGTTCTTCAGCCATGAACTGTGTAGGAGCAGTTCGAGTGGCACAGCTAATTGGTCCTGGTCACACAATTGTAACCATTTTATGCGATAGCGGGATGAGACACCTGAGCAAATTTTTCAACAATGAGTATCTCTCTCAATATGGTTTAACACCCTCAGCTAGTGGATTAGAGTTCCTCGACATTGGATGACCATTGACATTGTTCAATTTTTTCGCGACATTTACATCTAAAGATAGAGTTGTAGCTAAGTTACTTTTAGGGCTAACGGCAACCTTAGAGATGCAGCCCTTCCCCATCCCTAGGTTTTGAAATTTTTAGATGGCATAGAATCGCACATGATAAATTTGTATAACAGTTTTTTTTTTGTCTAAGATTTTTTTTCTTTCTTTTTTTGTATCTCAGCTTGTATCGTTGTGTGAGGAATTTTATCAAGCAATTAAATGCCTGTTTGATTCGAAATTGGACCTAACGTGATGAAATCCGCTAGGGGGTGTTACTTCGCTTTTTGATTAAGCTTGCCGAGTGACTTGCAAGGCAAAGAGATAAAGCACAAGACATCGGTGGGGTGTTGGCTTAAGAGGCTTTGATGTTTAAACCAATAAGCGAGATGACGATCTAATAGGTAGATTACAGCACAAAGACAGAAGTCAGATTTGTGTGTTTGGAGAGAACATTACGTGAGAGAGCGTACCTTTATAAAAGGGTTTGAAGGGGTATTTATAGGAGCGATGAATATGGTGGTTGAACATCGTTGAAGTAGGATTCAAGCTACCTTAGCAGATGTTCTCATATGTCTCATAAATTCATGATATGTGCTAGGTGACAGTAGATTTCCTATTATGTCTAGGAGTTAGTATTGACATTTTTCAGCGAATCGAATCAGGGGTGTCAAATTGTGCTTGTCGAGTGGCCCTGTCGAATGGCCAGGACTTGAGCCCTGCTAGGCGTATGTTGTTGGTGTTGTTTGCCGAGTGGTAGCTTGGCTTTGCCAGTCAAGTGAATGGCTTGCCAACAGACTCAGGGTTGTCGTTTACCTTGTTTTCCAATCGTCTAGCGATGGATCATGTGTTTGTAGCACTGATGCAAATATCGGACATATCGCCGATATATCGGACGATATGTCGCCATTTCCGACCACCGGCATGTAAGCAGGGGGTGAAGATAAATTTTCCCCTAAAATCGGTGGTTTCGGCGAATATCGGCGAATATCGGCGATAATTGCCGATATTGGCCGAAATCACCGATTTTTCACATCGAATTTGAAACCCAGGAACCGGCCGAGGCCTTGACGTCGCTGAGCTTGTTGAAAACCAAGAAGAGAAGGGAGTTCGAAAGGCGATCGAAGTGGTCATCATCGATGGAGGAGGGTTCTGGGTAAACTCTGGAGGAGAATGTCACGCACAGACGACATCGTTTCACTTGGGGTTTGAAGGTTTGAGAAGGGGAAAGAAGGAGGTCAAATTGGGGTCGAGGTTAGTAGATCTGAGAGGGGAAATCACATGGCAGATTTGAATTTCCAAAGAGAGGTGAGATTGAGAGAGAGAGAGAGAGAGAGAGAGACAGAAAAATGGTGAGAGGAGATGATTGTTTGCCGAATGCCGCCCCATGCCTCTGTTTCTAGAGGAAAATGGTGTGAGAAAGAGAGAGATGAGATTGTTTTCTGCCCCATGTTGCCTCTGTTTCTAGAGGATAATGATTTAGGGGTAGGTGTTAATTAGTGGACATTAATATATTGGGCTCACCGCCCACTCACTGCAGGCTTGGACAAACACTAATTTATCATTCCTTTTTTTTTTATTTTATATTTTGTCAAATCTCTATTCATATTTCATATTTTAATTTTCTTTTTTTTTGCTCTACCATTTTTCCATACGAAATATTTAAATTTTTATTAAAAAAAATAGTAATTGATGCTTGTAATTTAAAAACTTTTGAATTTTACCCTTTGAATTAATTTTCCTCATCATAATTGAGGGTTACCAAAAAAAAGTGGGGCTAGTATTTATTTTTATTCCAGTTACCAATGGACTAATGCTTCAAGTAAAAATATTTAATTGTTAAATGTAATGTCATTAATATTATATTTTAATATTACAAGTGTTTTTTGCCGCGAAAAGAAAAAATACTAAGAGGAAATGCCTCTTAAATAGCAATCAGTAACAAAATCAAGTCTACAAGCCGAAATATCAAAGCACTTTGAGGGAGGGATTTGCATTACTCGAAGATATCAATGAACCTGTATCCCAGCCCACAGATCAAAGACAAAATATGAGAGAGAGAGAGAGAAGAACGAAGTTTGGGATTAATTTTTAATACTTTAGTATTTAATTAATTTTCATAAAACTATTGTAAAATCATCCTTTAGATAAAAACTATTCATAAAATTTTTAGTGCATCAAGTTAACAAGTTTGGGATAGACGAGAAAAACGAAGGCCAAAAGTTATTTTTGGTCCACGTAGTTTATTTAATTTTTCATTTTTATTTTTAATTTTTCTTAATTTTAATCTTAACTTTTTATCATCATCAAAGTCTAACTAATATATGTTCTAATTGAAAAAATTTAAATAATGTGATTATAATTTGCTCCTTGATAGATAGAGACCAATCCAATTTTCAATATAGTAGACACTCTACTTGTTTTTAATGAAGTTAAATGTGTAAAATATTCTTAATACGATATTATCAATAAAATTATGTTTTAATTTAAGTTTATCTTTAAGGTTTTATATTGTTAGTTATCGTCAGACCTATATTATATCAAATTATTATCATATATTTATTATATCAAAGTCATTTTATAGTTTTAATTAGTCTTATATAACCATCATTAGGTACTTAAATTTTTCTCAAAATTTCATTTCAAATTTCCAACTTTTAGACCGAATTTCCGTCATTTTTGTTGATCGGAAACGATATCGATATCGATACCGATATTTGAAGCGAGATATCCGTAAATTTGACTAACGATATATCCGTCGATATCGATATTTTCATCCTTGGTTTGTAGTGATACTGATCCTATTGAGTCTGATTAGTCGATGTGATATCAACAACACTCATTTTGATGGAAATGATACTATGCATACATTTTCCTTGATAAACCATGGAGACAAGGAAATAATTGGATTGAAACATCCAAATTCATTTATATCAATTTCTGCAATGATACCGAAAGGTTCAAGAAAATTTTTATTGCCAATATACATGGCGTCAAATGTTTCCAGAGATCAAAGCCTAAAAATAGGTGCCAAACTCAAATATCTTGAATTTTTTTTTTTCGAATGGTAACTCCAATCGCTCTAAATCACTGGGTGTTCCAATTCTCAAATTGAGATTCATGACAGTGTGGGTCTAGCCAATCCCTATTAGAACCCTTTGCCATGCTGCCGCTTCCTCTCCCGCCCCCCACAAGCTCTCGCAGATTCTCCAACTTATTCTCCCGACCTGTCCCGGTACTTCTCTTATCTGCTTCCTTCAGTTTCTGCTTGAGCTTCTGCTTACGGCTGGAAGGGTTTACCTCTTGCTGCTTTGATTGCGAAGGGGGAGCCCCGTGTGGTCCTAAGTATATGTTTTCTTCATTTTTGGCCTGCACAAAAGAATACAACCTTCAATAATAATTAAGAATCGCAAGAAACTAGAGCACTTGAAACTGACCTTTGGAGATGGAGGTTTTGAGGCTTCTATTGTTGGACTTGGAGCATCATGATTACTTTTATCTTGGTCTTCAATAACCAAGCTCGGAATCACAAATCCATCAGTGTCTAATGTAAAAAACAGCAATTCGTTAATGCCAAAACAACGGAACACACATCAAAATGTTTCAGAAAGTAAGTTAAATTGCTGGCACAAAACGAAAAACATTACACACAACGAAGAAAACTAGTACCCTAAAGAGGAAAGCCAAACACATATGCGTCTAGATAATAAAGACTATGATCAGTACTTTCCTGCACTTGGAGCAATCACTTCAAATGCACGGGAAAAAAACAGATTGTAATTGCATTACAAGCTCACTCCCAGATATAGTCTAGATGAGGAATGGTAACATTGTGAATTTCCCTCAAGAATGAAGTCCAGTTGCCATTCCTTTAGTATAGTTTGATAGACAAATCAACATATGAGCCTAAGTTTCATGTTAGTTTCAACCCCACATCCATAACTTTGTTGCCAATTCACAATCAGACATCAACAGGAGAAAAACTAGAAAGAAAACAATTGAACGAGATAAACTAGAAAGAAAACAATTGAACTTCTAGCAGCAAACTAAATACGCAAACTAGTAATCCCATAGGCAATCATGCAGCTAATCAATTCTATTGCAATGTCATACCATAGCAAAATCTAATACCTCATCAAAAAGCTGCTTTTATTTTCCAATTTTGCGATCAAAATAACATAACCAAAAATCAACTTAAATCTGAATCAGGTAAAAAGATGACTCTTCCAGACTACAAAGTCAATGCCCAAATGCAATCCAAAGTTGTAGTAACACAGAAATTGGGTTAGGCTAAGCTGACTCTTCCAGACTACAAAAACCCATCTAAATTAGGTAAAAAGATGCCAAATTTTGTTATTCTTTTCCAATTTCCACCAAATTTTCCTACTAAACACACATGGGAATTAAGCGGGAAAAAGGAAAGACAGATGCCCCATACCCCACTCATCTTCTTCTTCGATATCTGGAGTGGTTCGCACTGACGAGGGGTCCATGGGATGCTGATGATCATGGATTTGATCAGCCACAGGGCGCAAAAGCCCAGATCAGACCAATCCAATGTCTCAAATCCAATCACCAATGACACAAATCCAATAACCCAAACTTTGGTGCTTGTGAGGGCAAATCTGACAGAAAACACGAATTGGAGCTTTTAGCGCAATGCCTAAAAGTTAAACATAAGAATTTATGTGGATGGGGATACAGTGAAAAAAAGTTCAGAACCCTAACCCTAAAAGGACTTTATTTTTCAAGTTGTTTTCTTTTCCTGGCTGCGGCAGGGCCAGAGGGTTTTTTCGTCATTTACTTGTTTTGTTGATTCGCATTTCTTTATGAACATTTATTCCTTATGCTTTATTAGTGGTGGAGATTTTGTAAGAAAAATAATGGTGAGATATCATAATGACACGTGGCACATTGATATTAACTCGCATTGAAATTCACATATGAACAAAATTTGGGAAAAAAAAAACAAGAATGGGATAACAAATATGGCAACAATTTGGGGAAAAATAAAAAATCACTCAATTACACATTTACCTACAAATTACAACACTCACTCACCTCTTGAAGAAGAAAAGGACCAGTCGAAGGCCTCACATTGTCGTTGGAATCTCGCGACGTCCGATCATCCTCTCGAAGCAATCGACGACTCTCGAACGGTATAACAGCTCGATGGCCTCAGTGACAGCTCTCACGGTCTCTCCCTTTCTCGACATCTCTTTTTCGACCGGTGTTTTCTCCCCTCTCGACCGCTCTCTCTTAACTCTCTCCATCTATCTTTCCTCTTTGTTTCAATCGTTCGAGAACGATTGATAGAGTCGAGAACTCTCCATTTTGTACACAACGACCGAGCTGCAAAACAGTGTGTTTTGGTCATTTTATTAACATTTTTTTTATTTTTTTGTTTATATTTATTCATTCTTTGTTTTTTTTTCTGATTTATTTGTCTATATTTATTAACATGTTTTTTCAGTTTTTTTTTCTTCTGATTTATTTGTTTGTTTATATTTATTTATTGGTTATTAAATTTTCTCAATTTAAATTGATAGTTGTATGTGTTTTATTATTATTATTATTATTATTATTATTATTAATGTCTAACTTGATACTTATGATATTATATTATATTATTATTATTAAAGTCTAACTTGATACTTATAATATTATTATATTATTATTGTTGTTAATATGAAAATTTAAATATCCACATGAAATTAATATTTACTCCTATAAAGATAGCATCAAATCATACATGGTCAAATGAGGAAGAAGTGATGTTATGCAAAGCTGGGGCAACCGTCACTTCAGATGTAATTGAAGGAGTTAATCAAACAAACAGTGCATTCTAGTACGAGTTCGAAATCATTATATCCAAAATTGGGATGGTTCTGTGGAAGGTATCTGAACTGTTCAGGGGTTTTCAAATAGATGGAAAAAATTATGACTGATACTCAAAGAGTAGTAAAGGGCTTCAAAACAAGCTGCGAATTTTTATCGTAGCGGTGCCAATCAGATAGGTGAGGTGAGAATTTGTAAATTTATAAATGTAATATCATTGTGTACAATTTATTTTATTAATTAATCAATTGTTCTTGGCTATATATTTAGCTAATACAAGCAGAGATCTATTATAAAGCAAAAATGAATTCGCAATTTATGTTTCATCATTGTTGGGAGATATGTAAAGATTGCGGGTATTTCAAAAATCCACCTTAGAGAGAGTCTGAAATAAGTCAAGTATCTCCATTTGGAAGATGAAGATGGGGAAGAAGAAAATCCCGCCGGAGCCAATATAGGTTCCTCTATAAGACCTTTAGGAAGGAAGCAATCAAAAGAAACTCGGAGAAAGGGAAAGTCACATATAATTGATAATAATCGATTGTATGTCACCATGGAGGCCATTGCATTGCAAAATTTGGAAGAGGCGGCATTGAGGAAGAAAAGAGATGGAGATTATGTGAAGGCATTAGAATTTGAATAAGCATTAGAATTGTGAAAAGAGAAATAAAGACAAATAGAACGAAAAAATAGAATTATGGAGAAGGATACTGGAAAGATGAGTCCAAACAAACAAAAATACTGGAGAAAAAGGAAATTGGCGATCACAAATGGACAAAAAAATAATCTTAGTGATAGCTGTAACGACCAGTCCCGAATTTCGGGATTAGATTAGTCAGTTTAATCAGTGATTAGTAAGGTTAATCCGTGATTAGTTGAGCGAAATCGGACGAACGATGCAAAATGATCGTTTTGCCCTTGGTCGTGGGCAAATAGTTGACTTTTGAACCGGGAGCTCCGAGGGCCAAGGATCATTACGTAGATCGGGACATTACGAATCCGTAGACAGGCGCCACACTGAAATCGTACTTCGAACGGGAAAGTTATGGGTCATGGAAGTTTGATTTCACTATGCGTGCATTACGAGGCGAGGACACTTGGCATTAGCTGATTGGTTGACTTTATGCGTGCATTAAGTGTCACTCATCCAATTGGTCATTTACCCCAAAAAGTGGATCTCACATTGATTGGTGAGATTTGATTAAAATAATAATATTTTAATTATTTTATAATTTTCCACTTAATCCTAGCCATCCATTCCTATCCTCCCTCAATCTTCACCATACATTTCTCTCTTTCTTTTCTGATAATCATCATCATCATCTACCATATCTCTCTTCTCTTCTCTTCCACGACACCATCTCCATTTTCTTCTTATTTGCTTTCAAAACAAAACACACATATCACCACCCTACTCCCCCAAAACCTCATCCAGCACTGATGGCCCGTGAATGAAAAGTGAAGAGGAGGCTGAGCTGAGGCAAGTAGGGCCACCGTGGAGAGTCGTTGTGGACGGTGGTCGTGGACTCCATGCGCAGGTAAGCTTGGTTCGAATTTGGAATAATGGGTTTTAGTGAGTATTGATCGATTTTAATGAAAGAAATGTGTTTTGGAGGATGAAAGGAGATTAATGAACATGAAGGCATAGCTGGAGATGGTCTGGGTCGATGGTGGAACGTGGTTGCAGGAACGAGTTTGACCATGGATTTGGAAGGTAAAGAACAGTCCCTCATTTCGTGTTTTAATTGTGTAGTTAGATGGGAAACACTTAGACAAGAGTTTAGGAATAAAAAAGGAAACGATTGGACCAAAAATGAGGGAAGAAATAGCTGGACCGGACCAAAAACCAGGCGGACTGGTTCGAACTGGTCTGACCAAGGTTGCTGGTGGCACTGTAGTACCGTGCGTGAGGCCCACGCACAGGACTTTCTTAGGGCACGTGAGCCCTCATTTGGGGAAAGTTACAACATGTGAAACACTCTATTCGATGTAACAAACATTTTGGGACTGGTTTCGTGTCGATCAGACACTGTCTCGATAATGTTCGGGGCATCAGAAGGTTTAGGTTCGAGATTTAAAATACTTAAAAATTCGGAAAAATTATGGGGCTTCAATGAGAGGTTAATAAGGTAGTTAGTAACCCTCTAGATTTATTTGGATAGGTTTGGGAGTCCCGGTGACGACGATTTGCCCAGTGAGGCTTACGGCATGCAAACCGAAGCGGCAGTTTAGGACGGTCTGTGAGTGGACCTTGATTTCTAAACTGTGATGCATGCATAAATGTTTTATATGGATTATGAATTTAATTCTATGATGTTGAATTGGATGGTTGTTATTTATATGGTTTCAAGCTTTTCGAGGCGATTTACGTGTTTGCACGTAAATCGAGTTTTTCAGTTTTACTCTGATTTTCCGTACTTATGGTTTTGGAAATAGTTTAATGAAATGGTTTTGGATTTGAAAAGGTAAACTCAGGTTCGAGACCCATTTTTTTTGGAAACCCTTTGACTCGAAGTCCCTTTTAGTGACTTTCTCGGGCCAGAGGCCCAATTGGTTCTTGAATCGATTTCAGATTTAGAAATATGGATCGGGCAAGAGACCCATTTGATTTACGAACTCTCGGACTTGAGGTCCATTTGATTTAATAAGGCATCGGCCTGAAGGCCCAGTTGGTTTACGAATCGGGCTCGGAGCACAGTTGACTTACGTATCGGGCACAAGGCCCATTTGGTTTACGATATTGGGCACGAGGCCCATTTAGTTACGAAATCGGGCACGAGGCCCAGTTGGTTTACGATTCGGGCCAGAGGCTCGTTTGTATGTGGATTCGGGCTTAGGGCCCAGTTACGTTTTACTATTGTGATTTCGGATCAGGGACCCACAAATGGATTTACGGTTCATGACGGTTTTTGGTAACCGGCATGAACCCTTGAATGGTTTTTATGGTTCATGACGGTTTATGGGGACCGACATGAACTCTTGAAAGGTTTTATGGTTCATGACAGTTTATGGGGACCAGCATGAACCCTTGAATGGATTTATGGTTCATGACGGCTTATGGGGGCCGGGCATGAATCCTTGAAAGGTTTAAAGAATGATTTCAAAAGATTTTTCGTATGCCATCCTTTATATTTGAATTTTCTCCTCTGGGGAGGGTCGTTGGCCTGGGTGGACCCCGGAGTAGTCACGGAACACTGACTGAGTGGAGTTGCCCCCTGGTTGGGTTCCTTACTCTCAGAAAGGCTATGTATTATAACCTCCAAGGAGGGTCATTGATCTACAGACATTGACCTGGGTGGACCCTGGAGAGACTTGAGTTTGTGATCCCGGGTAACACGCGCGTAGCTCTAGATACCGTGACAGGATTGGTGATATGAAATATATGGATGAATATCACTTCAAATGGTTTTCAAAATTTTTTTTTATGATGAGAAATGGATTTGGGCTGAGATCCCACATATGTTTACTATGTTATGGTTTTCTGTAAATGGTTTGGGCAGGAGCCGTATGATTATGGTTGTTTAAACATATGTGATTGGATAAATGGTTTAACTATGCATGCAAGCTTTTTAGTGAAGGGTATAAAGGTCTTTCATAAAATGTATTTCTGAAATATTACTTTTTGTCCACTCACAGTCTTTCTGTTTTCAATACCCTTCAGGTTGATTACGATGTGGACTATAGCAGAGACTGAGATATCACATACCTCCTCCGGATCCTTGAGTACTCTGGAATCCTTCTATAACGACCCGTCCCGAGTATCAGGATTAGATATTAATTAATTATGGTTTAGAATGACTAATCTGGGATTAGTTGAGTGAAATCGGACGAAATGTGCAAAATGACCGTTTTGCCCTTGGTATGGGCAAAATGTTAACTTTTTGATCGGGCGGTCACACAGACTTTGACCAATGACCGTGACGTAGTGCAGGACGTCACGAGTTCATAAACAAGTGGCACGTCTGATTCCGACATTCGAGGAAGAAGTTATGACGTTCGGAAGTCGAGGGGCATTTTGGTAATTTGGTTGAAAGGGGCCAAATGTTGACTTTTGACCCGGGAGGTCCAATGGACGAGGGCCAAAGACCATTACGTAGATCGAGTCGATACAAATCCGTAGACAGGCGGCACGCCGAAATCGGAGTTTCGACGACGAAGTTGTGGTAACGGGAACGAAATCGATTAATCGAACGAACCGAGGTTTGAATTAAAATAATAATATAATATCATAATCTGACCGAAATGCTGGAATCAATCTGGACCCTTAGATGAGTGACAAGTGTCACTCATCTCCACACTTACTTTCCCTAATTCAAGGATCTTGTCCCTATTGGCTATTTAGCTTATATTTAATTCCTCTCATGCAATCCCAGCCGTCCATCTCATTTCCAAGATTGAATCTGCACCCTCCATCCCCTCTCATCTGGTCCATCATCTCTCTCTCTCTCACTCTGTTTTATTTTCCTACCCGAAACACATACACACACAACTCATTCGAACAAACACACCAGCCCATCACCCATCTCCTCTGTGTTTTTGTGTGAGAGACTAAGTTAGTGAGGGACTGAGAGACAGAAAGGACGACGGCGGCGATCACGGTGGTTCACGACCAAGGGTAAGTTGACCCGAGAGCACATTATGTTCAAGTTTTGAAAGCCGACTTTTAATAGTAGTTTTAAACTCCTAGTTGATTCTAATGAGACCTAGGGACAGAGACGAACCCGTTGAACCTGATTTCGAAACTCGAGGAGGTCTGGGTTTCGGGTTGAGTTCAGAGGTATGAATCCAAATGTGTTTTCTTATTTTTGATTCCATAAATCTCTTAGTTAGACCTAGACGATCATGTAGGTGGAAACCCCGTCTAGAATGGTTGAGGAATGTCTAAGAACCGGCCGGGTCAGTTCACCGGTTCGGCTGAACCGGTTCGAACCAGTGAATCCGGTTCACTAGAGGAAGACGATGACACTGTTCACCGCGCGTGGGCTTCACGGGCAGCCACTTTTGGCGGTGCGTGGGGGCGTGTGGAGGGTATTTTGGGGAAACTTCCAACATGACTTTTAATCTATTCGATGTAACGAACATTTTGGGACTAGTTTCGTGTCGATCGGACACCGTTTCGACAGGTTTGTACAGGTTCGGAAGTCCCGGTGATAGTGGTGTGGCCCGGGGAGGCCTATGGCACGCGTATCGAGGCGCACCGTTGGACGGTCTGTGAGTGGACTTTGGTTTTATAAATACTATGCATGCCTAAATGTGTTATATGTTTCATATACGTGATTTCCATAATGATGATTGTGATTATTGATTTCGGGTATGTTGCACGTATTTCGAGATATTTTTCGTATTGCAAGTATATCGAGGCTGACGATTTTATTATGATTTTACGTGCTTGTGGTTTCATGAATAATGTGATGAAATGGTTTTGAAATTAGAAAGATGAACTCGGGCTTGAGGCCCAATTGTTTTGGAAACCTCAGACTTGCAGTCCATTTGAGTTACGTAATCGGGCTAGGGGCCCAGTTGCTTTATGAAATCAGGTCAGGGCCCCAGTTGTTTACGAAATCGGGCCAGGGGCCCAGTTGATTTATGAATTTGGGTCGTGGGCCCTATGGTTTACAGAATCGGGCATGAGGCCCAGTTGGGTTATAAATGTAATTTTTGGTATGGGACCCTATGTTTTATAACTGTGATTTCGGGTCGGGGACCCTAAATGGAATTGTGATATTTTATAGAGATTTCGGGCAGGGCCCATTAAAATTTTGTGAAATGATTTGATAAAACTGTTTTCCATATACCATCTTGATATGAGGATATGTGATGGTCTCTTCCAGGTGTCTAGGACACTGGGGAAGTCACGGTGCATTGCCTTCGAGGGGTCATTGTACGGAGCTACCGGACCGTATAGTGATTCAGGAGCAGGATTGCTATGATTAGACGTCTGGGACGTCAGACATTTGAGATGTCAGAGATATTGACCCAGAGAGACCCCGGGCAGCACGCGTTGCTTAGTATACCGTGATATATGACGTCTGGGACGTCAAGCGTCTGGGACGCTAGGCATCTGGGATGCTGGAGATGGTAATGTGGTAAATATGAATTATTGGATCTATGAAATGGTTTTACAGTTGGATTTATGTTTATGGATTTGGGCGGTGGACCACTTGATTTTGTATTTACGGATTTGGTATCCTACAGTTTTGGGCTGAGTTCCCACACTTGTTTTGAGTTACGGTTTTGGGCTAAGGCCATAATGGCTTGGTTGAACAAATGTTTTGGTTACTGGTTTTCGATGCATGCATACGTTTTAATGAAGGGCATCAATGTCTTTATGAATGTGTTTATGAACTTGTTCATTTTCATCCACTCACAGCTTTTATTGGTTTTAATGCCCTTCAGGTTGATACGGATGCGACTGCAGCAGAGACTGAGGCATCGTACGCCTCCTCCATCGATCCTTGCGCACTCTGGAAGCCCCGTTTGGGCAGTGGCATCAGGTTATCCCTTGTCTGACACTTTGTGTCAAACGGAAGCATGGCACATTCCATGGTAATCCCGTGGGGATTGGGATGGGTCATGTCAACATGGTATCATAGCAGGTTTGCTCTTTTTGTGCGCACATGTCGAGGGTGTGATGTCTCTTTGAACTGCAGATCGTTATCAACCTGATGGATAGTTTTTGGGTTTGAATAGTAGATAGAGTATAATTGGTCCGATACGCCGTGCGTTAGCGTGGTTCGACCCAAGTGGGGTTAATATACTGGTAATGTGGGACCGTCGGTTCGGTCATGTGATATTAGATTGTTGTGCTGCTGGGCGCAGCTGGGTTCGAGGAAACACATTTGAGGAGTGATTTGAAAATGTGAACCTGAGTTGAGTAAGGGATGTTGGTACATCGGAGTTAGCCGATGACCTTAGTGGTGGAACCAACGTTGAGTTGATGGTAGGATTGGATTTGACGTCTATACGATGTCTGGACCGCGGGGTCGGTCAGGTTGTGGATTTTATACTGCAGAGGACAGTTGGGTTCCTCTGAACCATAGGGTATGATTGTGAAAGGTGAACCTTAGTTGTGACTAGCGGATGAGAACTTGTGTTGCGACGAGCGGCTAAGGTCGTGGATGACCATGTTGATGACTCTAGTGAGTCTAGTCAGAACTATGGCATTCGATCCACGGATATGGAATCCCAAGTTAGACCAAGTAATAGTGTGATGTGTGGATACGGATCTCGATAGCGATGACTGTTGGTCGATAGTCGTGTGGAGATGACTGGCTATCGAGGGTATTTGGTATAGTTGTAGTTGTAGTTGTTGAGAATCAGGGGACGTTCAGGGAACGTTCATTATCCTGATGTGGATTGTCAGAATGGTGGTACCCATAGTTGTGCGGTACGAGGGAGACCGAGTTTCTTCAACTTGAGCAGAGGTACGGGATCGTCGCTCGGTATGAGCGGAGATCCAGGCTTGTCATATTTGCACACTGTGTGCTAGTGTGGATGTTTGTATGCTGGTGTTGATGTTGGTACTTTTGTGCTGATACTAGTATGGATGCCTGTGTGCTGATACTAGTGTTGATGATAGTGCGTTGGTGTTAGTACTAGCGCTGGTGCTGGTGTCGGTAACTGTGATGACGATGAACCACGAGTTGGGGTGTGACTCCATCATGATGGACACACGTTCGGTATTTGAGATTTGGTAGTGGTTGAGTGATGGACTGGATGGGATCCAGTTGAGATTGTGATGTGTTGGGATCAGTCCCAACAATGATGAGATCACAAGTGATGAGTGGATAAAAAGGTATGACTGAAACTTGAGGAATCTTGGGATGTCGTCCCCTACGTCATGAGAATTAGTGGATTCGGGGAGTTGTCTTCAACTCCGAGAGTTGTGTGATTGTATGTTTCTAATATCCCCAGAAAGTACAAGGAAATTATTGAAATTGGAAAACCCGAGGAAAAACGTTGGTGGTATAGATGTGGGATTTTGTGATTGTGAATAACTTGGAAAACCGAGGGTTGAACCTGTAAAGGTTGAGATATGAGAACGAGATAGTAACGAATGACATCCTTTCGGATGTACGTAAACGGTATGAACGGACTTGAGGTCTGTGTAATTGATTGATTACGGACACGTGGTTGTCCAGGTGAGTTGAGGATGTGGGAAGTCCAGTGGTTGGACTTGACATCTCGTTGGGAGCATGTCTGTTTCCAACATGGTTGGAACTTCAGATTCGAGGAGAGTTGTGATTGAGGAGACGAAAGGAGTGCTCGTTTCCGCATTGGTGATTGGTATTCTGAAGTCATTGGAGGTGAATTCTTATTTCCTGCTCGTGGCAGACGTTGATTGTGGTTACCAGTACGTTGAGCGTGTATTGGTTGGTGGACCTATGATTGGCTTTGGGTCATTGAACACAAGAAGTTGTGTTTAATTCTGGATTTGGGTGGTGAAAATCGAGGTCATCATTCCACCTAGGGAAATTTGACGAAGGATTCAGAGAGGGTGTAAGACCCTATGATCAGATTTCAGGTGGGTTGTTAGCTAAGTAAGCAAGTGTGGATCCACCTAGGATCGCAACGTGGATCTGGATTGTGATGTTGTGGACATTGGGCATGGTGACGATCTAGGATCGTGATGTTACCGGTCGGGTGACGTGGTGATGGATTTGAACTGTGATCTTGTTGATCAAGTTAAGTGAAGAGCTTATTGCCCTGTCGTAAATATTTGGATATGAGAATGGTTGGATTGAACTTCTTTTCGAAGTTAATCCGGTGTGAGACGGTACTCGAGCGAGTTGGAATGTTTATGAATTGACTCGAGGATTTGACTTGTGAATGAGTGGATATCCAACAGGGTCGAATTGGTCAGTCTTGGATATGTGAATGATGGGATTGGCTTTTTTTCGAAGTCAATCGAATGTGGTAAGGAAATCGTTTGAGCGAGTATTCGATAGATTCAGAGTTATTGTGTCTCGGTAGACGTAAGGGAGATTAGATGCTCATTTGGCATGATTGGATATGCCTTGGTGAGCGTGCATAGATCGCTACATTTTGGATGACGTATTTGGAAGTAGATGTTGGATTGCTAGTCGGGTGACCATGGGACTCAAAATGGATGATGAGTTGGAATGATCAATTTGTCTAGTACGGGATTGGACAGAGAAACCCCAGTATCAAATTGTGATTAACTGTGAACCATGTAGTGGACTGGTGGGAAGATGGATGTACGTACTTTGTATGTTGTACGAGGATCGATACTGGATAGACTGAGTGGTGCCTAGTGACGGTACATGGGATATACCAGTGGTGTGTGGTTGAACGTGTTGGTAATCAACTGAGTTCCGATATCATTGATTGATTGTGATCGTGGACTGGAAATTGGATACTACGCATTAGGCCAGAGTGATCTTGTGGGGTTCAACGATGATTGTGTTAGCAGGTGCTCTTAGCCATGGATGGCTAGTGAAACCCCAGTGTTGCGATGTGTGATCATTACTGGACTGTTGTTCAACGTGTTTCAATTACACCACCTGATTGAGTGAGTGGTGGTTAGTATAACCACAAGTTGCTTTGTGTGATGTTATCACGCCGTGACTTTACCAGCGTCTTGGATCGCTGATGGAGTTGGCAGTTGTGGACATTAAGATCGATATCTGTCGCAGGATTGAGCTTGCTCTATGAGGTGAGATCATGTTGTTGATCTTACGCTACATTGAGGGAGTTGTAGTACGAGGTGATGTCACTGATTGGTTGATGATTGGAGCTTTACTAGGGTGGTAAAGCTTAGTGGTGACAATTTGACTGGTAGTGTCAGCGTGGACTAACAAGTGAGATTTGGTGACTCCCAATGGGAGCAGATGTCAGGATGTATTAGTAATTGAAGGGAACCGTCAAGCTGAAGGAGTCAGCTTAACGGTGAAATTTTCAAGCGGTGTTAACGCGGATCAGGTGATCAATTTCACTCGAGGTGGTCAAGTGTAGTCGGTACGTGCAGACGAGTTTTTTGTTGGTTAGTGGGTGTACAAGTGTACACGTGTTGAGAGGCCAAGTATGTTTTCCATGAGGTGGATGTGGAATAAGCATAGTTGGAATTTCGATGACGAAATTATTTAAGGAGGGAAGATTGTAACGACCCGTCCCGAGTATCGGGATTAGATATTAATTAATTATGGTTTAGAATGACTAATCTGGGATTAGTTGAGTGAAATCGGACGAAAGGTGCAAAATGACCGTTTTGCCACTAGTATGGGCAAAATGTTCAATTTTTGATCGGACGTTCAAACAGACATTGACCGATGACCGTGACGTAGTGCAGGACGTCACGAGTTCATATACAGGTGGCACGTTCGATTCCGACATTCGAGGAAGAAGTTATGACGTTCGGAAGTCGAGGGGTATTTTGGTAATTTGGTTGAAAGGGGCCAAATGTTGACTTTTGACCCGGGACGTCCAATGGACGAGGGCTAAAGACCGTTACGTAGATCGAGTCGATACGAATCCGTAGACAGGCGGCACGCCGAAAAAGGAGGTTCGACGACAAAGTTGTGGTCACGAGAACGAAATCGATTAACTGAACGAACCGATGTTTGAATTAAAATAATAATATAATATTATAATCTGACCGAAAAGCTGGAATCAATCTGGTCCCTTGGCCCACACTTACTTTCCCTAATTCATGAATCTTGTCCCTATTGGCTATTTAGCTTATATTTAATTCCCCTCATGCAATCCCAGCCGTCCATCTCATTTCCAAGATTGAATTTGCACCCTCCATCCCCTCTCATCTGGTCCATCATCTCTCACTCTCACTCTGTTATATTTTCCTACCTGAAACACATACATACACAACTCATTCGAACAAACACACCAACCCATCACCCATCTCCTCTGTGTTTGTGTGTGAGAGACTAAGTTAGTGAGGGACTGAGAAACAGAAAGGACGACGACGGCGATCACGGTGGTTCACGACCAAGGGTAAGTTGACCCAAGAGCTCATTATGTTCAAGTTTTGAAAGTCAACTTTTAATCGTAGTTTTAAACTCCTGGTTGATTCTAATGAGACCTAGGGACAGAGAAGAACCCGTTGGACCTGATTTCGAAGCTCGAGGAGGTCTGGATCGAGATGAAGGATGATTGAAAATTCTGGGTTTCGGGTTGAGTTCAGAGGTATGAATCTAAACGTGTTTTCTTGTTTTTGATTCCATAAATCTCTTAGTTGGACCTAGACGATCATGTAGGTGGAAACCCCGTCGAGAATGGTTGAGGAATGACTGAGAACCGGCCGGGTCGATTTAGCGGTTCAGCTGAACCGGTTCGAACCAGTGAATCTGGTTCACTAGAGGAAGACGATGACACTGTTCACCGCGCGTGGGCTTCACACACAGCCACTTGCGGCGGTGCATGGCGGCGCGTGGAGGGTATTTTGAGGAAACTTCCAACATGACTTTTAATCTATTCGATGTAACGAACATTTTGGGACTGGTTTCGTGTCGATCGGACACAGTTTCGATATTGTTATGGACGTCCGAAGGTTTTGAATCGAATTTAAAAATAGTTAAAAATTTGGAAAAATTACGGTACTTTAATAGGAGGTTAATGAAGAGGTTAGTGACCCTCTAATGTTATTTGGACAGGTTTGTAAGTTCCGGTGATAGTGGTGTGGCACAGGAAGGCCTATGACACGCGTATCGAGGCGCACCGTTGGACGGTCTGTGAGTGAACTTTGGTTTTATAAATACTATGCATGCCTAAATGTCTTATTTGTTTCATATACGTGATTTTCATAATGATGATTGTGATTATTGATTTCGAGTATGTTGCACGTATTTCGATATATTTTTCGTATTGCACGTATATCGAGGCTGATGATTTTATTATGATTTTACGTGCTTGTGGATTCATGAATAATGTGATGAAATGGTTTTGAAATTAGAAATATGAACTCGGGCTTGAGGCCCAATTGTTTTGGAAACCTCGGACTTGGAGTCCATTTGAGTTACGTAATCGGGCTGGGGGCCCAGTTGCTTTATGAAATCAGGTCAGGGGCCCAGTTGTTTACGAAATCAGGTTGAGACCCATTTGAGTTATATTATCGAGCCAGGGGCCCAGTTGATTTACAAAATAGGGCCAGGGGCCCAGTTGATTTATGAATTTGGTTCGTGGGCCCAATGGTTTACAGAATCGGGAATAAGGCCCAGTTGGGTTATAAATGTAATTTTGGTTCCGGGACCTTATGTTTTATAACTGTGATTTCGGGTCGGGGACCATAAATGGAATTGTGATGTTTTATGGAGATTTCGGGCGAGGCCTATTAAAATTTTGTGAAATGATTTGATAAAACTGTTTTCCATATACCATCTTGATACGAGGATATGTGATGGTCTTCTCCAAGTGTCTGGGACACTAGGGAAGTCACTGTGCATTGCCTGCGAGGGGTCATTGTACGGAGCTACCGGACCGTATAGTGACTCAGGAGTAGGATTGCTATGATTAGACGTCTGGGACGTCAGACATTTGAGATGTCAGAGATATTGACCCGGAGAGACCCCGGGCAGCACGCGTTGCTTAGTATACCGTGAGATATGACGTTTGGGACGCCATGTGTCTGGGACGCAGGCATCTAGGATGCTGGAGATGGTAATGTGGTAAATATGAATTATTGGATCTATGAAATGGTTTTACGGTTGGATTTATGTTTATGGATTTTGGCGGTGGCCCACTTGGTTTTGTATTTACGGATTTGGTATCCTACAGTTTTGGGCTGAGTTCCCACACTTGTTTTGAGTTACGGTTTTGGGCTAAGGCCCTAATGGCTTGGTTGAACAAATGTTTTGGTTACTGGTTTTCGATGCATGTATACGTTTTAATGAAGGGCATAAATGTCTTTATGAATGTGTTTATGAACTTGTTCATTTTCTTCCACTCACGGCTTTTATTGGTTTTAATGCCCTTCAGGTTGATACGGATGCCACTGCAGCAGAGACTGAGACATCGTACGCCTCCTCTATCGATCCTTGCGCACTCTGGAAGCCCCGTTTGGGCAGTGGCATCAGGTTATTCCTTGTCTGACACTTCGTGTCAGACGGGAGCATAGCACATTCCACGGTAATCCTGGGGGGATGGGGATGGGTCGTGTCACCTTCAGGAGCATTCCTCGTTAATCCCGGGGGGATTGGGGACGGGTCCTGACAGGTGGTATCAGAGCATAGGTTTGCTCGTAGGATACTCAGGACGCTCTGATACTGACAAGTGGTATCAGAGCGAGGTTGTCTCTATTCGAGCAACCGTGTAGCTCTTGGAGTGATGCGCAGGTCGAGGATGTGATGTCCCAATGGGCTATAGTTCGTTATCAGCCTGCTTGTTAGGATTTCGGTACAATAGTTAGTAGGATTGAATCGTGGAACGTCTTCGTTCGGCATTCGATGTCGGGGTTGCCATAGTTCTATCGTGGATGATAGTGTGGGACCTTACGAAGGGATGAACATAATAGTACTTTAGAGTTTCGATCGTGAGATGGTTATTTGGGATCGTCTCTCACGATGTCGTTGGATCAATTTTGACGATAGTTTGGAGTTGTGACCGTTAAATGGTCGAATTTTTTTGAGTTAGGTGGCTATGCTGCTGGGAGCAGTCGGGTTCAAGGAAACCTAGTTGAACTGACGGTAGGATTAGATTGACGTCTTTACGATATCGAGACCCCGTGGTCGGTCAGATTGTGGATTATACTACTTTCTGCAGTTTGGTTCAGAGGAACCCTGGGTAGTGATCTTGGAACCCTAAGGTAGGATGTATGGTTCAGAAAGGTAAGTTGACGAGTGGTTTGACTTTTTCGGACTTTTTGGAGTCGAGATCGTTGGTCGGTCTAGTCATGTCAGCTTTAGTAATAGGACTGCACTCCGTAGTCGAGGTTGTACTTATCAGTTAGACTTAGTTGGTTGTTGAGCTACTTTAGCTGTGATGGATTGTTAGTGCAGCTAAGAGCATGGACGACCTGGTAGACGACATTGGTTGAGTCGAGTTACGACTAGTTAGAGTTTGGTTAGACAGGTTACCAGGGTTGGTACTTGTCGATGGAATCCTAGAGTGGGGATACAAAATAGTTAGTATGAGCGGTTGATTCCGTTGGATGCAGAGTCTCGATAATGATGTCTGGTGGTTAGGTCTTCACGAGTCTGTGGCAGGAACTACTACCGAGAGTGGTTATAGTACGGTTGTTGGGAATCGGGGACGTTCGGGGAACGTTTTCCTTTTCTCGTATGAGATATCAGGGTGACGGTGCCCAGAGTTGTTAAGTACGACGGAGACAGAGTTTCTCCAATACGAGCAGAGGTACGGGGTCGTCGCTCGGTATGAGTGGAGATCCAGGGTTGTTAGTTTTGCACATGGTGTGCTGATACAAGTGTGGATACTTGTGTGTTGATGTTAGTGATGGTGCTAGTACTAGTGCTGGTACTAGTGCTAGTGCAAGTGCTGGTGTTTGTGATGATGACGAGTCATGAGCCGGGATGTGACTCTGTCGAGATGGGCATGTATCCGTAACCAGTTTAAAAGATACACAGGGTTGATGTCCGAGTGTGTCGGTTCCGATATGATTGGAACTTCGGAATCAAGAGAGGTTGTAATTGAGGTGACGAGAGGAATGCGAGTTTTCCGCATTGGTAATGGGTATTTCGAAGTCATTTAGTATGACTTCGAATGTTCTACCATGCCAGATAATGGTTGTCACCGGTACTTTGGTCGTGTATTGGTTGGTGGACCCGGGATTTGTCTTGGGTCATCAAGAAGAGTTGAGTATTTTGAAGTTAGGTGAAGGAGATTTCTCATTTTCTGCTTGGTGGCAGATGATGTTGGGTTACATGGCGTGGTGAGTGCATCGAGTTTGGTTGCATTCACAAAGGATGGATTTTGTTGTCATTGTCTTGGATCATCCTTGATTTTCTTAGGTGGAATGCCAAGGATAGATACGAGGTAATTGGAGAGAACCCACAGTCTCGACGTGTCTCGTCGTTGACTGATCTGTTTAGATGTGGGATTTGGTTGAGGAATGATGTGACTGACGAAGGATTCATGAGGGTGTAAGACCCTATGATCAGATTTCAGGTGGATATTTAACTAGGTGAGAAAGTGTGGATCCACCTAGGATCGCGATGTGGATCGGGATTCTGATGTTGAGGATTTTGGACGTCGTGACAATCGAGGATCGAGACATTTATGGTCGAGTGACATAGTGATGGATCTGGATCGTGATCTAGATGATCCAGATATGTGGAGAGTTTATCGCTCTTACTTGGATAGTTGATTTGAGGATGATGGGACTGAACTTCTTTTCGAGTTAAATCCCGTATGGTATATTACTCGGGCGAGTAGGTGTCCGACGAGGTCAGATTTGGTCAGCTTTTGATGTGTGGATGATGGGATTGGCTTCCCTATGAAGTCAATAGAATGTAATGTAATAATCGTTTGAGCAAGTACCCGATTGGTTCGAAATTGGTGCGTCTCGGTAGACGCAAATGAAATTTGATGCCAAATGGCATGAGTGGGTAAGCCCACCAAGGCGTGAGTCGGATTGGTACGTATTGGATTACGTGGCTAGAAGCAGAGTTAGTGGTTAGAATAACCACACACGAGTATAAATGTCAGTTTTCGACTAAAGACTCTCAAGTGGTGACAGTTTATCGGGATGTGTCAACGAGGATCGTTGTGTGGGGTCTGGTGACTCCCAGTGGGAGCAGACGTCAGGATAGATTGGTGATTGAGCAAGGAACCATCAAGTTTACAAGTGGTGTGAATTCGAAACGTGCGATTTCCATCATTCGACGTGGTCGAGTGGAATCGATGCGACGTGAGTATTGGTGGAACATCTGGTTGCAGACATGTGTTGTGTTGGTTAGTTGGTGTACAAGTGTACATTTTATGTGAGGTCGATTGTGCTTTCCATGTGGTGGATGTGGAATCAGGATAGTTGGAATTTCGAGGACAAAATTAGTTAAAGATGGAAGGTTGTAATGACCCGCCCCAAATTCAGGGATTAGATTAGTGACTAATCATGATTAGTCAGGTTAATCAGTGATTAGTAAGGTTAATCTGTGATTAGTTGGGGGCAATAGGACGAACGATGCAAAATGACCGTTTTTCCCCTAGTCGTGGGCAAACGTTGACTTTTCGTTCAGGCGGTCAAATTGACTTTGACCGATTACTGTGACGTAGTTCGGGACGTCACGAGTTCATAGACAGGTAGCACGTTCCATTTCGACATTCGAGGAAGAAGTTGTGACGTTCAGAAGTTCAAGGGTACTTTGGTAATTTGGTTTAAAATGGGCAAATAGTTGACTTTTGGATCGGGAGGTACGAGGGCCAAGGATCGTTACGTAGATCGGGACATTACGAATCCGTAGACAAGCGGCACGCTGAAATCGTACTTCGAACGAGAAAGTTATGGGTCACGGAAGTTTGATTTCACTATGCGTGCATTACAAGGCGAGGACACTTGGCATTAGCTGATTGGTTGACTTTAGTGTGGGACCCATGTATGAGTGACAAGTTTCGCTCATCCAATTGGTCATTTACCCCAAAAAGTGGATCTCACATTGATTGGTGAGATTTGATTAAAATAATAATATTTTAATTATTTTATAATTTTCCACTAAATCCTAGCCATGCATTCCTATCCTCCCTCAATATTCACCATACATTTCTCTCTTTCTTTTCTGATAATCATCATCATCTACCATATCTCTCTTCTCTTCCATGACACCATCTCCATTTTCTTCTTATTTGCTTTCAAAACAAAACACACATATCACCACCCTACTCCCCCAAAACCTCATCCAACATTGATGGCCCATGAATGAAAAGTGAAGAGGAGGCTGAGTTGAGGCTAGTAGGGCCACCGTGGAGAGCCGTTGTGGACGGTGGCCGTGGACTCCATGCGCGGGTAAGCTTGGTTCGAATTTGGAATAATGGGTTTTAGTGAGTATTGATCGATTTTAATGAAAGAAATGTGTTTTGGAGGATGAAAGGAGATTAATGAACGTGAAGGCATGGCTGGAGATGGTCTGGGTCGATGGTGGAACGTGGTTGCAAGAACGGGTTTGACCATGGATTTGGAAGGTAAAGAATAGTCCCTCATTTCGTGTTTTAATTGTGTAGTTAGATGGGAAACACTTAGACAAGAGTTTAGGAATCAAAAAGGAAAGGATTGGACTGAAAATGAGGGAGGAAATAGCTGGACCGGACCGAAAACCAGGTGGACCGGTTTGAACCGGTCTAACCAAGGTTGCTGGTGACACGGTAGCACCGCGCATGACGCCCACGCGCAGAACTTTCTTGGGGCGCGTGTGCCTTCCTTTGGGGAAAGTGCCAACATGTGCAACACTCTATTCGATGTAACGAACATTTTGGGACTGGTTTCATGTCGATCAGACACCATCTCGATAATGTTCGGGGCATTGGAAGGTTTAGGTTCGGGATTTAAAATACTTAAAAATTTGGAAAAATTACGGGGCTTCAATGAGAGGTTAATAAGGTAGTTAGTAACCCTCTAGATTGATTTGGACAGGTTTGGAAGTCCTGGTGACGACGACTTGCCTGGTGAGGCTTACGGCACGCAAACCAATGGGGCAGCTTAGGACGGTATGTGAGTGGACTTTGATTTCTAAAATGTGATGCATGCATAAATGTTTTATATGGATTATGAATGTGATTCTATGATGTTGAATTGGATGGTTGTTATTTATATAGTTTCACGTATTTCGAGGCGATTTACGTGCTTGCACGTAAATCTAGGTATTTGGTTTTACTCTGATTTTTCGTACTTATGGTTTTGGAAATAGTTTAATGAAATGGTTTTGGATTTGAAAAGGTAAACTCGGGTTCGAGACCTATTTGTTTTGGAAACTCTCGGACTCGAAGTCCCTTTTAGTGACGTTCTCGGGTTAGAGGCCCAATTGGTTCTTGAATCGATTTCGGATTTGGAAATATGGATCGGCCATGAGACCCATTTGATTTACGAACTCTCGGACATAAGGTCTATTTGATTTAATAAGGCATCGAGCCGAATTCCCAGTTAGTTTACGAATCGGGCTCGGAGCCAAGTTGATTTATGTATCGGGCACACGGCCCATTTGGTTTACGATATCGGGCACGAGGCCCATTTAGTTACGAAATCGGGCACGAGGCCCATTTAGTTACGAAATCGGGCACGAGGCCCATTTAGTTACGAAATCGGGCACGAGGCCTAGTTGGTTTACGATTTGGGCCAGAGGCCCAGTTTGTATGTGGATTCGGGCTTAGGGCCCATTTACGTTTTACGATTATGATTTCGGGTCAGGGACCCACAAATGGATTTACGGTTCATGACGGTTTATGGGAACCGGCATGAACCCTTGAAAGGTTTTTATGGTCATGACGGTTTATGGGGACCGGCATGAACCCTTGAAAGATTTTATGGTTCATGGCAGTTTATGGGGACCGGCATGAACCCTTGAAACGATTTATGGTTTATGAGGGCTTATGGGGTCCGGGCATGAATCCTTGAAAGGTTTAAATAATGATGTCAAAAGGTTTTTCATATGCCATCCTTTATATTTGAATTGTCTCCTACTGGGAGGGTCGTTGGCATGGGTGGACCCCGGAGTAGTCACAGAGCACTGACTGAGTGGAGTCGCCCCCCGGTTGGGTTCGTTACTCTAAAAAAGGCTATGTATTATAACCTACAGGGAGGGTCATTGATCTACGAACATTGACCTGGGTGGACCCTGGAGAGACTTGGGTTTGAGATCCCGGGTAGCACGCGCGTAACTCTAGAAACCGTGACAAGATTGGTGATATGAAATATATGGATGAACATGACTTCAAATGGTTTGCGAAATTGTGTTTTATGATGAGAAATGGATTTGGGCTGAGATCCCACATATGTTTACTATGTTATGGTTTTCTGTAAATGGTTTGGGCAGGAGCCCGTATGATTATGGTTGTTTAAACATATGTGATTGGATAAATGGTATTACTATGCATGCTTGCTTTTTAGTGAAGGGTATAAAGGTCTTTCATAAAATGTATTTATGAAATATTACTTTTTGTCCACTCACGGTTTTTCTGTTTTCAATACCCTTCAGGTTGATTACGATGTGGACTGTAGCAGAGACAGAAATATCACATACCTCCTCCGGATCCTAGCGTACTCTGGAAGCCTTCGGGCTAAAGGTTTTAATTTTCCCTGGTTTGACACTCCGTGTCAGACGGGATCAGGAGCGTTCCTCGTTAATTGGGGACGGATCCTGACAGTAGCGGTCATGAATATCATGAAGAAGGTGATTATCAGCATCAATATGATCAAGAATGTGATTATCAGCCTCAGAATGGTCAAAATTGGTTCACCTCTCCTCACTAGTTGATTTTAATTTATGATTATATATTTTATTAGACTTATTAATGATTGTGATGTAATTTAAATTTTAGTAAAATAAAGTTTCTTCATTATGATAATGTTTAATATTTTTTTATATATTCATATAAGTTCAATAAAATAAAGTATAATTAAATTGTATTTCATATATATTATGCAAAGATTTGAATTCAAATAAAAATTTGAATTCTTACCTCTTTCCCTTTTCCATTAGAATCACTAAATCTTGTTTTGGGCAAGATGTCATGAATAGTAGAATTTGAGGGGCTAAATCTTGCTTTTAGCCCCTTACCCCTTGCCTTTAGCCCCTATACTATTAGATGTGCTCTAAGAGCTTGTCTAGTGGTAGAGGCAAGGGCAAGAGGCTAAAGACAAGATTTAGCCTTCCAAATGATACTGCTCATGACATCTTATCTAGTGTTATTTTTTGTGTTTATAATGGGAAGGGATAAGAGGCAATAATTCAAATTTTTATGTGAATTATTTTCTTAAAGATAATAATGTATATGAAATATAACTTAATTTCATTTTGTCTTACTAACTTATATGGATATAAAAAACAATAATCAAACATGATTACAATGTAGAAGTATTATTTCATAAAATTTAAATTGAATTAAAAATATTGCAAGTTTAATAAAAGAATACAACTATCAATTTAAATTGATAAATAAAATCAATGAATCAATTAGTGATGATGGTTTTGACAAAAAATAATAATTAGTGATGAGCCCATGAAAATAGTCATTGTATCATCTCATGAAAATATTAAAAAACACAAAAACATGACTTTTGGATGACCTTGCCCGGGTTGGGGAGGAGCTATTTTAGCCCCAAGGCATGCCCTTGCCTTGGCTATAATTTGCCCACTAGAGCAAAAGAGGTGGGAGAAGGGGACTAAGAGGAGCCTTCCAAGGGCTAGAAGGAGTGCATTAGATGTGCTCTAAGTGTATCAAGTTTTACATTTACTTTAAGGATAATTTAGACTTTTTGACAACAAAAACAACAACAAAAAGTCTAAAAAAGGAGGTGTGTCACCTTTGTCTAGCTCCCACGCAAACCCAAAGCGAACAAGACTTGAGCCTTGAGCCTCACAATAATAATAGGCATCGAGCCAAAACAAAATCCTCCATAAGTTATTTAAAAAAAAAATAATAATAAGACAACCCAGTTGTTGGCAACCCAAAATATGATAGAAAAAAAATTTACCGTAGCTATATTAAAACAAAGAGCCAAAGCTACATCGCACCTGCCTATTCGCTCCCTTCACAGACCGCCAGACACAGACCAAAGCCTCAGCTAGCGCATGCCATTGCCCACGCCTATTTGAAGAAGATTATAGTGAGATGGATGGCTTCAAACCGAAAGTAAAAGAGAACCTTTCTTTTTCTACCTTAGAGTCGGACTTCTTTGTTGGTTTCCCCCAATATTACCGTTGCCTAAATGAATTCATCTTCATTTTTGCTTATCACAAAAAAATTCTACTGCTCTCTCTCCAATGTCATAACCCCTTTGCTCTGAGACTGAGTTTAGGATCTAAGTTAATTTCATAGCACTGATTTAAGTGTTTATTAGATTTGAATTTTGGAGTTTCATATTGGTAATGTAGTCCCCACTGAAATTCTGAATTAAAACTTTTTTTTTTCTTTTCATATTAACCTTTTCTTATTGTCTCATACTCATACTGAATCACTGATAGAAAAAAATTGCAAGTAATTCATTTGAAATTTTGAGCAATTTTCTTCTTAAAGGCTTGCCGCTTGGAATTTGGATACAAGGAGAAAATTCTAAAGTCTCAAGTCTTTTAATTGATAATCATGCTTTATCAAATTTTATTTCATATTTTATATTTTCTCTGATTTTATATTTATGTCTAGTTGAAAATTTGAATATGAATATGCAAAACTTCAGGAAAAAAAATACAAAAATTAATTCAAACTAGAAAATTAAGAAGCTCTTGATAAGGTTGTTATTATAAATAAAGAGAGAAACACATAAAATGTAGTACAAAATATGACAGTCAATGGAAAATATGGTTGCAGATGTAGTTGAAAATCAAAATGCTGATTTACCCAATGTGTAACGACCCGAACCTTTATTATTATTATTTTATTGTGAAATGACTATTTTAACCCTGAAGAGGGGAAACTTTGACTTTTGATCTGGGAAATGATTAGAACTTTAACTCATGACCATGACGTAGATCGGAACGTCACGAATCCGTAGACAAGCGGCACGTCGAAATCGGACTCGTATGAAAAAGTTATGGTCACGGAAGTGATTCTAGCGAAACTTATGAACCGAGAACAAACATAAAATAATATTAAAATAATCAAATCTGTGCAAATCCCTAGAATTAATCTGAGCCGTCGGATGAGTGACAAATGTCACTCATTCTAGTGATTACTATTCCCAAAAAGCTGGGCCTATACCTATTGGTCCCTTTTTAAATATTATATTTTCTCTCATTTCACCCCAGCCCTTCATTTCCTGCCCATTTAATCTGGGCCGTCCATTTTCCTATTCTTTTTCTTTTATCTGCGCGACTACATCTCCCTCTCACCCTCACATATTTTCCCACCGTGAAGAACACACACGACTGCATACTGCACAAACACCCAGCCGACCACCATACCCTTCATCTTACCACCAGATCACACACATCGTCCTCACCACCTCCATCTTCATCATCAGCCACCACCCCTCATCTCCTCTCTCTGTCTGTAAACCCAGAAAATCCACCCAGACCCGAGACGGGTTTTTGGATCCAGAAAACCCAAACCACACCACCCCAGCTGTCAGGACCCGACCCTCCTCGGTCAGGACCTAACTCATCTAGCACCATATTTTCCGCTTTGGGTCTTGCCCTTAAGGTTTTATTTTTGGGAGCTCACGGTCCAACTTCCAGGGGGTCACCCATCATGGAATTGCACTAGCCTCAACTCGCTTAACTTTGGGGTTCCAATCCCCCCCAAAGCCACTTGAGCTCCCAAAAGGCCTAGTTTAGATTAGAGTTGCGCACCGGCACCCTCTATCTAACCCTATATTATCCTCTTTGGGCACACCTGCGCCCTCAAGGTTTTGTTCCTGGGAGCTCACGGTGCAACTTCCCAGTGGGTCACCCATCATGGGATTGCACCAGCCTCCACTCGCTTAACTTTGGAGTTCCCCCGGAATCCAAAGCCAGTGAGCTCCCAGAAGGCCTAGTACTAGATAGGTGTGTGCCTACACCTTTAAGGTACACCACCATCCTCTCCCAGACCATTCCCCCCTCATAGGAATGTGGGATTGTTCACCGTTCCCTCCAGGAGACGGGTCTTACAATCCACTCTCCTTAGGGCCCAGCGTCCTCGCTGGCACACTTCCCGGTCGGGGTCTGGCTCTGATACCAAATTGTCAGGACCCGACCCTCCTCGGTCAGGACCTGACTCATCCAGCACCATATTGTTCGCTTTGGGCCTTGTCCTCACGGTTTTATTTTTGGGAGCTCACGGTCCAACTTCCCAGGGGGTCACCCAACATGGAATTGCACCAGCCTCAACTCGCTTAACTTTGGGGTTCCAATCCTCTTCAAAGACACTTGAGCTCCCCAAAATAAAACCGTGAGGGCAAGGTCCAAAGCGGACAATATGGTGCTAGATGAGTCAGGTCCTGACCGAGGAAGGTCGGGTCCTGACAATTTGGTATCAGAGCCAGACCCCGACCGGGAAGTGTGCTAGCGAGGACGCTGGGCCCTAAGAAGGGTGGATTGTAAGACCCGTCTCCTGGAGGGAACGGTCAACAATCCCACATTCCTATGAGGGGGAATGGTCTGGGAGAGGATGGTGGTGTGCCTTAAAGGTGTAGGCACACACCTATCTAGCACTAGGCCTTCTGGGAGCTCACTGGCTTTGGATTCCGAGGGAACTCCAAAGTTAAGCGAGTGGAGGCTAGTGCAATCCCATGATGGGTGACCCACTGGGAAGTTGCACCGTGAGCTCCCAGGAACAAAACCTTGCGGGCGCAGGTGTGCCCAAAGAGGACAATATAGGGTTAGATAGAGGGTGCCGCTGCGCAACTCTAATCTAAACTAGGCCTTTTGGGAGCTCAAGTGGCTTTGGGGGGGATTGGAACCCCAAAGTTAAGCGAGTTGAGGCTGGTGCAATTCGATGATGGGTGACCCCCTGGGAAGTTGGACCGTGAGCTCCCAAAAATAAAACCTTGAGGGCAAGGCCCAAAGCGGACAATATGGTGCTAGATGAGTTAGGTCCTGACCGAGGAGGGTCGGGTCCTGACAGCTGGGGTGGTGTGGTTTGGGTTTTCTGGATCCAAAAACCCGTCTCGGGTCTGGGTGGATTTTCTGGGTTTACAGACAGAGAGAGGAGATGAGGGGTGGTGGCTGATGATGAAGATGGAGGTGGTGAGGACGATGTGTGTGATCTAGTGGTAAGATGAAGGGTATGGTGGTCGGCTGGGTGTTTGTGCAGTATGCAGTCGTGTGTGAATGCAGACCATTGACGCAGACCATTGACCCTACCCGAGGTAATAGTAATCATAGCCTTCCTGAGAGTAAGGGGTGACTCCACTCAGTCGGTCCTCCGTGACTACTCCGGGGTCCACCCAGGCCAACGACCCCCCCCGGAGGAGATAATATAAGTAAAGGAAGGTATATGAACATATATATATATATATATATACATAACATAAACATATATATATATATATACATAACATAAACATTCATGCCCGGTTCCCCTGAACTGTCATGATCCATAATGACATAACCATGCCGGTTCCCATAAACCGTCATGTACCAGAATAACATAACCAGGGTTCATGCCGGTTCCCATAAACCGTCATGAACCACGATACCATAACAAGGGTTCATGCCGGTTCCCATAAACCGTCATGAACCACGATACCATAACAAGGGTTCATGCCGGTTCCCATAAACCTTCATGAACCTGGGAATCCATTTAAGGTTCCCTGACCTGAAATCAAAACCGTAAAGTAACCTGGGTCTCGTGCCCGAACATAGGACATCAGCTGGGCACCGTGCCCGATATCTGAGGTCATATGCCAGAGACAAAACCAAATGGGTCTCATACCCGAGTTTATCCTTTTGAAATCCAAATCCAATTCATTAAAACCAATAAGGAAATACAGACCCGTATAAGCACCGTATAAGGCCGAACCATCGAAATACGTGCTTATATGTAACCACATACAAATGCACCCATGGCATCATCAAACATGTAATAAAACATATAATAAACATTTATGCATGCACCAATTTAGAAAACAAGATCCACTCACAGACCGTCCAAGCTGTCGCCTCGATTTGCGTGCCATACGGCTCCCCGAGCCAATCACCATCACCGGGACTCCCAAACCTGTCCAAATTTTAATATAAGGTTAATAACTACTTAATTAACCTCCCATTAAAGCCCCGTAATTTTCCCGAACTTTTAACTATTTTTAAACCGACCCTAAACCCTCCGATGCCCCGAAACATATCGAGATGGTGTCCGATCGACACGAAACCAGTCCCAAAATGTTCGTTACATCGAATAGAAGGTTTCACATGTTGAACACTTTCCCAAATTATGGCCCACACACCCTCACACGCTCCTAGAAGTACAAAGTTACTATTCATCATCATCAACCTCAGAAAACCGGTCTGAACCGGTCGGTTACTGTGCTGAACCAGCTTGACCGGTTCAGTGCTCCTCCTTCCTCGTTTTCGGTCCATTTGCTCCCATTTTAATCCCTAAATTCCTATCTTCTCATTTCCTATCTAACCCAATCAATTAAACCCCCTAAAAACCGTATAAACCCATGGTTCCATTTTGAACCATACGGTTCAAAGTTCCCAAAATCGTCCCACGTCGTCACAGCCGTCTACCACCCACCAATATAATCCTAATAGCTTCCTATTAGCCCACCTAAACTCATCATAATCGTCCATAAGCACCCATAACATCAAAATTAAATTAAAAGGGAAAAATGGCCATACCGTGCACCCGCACGGGTTCGTGGCTCCACCGCCCACGGCGGCGCCTTCCTGGGCCGGCCACCGCGTCCTACATCCTCCCTGGTCCTCTGTCCTAGTCTTGGGTGGAATTTGAATGGGTTTTGGGTTGCACGGGAATGAGAGGTGGGTTTTGGGTTTGAAATGAAAATGGAATGGTTTGCACGGTGCAAGAATCAATTTTGGTGTCCATTGGATGGGTGACACTTGTCACTCATCCATTGGGCATCAGGACAAATATCTGGGCCCACTAGAGTCCAAAAGTGAACTCGTCTCGTAATTCGTACAATAGTCCACTTAAACTTCCGTGAACCGTAACTTCGCCGTCGAACGTCCGAATTCGACGTGTCGCCTGTCAATGGATTCGTATCGTCCTTATCACGTAACGGTATTCGGCCCTCGGCCATCGGACCTCCCGGTCAAAAAGTCAACATTTGCCCTTTTTTAACCAAAATGCCCCTAAACTTCCGAACGTCATAACTTCCTCCTCGAACGTCGGAATTGAACGTGTCACCTGTCTATGAACTCGTGACATCACGAACTACGTCACGGTCATCAGTCAATGTCCATTTGACCACCCGAACAAAAAAGTCAACATTTTGCCACGACCAGGGGCAAAACAGTCATTTTGCCACGACCAGGGGCAAAACGGTCATTTTGCATCGTTCGTCCGATTTCGCTCAACTAATCACGGATTAGCCTCACTAATCGTGATTAGTCACTAATCTAATCTAGGAATTTGGGACGGGTCATTACAACCTTCCCTCCTTAATTAATTTCGTCCTTGAAATTCCAATTGACCTAATTCCAACCGTTTTTCCCTCCTTAATTTAGTTTCGTACTTGAGACTCCAACTATCCTGATTCCACATCCACCTCGTGGAAAGTAGAATTGACCTCAAAACACGTGTACACTAGTACACCCATTAAAAAAAATAGTACGTATTCGTCTGCAACCAGACGTACCACTAACGCTCAAGTCGCATCGTCTACATTCGACCACGTCGAATAGCAGAAGTCGTACGCTCCGAATTGACACCACTAGTCAAATCTACCGTTTCGTTGACACAACAACTCGACGGCTCCTTACTAAATCTCCACTCAACGATCCACACTGACACATCTGACAAACTGCCACCACTTGACAGTCGTCAGTCAAAAACTGACACCATACACTTGTGGTTACACTAACCACCAACTGACTCAACCTGAGAATACACTAACCAACAAATACTCGACCTGCGTGTAACTACCCATCAGAAATACCATGACCCAACGCACAATATCCAATGTCTAGTCCACGACCTCAACTAAGTCAATGGTATCGGAACTAAGCCGACTACCAACACACTCACCAATGTACCCCTGGTATAACCTAAATACCGTCACCAGGCATCACAAGTCTGCCCGGTATCGTACCTCGAACAACGTACAAGGTACATACAACTACCCATCAATCAGCCCATAACCACCTAGGTTGTAGTCAATCATGTTTCTATAATGGAGTTCATATGTCCAATCCAGTATTAGACAAATCGAAACTCCGACCCAACATTTATTTCCAATTCCAAATCCGAATCCGCAATTTTGTAAGAAATCCCAAATTCAAACCCAGAACTCATATCCATAACCATGTCCAAGTCCGAGTTCGAAATCATCATTCCGTAAGCTAGCATTTGGAATAACCATTCCGAACCCAAATCCATAAAAGGAAATCCACTGTCAAGCTCCAGAATCAAATCCTGAATCGTCACCCAGAATCGGATTCCAAAACCCAAATACAGAAATCCTCTTTCAAGTTCCAAAATCAAATCCTGAATCATCATCCAGAAATCTGATTCCAAAACTTGAAATCTCATTCACGTCTATCGAGACGCATCAAGACCGAACCTATCGGTTACCCGCTCAACCGATTACCACATTACCATCAATTGACTTCATAGGGAAGCCGAACACAAAACACGTACCTCCACAGCTAACCAAATCCGATCCCATCAGACACCATCTCCCCTGAGTAATATACCGTACGGGATTTACCTCGAAAAGAAGTTCAGTCTCATCATCCTCAACTCAAACATCCCAGTAAGAGTGATAAACTCTCCACCAATCTGGATCATCAAGATCAAGATCCAGATCCATAACGATACCCAAAGTCCTAAACCAATTCCCACATCTAAACAGATCAGTCAACGATGAGACACGCCGAGACTGGGGGTTCTCACTGATTACCTCATATCGATCCTTGTCATTCCACCTAGGAAAAACCAAGAACGATCCAACACGATGACACCAAAATTCATCATATGTGAATGCAACCAAAACCCCGTTGCACTCACCATACCATGTAATCCTACAGCGTCTGCCACCAAGGCCTAGTTTAGATTAGAGTTGCGTAGCGGCACCCTCTATCTAGCCCTATATTGTCCTCTATGGGCACACCTGCGCCCGCAAGGTTTTGTTCCTGGGAGCTCACGGTGCAACTTCCCAGTGGGTCACCCATCATGGGATTGCACCAGCCTCCACTCGCTTAACTTTGGAGTTCCCCCGGAATCCAAAGCCAGTGAGCTCCCAGAAGGCCTAGTGTTAGATAGGTGTTTGCCTACACCTTTAAGGCACACCACCATCCTCTCCCAGACCATTTCCCCTCGCAGGAATGTGGGATTGTTCACTGTTCCCTCTAGGAGACGGGTCTTACACCAGCTCCTCGACTCGAACCAGGACCAGGCTAAGACCGTTAGGACCCCAGGAGAATGGAGAGACAGTCGAGGTGACCCACAACGGCGACACGGCGGAGGTAAGAACCAAAACCCGAGAGGCTCTATTTTCCCCCAAAGCTTGAACGACCCTCTTTAACGTATACACTTCGACTCTCTCTGTTGGGACACGTCCTAGGAGCAGTGACAACTTGAAAGGGGCCGGATTCGACGTTGGAAACAGGCGGGAATGACGGGGAAGACGACCGGAGTAGAACAGTGAGTTTCTTCGACTTCCAGGTATGAATCTCGTCCCTGTTTCCAGTTTTTGAAGCCACAGAGCTGTAGAACAGACGTAGATGATCCTTTAGGAACAAACCCTGTCAAAAATGGTGGCCGGAAACGGAATCTAGAAACGGGTCAAGCCGCTGGTTGACGGCGACCTGGTTTCAGGGTTTCGGGTTGACCCGGTCACTGTAGCAGTGATGATGCCATCATGCTGACGTCAGCAGTGACGTCATGATGATGTCATCATGTCAGAAAATGTCAGACCATGTGACAGGACCCATCCCAATCCCCCCGGGATTAACGCAGGATGACCTTGCTCCCGTCTGACACGAAGTGTCAGATAAGGGATATTTCCAACCTTTCCCCTCCCGGGCTATCAGAGTACGCCAGGATCCAGAGGAGGCATGTGATATCTCGGTCTCTGCTACAGTCCACATCGTATCCAACCTGAAGGGTATTAAAAACAAAAAGACTGTGAGTGGAAAAAATAAAGAGTTTATAAAAACATTTCCACAAAAGACCTTTATACCCTTCACTAAAAAGCATGCATGCATAGTAAAATCATTTATCCAAACACATATGTTTAAACATCCATAATTGGGGTCTCAGCCCCAAATTCTGTAAATACAAGTCACGTGGGCTCCTGCCCAAAACCATTTACAGAAAACCATAGTATAGTAAACATACGTGGGATCTCAGCCCAAATCCATTTATCATTATAAACACAATTTCCCAAACCAATTGAAATCATGTTTATCCATTATATTTCATATCCAGAACCTGTCACGGTGAAATAGAGCTACACGTGTGCTAACCGGGGTCTCAAACCCAAGTCTCTCCAGGGTCCACCCAGGTCAATGTCCGTAGATCAATGACCCTCCCTGGAGGTAACGAACCATGCCCATCCCCAGAGTAAGGAACCCAACTGGGGGGCGACTCCACTCAGTTAGTGCTCCGTGACTACTCCGGGGTCCACCCAGGCCAACGACCCTCCCCGGAGGAGACAATCATATATAAAGGATGGAATATGAAAAACCTTTTGAAATCATTCTTTAAACCTTTCCAGGATTCATGCCCGGCCCCCATAAGCCGTCATAATCCATAAAATCCTTTCATGGGTTCATGCCGGTTCCCATAAACTGTCATGACCTGTAAAAACCATTTCAAGGGTTCATGCCGGTTCCCATAAACCGTCATGAAGCATAAAAACCATTTGTAACACATAGCTGGGCGCTAGGCCTGAATCCACATAGAAACTGGACCTCCGGTCCGAATCGTAAACTAACTGGGCCTCCGGCCCGATTCCGTAAATCAAATGGGTTTCGAACCCGAGATTACCTTTTTGAATCCAAAACTATTTCATGAAATCATATCCAAAACCATAAGTATGGAAAATCAGTATAAAACCAGAAAACCTCGATTTACGTGCAAGCACGTAAATCGCCTCGAAATACGTGAAACCATATAATTCACAAATACCCGAATCAACATCATTAAATCACATTCATTATCCTTTTGGAAATCCAAAACCATTTCATTAAACTATTTCCAAAACCATAAGAATGGAAAATCAGAGTAAAACCGAAAACCTCGATTTACGTGCAAGCACGTAAATCGCCTCGAAATACGTGCAAGCACGTAAATCGCCTCAAAATACGTGCAAGCACTTAAATCGCCTCAAAATACGTGAAACCATATAAATCACAAGCATCCAAATCAACATCATAAAATCATATACATAATCGATTTGGAAATCCAAAACCATTACATTTAGACCAATAAAGACATACAGCCCCGTATAGGCACCGTATAGGGCCGAAACCTCGAAATACATGTCTATACGTAACCACAAATCCAAATGCACTCATGGTATCACAAACAAGTATTTAAAACATATAATAAACATTTATGCATGCACCAATTTAGAAAACAACGTCCACTCACAGACCGTCCGAGCTGCCGCTTCGTTGTGCGTGCCATAAGCTCCCCCGAGCCGATCACTGTCACCGGGAAACCCAAACCTGTCCAAATTTTAATAGAAGGTTACTAACTACTTAATTAACCTCCCATTAAAGCCCCGTAATTTTCCCGAACTTTTAACTATTTTTAAACCGACCCTAACCCTTCGGACAGCCCGAAACCTATCGAAACGATGTCCGATTGATGCGAGACCAGTCCCAAAATCTTCATTACATTGAATAGAAGATTTCATATGTTGAACACTTCACCAAATTATGGGCCACGCGCCCTCCCACGCCTCAAGAGTGCACAGAATACTATTCATCATCTCCCAGCTCCAGCCGGTTCAGATGGCCGGTTCACCTGGTTTGGCCGATCCAACTGGACCGGCGTGACCGGTTCACGGCCCTAGAAACCCCATTTTTCATCCTTGTTCTTCCTTTTTGATTCCTTTCTTCCTATTTTCATGTTTTCTATCCATTTCAATCCTTAAACGCAACCGAAAACGTCTAAATCCTATGGTTCGATTTTGAACCAAACGGTTCAAGTTTTCCAAAATGCAGCCATGGCTTCACAGCCATCCCTAGCTCCCTAAAATCATCCTAACACAATCCTATTGACCCATTTAATTCATTAAAACCATCAAAAACCAACCAAAACGCCAAAACCGAATTAAAGGGAGAAAATGGGCTAACCGTGAAATCCTCTCGGGTTTCTCCTTCTTGCCGCCGTCCACGGCGGTTCTGGCCGCCCAGCAACCTCCTCAGTCTCTCACTCACTCTCTAGGCCTCATCGGTGATCATATGGGGTTGGGTTGGATTGGTTTTGGGTTGCACAGAGGAAACGAAATGAGATCGGGTAATGGGTGTGTGTTTGAAATGAAGAAAAATGGAATGGATGGTCGATGCATGAATATGTGTGGGCTGTGCAATGGATGGGTGACACTTGTCACTCATCCATTGGGCCTCCATAAATATCTGGGCCCCACAAAAGTCCAAACGTTAACTCGTTTCGTAATTCGTGCAATAGTGCACTTGAACTTCCGTGAACTGTAACTTCGCCGTCGAACGTCCGAAATCGACGTGCCGCCTGTCTATGGATTTGTATCGTCCTTATCTACGTAATAGTCCTCGGCCCTCGGCCATCGGACATCCCGGTCAAAAATTCAACTATTTTCCCCTTTTATCCAAAATTACTAAAATGCCCCTAAACTTCCGAACGTCATAACTTCTTCCTCGAACGTTGGAATTGAACGTGCCACCTGCCTATGAACTCGTGACGTCCTAAGCTACGTCACGGTCATCGGTCAAGGTCCATTTGACCGCCAGAATTAAAAGTCAACTTTTTGCCACGACTAGGGGCAAAACAGTTATTTCGAATCGTTTGTCCGATTTCGCTCTACTAATCACAGATTAGCCTCACTAATCGTGATTAGTCACTAATCTAATCATGGAATTTGGGACGGGTCGTTACAACCTTCCCTCCTTAATTAATTTCTTCCTCGAAATTCCAACCGACCTAAGTACAACCGTTCTTCCCTCCTTAATTTAGTTCCGTTCTCGAAACTCCAACAATCCTGACTCCACATCCACTTCATGGAAAGTAGAATCGATCTCGAAACTCGTGTACACTCGTACACCCACTAACCAAAACAATACTTACTCGTACCCAAGCGTACCACTAACACTCACGTCGCATCGACTACACTCGACCACGTCGAATGACAGTAGTCATACGTTCCAAATTGACACCACTTGTCAAATCTAGCATTTCGTCGACACAAAAACTCGACGGTTCCTTTCTCAATCACCAAACTATTCTGATATCTACTCCCACCGGGAGTCATCAGACCTCACTCAACGATCCACGCTAACACCTCCGAAAAACTGTCACCACTTGACAGTCGTCAGTCGAAAACTGACACTAACTCACTTGTGGTTATACTAACCGCCAACTGACTCAACCATGAGTAAACACTTACCCACAAAGCATTTCACTCAATCTGTGTGTAACTAGAGCCATCAGAAATACCATGACCCACTGCACAGTATCCAATGTCTAGTTCACGACCTCGATTAATCCAATGGTATCGGAACCAATCCGTCTACCAACACGTTCACCAACCTACGACTGGTATATCCTATATACCGTCACCAGGCACGATAAGTCGGCCTAGTATCGTACCTCGAACAACGTACAAAAATACGTACATCTACCCATCAATCAGCCTACAACCACCTAGGTTGTAGTCAATCACGTTTCAATTATGGAGTCCATCTGTCTGTTCTAGACAAATCGAAACTCCAACCCATTATCTATTTCCAAATTCGAATCCGAATCCGTAATTTCGTAAGAAATCCCGAATCCAAACCCAGAAATCATATCCATAATCATGTCCAAATTCGAATCCGAAATCATCATTCCGTAAGCTAGCATTTGGAATAACCATTCCGAACCCAAATCCATAAAAGGAAATCCACTGTCAAGCTCTAGAATCAAATCCTGAATCGTCACCCAGAATCCAATTCCAAAACCCAAATCCAGAAATCCTCTTTCAAGTTCCAAAATCAAATCCTGAATCGTCATCCAAAAATCTGATTCCAAAACCTGAAATATCGTTCACGTCTACCGAGACTTACCAAAACCTAACCTATCGGTTACCTGCTCAATACATTCGATTAACTTCGTAGGAAAGCCAATACCAATATCGACACATCTCTATGACTGACCATGTCTGACCATGTCGGAAAACTACTCACCTGAGTAATATACCATTCGGGATTCACTTCAAAAAGAAGTTCAGTCCCAACATGCTCAACTCAAACATCCAAGTAAGAGCGATAAACTCTCCACCTATCTGAATCATCAAAATCATGATCCAGATCCAATCACTACGTCCACCGACTATAGACATCACGATCCCCGATCGTCACGACGTCCAAAGTCCTCAACCAAATCCCACATCTAAACAGATCAGTCAACGACGAGACACATCGAGACTGTGGGTTCTCCCCAATCACCTCGTATCAATCCTTGGCATTCCACCGTGGAAAACCAAGAATGATCGAATAATCCATCCTACGTGAATGCAAACACTCGCTGCACTCACCATGTCATGTAACCCAACATCGTCTACCACCAAGCAGAAAATGAGAAATCTCAGTCACCTAATTTCGATATGCTCATCTCCACTTGATGACCCAAGACAAATCCCGAGTTCACCAACCAATACACAATCAGCGTACTAGTGGCAACCAACCATCACCAATTTAACTCTATCCGTGATCCACTCCTAAACCACAGATACCGAATATATGCCTATAGCGACGGGGTCACATCCCGACTCGTAACTCACCGTCATCACGATCACCAGTACCGGCACCAGCACTAGTACTAGTACCAGCACACCAACACCAGTATCAACATCAACACAAAGTGTGCGAATCAGACAACCCTGGATCTCTGCTCATACCGAACGACGATCCCGTACCTCTACTCAAATAGGAAAAACTCTGCCTCTCTCGTACCCAACACCTCTGGGTACAGTCACCCTGCTAACTCATACGAGAAAAGGAAACGTCCCTTGAACGTCCCCGAATCCCAACAACCGTAACTACAACCACACTCGGCAGTAGCGCCTGCCACACACTCGTGCAGACCTAACTACCAGACATCGCTATCGAGATTCACATCCAATGGAATCAACCGCCCTTATTAACCACTCCGTATCCCACTCAGGGATTCCATCGACAAGTGCCAACCCTGATAACTTGTCCAAATCAATCTCTAACCAGTCGTAACTCGACTCAACCAATGTCGTCTACCAGGTCATCCACGACCTTAGTTGTACCAAACCACAACTGAGTAACACGACAACCAACTAGGTCTAACCAATAAATATAACCTCGACTGCGAATTGCAGTTCCATCAAAAGCTGACATGACTAGACCGACTAACCAACCCAAATCCGAATAGTCGTCAAAGTCACACCACTCGCCAACTCACCTTTCCTAACCATACACCCTAAGGTAGGGTTCCACGATCACACCCTAGGGTCACTCTGAACCCAACTGCGAAAATCAGTAAAATCCACGATCTGACCGACTCCGCGTTCTTGACATCGTAAAGACGTCAATCCAATCATACCGTAAGTCCAACCAGGATTCCACGAATCCGACTGCCAACTGCCATAAGTTCAACCAGTGTTCCCCGAACTCGACTGCTAACCACCAGGAGCAGTAAATCCATTTAACTCAACCAATCTGACCATCTAAGGGTCACAACACCGAATCAGTCGTCGGAACCGATCCTATGACATCGTGAAAGATGATCCCAACTAACCATCACACGATCAAAATGCAAACGTACGAATACGTTCATCCTTCCATAGGGTCCCACACTGTCATCCCTAATAGAACTACGGTAACCCTGGAATCCAATGCCGAACTAAGATATATCACGATACAGTCCTACTAACTATCGTATCGGCATCCCAACAATCAGGTTGATAACGAACTGTAGCCACTTGAGATATCACATCCTCGACCTGCGTAAGGAGTAGTACGCAAAACACACTCTGGAATTAAGAGTAACATGAGCAATCCTGCTCTGATAAGCAATCCTATGCTCTGATACCACGTTGACAGGACCCATCCCAATCTCCCCGGGATTAACGCGGGATGACCCTGCTCCCATCTGACACGAAGTGTCAGACAAGGGATATTTCCAAACTTTGCCCTCCCGGGCTATCAGAGTACGCCAGGATCCGGAGGAGGCATGTGATATCTCGGTCTCTGCTACAGTCCACATTGTATCCAACCTGAAGGGTATTAAAAACAGAAAGACTGTAAGTGGACAAAAATAAAGAGTTTATAAAAACATTTCCATAAAAGACCTTTATACCCTTCACTAAAAAGCATGCATGCATAGTAAAATCATTTATCCAAACACATAAGTTTAAACATCCATAATTGGGGTCTCAGCCCCAAATTCTGTAAATACAAGTCACCCGGGCTCCTGCCCAAAACCATTTACAAAAAACCATATTATAGTAAACATACGTGGGATCTCAGCCCAAATCCATTTATCATTATAAACACAATTTCCCAAACCAATTGAAATCATGTTTATCCATTATATTTCATATCCAGAACCTATCACGGTGAAATAGAGCTACACGTGTGCTAACCGGGGTCTCAAACCCAAGTCTCTCCAGGGTCCACCCAGGTCAATGTCCGTAGATCAATGACCCTCCCTGGAGGTAACGAACCATGCCCATCCTGAGAGTAAGGAAGCCAACTGGGGGGCGACTCCACTCAGTCAGTGCTCCGTGACTACTCTGGGGTCCACCCAGGCCAACGACCCTCCCCGGAGGAGACAATCATATATAAAGGATGGAATATGAAAAACCTTTTGAAATCATTCTTTAAAACCTTTCCAGGATTCATGCCCGGCCCCCATAAGCCGCCATAATCCATAAAATCCTTTCATGGGTTCATGCCGGTTCCCATAAACCGTCATGACCCGTAAAAACCATTTCAAGGGTTCATGCCGGTTCCATAAACCGTCATGAACCATAAAAACCATTCGTAACACATAGCTGGGCGCTAGGCCCGAATCCACATAGAAACTGGACCTCCGGTCCGAATCGTAAACTAACTGGGCCTCCGGCCCGATTCTGTATATCAAATGGGTTTTGAACCCGAGATTACCTTTTTGAATCCAAAACTATTTCATGAAATCATATCCAAAACCATACGTATGGAAAATCAGTATAAAACTAGAAAACCTCGATTTACGTGCAAGCACGTAAATCGCCTCGAAATACGTGAAACCATATAATTCACAAATACCCAAATCAACATCATTAAATCGCATTCATTATCCTTTTGGAAATCCAAAACCATTTTATTAAACTATTTCCAAAACCATAAGAATGGAAAATCGGAGTAAAACCAAAAAACCTCGATTTACGTGCAAGCACGTAAATCGCCTCGAAATACGTGAAATCATATAAATCACAAGCATCCAAATCAACATCATAAAATCATATTCATAATCCATTTGGGAATCCAAAAACATTACATTTAGACCAATAAAGACATACAGCCCCGTATAGGAACCGTATAGGGCTGAAACCTCGAAATACGTGCCTATACGTAACCACACATCCAAATGCACTCATGGAATCACAAACAAGTATTTAAAACATATAATAAACATTTATGCATGCACCAATTTAGAAAACAAGGTCCACTCACAGACTGTCCGAGCTACCTCCTCGATTTGCGTGCCATAGGCTCTCCCGAGCCGATCACTATCACCGGGACCCCCAAACCGGTCCAAATTTTAATAGAAGGTTACTAACTACTTAATTAACCTCCCATTAAAGCCCCGTAATTTTCCCGAACTTTTAACTATTTTTAAACCAACAATAAACCTTCGGATAGCCCAAAACCTATCGAAACGATGTCTGATTGATGCGAGACCAGTCCCAAAATCTTCGTTACATTGAATAGAAGATTTTGTATGTTGAACACTTCACCAAATTATGGTCCACATGCCCTCACGTGCCCCAAGAGTGCACAAAACACTGTTCATCATCTCCCAGCTCCAGCCGGTTCAGATGGCCGGTTCACCTGGTTTGGCCGGTCCAATTGGACCGGCGTGACCGGTTCACGGCCCTAGACACCCCATTTTTCATCCTAGTTCTTCCTTATTGATTCCTTTCTTCCTATTTTCATGTTTTCTATCCATTTCAATCCTTAAACGCAACCGAAAACGTCTAAATCCTATGGTTCGATTTTGAACCAAACGGTTCAAGTTTCCCAAATTGCAGCCATGGCTTCACATCCATCCCTAGCTCCCTAAAATCGTGCTAACACAATCCTAATGACCCATTTAATTCATTAAAACCATCAAAAACCAACCAAAACGCCAAAACCGAATTAAAGGGAGAAAATGGGCTAACCGTGAAATCCTCTCGGGTTTCTCCTTCTTGCCGTCGTACACGGAGGTTTTGGCTGCCCAGCAACCTCCTCAGTCTCTCACTCACTCTCTAGGCCTCATAGGTGATCATATGGGGTTGGGTTGGATTGGTTTTGGGTTGCACAGAGGAAACGAAATGAGATCGGGTAATGGGTGTGTGTTTGAAATGAAGAAAAATGGAATGGATGGTCGATGCATGAATATGTGTGGGCTGTGCAATGGATGGGTGACACTTGTCACTCATCCATTGGGCCTCCATAAATATCTGGGCCCCACAAAAGTCCAAACGTTAACTCGTTTCGTAATTCGTGCAATAGTGCACTTGAACTTCCGTGAACCGTAACTTCCCCGTCGAACGTCCGAATTCGACGTGCCGCCTGTCTATGGATTCGTATCATCCTTATCTACATAATAGTCCTTGGCCCTCGGCCATCGGACATCCCGGTCAAAAAGTTAACTATTTGCCCCTTTTATCCAAAATTACTAAAATGCCCCTAAACTTCCGAACGTCATAACTTCTTCCTCGAACGTCGGAATTGAACCTGCCACCTGCCTATGAACTCGTGACGTCCTAAGCTACGTCACAGTCATCGTTCAAGGTCCATTTGACCGCCAGAATGAAAAGTCAACATTTTGCCACGACTAGGGGCAAAACGGTCATTTCGCATCGTTCGTCCGATTTCGCTCTACTAATCACGGATTAGCCTCACTAATCGTGATTATTCACTAATCTAATCATGGAATTTGTGACGGGTCGTTACAACAGGGACCAACTAGAGAGTGACACGTGTGAGATGACGTCATGTTGACGTTAGCAATCACTGTAGCAGCGTTGACCACGCATTGACCAGGCGCGTGGTGGCGCATGTGAACAGTAATTTTGGTGGGGCCAATACCATTTTCAAGGTTTCAACGATACGGATCCAATGGCGGTGGTTTCGTGTCGATCGGAGATCGTTAGATCGGTCAAAATGGGGTTTGAAGCCACGAGAATAGTGCCCTGGCTACGTTTTCGTGACAAATCTGTTCTAGGGTTTTTTTATTAAACTAGTAGGGTCCTTTAGTGACTCTTGGACATGTTAATACAAGTTTAGGCGGTCATTGAGCAGCGAGGACCGTATGTGAGTGGGCTGTTTGATTTCTAAAAGGATTGCATGCGTAAATTGTTTTACTATTCCATTTTATGATTTAGATGGGACTGTTATAGGTACTATATGGGGATGCTTATTACATATTATGATGTTTTGGGCATGAGACCCGTCTGGATTATATATGGAATGTTTTCAGGGATGTTCAGGGGACACATGGTAACTATACTATTATTGTGATGTACTTTCCTACCTTTCTATCTTGTCTCCTCCAGGGAGGGTCGTTGGCCTGGGTGGACCCTGGAGTAGTCATGGGGCACTGACTGAGAGGAGTTGACCCCCGTTGGGTTGCCTACTCTCAAGAGGGCATGTTTAGTATACCTCGGGCAGTGACTGGGATACCGGGCACTGGTGGACCTAGGGGAGATCTCGGACTTTGAGACCCTGAGTGGCAACGCGTAGCCTTAGAACCGTGACATCATTATTAGGCATCATGGATGCTGGGGTTGGGTTTTACAGTGCACTATTATGTTGGTTTTTCCTTTTTCGATTATTATATGATTCTATGATTATGATTCTATTATGATCTACTTTATTATTAAATTGATTTTATAAATTGTTTATTTTCGGTCCACTCACTCTTTAATGTTTTACTGACCCCTCTAGGCCGTGCCACAGAATTAGAGGAGGATCTGGAGGACGAAGGCTTAGTCTAGTTCGCTGTGAACCTGTACACCCCAAATGGGTAGGCTGAGCACTAAATAATGTAATCTAACTATTGTGTTCAATTGTACTATCCCTAGTTTGACAGCATATTACTCTGAACTCTTATGTTTGAACTTTATTTGTTTAATTTGATGTATTTTGATTTCGAGTACGGGTACTTTTGGTATGTTGTCAGATAGGAGCGGGACACGTCCCCGGGTGGTCCCAGTGGGATTGAGACGGGTCCTGTCACAATGTTGATGTAGTTGAGAATATAGTTGAAGATGTAGTACAAAATGCAACAAACAAAGAACCTAGACAAAATATTTGGGATGAGATGATTGATAAAAATGTAGAAAATGAAAAATAATACTATACAACATTAGAAAAAGGTCCATATTGATAATATTGATGATCTTAGAGCAACAAAAGAACATAGATACAAATATGAGAAACTTATTAGCAGAAAGATGCCCTATTAGACATTATATTGTTAGGTTTCCTACATATAAGAATTCTAGACATTTCTCTATAACCATTACACTAAGAAATTACCAAATAGAGAAACACGTAATAGAAAATGGCTAGTTTATTCAAAGGAATTGGATAGTGTGTTTTGTTCTTGTTGTAATTGTTCAATTCAGAAATTAGTAGAAGTCAACTTGCTCATGATGGATTTAAAGATTGGAAACATTTTAGTGATAGGTTTAGAAGCCATGAACAGAGTATTGAGTATGAATAGTTGGATGGCTTTAGAGATGAGATTATCAACAAATAATATAGTTAATAAAAAATTATAAGAACAAGTTAACAAAGAGAAAGAACATTGGAAATAAGTATTAATAAGAATATTTTAAAATTTTAAAACTCTTGCCAAAAATACTATGATAACCGTGCTAGGTCCAGATCCCGTTTGACAACTAAAATGAAGTTCCAAAAATACCCTAAGGACCTCAAATCATAATATAAGAATTCTGTCACATAAGAGATGTATAACCAAACAAGTTTCGTCCTCCTGGGGTCTACGCCCACACTAACCTACTGGCCCGACGAAAGATATAACCATGTTTGATAATTCGGATCTCATTTATTAACCACAAGATGAACCATATTTTCTGATATCCTGAATGATAACCCAATATCTCAACTCTCTTGACTCTTCCAGGGTCCTATCATGATGTCCTGACTCGTTTGGAGCCTTCATTCGATATCCCGACTCGTCATGAGTCCTATCCTAATATCCTAACTCATTTAGAGTCTTAATATGATATCTCGACTCGTCATGAGTCCTATTTTGATATCCTTGCTCTTTTCGAGCCCAAATCAGATATCTCAGCTCTTCCAGAGTCTTCATCGGATATCTCAGTGTTTCTAGAGCCTTAATTCGACATTTTGGCTCTTCCAAGCCCTAATTTAATATCCCGACTCTTGTTGAACCTTAGATTGATATCTCGGCTCTTCCTAAGCCCTCATTCGATATCCTGATTCTTCTTGAGTCATAAATAATAAAGCGATACAAGCTGCACTTGCTCATATAGAGCTTAAAACAGACTCCAATAACCTCAAACCCATCATAAATTGATTCAAAATTATGTCAAACCTCTGGTACGGGCTGTCGTGGGTAGTGGGACGAGCCTACACACTAGCAGAAGGCCAACGGCCACCCCATGCACACCCACGTGTTGGGGATTGGCCAAAGATTATGCTACATGCCAACACGCCACCTCCGTGTGCTACTGTGTGGCACCCATATGCCTAGCATATTCTATCTTGACAAAATATTTTGTTAGGGAATATTTCGTCTTCCTAACAGCATATTCCATCTGTTCTTATAGAATATTGTAACGGCAAGAGAATATTCCGTCATGGAATATTCTGTTCACAAAGCAGAATATTCTGGCATGCAATATTCGGTTCCCAAAATAGAATATTCAGTCTTGGAATATTCGGTTCGCAAAACAGAATATTCTGTCAAGGAATATTCTATTTCCAAAACAGAATATTATGTCATGGAATATTTTATTCCTAAAATAGAATATTTCATTGATACTAATGGAATATTCTACACCTTAATTAATCAATCAAACGATAATCATGTTTAGGTACACTCAATCCCCGGTTTGGAACGATCCCGACTTATCAATGCTACATCTATACAAAAAGGGTTTTATTTGCATATGTTTTCATTAAGTGTTGAGAGTGATTTTGTATTTATTTTAATACTTGATTTTAGCATATCAATGCTGAAAATTTAGCAACATATGATTTAGAGAACTTTGAGTTTATATTGGGCATGTTTATTTAGTATGACATTCTATATGCAGTTAATAATGTTAGTAAGATTTTACAGCATAAAGATATGGATATTTGATGTTACTATGCATGTTTTAAAAGGTGTGATTTATTTCTTTGAAAAGAAAAAGTGGTTTTGAACTTGGTATGGTTTCTGCTAAAAACTAGCACTTGAAATGGAAATAGAACCGGCATTTCGTGTAAAATGTAAGACATGTAGAAAAAGACATTTTGATGAGAATGTGAATCAGAATGAAACAATATTGTCAGCTGAAGAATCATTTAGAATTGGTTACTTTATATGCATAATAGATTAGTCTATTTCTTCTATTGAATATAGATTTGAAAATTTTCAATTATTTGACAATATTTATGGTTTCGGTAAGATTTGAATAAATTAAATACATTGGGAGATGATGATTTGAAAAGTAGATGTCTTAATCTCGAAGAGTTTCTAAAACATGGCAACAATTCTGATATTGATAGATTAGATTAACTTTTAGAGCTAAAAAGTTTAAGAGAAATACTACCAATAGAAATTAAAAAAACCAATTGAAATATTGAATTTCATAGCTAGATTTGGTTCTCTTTCAAATGTTTGGGTTACTTATAAAACCTTATTGACAACACCAATATCTGTAACTTCTACTGAAAGAAGTTTGTCAAAATTGAAGCAACTAATAAATTATTTACGTTCTAGTATGTTACAAGAAAGATTAAATGGATAAGTCATGTTATCTATTGAAAAGAGTATGCTAGAAAAATTTGAATATGAAAACTTAATAAATAATTTTGCATCTAAAAAAGCAAGAAGATTGATTTTTCAATGAAAACAATTGTTGGTACTGATAATGTCTACAAATTGCAAGAAAAACAGGAAATGTGTATGCACATATTGTAGTTGGTATTGATTTGTGTAAGAAATGTGTACCCAAAAATTGTTACATCATGTTTAATTTGTATTTTTTTATTAATTAGCTTGTGTTGGTTGTGTTGTTAATTAGATTGACTGGTTATGTTTACTTCTAAGAGCTTTGAGCTTTTGTTCTCATTTTCATTATGTGTTGTAACTTTATCCTGCAAAGAAAATTTTGGTTGTGTTTTCACTTTCATTTTCTAAGCTTTTGCTCTCATTTTGAATGATGAGTTGTTCGTTTCTACACTCTACTCAGCATTAGAAACAAACTTAGTTCAGTGTTATTGTTTATTCGTTTACTACTCTATTTCAAAATAATAAATGAAGAAAATAATTAAAGAATTAAAGAATTAGTGAATTAAGGAATTAGGGAATTAAAGAATTAAAGAATAACATGATTTGGGAGATTTTGGAAAGAGTTGTAGCCGAAACTACATTTTAACAAACTAAGAATTGAAATGCTTTTGCCCATGCTCATGCTAATTACAATTTACAAACCATAGATTAGTTTCAAATACAAAACCGATACTTTTACGTAAGTAAATCCGAATTAACAATCACATTATTTAAACTACTCCTATTTTAACCTTTGTACAATGGACTTTCTTCAAACAAAAATCTTACCAACACTCTTAACATTTTGCACAAATTGAACCAATCACGAAATCTTACTTCAATTATTTCAATCACATACATACGTTTTTCAATATTATAAATACACTGATAGCGGCAGACAATTACAATATGATTCACCTTACGTTTTTTACTGAATGCGTCGACCATGGTTAACATTAAATCTCTTCAATCCTCTTCTAAGTGCACCGACAGCGGCCGACACTTAGCATTGAATTGAAGTTTAAGTACTAAAACATATGAAATAACTAAAATTCATGAAGTAAAACACATGGATATTATATTTAATACTTACAAATGTTAGAAAAAAATACCACACATATGTTGAATTATAGGTAAAACCGAAACAAAAACAAGAGTTTAAGTAGAAAACAGATTGTTTTTCACAAGGATCTCTGACAGCAGACAGAACCTTGTGAAGATGGAGGAAGAAACACGAGAAATTCGGACTTAAAACTCTCGAATTGTTTTAGAATTACCTGGCCTAAGTTTTTTCTTAAAGAAAGCATAAAAATGTATACAAAGAGAAATCTAAAGAAAATCTAAGAAAAAGTAAAAAAAAAATATCTAAAAGAAAATAACTAAGAGAAGCTAAAAAGAGAGAAGGAGGAGAGGGGAGAGAGACTTTACAATGAAAATGGTCTTCCTATTTATAGAGGAAGTGCCAAAAAAAACTAGAAAAAAAATACAATTTAATTTATAAATAACAATAAATATTAAAGTGAGGAAATGATGGATTGTGGCCGATTTTATGGTTGAAAGTGGCTGAAAAGGCTGGGGAAAAAGGAGCAGGTCTGAAGCAGAAGCATGCCATGGGATTTCGACATGGGCTGGCTGAAATAAGTGGGTTGGACCAGCGTCTCAGGGGTTGAGCAGAGAGCAGTGGACTTCGGCAGACGCTATAGGTGGAGCAGGTGAGGTGTTCAGCATGGGCTCGCGTTGATGAATTTAGGCCTGGTTCGCGGGCCATGGGCTGAAGGCTGGGCTTCGCGATTTGGGATACATCTTTGGATTTTTGGGCTGCGAGTAAATGGTCTGGGCTGGATTCGGTAGCCCCCCACCGAATTTCCTTGAGTAATTCAGTGGTCTCCCTTGTTTCGACCATAATTTCTTCATTATAATTCCGATTGGGACGATTCTTTCACCAAACTGCTCAAAATTCCAAGTTTTGTTTATTTCTGCAAATTTCTCACAAGACATATTATTTTATCCAATTGTTTGGAATTTTAACATTAAAATATAAGTATAAAAGGTATAAAATAATATAAAATAAAGCTCAAATAAAGACATATCAACAAGTTGATGAGGATATGGATGAGTCAAGAACGAATTGACGATTGTAGATGGAGGAGTCCATAGTGGATCCGCAGTTGATGAGGTAGTTGTCTATGGATATGAGTGAAGGAGGGCTGAAAAGGTGGAGAGAAGAAGTAGCGAGAAAAATAAGACAAGATTTGTGTACAAAAACGCGATGCGAGAAGGTCGATTTTTTGAGTATTAGAGTGGAAAACTCTAATTATATTTTTCGATGACAAAGTAAGTAATAAAATATTATTTATATTATACCCACAACCCATTACAACACAACTCTTTTATAAACACCACTCAAGAACCTCAAACAAACTTCTAAGATTTATATATGTTGTTCTTCTCTTCTAGATGATATTAAACAAATGCTATATACGGAGCTTTTATACTAAACTAAACTTCTAATAACCACTCATCTCTACATTATTTTTATCCATCCACATTTTATTAATTTTTCTCAACCTCTCTTAATGCACCAAGAAATCGTTCCAGAACCAAGCTTAAACACATACTTGTAGTTGATCGGTGGGTATCATGATCTCCCACATAGTCAGCATCATTGTAACCAACTAATTTGCAGTCTTCACTTTTCTTGTACAAAAGACCATAGTCAATTGTACTTTTTACATACCAGTATTCATTGAACTACATTCAAATGAGATTTCTTTGGATTTTGCATAAATTGACTCATTACTCCAACTAAATGAAAATTTCAGGTCCAGTCAATGTTAAATAGATCAAGCTACCAACTAATTTTTGGTACATCATTGTGTCTTCTAAGTCTTTCTCTTCACGTGCACATAGCTTGGCATTAGGTTCCTTCGGTGTTCAAGTTGGTTTGCATTCAAGTATCCCAAATTTCTGCAATAAATCTTCAGCATACTTATGTTGGCCTAGAAAAATTCCTTCATTTGTGTGATAGGCCTTAAGCCTAAGAAAGTGCTTGAGTTGTCCAATTTCTTTCATCTGGAAACAAGCTGACAAGTTCTCTCTTGTCTGCTGAACTTCTTTATCAGTGATAGCTAAATTTCCTCCTTTAGTTTTGACAAATAAACTAGAATCTGCAAGCGCTAGAGAGTAACCACTATGTATCAAAAATTCTGCAAATTTTACCATACCATGCTTTTGGTGCTTGCTTTAAACCATAAAGTGCTTTCATCAACTTGCAAACATATTCAAGATAAATCTTGTTCTTGAATCCCCTTGTTTGATTCATGTTGATTTCCCGATCTAATTCTCCATGTAAGAAAGTATTATTCACATCCATCTGCCTTAACTTCCAATCTTTATTGGCAACAAGGGTAAGCAGCACTCGTAAATTGATTATTTTAGCCATTGGACTAAACGTCTCATCATAGTCATCAAATTTAAACGTGACATAATATTATTAAACATAACAATGGCATAAGGAAACAAAGAAGCTTCACAATGTCATACAAAGAAGCTTCACAATGTCATCAAATTTAATATATTTTTCACATCTTCAATATCATTAAATAACATCTGAAAATGCAATTTAAAAAACCAAATGCATAAAGGAAAGAGTTCACACAATAATCAAAACAAAGATACAACAAAAGTTATTGAGTTCACCAACTTCTCATACAATTTGGACTCAATTAGGGTTGTTTCGCTTAAGTAGTATGACCACAAATGCTTCTCTCATTGTGGCCTCTAATGATAAGAATGTTCTCTCATTATGTGGTTTTTCAAAAATGATATTAAGCACCGTAATTTGATCATCAGTAGAAAAATCCATCTTTGCCAATTCAGAAGCAATTTCAGTTTTTGGCTCCAATCCATTTCCAAGTGTAGTTGTTAAAATTTGACTTAATCGGTCAACGAATTCAGTAAATATTTCTTTAAATTCCAAAGTAAAATAATTTTGATTATCATAAGGTGTTAATCGCTTCCTTTTTCCACTAGTTGAAGTAGTAGAGTTTTGAGCAATTGGTGTTGATCGAAAAGGAGAATGATTGGTATCTTCCTCATAAGGATCTTCATTAATTAATATGCTCATCCATCATCTCAGAAGGAGTTGCAGATCCTACTCCAGTTGCTCAATCTTTCACAAAAAAAAAAATGAATTTTAATTAATCATACAAGGGATAAATCTTTCCTAACCAATTTTCTGCATCTGGATTATGCTGCATGAAAATTAAAAATTTATCAAAAGCATAAACAGAAACATGTGCGTGCACATACTATATATATAACATTCATACTAGAAATTTTAATAATATTATTCCACATGACAAATCTAGTAGAACTTAATAATGCTATATACTTATATGAAAGAAAAAAAAATCACTGACCTGAACATAAACCCCCCATACTTCTTTGCTATCAACTTCAATGCTTTCAATACATCGGCAAAACAATTTTTATTAGCCATGTAATAAATTATCCCATATTCCTTTTTCCACCATGTCATTTTGGATTCAATTTGTGGAATCGCCTTTTTATATTCGCATTGGGACATTTTTCATTTATAATTTTTTTTCAAACTCGACCATTGTTCCTTGTTTAAGAGAGCCTTTATCACATCGCTTACCATGGCTGACTGCATTCTCAAATATCGATAGCAATACCTCTTCTTCGTTTTTTTCTCCGTACCCATCTACTTCCTTTTCATTGACTAGTTTGTCCATTTTCCATTCATGTAATTCACAAACATGATAGATATGCAAATAATGAATAAAAATTATCAATACGTAACAAAGATAGATAATCAAAGCAATTAATATCTTCAATTTCAATTGGAAACAAAATAGTCAACTACAATCACAACTTTTCCAAATATAATCATAGTCCACTCAAACTTATTCTACCACTTCAAAAAAACATGAAAAATTTATTAACTATAATTGTACTTCTACCACAAACTTGTAAAAAATATACCCAAATCACAGTTGTCTAATCCACTCATTGTACATTTGCATCGCCAAAGTGTCTCTCCATGTAGACCATTGGTTTGAAGGTTTAATAGTACTAATGATATCGACATCTTGCATAGTTTCATCATTCTCAGTACTATTCATTAATTGTTTATTGGATCAAGGGACATCTCGCCTCTAATTAGATTATGCAGTAGGTAACAAGCTGCTATAATTTTCAATTGAGTTCTATATGGAAAAAAAGATGGACTTCTTAAGGGACATTTCTTGCTGCAGCATGTTTCATATTGAAATACTCCTCATGATTAGAAGGTGCCCTTCTATTTCTCCATTCCAAAAGATGATATCGTACTCCCCTATATGGTGCAAGGTATCCTTCACCATTTGTATACCCACCATCCACAAGGTAGTTACACCGTAACAATTAAAATAATAGTATGAATATAAGGCAGATACCTAGTTTAATATTACTAACATAAGAACACATAGTCATTTTTAGCACTAGTAGGAACTTTTAATCCGGTGGGTTTACTTATCATATCTCTAAGTTGTCAAGACTCAACCCTCCTCGGTCAGGACCCAACTCATCTAGCACGATATTGTCCACTTTGGGCCTCCTTGCCCTTGCCCTCACGGTTTTGTTTTCGGGAGCTCACGGTGCAACTTCCCAGGGGGTCACCCATCATGGAATTGCACCAACCTCAACTCGCTTAACTTTGGAGTTCCAACCGAACCCAAAGCCACTGAACTCCCAAAAGGCCTCGTGCTAGATAGGTGTGTGCCTACACCTTTAAGGCACACCACCATCCTCTCCTAGACCATTCCCCCCTCGCAAGAATGTGGGATCGTTTATCGTTCCCTCCAGGACACGGGTTTTACATAAGTACTCTAGAATCTGAAGCTGAACCTTCCTAACCTGGTAACAAGAATATAAACTTCATATCTAGAGTGAAAAGTCCCAACATATTTGTTGCTATCTCACTCTTCCTTGTTCGATATCTTGGCTTATCTTGTTTGAGTACCCGAACCCTAACGTAAGTGTCATCCAAGGCCCCAAGCAATTCTATGCAAGTACAAAATCATTAGTAAAGTAAACTTACACAAAAAAAAAAAGCTGATCTTGATTAATTATTTTGAAAATGCCTCAAACCACCTCCGTCTTTGATCTGGGTAGTTATTAGCAATGAGTTCTAGCACCTTTAATAGTTTACCTTGTGGCCTTAGCATTCCATGTAAGATTGAATTGAAATACCTACTTACAGACTCCCCTGATCTGTTAAACCTACTTCCCATTGTTCGGTTATGTACATGATGTGCAAGTATATGTAAAAACATACATACTTATTCTTCCATTGTCACTAAACCGTTTGTTTTTACTCTTCCTTCATCATGAAGCAATTTGATATAGAGAACAAAATATTCTTCTATCCATTTTAATTTGGTTCACACATTAAATATCATCATGTCCTATTATATTTTCTAAATAACTTGACTCACCAAATCTCCTAAGAAATGTGTGATTTTTAAGTGCAAGTCGTTCATTGCCCCTTCTTTCAAAATTAGAATTTATCGTAAACCACATCATGTACCGAGTCACAATATAAAAGTACCACACTTTAATCATGAAGTAGGCCAAAATATTTTTTTTTCATCCATATCTAAAATGATATTGAATAAATTAATTTATCAGAAAAATGTTTTAGTTAAAAGAACATGTACCCATGCCAAAGCAGCCAACCAAATTGTGATGCCTAGCCAAAGACACCAACCACTCAACCATTAAGGTAAAAATTAAAAATTTGTAAGGAATCATAATTTTTCCTTAATTTCTAGCATTATGATTCTTTCTTTTTTCCTATCAATTGATGTCCTTGGTATTCATCAGCTAGAAATCAACTTAAAATCTTCCACTGATCAAGTTCCTCAATTAAAAGGTTTTCTCTACAGTTTTTTCTATGGTCTTTTCCAGTATATATATATATATATATATATATAAAATCCAAGAATGTATACCCATAAATAATTATAATAAAATTTCAATTATACACAAAAATTCATCAAGTATCTCTTAATTAGTTGAAATCGTAGTCTTAGAAGAATTTTTTTTTTTTTTTTGAAAAGATTGGGTTATAATTGAAAGAGATAGGCGGGAGAGAAGCAAGAAAAATGAGGAAAAAATATCTAGCTATCCGAAGAAAACGATGGCAAATGAGATCAAGAACAAATATGATGGTGAAGAATGGAGACGAGTGTAGACGAGCAAGAAAAACGTGTTAGACTAAATTATATAGCCTTTTTCTTTCGTATGAAATAAGCAGGTTGAGGCTGTATAAGTTCCTTTAAACTGCTTAATTAAAACGGTGGCTATTTAATACAAGGTTATACCAACACACGAGTTTCAAATTATTTAGCCCATCTAGTGTCTAATACGGCATAACAAATGCAGCCTTAGATCTTTGTAATCCTTCTTCAAACGTCTCAGGTTCTCTTGCTATTATTTTTTCTTATATAGCTGCATTGGCGTATCTGGGATTTGGTTTTCGTATCCTTGTTGATCTTCTAAGTTGTAACTGTGGAGTTGGTACTTCCACTTTAGAAAATCTAACTTCATCTATTGGATGTTGATGAACACCAATTTGCCAAGGATTCTGAGTTACCTCTTGCTCGAAATTACCGTCACTGAACGAATCTTCAGGTTCATTTGAACTCATTTGGATTTATGTTGTAATTTATCTTCAAATTCTTTTGAATTTGGTAGTTCTTCCTTCTGTGTAGAGCACCATGATGATCCTTCATCAAGCACCCCATTTCGTGATGTGTAGCGCTTTCAATTGTTTGGATCACAAAATTTCCACCCCTTCCTTTGATTATCTTATCCCACAAAGATACATCTAACTGCATTCTTATCAAACTTGCTACGTAAATGACTTGAAAAAAATACATAGCATACACAACCCAAAACACAGAAGTAAGTAACTATGGGTTTCATATCCCACAAATTCGAAAAGGGGGGAACAAACCCTCACTTTGGTTGGGGAAGTCTATGATAACAGAAGCTCCAGTTCTCAAAGCTTTAGCCCAAAACCTTCCTGTACATTTTTCACATGTAGCATACTCTAACAGACATCTGTTAAATGTCGGTTCTTTCTTTCTTCTACACCATTTTGTTGTTTCATGTTGGCATATGTGAACTGATGACGTATTTGAGAATTTTGTAAATATTGGGAAAACTAATTCAAGGTATATTCACCTTTATTCTCTGTGTGTAGACAAATAATCTTCTTTCCAACTTCTCCTTTGACTATTTCTTTGCACTCTTTAAATTTGGAGAATGTGTCATATTTTTCTTTGAAAATCCTATGTACCTGGAATAGTCATCAGTGAATGTCACCATGTACCATTTTCCACTAATCGATGTTTGTATGATTGGCCCAAACACATCAGAGTGAATTAGCTCTAATGGTTTTTTGACTTAAACTTTGACTCCTTGTATGGTAGTTGTTGTGCCTTACCATATTGATATCTAGCACAAACCGTATCTGTTCTGACATCAAACTAAGGAAGAACCTTAAGCACTAACTTTTTCATCATCACACATAACTTGTTATAGCTAACATTACCCAATCTCATATGCTCCAAATTAGTTGTCTCATTCCTTCTTGTCTTGTCCACATATGGAGACTCTGTTGATATTACATAAACTAACTCCAATCGTCGTCCCTCCGTTGTTGGCATTCCTGAGATTTTGAGATCTCGATACACCTTTATATCTTGTCGACCAAACAATATATAGTGGCCTGATTATGTTCATTGTGCCATTGAAAGTAAATTTTTCTTCATTCTCCAAACATGGTAGACATCTTGAAGTGGCACTTGATTAGGACTATGCCGAGGCACAACTAGTGTCTTATCAACATGAGTTATTGGTAACCTTGAGTTGTTGGTTGCCACTACTAAAAAACATCCCTTGTACTCAATTACATTTTGTAACTTCTACTTATCGCCAGTCATGTGATTTGACCATCCTAAATCAACAATCCAATCATTATCATAGTCAATTTATTCACATGTTATCGTGAGAGCTAATTCTTCTTCTTCCATCGCAAAGGATGCTTCCGCGTCCTAATCGTCTTTTATCCTTTCTTTTGAGTTTGAAATAGCAGCATTACTCTGTGTAGCCTTTTATTGGACCAATAATATTTTGCTATATGGCATTTTGTTCTGCACTTGTAACATTTCCCCTCAAACCGTTTATATTGCTTGAATTGAGTATTGTTACCATGATTCGTTGGAACTCCCCCATGTTGAGAGCTTCCTCCTCTTTGATAACAGTTCTTCTTGTCACCATATCTTTTAAATTTATCGCCATTGTTCTGCTTAAAGTTGGCTTTGCTTTTGTTGGTGTAGAGTATTTCCTCCTCACCTTTAAGTGAGACCACTCCCATTTGCTTTTCCATAGCTTCTTGGTCGACTAGCGAATTTTCAAACAATAAGTGACGACTGGGTCGGCCATCCCTGTATAGCAAAAATAAAGCCTCGGTATTCGAGTCCCATATCGTGAATAACTATTTTTTTTTATCCTGACATTCTCAATAGCAACGGTATAATCTAATTCAGAAATTTCCCGGCATAGAGATTTTACCTTGTGAATATATTGAGCCATTGTCATATCACGTTGTGAAACCAAAAATAAGGCCTCGGTATTCGGGTCCCATATTGAGCCATTGTCATATCACAGTGTGAGCCATTGTCATTTTTCTATGAAAAAAAGTGCCAAAAAGGTATCCCATGCTTCTTTTGGTGTTCTTTCTTTTCTTATGTGCTCTAACATTTTTTCTTCAACTGTAGTTTTAAGGACAAACATTGCTTTACCTACCTTTAGCCTTCACCATTGGGTTGGGTCAGGCAAGCCCGGCCCAAATGTTTTGGGCTTGGGCCGGGCCTGGTCATGCTTATTAAATAATTATTTAATTTACAGGCCGGGTCGGGTGGGCTTACTTACATATATAAAAGCCCTTGGGCTTTATCGGACCGGGCTTTTATCGGGTTTTTCGAGTTGGGCTTACTAAACCCACTTGGGCCGAGCTTACGTGGGCTTTTGCAATAAACTATTTATCAAATTTTAAAATTACAAAAAAAATATATGAATATGGAAAAAAAAATATTAAGAATGAAAAAAAAATACACAAGGGTACAAAAACGTGGCCTCGTTAAAACCTTACCTTAAAAATCCTAACAAAACTACTCAAGAGTACCCAACTAGAGGGAAGAATGGGAAGTTAAAGTAAGTGTAAAGGGAAGAACGGGGTTGAGAGATAAGAGAGATTGTGCTGAGTGAGTGTGGGTTTGTGAGATTTTGAGATATGAGTTTTGAATTTTGAGAGTTGGGAGAGAGATAATGCAGCTAGTGAGGAGAATCAGAACGTGGAAAGGCTTAGGGTTGAGTGAAATTTATTTAAGTAGGTGGACATAGGGTTAGCCGATTAGGGTTTGTATTGGGTATTGGCCATTGAGTTTTCTAAAATAAATTAGGTGCACTTGGGGTTGAGATTTGTGTTTGGGCTGAAATATTAATATTAAAAATGGGTTAGGTATTAATTCTTAAATAATAAGAATTTTATATATTCAGGCTTATGGGTCGGGTTTATATGGGCGGGTCAGGCTGGGCTTACCGGGTTTTATCGGGCTCGGACCTATCGGATTTGAACACTATAAGCCCAAGCCCAGCATGTTAACTCTCGGGCCGGGCCGACCCACGACCCATAGCGGGTCGGGCCGAGCTTTTGTCCACCGGGCCTATCAGGCCTCCATAAGCCCATGAGCTTTTGGGCCAAATGGTGAGGGCTACCTACCTTGATCTTCCATTAAGGCAGTGTGACATTTTTGTTTTCTTCTGGCTGCATAACGTCGTTGCAACCAACGACCTCCCAAAGATCTTAACCTTGTAGGTAAAACTCTATGCATATCACCCATGTGTTTTAATTCCTCCAGCTACATGAAATTCAACTATCATGTCGGCAAGACTTTGATAATATTGAACAAGTTTGATTAAAAATACACACTGTGTAGTACGAACTACTCACGATTCAAGAAAGCTCTAGCAAATAAGTAATAAAAATGTTACTTATATCATACCCACAATCAATTACAACACAACTCTTTTACAAACACCACTCAAAAACCTCAAACAAGCTTCTAAACTTTATATATGATTGCTCTTCTCTTCTCGATGATATGGACGGGTTTTTTTAATATCAAACTAAACTTCTAATAGCCATAAACATATGGATTAGTTTTATATATCCAAATTTTATTAATTTTTCTCAGCCTCTCTTATCTGAGGAAGTTTCCTCCATCGCAGATTTATTTTTGTATGTAAGAGAGAAGGAGCAGAGAGAGAGAGAGAGCCAGGATTTACTTTTAACACGGTTGAGTTTCATAAATGGTGGAAAAATAAGACTTGAAATGGCTGAGTTTCCGAATTTTGATGATAATAATGATAGATGATCTACAATGTTGAAGACTATAGCAAAACTACATCGATTTGGGGTTTGTTAGATTTAATTTTCATGTTTTTTCTATAGTAATATAAAATTTAATAAGTTGTTGCAAATTGACTAAAATATTCAGTGTTTTGTTGTTATATAACATAGTAAATGGCATTAGTAATGTTACGACTAAATTGGTGTAATAAAATTGACGTTATCTTTGTTTGGATACAAGACAAGCGAAATTATGTTGGCGTAAAATGAGGCGATATGATTATTTGTAGGTGCATTTTATGTAATAACTCATTTTAACTATTTTTTATTTTTAACTTTTTTCTAATTATTAATGTCTTTTTTAAGTAAAAAGTTATATGATTGTGTTGATATCATATCAGCCCAGACTAAGTTGTGGCCCAACACCTCTAGCCTAACACACTTCTAAAGCTCAAAAGCCTAAGCCTACTCTGACAAACAAGCCCTATCAAGGCCTAATCAACTCTTAGACGTGGACAGACCCCAGGCTTCTACGTGTCGGTCTCTAATGAAAGCCCATTGTCCCATAGCGGAAGAAAAAATTCATTGCACACATCACATCGATACAAAATGGGTTCACTTTTCCCCATAAAGGTAACTAAGCATTAGTTCTTCACATCTACCTTACAAATTACTATTCACCATGGACTCCTTACACACAAACTGACTACTGACTTGGTTGTTGGAGTACCCTTAGACTGGTACCACACCGGTGCCTTCCTCTGACTGACTGACTAGTTACCCTATTTTTCAGGTCTGTCCAAGGACACGTGTCTGAACATCATTCATCCCCTAAGTTGGCACATTTTGTGCAACATTAGCTTGTTGTCGTCCGTGAGAATTCTTATTAAGTTTGCTCACCACTCTACCAAGTCGGGCCCCGTGTTTCCTTACCATCAATCAACATGCAAGATAATGCGGACGATGAAGTCACACCTGCACCAAGTCGAGCACTGAGGGACACTTTTCCCGACGTGGTCCGAGCGTTGGAAAGACTACAACGAGATATGGCCAAAATCAAGGCCAACAGCACTCAGGTCTAAGTACGCTATACCGAACTGAGCGTACAGTACACTAACATGGTGGCCCAGCTCCAGGCAGCACATGCCAAGCTAAACACTCACCGTGCCCTAGCCAAGGCTTAAGGAGCTGAGACATTCGACGCTGACTACGTCGAGCGTGCTGAGCGAGTACGACGTCCTGTTGGGAAGTAGAAGGCCACCACCGTGGCTACGCCGACACACAAGACCTCTAAACTCTTGGTCATACCAGAGAAGGGCGCTTCGGAAACTAGGCAGAGAAGGGCGCTTCGGAAACTAGGCTCTTCCTCGATGCTTGTGAAGCCCTGAATGGAACCTCCAAAAGGGAACGTAGCCAGATCAGTCTAATTCAGCTCAAATTTCCATGGGAGAAAGATCTTCCACCTTTGAGGCAGACCATTTGGATACATTTTGACGCGGACACGTGGAAACCACATTGTACTAACAACTAGACTCACATCTCGATCACAGAAGGAGCTGACTTGTCTCAAGAGGTGCTCAGTACGTGACAATCCGATCGACCCCCACGAAGCAACCGATCCAAGGGAAACAAGGGAGCCTTGTCCCGACGAGATACCTACTAACCAGGACAACACAATAACCACTAAGGTCGGAGAAAGGGCTCCAATACTGATCCACTGGTCCAGCAATTGCTTGATCAAGTAAGGAGCCTCAAGGTTGAGAAGGGATCACCCCAGACACCAAATTGGGGCAGAACTAGCTTGGGTATTTTCACCGATCGGATCAACCGCTACCAATGCGATCACGAAATCAATCCACTTAAGATCCCCCTATACAAGGGAAAGTCAGACCTGATCACCCACCTCAACAACTGCCGATCGGTCGTTACCTTCACGAGCCTAATCGACGAGGATCAGTGTCTCATTTTTAGTTCCACGCTCACTAAGGCCACCATCAACTGGTTCTACCAGCTGGAGCCCGATACCAATGACTCATTCCAACAGCTCACAATTGTCTTCTTGAACCAGTTCATGATCCAGACAGACTGACTGTTCTCAGTTGAGGACTTGTTCCTTCTAAAGCAGGGGGAGATTGATACACTAAAGAGGTACGCCGTACAATTTAGTCTGAAATACTCTCGATGTGTCGAGACCGACGAAAAGGCTATCTTCACTGCTTTCAAGGGCAGTCTGCGCTAATCACAATTTAGGTATGTCGCACATACCCAAGGTTGGTCAACTTACAATGAATTGATGAAATATGTGGTGATTCATGCTAAGGCTGAGCCACTAACCACCAGGGGCAACTCTACACCAGCCAACACTTATCAGCCTAACACGGGGGATCCAGTCAAAATATACTGACCGAGTCATTCCAGCCCCTAGCCTTCCCCTCAGCAGCCGACCCCTAACTAGAATCACATCAAAGCTCACCGAGTAGGGAAAGGAAGGACTACTCCAACCCTTATAGCCTGGGGAAGAAGAGTAAGAATCACATCCATCACAACAACTATCAGGGCTAGAACTGAAAGGATCATAGTTAGAATGAAAATCATGTCGAGCGTCCACTCCCTCGGTCCAAGTACGAGACCTACACCATCCTGAACACTTCTTACGAGAATGTTCTGATGAATATGGAGGACATGATTCCCAAACTGACCTGGGCCCCTACTATAAGCCGACTAGCAAAGAATAATGGCGTCTACTGTCAATATCACAAATACAATGGTCATAGCATTGACTAATGTGTAGCCTTCAAGGATTTAGTGGAGGCACTAGTCCGAGATGGCTAGATCAACCAGTTCCTGTAGAATGCTCCACAACATCCTTGTCATCCTCAGATCAATACCATCACTGGAGGCACCTCCATCTCTTTACCATTGGCGACTAACCGAGCCAAGAAGAGCTTCATCTGCCACCATGCAATACAACTAGAAGGTCTTCCACGTTGAGGAGGGTAGAGCTAGAAAGGTCATGAAAACCTGCTAGGGGGCCATATCTTTCTCGAATGAGGAGGAGGAGCGCAACATGATCTACCCACATGACGACCCACTCATCATTCGGGCCATCAACTTCAACTTCGATGTCGTTCGGATCATGATCGACACTGGAAGCTCGGTTAATGTCATTTTCATGGACGCCTATAAGAAACCCAACGTCAAGGTGGCCGAGCTAGATCGATCACTGACTCCACTCTTTAGCTTCACGCGGGACTTAGTCATCCCGGTCGGCACAGTCAACCTTCCCATTACGATCGGGGAAAATCCAAATTGTGCCACCATCTTGGCCTCTTTCTTTGTGGTCGACTGCTCGGACTCCTACAACATCATATGTGGACGCGGACTGATTAACTAGCTCCAAGCGGTCGTCTCCACCCATTTACTACTGATGAAGTTTCTGACCCCCATGGGCATCAAACAAGTCCGAGGGGATCAGAAGGCAGCTTGGACCACTCTACCACCCTCGCAGGGAAAGCCATCACCCAACTGACGGAGACAATGAGTCACCCAACACTAGAGGGACGGACCGATCGAGGATCCACGCAACCACTCAGCTACACCACATCCTCAGCCGATCGAGGAAGCTGAGGAAATTGCCTTCTCGTACAATGTCTCCCACAGGAAAGTCAGGATCTGCACCACACTTAGCCCTGCTTTACGCACTGACCTGATCAAATTTTTGTGCAACAATGTTGAAGTCTTTGTATGGTCCTATGCGGGCAATCTGGGCATTTCGACCGAAGTCATGTGCCACAGACTCAGCATCAGTCTGAGTTTCAAACCCGTCGAGTAAAAGACGCGCATATATGACGACGAGTCAATCGAGGTACTAAAGGCAGAAATTATTAAGCTCAGCACCATTCATTTCATCCGTAGAGCGGTCTATGCTATCTTGTAGTCAACATAGTCTTGGTGAAGAAACCCTCCGGTGCCTGGAGTACGTGCATTGACTTCACCGACCTGAACAAAGCTTACCCCAAGGATATCTTCCCTCTTCGTAAGATCGACCAACTGGTCAACACCACTACAAGGTACGAGCTGCTAAGTTTTATGGATGCCTACTCGGGGTACAACCAGATCTTCATGCACCCTGCCGACCAGATCCACACTACATTCCCCACCAGCACATCACCAACCTTGCTCGGATCTTTGTCGTCTTGAAAAAGTTTAGAATGTGCCTGAATTCGGCCAATTGTGTCTTTGGGGTCGGCTCAGGAAAGTTCCTCGGCTTCATAATCAGCCAACGTGACGTTGAGCCTAACCCTGAGAAGATCTAGGCCCTTCTAGACATAAATCCTCTCCAAACATAGAAGGACATCTAAAATGACTAGTTGTTAGGAACTGGCCCATCTACCACAATATTGTCCTCTTTGGGCCCAGCCATCACGGTTTTGTTCTCGGGAGCTCACGTGCAACTTCCCAGTAGGTCACCCATCTTGGGATTTCACCAGCCTCAACTCGCTTAACTTTGGAGTTCCTAAGGAATACAAAGCCAGTGAGCTCCCCCAAGGCCTTTTTTTAGATAGATATGTGCCCATACATATAAGGCATTTCACCTTTCCCTCCCCGAGCGATGTGGGATTATTCACCGATCTTTACTTTCCAAGCTTACGGGTCTTGCTCACCATTATTGATTCCAAGATCGAGTCTTACAATCCACCCCCCTTGAGGCCCAGCGTCCTCGCTGGCACACTTCCAGTTGGGGTTCAGCTTTGATACCATTCTGTCACGACCCAACTCGTCTAGTACGTTATTGTCCGCTTTGGGCCCAGCCCTTACGATTTTGTTTTCGGGAGCTCACGTGCAACTTCCCAGTAGGTCACCCATTTTGGGATTGCACCACCCTCAACTCGCTTAACTTTGGAGTTCCCAAGGAATCCAAAGCCAGTGAGCTCCCAACAGGCCTTGTGTTAGATAGATGCATATCCATACATATAAGGAACAACGCTATTCCCCTCGCAGGAATGTGGGATCGTTTTAAGACCCGTATCTTGGGAGGAACGGTAAACAATCCCACATCGCTCGGGGAGGGAAAGTTGAAGTGCCTTATATGTGTGGGCACATATCTATCTAGTGCGAGGCCTTTTGGGAGCTCACTAGCTTTGTGTTTGGTTGGAACCCCAAAGTTAAGCGAGTTTGGGCTGGTGCAATCCTAAAATGGGTGACTTAATGGGAAGTTGCACGTGAGTTCCCAGAAACAAAACCGTGAGAGCTACGCCCAAAGTGGACAATATCGTGCTAGATGGGTCGGGTCGTGACAGAATTGTATCAGAGCTGGACCCCGACTGGAAGTGTGCCAGCAAGGACGCTAGGCCCCAAGGGGAGGTCGATTGTAAAACCCGTGTCTTGGGAAGAACGGTGAACAATCCCACATTGCTTGGGGAGGGAAAGGTGAAGTGCCTTATATGTGTGGTCACGTATCTATCTAGCGCGAGGTCTTTTGGGATCTCACTAGCTTTGTGTTTGGTTGGAACCCCAAAGTTAAGCGTCCATGTCTTACAATCCACCAATCTTGACTTTCCAAGCTCACGGGTCTTGCTCACCGTTATTGCTTCAAAGACCGGGTCTTACAATCCACCCCCCCCCCCCCCCCCATTGGGGCCCAACCTCCTCGCTGGCACACATCCGATCGGGGTCCGGTTCTGATACCATTCTGTCACGACCCAACTCGTCTAGCACGATATTGTCCACTTTGGGCCTAGCCCTCACGGTTTAGTTTTCAGGAGTTCACGTGCAACTTCTCAGTAGGTCACCCATCTTAGGATTGCACCAGCTTCAAATCGCTTAACTTTGGAGTTCCCAAGGAATCCAAAGCCAGTGAGCTCCAAAAAGGCCTTGTGTTAGATAGATTTGTGCCCACATATATAAGGCACTTCACCATTCCCCTCGCAGGAATGTGGGATCGTTCACCGTTCCCTCCAGGACACGGGTCTTACACTAGCCGAGTGGCAGCTCTGGCCCGTTTTTATTCCAAGGCCACTAACAAATGTGTCCCTTTCTTCAAGGCCCTCAAGAAACTTTACAAACACATTACCTAGATCGAGAAGTGCAATTAGGACTTCACCTAGATAAAGGATTACATGAGCTAAGCACCATTGCTAGCCAGACCCAAGGCTAGCAAACATGTCATCGTGTACCTATTGGTCTCCAACTCTACGGTCAGCTCAATACTAATCAAGAAAACCGACATTGATGAGCATCCTGTCTACTTTGTCAATCGAGCACTGCAAGACAGTAAAACCAGGTATACTGACCTAGAAAAACTTGCTTTCGCTCTCATAATTTCTCTCAGGAAGCTTCGACCATACTTCCAAGCCCACGTTATCGTCGTCCTGACCAACCGACCACTCCGCCAAGTCCTGCAAAAACCAGGCACATTTGGTCGATTATTGAAATGGGCCATCGAGCTCAACAAGTTTAGCATCACATTCACCCCTCGACCAGCTGAGAAGGGCCAAGCTGTCGTAGACTTCATCACGGAGTTCATCTACCACCAAGTCGAGCCAGCGGTGCAGGTTGACCCAGAGCGGCCATCCATATTCCAACTTACCTTGGCTGAAGACCGACCTACCTGGCTCTTCTATGTGGACGGCTCATCCTACCACAGTGGCTCTAGTGCAGGACTCATACTAAACACCCTCGACAAGCATCGACTGGAGTACGCCCTTCGCTTCATGTTCAAGGCTTCCAACAATGAGTTAGAGTACAAAGCCTTGCTCCCCAACCTACGACTGGCCAAACATATGGAGGTCGAGCAGATACAGGTCTACAACAACTCTCAGCTCGTCATGAACCAAGTCAGCGATAAGTTTGAAGCTAAGGACGCTTCCATGTCCATGTACAGAAATACGGCTCAGTTTTTCCTTAACAGTTTCAAATCTCTCATCGTCACATGGATACCCCGATCCACGAACAGTTATGCCAACACGCTCGCCTGACTAGATGAGAAGACCAGCCGAAATGTCCCAATAGAAATAATCCGCAGACCGAGCACCTCCTCTTTGAAATTAATCTACGTCAACACCGACTCAACGTTGCATGGCACCCTTCATCCAATTCCTCACCGACGGAAGTCTACCAACCGACATGGTCGAGGCCAATAAGATACGCTAACAGGCAATCTGCTACACCCTCATCACCGATCAGCTCTACAAGCAGGGCAATAAGATCTCATTGCTTAAATGCCTCGATTCGCAGGTCGGGGAAGATCTTCCTTGAAGAAATTCATGCAGGGGTCTATGGCAACCATTCAGGCCCCCGATCATTAGCTCACAAGGCTATTCGCCAAAGCATACTAGTTGACCAGGCATGCTGACGCAACTAAATTAACTTGGCACTGTGGCATATGCCAACGCTCCACTCCGTTCATCCTACTTCCCCCTAAGAACCTGATGCCTATGCTTAACCTATGGCCTTTCGCCTAATGGGGACTCGACCTGATCAAGAAGATACCGACTGGTAAAAGAGAGAAAGAGTACGTGGTTGTCGCAGTAGACTACTTCATCAAATGGGTAAAGACCTTACCTCTATCAACACTGCCTAGATCGAGACTTTCATTTTTGAGAACATCATCTGTCGGTTCAGCCTCCCCTGTACGATCATCATCAAAATCTGGAAGAACTTTGACAACAACCGATTCAGAGCTTTCTATGCTCAGCATGACATCCACATTTGCTTTATCTCCCCTGCTCACCCTCAGTCTAACGGCTAGGTAAAAGCTGTAAAAAAAATATTCAAACACACTCTAAAGACCCAGCTTGGAGAAACCAAAGGGAAATTGGCAGACATACTACCCAGTGCATTTTGCTCTTACCACACCTCGTACTGAACAGCTACCACTCCCTTCTCCTTAGTGTTTGGTACGAAGGCCATCCTCCCTGGTGAGGTCGATGGAAAGTCATACCGAGTCCTCACATACGACACCGACCAGAATGGCGATCAGATGGCACTCATCCTGGACATCGAGGAACACCGAGCGAATGCCCACATTCTGAATGTTTCCTACAAGCAACGGCTCTACCAATATCAAGATGCAAAGGTTAAACCCCGCACTTTCCAAGTGGGGGACTGGGTATTTAGGAAAGTCAGACTAGCCACCAAGGACCGATCGGCAGGCACACTCGGCCCCAATTGGGAAGGCCCCTACAAGATCACCCCGATATGCCGACCTGGCACCTATGAACTCTCTGACATCGACGGACGCATCCTAGGCCACCCTTGGAATGCCGACTATCTCAAGAGGTACTACATTTAATTCGTTCAATGGCCATAATCTTGTAAGTTGAATTTAGGCTCTCATTGTACTAGTCCACACTAACCCGCACAAACTATCAAAGACAAGATTCTATCTTCTTTTATTCTACTCTGTCTTACTCAACACATATCGAGCTACCTTCTAACACATTTACACTGAAGGGACAATTAACACTTAGTACCATAAACTAACAAGGTATTGGGGAACCGACCGCATTCCACAATGCACGCCGGTCGGTTAACGCTAACGACGTCCCCGCATACGGACAAGCCCTCACCCACTTGGTCAACTGACCAACACTGGCCGACCACTCCAAATTACACATCAGTTGGTCGGTCCATAAATGAACGGGCTCAGCACAGAAACGCTCACACCACAGCCTCTCACCACTTCGACCATAGAGCGAAATCATTACAAGTCCTTCACTTACAATTTTTTCTTCTCCGCTCCCCTGTCGCCGACCTACCTCGACCGTGAACTGGGGGGACTGAGAGACACACCAAGTTCTAACACTTAGGAGGTCTATGCAAACCCTCAACCGAGGCAGATGCCTACACACCAAGAACGTTTCCTAAGGCATAAAGCTTGAAACACAATACTGAGCCGAGTCTACATTACAGACACATTGGCATACTCTAAATTTTTCTAAGTGAAAAACACGCCTACCGAACACATCCTAGGTTAGTCTACAAGGGCATGCATCATGCAGATCGAACACCCTATTTGTCAGTCTCAGTATACGTACACTTATTTAAATACATGCACACTGGTTAGACCACGCAAGTATACATTTATCTAAGTACATAGACCAACTCTAGGCAGACCACATGAGCATACATTTATTAAGTTAAATACATGCAGACCACACATTCAGGTCAATACATACAAACAACATTTCCAAGTCGGTCTACAAACAAGGCATACACATGCAAAAGCTATATACAGCCAACACCGATCAGGGGTCGTAGCAATCGACACTTAGAAAAATTTTTGCACAAAAATATCTTTATTAAAAAGAGGCAATCGACCCATCGGTCGACCAGAGTTACAGAAAACAAAAAGGAAATCCTACACTACACCGACATGCCGGTCGAAAAAAATGACCAAAAGTAAAAATAAAACTAGAGGAGGGTTAGTATACCCACTATCCCCGGTAGTCGGCTCGGCAGTGGAGGTCTAACTAAGGTCTTCAGTCTCCTTTTCCTCTTCTTCCTCTTCACTCTCAGGCTGGCCGACCGCCGACACAACTTTCAGAGTCATCTGAAAATTGAGCCAGGGAGTGGTGTCGAAGTCGAAGTCCAAGTCAGGATATGCAAGGAATATGTTCTTATTACTTCCTTCTCAGCGACTGCATCATAGTGATTTTGCATGCGCTCAAACTCCTCCGACCCGAGGAACTCGTTCACCACCTCAGACAGAGAAAATGCAAGGTTTGCTTGATAAATTTGCAGTTTATCCTTTTGGTCCATTACCTAGGCCTTTAAATGCTGAGCCTTTTCCCTTTGTTGCTTGGCTTATGCGTTCTGGAACTTAGCCTCCCTTTTCAAATACTCTACCACCAACTGCAGGTGCTCGGTTTCCTTCTTCTGACGCATTGATTCAACATGGGCCTTACCAACCTAGGCCACTCGGTGCTCCACTTCAGCCTTTGCCTACTCGGCATCTTGACCCCTTTGGTCCCGCTCCTCCTTGACCTACTCAGCCCTCAAGCGGTCAGCTTCATCGACTGCCAATCGAATAGTGTCGATCTCTTCATAGTACATGCTGAGATGGGCCTTTTGTTGATCCAGAATTTGCTGCTAAACTTGAAGTTTCCACTCCAGTTCAGTTGTTGACTTGACGGCCAGCTCAGCCTTCTGCGACTGCCAAGTTATGACCGCCAACTACTCCTTAAACTTGGCCTCTTCCCTCAAGGCATAGGAGTAATTGATAAACATCTCACCGAGAGACTGTACAGATAGACCACAAGTTAGCAACATCACAAAACATCAAAAATAATACAAGTGTAACTTTGAACAAGTACTTACATAGGATGTAATGAGGAGCGACTTCAACATCCACTCAAACATGGAGCTCTCAAGCAAGTCATATAGCTCAAACAACTCCATCGTGGTACCGCTCACCACACCATTGATGACCGCTAATAGCTTCTTACAAATGGCGACTGAGACATGTTATCACTTAGTGTCCAACTTGAAAAACCCCTCCTGATCGACACCTCTGTGGTCAGCCATCTCCCCTTCGCGCCGACTAGCTTTATGACGAGATGGTAGTAGAAGATGATGAGATGGTGACAGAGGATGATGAGATGGTGGTAGAGGATGATGAGATGGAGGCAGATAATGAGATCCCGTTAGGGACACTAACTGAGGCATCAAGAAGAGGAACAGTGCAACCTCCTATTGATGAGCTTGCAACCAAGGGAATGCCTAGGTTGAAATTGGCAGACACTGGTAGGCCACACCCCGAATCATAGGCGAAGGCTCTAGGAACACACCGACGACGTTTGGCAGCCTAGCCCGAGCCCTCGTTACCCTAATGGCCTATTCAAGGGCCATCCAGACCTACCGCTCCAGCTCTGCATAATCCTCTAAAACCTCAATCCACATTGGCCCCTCAGACTGCCCCTTTGGCCCAAGGACTACAACCCCTTCCTTGTCCAGCTCAATGAAAGGGGTCGTAGTCTCACTGACCAACTTAGATGCTGCAGTGGTTGCTTGAAAGGATGAGCGGTCGGCTGCTCCATTTTCTCGATCTGCTTGGCTGCACCAGCGGTCGGTTGAGAGGAGGGCTCGATTGCCCCCGCGGGTGCCCTCTTTAATTTGGGTCTCTTTCCAAGGCATGTTATTCAACTCAGCCTCTTGGAGACCTTCAGATTGAAGGTAGGGGTCCCTTGAGAAGCCAAGCTAGCACTTGGTGCCTCTTTCCTTTTCTTCCTGACATGCTCTGAAGAAGGAGTCTCAGTCAACGTAGCCTCGTTGTTCTAATCGGTCGAGCCAGCTATCAGTTGCTCCTCAAAGTCGAAGACCTCCTTTGTCGCTCGGTCAATTCACCCATTAGCGTCTTTGGGGACAACTTACAAAGCAAAAGTGAAAGTTAGCACACCGACCGAGCCGTTAGCAAAATAAAGTACAAACTCGAAATACTCATCCTTAACTAAATTGGGGATCAAGCCGACCTCAAGAAACGTCTGGGGAACGTGTAGAACGTTCCGATGGCCCCAAGTCGAGTTAAATTTCTTCCTCACCCGCTCATAGATGATCTTTTCCCTCTCCGACGTTGTCGCCTCTAGAAGAGTACCTGCACACATACAATCAGGTGATTCCACTTAATACTGACCGGTATCAAGGTAAAAACACACAAATAAAAAGTAAAACTGCCATGAGGACCGACCATCAAGGATCAGATCTTTGAATGCCGAGGGGATGCCCTCTCCTTCACAATTCCCACCGACGAAGATTAATTTCTTTTTGTAAATCATATAGGAGGACGACAGACCATAAATATACTACCATCAGGACATCTTGTCCCTACACCGATCGTGTACCCAGCCCTTAATTTGTTGCTACTAGGCGAACTCGTACATATACACCACTTGGGCATAGGTCGGTTGTAACGACCCGTCCCGAATTCCAGGATTAGTTTAGTGATTAATCTTGATTAGTGAGGTTGAACGGTGGTTAGTAGGGCGGAATCGAATAAATTGTGCAAAATGACCGTTTTGCCCCTAGTCGTGGGCAAAATGTTGACTTTTTGTTCGGGCGGTCAAATGGACTTTGACCAATGACCGTGACGTAGTTCGGGACGTCACGAGTTCATAGACAGGTGGCACGTTCGATTCCGACATTCGTAGAGAAAGTTATGGTGTTCGGAAGTTGAGGGGTATTTTGGTAATTTGGCTTATTAGGGGCCAAATGTTGACTTTCTGACCGGGAGGTCCGATGGGCGAGGAACAAGGACCGTTACGTAGGTATCGTCGATACGAATCCAACGACAGGCGGCATGCCGAAATCGGAGATCCGACGACGAAGTTATGGTCAAGGACGTAAAACGCGATTAACCGAGACTCGGGATAAAATAATAATATAATAATAAAATCTGATTACTTTAATCCAAACCAATCTGGACCCTTGATGAGTGACACATGTCATCATCCCCTTCAATCCTTAAATCAGGGATCTATGTTGGCCATTTAGTTAATTAATTCATTAATCTCCTCAAATCCTCACCATTGGTTCTAAGCCCAGATTCAATCCTGGCCATTGATCTCATCTGCACCTTCTGATTTAAACCATCAGACTCACATTCCCTCACATTTTCATTTCTTTCAACCCGTGCACTCTCACTCCTTGTACGATCACTCCACCACCTCACAGCCCAGCCTCACACACCAGTCAGCCCCAGACGAACCCCAGCCACCTTCAGACGCCGGCCACCACCACCACGGCCGCCCTGCACGGCCGGAAACCTCCCAGACCCGAGAGGAAACCAAACAACCCGACGCTGCCCAACCGTCCAAACCACCTCACCTGGACCTGAAACAACTTCATGTTAACACCACTGGAACCTTAGGATGACTCAGACCACGACTGGGCAGCCCACGGCGGCGACACGGCGGCGGTAAGTCCAGAAACCCGTGAAGACCCGATTTACTTCCCTGCCTTGAAACGTCCGTTTTTGACGTTATGAATGTTTGTTTGTTTTTGAGACATGTCCTAGGAACCTAGACGACCATTTTGGACCATGAACCACGGCCGGAATCTCGACGAGTCGCCGGAGATGATGACCTGAGTTCTCAGCCGATTTTCCCGTCAGTTTTCAGGTAGTTTAATCCACCTAAAAATGAGTTTGGATGTCACAGAACCGTAGAGGAGGTTATGACGAGTCCATAGGATCAAACCGCATAAAAAATGGTGGTCTGGAACTCGATCTATGATCGGGTCAAGCCGCGGGTCGACGGCGACCCGGTTACAGACCCGGTTTCAGAACCCGGTTACTGTAGCATGACATCATCATTGTTGACCTGAATGTTGACCTGGTGCGTGGGGGCGCGTGAAGGGTATTTTGGGGAAACTTCCAACATGACTTTTAATCTATTCGATGTAACGGACATTTTGGAATTGGTTTCGTGTCGATCGGACACCGTCTCGATAGTGTTCGGGATGTCCGAAGGTTTTAAATTAAGTTTAAAAATAAGTAAAAATTCGGGAAAATTACGGGACTTTGATAGGATGTTAATAATGAGGTTAGTAACCCTCTAATGTGATTTGGACAGGATTGGGAGTCCCGGTGATAGTGGTGTGGCCCGGGAGGGCCGGTGGCACGCATATCGAGGCACACGGTTAAAACGGTCTGTGAGTGGACTTTGGTTTTATAAATCCTATGCATGTTTAAATGTGTTATATGGTTTATATACATGATTTCTATGATGGTATTTGTGAGCATTGATTTTGGGTATGTTGCACGTATTTCGAGGTGTTTTCCGTATTTCACGTATCGGGATTAACGGTTTATTTGTGGTTTTGCGTGTTTGTGGTTAAATAAATAATATGATAAAATGGTTTTCATATTGGAAAGATGAATTCGGGCTTGAGGCCCACTTGTTTTGGAAATCTCGGACTTGGAGTCCATTTGAGTACGTAATCGGGCTGCGGGCCCAGTTGGTTTATAAATCGGGCCGTGGGCCCAGCGGTTCATAAAGTCGGGCATGAGGCCCAGTTGGATTTAAATGATGATTTCGGGCCAGGGGAAATTCGGGCAGGGCCCATTGTGATGTTGTGAAATGAATTAATAAAAACTGTTTTCCATATACCATCTGTACACATGGATATATGATGGTCTCCTTCAGATGTCTGGGACACTGGGGAAGTCACGGTGCATTGCCTGTGAAGGGTCACCATACGGAGCAGCCGGACCGTATGATGACTCAGGAGCAGGATTGCTATGATTGACGTCTGGGACGTCAGACATCAGGGATGTCAGATATATGGACCCGGAGAGACCCCGGGCAGCACGCGTAGCTTATGAAACCGTGAGACATGACGTCAGGGACGTCTAGCATCAGGGATGCTGGTGATGGTAATGGTAAAATACGAATTAATGAAATGGCTTTCCGGGTGGATTTATGATTGTGTGATTTTAATGAATTAATGTTCATTTATGGTAGTGGGTGGTGACCCACATGGTCGTATATGTATGGTGGTGGTATTCCACGGTTTTGGGCTGAGTTCCCACACTTGGTTTTTGGTTAACGGTTTTTGGGCTAAGGCCCTAAGGGCTCGGTTGAGCAAACGTTTTGGTTACTGGTTTTTGTGGCATGCATACGTTTTTATTGGAGGGCATAAATGTCTTATAAATGTATTTGATGAACTTACTGGTTTTTGTCCACTCACAGCTTTTGGTTTTAATGCCCTTCAGGTTGATCACGGATGCGATTGCAGCAGGGACTGGGACATTGCACACCTCCTCCATCGATCCTTGCGCACTCTGGATGCCCCGTTTGGGCAGTGGCTCTTGGTCATCCCTTGTCTGACACCCCTGGTTGGACGGGAGCAGGGCACATTCCATGGTAATCCCGGGGGGATTGGGATGGGTCCTGTCATCGGTGGCCTTTCCTTGACCCTATGGAAAGAAACATACAAAAAAAGATCAAGATAATCCAAAAGTTTGGATTAATCTAATCGAGCGCCACCCCCAGACTCTGAACCATTTCCCTCAACCAGGGATGCAGGGGGAACCTGACCCCATGGGTGAACAGCTCGGTGTAGAAAAGTACAAATCCCTCTAGAAGATCACTAGGAAACTCAGTGGGTCCGACCATTCTCAATTCCAAGTCGGACGGCACCTTCCAGCCCTACCGGAACTTCTCGATGATTGCCTTTATCTTTTTACTCCTAAGCCCGTTCATAGCGAACCTAGTTGTAACGACACATCCCAAATTTCATAATTACCGGGATGATCGAGGTGAAATTATGAGTTTGCCCTTAGACGGGTAAAATATTGACTTTTGACTCGTGAGGCCGATTGCACGTTGATCGAGGTCCATTGCGTAGATTGATATGTTACGAGTACGTAGATAGGCGGCACATCAAGATCAGACATCGTGCGAGGAAGTTACGGGTGAAGAAAGGTTTTTTGAACTATTACAATTGCACGAAATACGAGGCAGTTGACTTTCTCGTTTGGTTGTGGGACCCAAAATATCTAAAGCTGGACCAGAGGATGAGTGACAAGTGTCACTCATCCTTTGATCCTTACTCTACATTCACACATCATCTCAACTCCATTTTCTCTCTTTTTCTTTCATCAAACCCAAAACCCACCCCAAAACCATTACCATCATCCCTGACCTGGTACTGACCTGAGAGAGAGGTAGAGAGTGACAGAGGGAGTGACATTGGACGGCGGAGCCATCGTAGTGGTGGCTGGAAACCCGTGAAAGCAAGGTAAGTCGTGTGGGATTAAATTGGATTTTGGACATTTTGGGTCTCATTTTAATGCCATGGACATGTTTGTTGAATCCCTGCAAGGTTGAGGAACCAAAAATGGAAGCTTGAGGATCCTGGAACCGTCCTAGAAGGAGATTCAAAGTTTGGCCGTGAATGATCATTTTTTTACATATGAGTTTTAGGTCATTTCCTCTTGCCCCGTCAACATGTCAGGCCACGTGGCTAGGTGCCATCCAGTTAGCAGCTGACATGGCAGTGCCACGTCTGACATGTCAAACCACATGGACTAGTGAGATGGTGCCACATGGCAACGTGTCAGGAGTTGTTAGGTCACGTGGTAATCCACGTCAGACATGTCAAACCACATGGACTAATGAGGCGGTGCCATGAGATTTGTCAGAGGTATCAGTGACACTTGGCAAGACACATGGCAGTGATGAGATCAGCAGGTGACGTCATCATGTGACGTTGTAGTGTTAGAGGGTGACACGTGGCACCAGTCAGTGTGTGCCACGTGGCAGGTTGTTAGATCTGTCAGAGCTGTCAGATGTCAGGCTGACGTCAGCAGTGACGTTAGCTAGGGCTGATGTCAGCGGATAACGTCAGCATTGACCAGGTGCGTGTGACGTTTAACTGGTGCATGTGGGTGCATGTGGGTGCATGGGCATGAATTTCGAGGTCAATTCAATCTTGTTTGAAAGGTTTCAATGTTTGAATAAAATGGTGGTGGTTTCAGGTCGATCGGAGATCGTTTGATAGGTCATTTGGAGGTTTTTCTCCTCAGGAAGCATGTTTGGGACCCGTTCTTAGTTCCAGGATTTTTATGGGTTTTACTTATGGGCTTATATAGGTTGATAGTGACCCTTAGGTATGATTTGGACAGGTCCGAAAGTTTTGAATACTTTGTATTAGCCTCGGATTAGCTTACGGCGCAGATTGTGAGTGTGCAACGTGGATAGTCTGTGAGTGGACATTTGCTTTATAAAAAAATGCATGCATAATGTTTTATATGTTTTAAGAACATGGTTTGAGATGCACTGACTGCATATGATTTGAATATGATCTGTGTTGATGTTCAGCATTTTCGTAGAAAATGTTATATTGCACGTATTTTGAGATTTTTGTTTTATGTGATACTTTGGGCTCTACGTACATGTAATTTTAATGATTTGAATGAGGATTTGATTATTCGTTTTGAATAATTTCACGGAGTTGTGTGAAATTGGCATTTCGGGCTTGAGACCCAGTTGGTTATTGACTTTGACTGGGAATATAGTCAAACGTGATTTTGAACAGTGATTTGAATAGTGAAATGCTTTTCGGATTTGAAAATAGTATTTCGGGCTTGTGTCCCAGTTGGTTTATGATTTTATTTAGAGTATAGTCAAATGTGAAATTGAACAATATTTTGAATAGTGAAACGGTTTTCATATTTGGAAATGATATATCTAGGTTGTGACGCAGCTTTTATTTAAGATATGATATTTCGGGCTTGTGACCTTTTTGTGGATTTACGAAATGATATTTCGAGCTTGTGACCCCGTTGGAAATAATTTTGACTCAATTTTGAGTCCTTGTGAACTGTTTTCCACACTACCATCCTCTAAGATGTGATTGTTCCCTTCAGACGTCGTAGATTCCGGAGTAGTATCCTCCAGACGTCATAGATCCTAGAGAGGTCACGATTACATTTCCTGGAGGTGAGTAGCTTCGAGGGGAGGCTCAGGCTCATGAGTGTCAGATATGGACATTACCCAAATGTCGTAGATTCTAGGAATGTCATCACTCAAACGTCGTAGATCCTGGGTGTATACTCGGACGTAGAAATCCCGAGTTGCACGCTTTGCATTGATATCGTGACTATTGTATGGATGTTGAATATTGGATATTGAGGATGGGTTGCTCATGTTTTCTTACGACTCCAAGTGTGAGTCAATGTGTACTTAAAAATTATATTTCGAGCAAAGGCCCTATCGAGATGATTGATGAGATTTGATTTAGGATGAGACTATGTGATTTGATTTTGGCTGAGATCCTACATGAGATACTTGATTTGATTTAATGAATGTTTTCACTGTTTATTGATTTGAAAAGTCATATGATTTGGTTTTAAGAAATCATATTGAGATTACTTGTTTTATTATGTATGCATGTTTTTAATTGAAGGGTATAAATGTTATTTCCGAAATTGTTTTCCAACTGTTTATTTTTGTCCACTCATAGTTTTAATGTTTTTGATACCCTTCAGGTTGATCGCGGATGCGGATTTTAGTAGAGACCGAGACATCAAAAAACGATGCATACTCTAGAAACTACTACGTACTCTGGAAACCTCGAGTAGGTTATGGTCTTATCCCTGGTCTAACATGTGATGTCAGACGAAAAAATGACACATCCCACGATAATCTAGAGGGGTTGGGATAGGTCCTATGAGTTTGGTATCAGAGCACTAGGTTGTTCTTGTGGTGTTACGCATGCGTCGGATGTGATATCTTTACGACGAAGACAACCCGTCATCAACCTAATAGTAAGGGTAAGAACAGAAAAGTTAAGTGGGAACATACCTCGGATAGGTTCTATTTGGCATTGGATTTCGTGTCTTAGTTGTGTTGGATCCTGAAGAGGGCCAAGTTTCTTGTGGACCTAGTGGCTGGAGGCCGTAGAGTTACTTGTTGATTGGATCCCAGTATGGCGACTTTTCATAGTTGTAACCGATGAATGGTCAGGGTGGATGTGTTACTTCTAGTAGTCGAGGTTGTTGATGACCCTTATTTGAGGACGAATGAACAAGTTACTAGGAAAGTGGTACTTGTGGATCGGATAATGGGTGGCCCGCATGTGTGCATGATCTCGATAGCAATAAGCTTCTTGGATTAATTTGCACGAGGTTTATGATATGTATTGTTATTGATGGACGTGGATGAGACTCTAAAGAGTTATGCGACGTCTAAGGAACGTTTCTTACGTCATATTCAACCTAGTCTTATTGAGATATGAGGGAGGCGGAGTTCCTCCGACGTGAGCAGGAGATTGGACAGTAGCTCAATATGAGTAGAGGCTTGGGATTTTGTCATGGTATGCTCATGTTTCAGTGACGATTGAGGCTGTGAGGCTTCGTCGGTTTGTGTCGAGTCTTGGGAGTAAGACTCGAGTGATAGTGTGCCACTTTAGTGGAGATGAGTTCGATGGAATCCAGCAGCGATCGGATGATTCCGGATGACACCGAGCGCGTCTAGAAGATGTTTTACCAAGGAGCTTAGACGATGGTTTCCTCTAGCTCTGAGTTCTTCGAGTGGCAGACGTACGAGTTGTAGTGATCGTTAAGCGGGATAGAGAGGATCCCGAGTGGCTCAGTCAGATTTCAGTATCCTTATTATTCAGTTGGATTACTAGAGGCACGCGGTATACCTAGGTTGGTGACAGGTCCCCTTGTAACAACCCGTCCCGAGAACCGGGATTAGTGGAGTGATTAAGGTGGGATTAGCAGGGCTAATCGGTGGTTAGTTGGTCCCGATAAGGTCATTGGCTTAGAATGACGATTTTGCCCCTAGTTTGGGCAAAAAGTTGATTTTTAGTTCGGGTGGTCAGGTGGACTTTGACCGGTGACCAGGACATAGTTTAGGATGTCACGAACCCATAGGCAGGTGGCATGCTTGATTCCGACATCCGAGGAGGAAGTTGTGATGTTCGGAAGGTTGGGGGCATAACCATAATTTGGGTAAAATAGGGGGAATAGTTGACTTTTTGTATAATCGGGTTTTGAGATGTTGACCTAGGATGGTTAGATAGATCTCGTCGTCCTGAGTTCGATGACAGGCGGCACGTATTCATCGGACTTACGAGGTGTGAGATACGGGTCTAGAAAGGTAGTGGCAAAACCGTAATTTTGAGTTAAACAGAAGGGTATTTTGGTCTTTTACACCTGGGGAATTGTGCAGAGAGAGGGGCAGGTGGACGGCTGGGATGGAGCCATTTGGTGAGAGACTGGAGTGGATGGTGACACGTGGATGGCCACCAGAGGGTTCTAGGATTGTCTAAAATAGACACGGGCACATTTTGGGTAGATTTAAACCGTGCATTTGGTTTTGGGAGGAACAGAAACAGAGAGGTGAGGCGGCGAGGTTCTTGGTCGATTCAGTGAGGGTGTGAGGTTTGGTGAATGGTGAGAGTGACAGAGAGGAGAAGAATAGCTGGTAATTGGGTTTTGGGAGTGAAATCGTGGGGGATAAGTGCTGGTGGTGAGGTCTGAATTTCAGAGAAAACAGAGAGAGTTGCGGGACAGAGGTGGTGGCTGTGCCGTGTGTTGGCTTAATTCAGGCTGAGAGAAGACTAGAATGGCTTTGTGGACTCCAGGGAGTGCGACGGTGTGCACGGCGGCGATCGACAGCAGGTAATCCCTCACCCCCGTTCAGTTACTCTGTTTTTCCGTTAAGTTCAAACCGTGAGTCGTGAGTTTAGAGGACGAGTCGAGAGGTTTGGGGAGTTGGGTGAGACTCAGTGATGTCCTAGGAGCCGTCTACGGTGGTTGCCGTGACGGGGGAACGGCTGGTTGGCCGGGATGAAGAACAGGGGATTGATCGGGTCTTCCTTCGAGTTAGGGACGATGATATAGGGGTTGTGTTGAGGCGTCTGAGTAAGGGGAATAGATTGTGGAGGATTGGACGAAGAGGATGGTGCAGAGAGGGAGGAGAATTGTGGCCGGACGGTGGAGAACAGGTCTCGCCGGTCCAGTTGCAGCGGCCGATTCAGCACAGTGCACTCGAGGTGGCGGGTGACACTGTAGCTGGCGCGTGAGGCCCACGCGCAGCCACTTTGGGCGGCGCGTGGAGGCGCGTGCGGCAGTTCTGGGGAAAATGGTCAACATGGTTTTTGATCTAGGTGTTGTGGTGAGTCTATTGGAATTAGTTTCGGGTTAATCGGACGTCGTTTGAGGTTAGTTCCGCGAGGTCGAAGGTCTGGGGTCCCGGGTAAGGTACGCTTAGATGTTCGGGAAAATTATGGGGCTTTAGTATGAGTAGCGTGAAGTAGTTAGTAACTCCGTTATGGAATTTGGACAGGTTCGGGAAAGCCGAGGAATAGCGAATGGCCGGGGACGGCGTAAATGCGCGCGTATCGAGGCGACGCTGAAATGGTCTGTGAGTGGACTTTGTCTTTTAACTCTTGATGCATGCATATATGTTTTTATATGATTTCTATGCTTGATTCTATGATGTGAGTTATGTTTGTACTGGTTTGTGGTTTTGTACGTTTTTCGAGGAAAATGACAGTTTGTACGTGTTACGAGGTTTTGATAACTATCGTGATTTGAACCTGGTTTTAATGGTTGGATTTTAAGGGAAGTAAAGGATTTTGAAAAGTATTTTCGGGCCTGAGGCCCAGTTCAAAAGGTGTTTTCAGAAATGAGATCTCGGGTTTCAGAATCGGAATTCCGGGTGACGATTCGGGATTCGATTCGGGACTTGAAGCGGATTTCGGGTTTGGGTTCGGAATGGTTATTCCGGATGCTAGCTTACGGAATGATGGTTGCGGACTCGGACCGGAAAATGAGAAGGAAATGAGTTCTGGGTCTGGATTCGGAATGACGGTTATGGATGCCGGAAGGGCATCAGACCAGTGGTTTCGGATTCGGGTTTGGATATGGAAATGGAAAATGATTTTGAATGGTTTTGGATTGGATTTGCTGGATCTGGATATTGGGTTTAAAGACCCGGATATATGTGACGGGGGACCGGCCGGATTGGGTTTAAAGACCCGGATTGAGTTTAAAGACTCGGGAGTTTAAAGACTCGGATATATTGATTTTCCCCCGTAGGCCTTGAGTTTAAAGACTCGGGAGTTTAAAGACTCAGATATGATTAAGGCCTGGATTGAGTTTAAAGACTCGGGAGTTTAAAGACTCGGATAGATCCAGCAGGTTCGATGACTACTGCGCACTCTGGGACGTTTGAGGTTGTTGAGGTGGTTGGTCTGGAACTCCCTTGTTCGACTTACGTGTCACACGGAGGTTAGGCGGTTGTTTAGCCCTCATGTCATGCGTACGTTAGACGGGAGCGGGGTTTAGCCCTTAATCCCGGGGGATTAGGGGTGGGCCCTGACACCCCTAGCTAACTTTGGACGGATTACACGAGTGTTGAGTTCAGGAGCTGATTCCATAGAGTTGGGACATGCGAGCTAGTACCCCGACCAGTACTACGTTGGTTGTAGTTTGGTGAACCAAGGCTGTTTGGTTTGGATAAGGTTTTTACCTTAAGACATTTTGGTTTTCTAGGACACACGTGACTTGTAATGATGTTCCTGATGGATTGGTGGACTACCTGTTACTCCTTTGTTGAGTATTCGAAGAACCTGTTGCATTTGGTAGTCCTGAATGTTTGTTGTCCAAGTGAGTTATGGCTTGGAGGCTAGGAGGATACGACAGGATGGTCGTTAGGGACATGAGAGACGTGTTGTGATGTCCCAATTAACTCAATGAGCTTGGAGTGAGTTTTAGGCTGTGCCGAGTTTCCCGATGTGTTATCGGAGCATTTACTTGGTTGCCACCTAGGGGAGTTTTCCTGGGTACGTAACCCATTTTGCAACCACCTTGTCGAGAGGTACCGACAGAGTTGAGATCATTGAGAGTCCAGTCATAGGATTAGTGGATCTGGGGTTAAGTTGACTTGGATTATCACTATTGGGAGCCCCAATGTTCTTTGTTGAAATTCAATGAAACTTCGAGAGTTGGGTTCGACCAGGCAGCTGGACAATGAACTGGTGCGAAGTGAGTATTCCTTACCACATGTCAGCCTAATGAACCTTTTTCATCACTTCTGGGTTTCATGGAGATGTCACCTAGGTAGAAGTCAAATTGATTATGGACCAGAATTTGAATGTGTTGAGGAGCAGAAGGTGCTTGGTGTCACCTAATGTTGATGAGTGAGTATCAGATTTGGTGGACCCGTGTTGGTGTTATGGGTCATGTTACGTTGGTTGAGATAGCTAATGTGGATCCTCGGTGGATCGAGGTGGTTATGGATCGAGATGAGTGCAAATTGAGGTGGTTGTGGATCGAGACGGTCGAGGATCGAGTTGGTCGATGATCAAGTTGGTTGTGAATCGAGACGGTTGTGGATCAAGATGATTGTGAATTGAGACGGTTGTGGATTGAGTTGGTTGTAGGTCGAGAGAGTTTTGGATTAGTGTCAATCAAGCATGGTAACCGAGATCTGGAGTCTCTCAGATTGGTTTGAAAGGATTGTTGGATTAGAGGTTTACAGCATACTACGTGATCTAACCCTTTTGCATCATTAGGATGGTTGTCGAGGTAGGTAACCTTCAGGATTTTTCATTCAGGAATGATACATCTTGGTAGACGTAAGTTAGTTGACCTTTGGAGTTAACCAAGAAATGAGATTGGTTAGTGAATTAGACGGTGGTTTTGGGAGTTCTCTAAGAGTACATGTTGGATAAGTCTCAAGTGTGGTCGGGTGACCAGGAGAAATCCGAGAAGATTTGAGTTAGTATGCAATTTTTTCGGGTCTAGGATCGGATAGACATGGTCTAGTGTTAGGCCACGACTAGCATGGCAGCCAGATGATGATCAAATTGGATCCGCGATTGACATGGTCTAATGAATGGATTGGAACCGAGATTTTTGTGTGTAGACTTGATTGTGGATATTTGTACGTGTTCGGATGGTGCGTGTGCAGTCCCTGGACGTAACTTGGATGGTGCGTGAGTGTCATCCTTGAGCAGGCTTATGAGTAGTGCCTATATGCTTGTTGTGATATGTGTACACCTGTGAGTAGTACACGTTTCACTGCGTGATTGTTGAGTGTTGATCATTCTGATTGATGTGGTACGACCATCAGATTAAGTTCAAGATGGGCGCGATGGTAATCAAATTGGATCCGATGTTGAAAAATCGTTGAGAATGAGGATCAGGCATCGAATATTGTGTGCTAGTGTAGAGTGGCTTTAAAGGGTTCAGTTATTGTGCGACCATGGAGCTCAGAGCCATAGTTGTGGGCCAGGGAAACCCCAACGTTTTTGTTTGTGCTTATTCCTGCTAAAGAAAGTATTCGATGGGGTCATGATACACTCAGGATGAGTGAGATGCTAGTTTGAGACTTGAGAGGAGTCAGGACCACAACATTAGTCGTTGAGTGATACGCTGTACCCTGATAGGACTCTAGAGCTAGTCGAGCATTTCGATAGTGACTGGAGCAGATGTAGTGAAGGCGTGAGGTACCGACTGAGATCGTCGAGTGAGACATAGAACTTGTGACGCTCAGTAAGAGTAGGATTGTGAGCTTCGATTCTGAGTACACCTACGTGAGTGACAGGTGAGATCCACGAGTGCCAATGTCTCATTCGATATTTGAGAATCGAGCTTGGGATTTCCGGTGATGGTTTGGTCACACGCATGTCTCGGATATGGTCATGGAGATTGAGCTGAGTTTCAGCATTAACTATTGGATTGTAGTTGACGTCGGATGACGTTTAATCATAGTTTTCATACTGTGGATAGATGTTGGACGTGTACGTAGACATGTGGGAGCCTCAAGTTGGTTGGATTTCTGGATTTTTTATATGAGTAGATTTGAATTTCAAGGATGAAATTCTTTAAAAGGAGTGGATTGTAATGTCTCGTCCTGAATTTCGTAATTAACGAGCTTTAATTAAAGATTAATCAAGGATTAGTCGGGAACTAATCAAGGATTACCAGGATGATCGAGGTGAAATTACGATTTTACCTCTAGACGGGTAAATTGTTGACTTTCAACCTAAGAGGTCAATTGTACGTGAACCGAGATTCATTACGTAGATCGATACGTTACGAGTACGTAGACAGGTGGCATGTCAAGATCGGACATCGTACGAGAAAGTTACGGGTCAAGGAAGATTTTTCAAACTATTATGATTGCACAAAATACGAGACATTTGACTATGTCGCTTGGTTATGGGACTCTAAATATCTAAAGCTAGACAAGGGGATGTGTGACCCATTGATCCTTATCCTACATTCATGCATCATCACACCTCCATTTTCTCTCTTTTCACTCATCTAACCTGAAACCCACCCCAAAACCATTACCATCTTCCCCTCACCTGGTACTGACCTGAGAGAGAGGCAAAGAGTGAATGAGGGAGGCCGTGAGAGACGCTGGATGGCGGGGATGTGGTAGTGGTGGCTGGAAACCCGTGAAAGCAAGGTAAGTCGAGTGGGTTTAAATTGGATTTTGTATTTTGGCCGTTTGGGTCTCGTTCTAATGCCATGAACGTGTTTGTTGAGTCTCTGCAAGGCTGAGGAACCAAAAATGGAAGGCTGAGGATGTTGGAACCGCCCTGGAAGGAGATTCAAAGTTTGGCCATGAAAGATTATTTTTTTATAGGTGAGTTTCATGTCATTTTTTCTTGTTTTGGGGTTAGGGATCTCTTCCTGGGAGGAATATGATCACATTGGTCGAAAAAAACGGTGGTTTTTGGTGGTCGTACGGCTGAGATACGGTTGGGTCATGATCGCGGGTAGAACGACCGTTACAGTGACCAAGGTCGACCCGACTGAGGGTTGAAGATGATGACGTGGCATGACACGACATCATGTCAGGCCACGTGGCCAACTAAAAGATGACACGTGGCCAGGTGTTAGTCTAGCCAGTAGCTGACGTGGTAGTGCCACATCGGACATGTCAAACCACGTGGACTAGTGAGGTGGTGCCACATGGCAACGTGTTAGGAGTTTTCAGGTGACGTGTCAGATGACGTGGCAGTCCATGTCAGACATGTTAGACCACATGGACCAGTGAGGTGGTGCCACGTGGCAATGTGTCAGAGATTTGTTAGAGGTGTCAGTGACACGTGGCATGACACATGGTAATGATGATGTCATCATGTGACGTGACAGTGTTAGATGGTGACACGTGGCACCAGTCAGGTTATGATTTGGACAGGTTCGGGCCAGGCAGGCTTAATGACATAAAAAAGAGCCCACGGGCTTTTATCGGGCCGGGTTTATATCGGGCTTTTCGGGTCGGGCCTATTAAGCCCACTTGGATCGGGCTTACGTGGGCTTTTGCAATAAATTATGTCTCAAATTTTAAAATTACAAAAAAATATTAATAATGAAAAAAAAATACACAAGGGTGCAAAAATGTGGCCTCGTTAAAATAAAATACTCAAGAGTCCAAAAACTTTGGGCTTATTAAGTAGGTGGAGGAGTGGTTAGAGTTTGTATTGGGTATTGGGTATTGAGTATTGGGTATTGGACTTTTTAAAATAAATTAGGTGGACTTGGGGCTGGGTATTGGGTTTGGGTTGAAATATTAGTATTAAGAATGGGTTGAGTATTAATTTTTAAATAATAAATATTTTATATTTTCGGGCTTATGGGCCGGGTTTATTACGGGCGGGTCGGGCTGGGCTTATCGGGCTTTATCGGGCTCTGGCCTATCAGGCCTATCAGGTTTGAACACCATAAGCCCAAGCCCAGCCCGCTAATTCTTGGGTCGGGCTAGCCCACGGCCCATAATGGGTCGGACCGGGCTTTTGTCCATCAGATTTATCGGGCTCCCATAAGTCCATGGATTTTTGGGCCAAATAGTGAAGACTAGGTGAGATTCACAGCAGACAACAGAAAGTGGGTCATAATGATTGGAGTCCTGAGCCCTGACAAATTTGAAGCATTAGTCGTGTTTATACAATGACCAGAATTCAATTTTCACTCTCCAGAAAGTTAGGTTAGAAAAAATGGTGAAGCTGTTCAAGTCACGGAATAATAGTGAATCCGTGACATCAAAAGTGCAGTTAAAAGATAGTAATGGAAAAAAATAATAATAAAAGCTTTGTTTTGGCGATTGTTTTGTTTAGCGTGAAAGTTGAATACCAAAAAGGGTGATCTTCAAGGATTACTAAAGTCGCGCTTTTGCGAGTAAGCTCATTTTGGTTGATGGGTTTTGATTGATTTCCTAGAAAAGTGAGTGAGAAAGTGAAGTAAACTGATAACGTTATTATGTGAATGGTGTTAGTTTGATTACATGCCCTGTTCTGAATTCTGGAGAGAGTTCCATGTGGGGAGCAAAGCAGATTAGATCAGAAGAGTCAACAGAATTAAAATCTTTGAAACAAAACTCATCATATCTGCCATTAAGCCCTTTACCATTTTTCTGAAACCTCGTCATATCAGCAACCAGCAACCGAAAGTTTCCAACTTTTAGTTTCTCTATATGGAAATGGGTAAGAAGTGTTCATGGTGTTTTGCGGTTTTAGTTTCTTCCTTGGGTTTCATTTTCTTTGTAAGCTGCTTTGAGTTGTTCCCTTTCCTTCTTATAATTTCAGTCTTGATTCTTCCAACTGTTTTTCTCCTCAACAACACACAGAAAAACTTGGGGTTCAATCAGAAACCAGCTGGGAATCTTCTCTTTGCCCAACAAAATCTGCTTGGTGAAGAGGATCAAGCTCTGGAAACTACCCAGAAAAGTGATGAAAAAGGTAAAAATTGTGGCTACCAAGTTGAGCTTTTGGATGCTACATCAGAAAGTGATGAATCTAATTTGGTACCAAGTGAGAACATTGAGCTCAATTTTAGTAGTGGTGACAATGCGGATGAAAAAGTTGAAATTTTTTATTGTTCATCAGTCTCAGTCTCTGATGATGATGATGATGATGATGACGATGAAGAAAGCCTCATTGAAATCAAGCTACCAAGCAGTGAGGAAGAGCCAAAGCCAAAGCTGCAGGAAAATTTTGCGGACTCCATTCTCGGGCAACAAGCAGGTGTCGGAGAGATGATGATAGCAGAGATGAATGAGATGAGTGAAGAAGAAAATCTGATTGAGATTGACATTTCCATGGGGTCTATCAAGTGTCCAAGGTTTGAGATTGAAGCATGATTTTGCATATATTTCAAGAGGTCAAATTTTGATTTGAGTTCGTTTGCAGGCATAGAGTGACATTAATTAGGTAGCTAGGATATAGGCAGAAGTTCAGTATCTGAATTCTTTCCCTTACCAAATAACTGTTTTTTATATATTTTGAAATCTTGGCATTATTATGACATTGACAAGGGAAAGGGCTTGGTATACTGTGTTTTCTCTTCCTTATAGACTCTTCAATCGATCACCATTCTTCATCATCTCTTTTCCCAAAGGCACAGATATTTTTTTCAGGCATAAGAACAGTAACGGTAACTTTTGGCCTTTTGGGTATAACCAAATACCGCCGCGATCTGGTTTTTAGAAGTAAAAGTAGAAGTATAAAACTGATTTTTCTTACCTAATTAGATAGCCTATTTATAAGCGTAGGGTTATTTGGAGATCATACCTAAGTTCCCTTACCGCCAAATAAGTTACGGTTCGTTTATAACCTACCCACTTGGATGTTCATCAATCAATGATGGTTGTTGTTGAAGCAGAAATCGAACCCGCCGCGAAAAGTTCTCACAATTCCTGCAAACAGCAAACAATTAGCTATCGTTGTCTCGATCGATTTACCCGGGGGGTTGTTCGACCAAGAACACTCCGATGCCTAAGTTAGCTTTGAGAGAGGAAAAGGATATACTTCGAAGCGAAGAATCAACTTAACTTGGAAATGAAATGTGCCTTGCTATTTATAGGGGTGAATGAAATGTTCAATTTCCATAGTTTCGATGTGGGACAAATGCTCATCAATTTACCTCTTATATAGGGGTGAGTGAGATGTTCAATTTCCATAGTTTCGATGTGGGACAAATGCTCATCAATTTACCTCTTATATAGGGGTGAGTGAGATGTTCAATTTCCATAGTTTCGATGTGGGACAAATGCTCATCAATTTGCATGCTAACACGTGTTATACAAATCGAGGGTGGAGAGGCTTCCACATGTCATTCTGGTTTGGGCCATGTCCGGTACTTGTGCTTACAAGTATTATTGCCAAGGGCAATTTGGTCATTTTGAGAATTATGGGCCACGTGGCAGCTCCACATTTTTCCGGTGATTTTGGGTTCCACAAATGCCCCCACATCGATTCGGTATTCAGGGAATCCGGAGGGATGTACATTGTTTGGAGTCTTATATTACCGGGTTACCAGTTACCGTTGGGTTCAAGAATCGATTCAGTGTTTATTTGACGATTTTGCCCCTAGTTATAAAGGTAAAAAGTCCATTTTTAGTTTTAGAATTACTATTCTGGGTTTAGTGGTGTGAATCGGACATAATGTGCAAAATGACCATTTTACCCCCAAGCATGGGCAAAATGTTGTCTTTTGAACCGGGGGGTCCAAAGGACGAGGGCCAGAGACCGTTACGTAGGTCGAGTTGATACGAATCCATAGACAGGTGGCATGCCGAAATCGGAGATCGGATGCGAAGGTTATGTGTCTACGAAGGCGAGGGGCATTTTCGTAATTTTGGAAGCGAAGGGCAAAACGGTCTTTTTGAGACAAGCGAACGGTGGACGCTGACTCATGCTACCTACCAATGATTCTTGCTGCTTTGTCTAGACAACATGGAGGAAATCAAGGATTTTAGGGACCCTAAACCCTTAATTAGGGAAAACTCAATCATTTTGTCCAAACCTTGATTTTGTTAAATAGCAGAGCAATTCGATTGTGAGAATGAGATATTAGAGAGTCTGAATTGGAGCAAAACAAACACAAAGGACAGAGGGTCGCTGGTTTTGCAGATTTTCGAAATTTTGGAAATTTGTGGTAAAAATTCGAATTCGAATTCGTGAGTCTTGAGGATCAAAATTGAGGCTGGATTAAGTCTCCTGGGACTAATTCGAACCGATCCAAATCAAAAACGGGGAGGATTGAGGCCGTATCGAGCAAGAACAGAAGCTTCAAAATCCTCGAAAAATCGAGCTTGAGTTCTACTAGCTGGAGGTAAGGATTTATCAAATTGATCTTGTAAAATCGTTCCTTATACTCTCACGATGTCACGTCGTGGACGGAGTTTGGCCGAACAGTCGACGGGGACTTGGTGGTGACTGAGTGCACTTGCGGACGTGACTAGTGAGCATCGGTAGGCAGGATCACACCTACTGTGACTCTTGCTAGTACCACATACATGCTCGCCATGCGTCAAGATGCCGAGAGACCTAGCAAATTTGTCCTGTGGGAGCGTGGCGGTTTTCGTGGCCTAAGTCCATTCCGAGGGAAAGATATGGATTTTGAGAAGCCTGAAGACCTCATGGAGTGGAAGGCTTGCAATCAAAATTCCTTTTCAAGCGATGTTCTCGTGGAACTTGGCGACAGATGTTCTTCTAGAGTTTCGGGACATGAGCCGGCTACTCTCTCCATGAATGGCGAGAAGCTTTCAGACATCCCAAATAAGGAGTGGTTGTGCGTTCCACTGTGCTTGAAGGAGACCGTTGTTCAGAAGAAGGACAATAAACAAGGACTTACTGGTTCTTGGGAGAAAAAACCATGTCGAGCAACTTCTTTCCTAACCCATAAGCATACCGAGCAACTTCTTTCCTAACCTTTCCGTTCTGGCCCTACGAATGTGCCATCTTGATGCGAAGGGCATGCAGAAATGGAAAGTTATGTTGTTGATGTGAGATTGCGATAACTAAGATAACTTGAGGTCTCAATTTCACATCGGAAGCCAAAATGGGCGAGTTGGAGATGAGCCGTGCAGAGAGGATGCTGATAGAAAATGAGCGAGATATCACTCGAGATGAGCTCTCCCTGCTGCACAGAAATTTGCAGGACTCAGAAGGCTTTGATGCTTCGATGACGAAGGCTTGAATGCTTCGCAGGGCGAAGGCTTGGATGCTTCGATAACGAAGGCTTAGGTGCTTCGCATGGCGAAGGCTTAGATGCTTCGCAGGGCGAAGGCTTGAATGCTTCGATGACGAAGGCTTGGATGCTTCGCATGGCGAAGGCTTAGATGCTTCGCAAGGCGAAAACTCAGATGCTTTGATGACGAAGGCTTGGATGCTTCGATCATGAAGGCTTTTTACACTAGAGAGAATAAGCTTTGAAAATTGTACATGGTGAACAAATCAATTTGTTAATCTCATTTCATTGATACTTGAATTCAGAAGGCAACTTGAAAAGCAAAATTGAAAAGCTCCATAGAGTTTTATGTCTTTCTAATGTTGACTTGCGTCTAGTTGATGCGGATCACCTTTGACGCTGGCTCGTTTGACTCTTTGTTCTCCATGTGTTTTACAGTCTTGTTTTTTATGTAGTCTGTACAATGCCCCTCCCTCAGGAGATTTCGGAGATATCTTTCGAAAGATATACATGTGCTGATATTGTGCTCATAACATTCATGATAGGCGCACCATTTGGTTTTATCAGCATTCTCTTGATTGCCTTTGACTGGCTCTGGCCTCTTAAGCCATGGCTTGTTCTTAATTTCATTGTGGATCTGATGGGCTGGTAAAGATAGCTGCAAGTTAGGCTTCCCCATAACTGGCGTTTGGGAGTGTTGCCTTGCCTTTCGCTTGTTGAGCTTTCCAGTTGCAGACTTTCCATGGGGTTCATCCTCATCGGAGGCCTTTTCGCTAGTCCCAGCATGGCCATGAGTATGAGCGGCGCGCTTCTCGTCCTCCCAACTTGCATGTCGCTCTGCTAGCGAAAGTATTTCGGAAAGACTTCGCGCATTGCTCATGACGATGTCCCCGTAAAGCTGGCTGTCTCGAGGGAGTCCTTGCTTGAATGCCATTGCCGCAACAAAGTCATTACAGCCGATAATGCGAGATTTCTCCTCACAAAATCTCCGTATGTATTGTCGCAGAGTGTCTTTTGCTCTCTTTCGGACAGAGAAAAGATGGTCGTCTTTCACCTCGATTGTCCGAAGTTGTGCGTATTCCTTCACATATGTCAAAGCCAACTCTTCGAAGGACTCAATCGACCTCGGGGGGAGATGATTGAACCAAGTCATGGCTTGGCCTTGAAGGGAAGCTTGAAAAACTTTGCACATGAGCGCATCGTTAGACCTGTGGGGGATCATGACTCCTCGAAAATGATCTATGTGTTTTACTGGGTCGGAGGATCCTTTGAATGGAGTGAAGTTTGGTATTGCGAACCTCTGGGGGAATGGCTCCTCCTCAATATCCCTTATGAAGGGCGTAGAGAGCTGTATTTGGCGACGTAGATCGTCTTCTAGATCGCCACCCTGTTGAGCACGAAGGTGCATGTCCAACATTTTTTGAACATCATTAGCCCGCAATGCTCCTTGCTGAGCCGATGAGTCCTCTTTTGCTAATTGTTGAGAAACTCCTTGAGCTTCTCCCCTTTTACTGTCGTGGACAGATCGTTTTGGGTTTTTGTTTTGAGCTCGAAGTTGCCCCCTGCCCCCACGTGAGTGCTGTGAATGCTCTGCCCATAAAGTTGCCTCAGTCCGACCTCCTAGCCGTTCACGTACTAACGGCTTTAGGCGTTGTGGGATTTTTGCTTTGATGAGCGTGACTTTCTTCTCCAGAGTTTCCCAGCGAAGTATCTTGTGACATTGTTTGGCAGCGGGCCTGCTCTTTCCTAGGTCGTCCCTGGGCATTCTCTTGTCGGCCACGTGACGTGGATCGTCCGTCCCGCTCCTGGATTGGTCTCCCTGCTAGGAGTTGCTGCAAGAGCTCTGACTGAAGTTGGATTTGTTTGCTTAACCCTTCAACTTGCTGCGCCAGATTGTCTTGGGGAGGTTGGTGACGACTTCTCCCTAAGATGTCATGACATCCGTCCAGAAAGTCCTTTAGGACCATGTTTGTTGTGGGTCGATCATGTCGTGATGCATTTCCCATCAACCTCTCATTCGCTTGTTTTAAAGTCGAAGTTCCTTCCCCTAGCGCGGGTACTTGGTTAGCTGGAGATGGGAATGCTCCAAAACTGAAGGTTGGCCTCCCTTCGAGTGTCTCAAGGGGCGCTTCCATAGACACGCGCCTGGGTTGAGCTGGGCGCTTCTCCGGAGTTTCTATGTGAGCTTCATTCCTCGTCTGAGCTGTTGAGGCAGAAATACCTTCTCCGGCTGACTGAGCGGATCGACGAGCCTTAGCCATGCCGATTCGAAGAATTTTGAATTTGGAAAGCTGTTGATGGGTAATTTGAACAACGTTCAGAATCTTCGAACAATGTCGATGAACGACGAACGAAGAGAGATGAACGATGAACAATGTTCAAAATCTTCGAACAATGTCGATGAACGACGAACGAAGAAAGATGAACGATGAACGAATTCTTGATGAGTGATGAACAACGTTCAAAATCTTCGAACAATGTCGATAAACGACGAACGAAGAAAGATGAACGATGAACAAATTGTTGATGAGTGATGAACAACGTTCAAAATCTTCGAACAATGTCGATAAACGACGAACGAAGAAAGATGAACGATGAACAAATTCCTGATGAGTGATGAACAACGTTCAAAATCTTCGAACAATGTCGATGAACGACGAACGAAGAAAGATGAACGATGAACAAATGAGAGAGCTTCTTCTGAGTATAACTCAATAGCTCTCAATGAAAGCACCAATTGTTGAAGCAGAAATCGAACCCGCCGCGAAAAGTTCTCACAATTCCTGCAAACAGCAAACAATTAGCTATCGTTGTCTCGATCGATTTACCCGGGGGGTTGTTCGACCAAGAACACTCCGATGCCTAAGTTAGCTTTGAGAGAGGAAAAGGATATACTTCGAAGCGAAGAATCAACTTAACTTGGAAATGAAATGTGCCTTGCTATTTATAGGGGTGAATGAAATGTTCAATTTCCATAGTTTCGATGTGGGACAAATGCTCATCAATTTACCTCTTATATAGGGGTGAGTGAGATGTTCAATTTCCATAGTTTCGATGTGGGACAAATGCTCATCAATTTACCTCTTATATAGGGGTGAGTGAGATGTTCAATTTCCATAGTTTCGATGTGGGACAAATGCTCATCAATTTGCATGCTAACACGTGTTATACAAATCGAGGGTGGAGAGGCTTCCACATGTCATTCTGGTTTGGGCCATGTCCGGTACTTGTGCTTACAAGTATTATTGCCAAGGGCAATTTGGTCATTTTGAGAATTATGGGCCACGTGGCAGCTCCACATTTTTTCGGTGATTTTGGGTTCCACAGTTGTCTACTTATAACTTTGCATAGAAAATTTACTTGCTCGGTTTGGGTTGATGCTAAGTTCTTGGTGGTTGGACTGTGCAGTCCTGAGAAAGTTCTTCTTCACCCTGATAGAGGTGAGAGGAGGAGAGTGTTGGTCCTCTACTGATGTGTCGCGGCTACTTGTGCATGCAGTAAGAATTGGTCAAGTCGTCCTTCCTGGATGAGCTACTCAACAATGTCTTTGAATGCAATGCATTCCTCAATTGTGTAACCGTTATAAAAAATTTCAAGTCATCACCATCTTCAATACTCAAGTGTTTAGTTTTTACACTTGAAATAGGAACATAATACTTGCTCAAGCTTGTATTTGTTTTAATCGACCTTGCGAATTTTCACTACATGAATTCCAATGTAATATTAGGTGAAACTACTGTGCCTTTTGATACTCCATATTCATACTCTTCTCAAGCCATTCCCTATTGTAGCATACCAGTATTGGAACAATACCGTCCAGTCCCGAATAAACACATTATTTAGAATTGTTCTAAATTTCAAGTCACACTTTTATCAAGTATTCTATAAATACCACAAACCAGTAGCAATTATGCCATATATTGTAATTATGTCATACAACTATGCAACTAGTAGTACGAAATCTATAATTATATAACCCAATTCCTCACATATATAAACTAAGATTGATTCCTTTTTCTTTTTATTTCAGTAAAGATGGTAAATTTAAACTTGGTAAATTATAGTTGTACTCCCTCATAGCCTTTTTAAAAAAAATTTGGATCATAACTTCACTAAATTGACAATTAAGCAAGGTAGAAGCATGCACACAACTTCATAAGGGCCCTCCAAACAACAAAATTCACTAAGCTTCAATTTTTGCAGTTCCAACCAAGAAACAGTATACTCGTCCACACTATCTTATATTCCATAACCATCTTTGTTTTGAAATTCGCAGTCCTATTCTTTGCGTAATCTAGTCCTTTTAAGCATCTGTGTAGTTGAACAATAACTTGTTCAGATATTGTGGAAAATACATAATTGCAATACTATTCGATCATCTGATTTTCCACATCAGTTGACAAACTTCAAATCATTATGTCAAGCTCAAAATAGGAACTTTTACATTTCAAAGGATGACAATGTTATCAAATGCACTTCGAATTAGTTGCAAGGATAGAGATAAAGTTAGCTTCAATCATTTTTTGTCTTAAACCATGCATGAACAAAAGTGATCTCAGGTTAACAAATTATTTATCGTGCATTAAAACAAATATCTACATAAAGGAAACAAGAGTTCAGAGCACACAAAAATAGGGGAAGGTAAGATGAATAGCTCTAGGGGCAGAATTTATGAAACTTATGGAACATATATACAACATGAGGAACCACTAATAGATTGCATTAATTCATAAATCAAGATATCGAAGGTGATGAGTGTTCATACCCAAACTAGTCGGCCTAATTAGGGTCCAAACTGACTTGCCCCATATCCGGTCGGCCAGTCCCCAGGCAAGCCTCAGATCATGCCAACAAGCCCAGGGCGACCTAAGAAGAACAGATTTGGTCAGCCGGGCTCACTGACAAGTCATAAATGCTGTCCAGGACTACCACAAGACACCTGGCAGCTCTTAAAGACAGCAGCATTTATCCCACATTGACAAACACCAACAAACACATTCAATGCTACTATAAATACAAGGGCATCTCTCTCCAAAAGGTAATGACAATCTTGCCCTCATGCTACTTAAATTGCTACAGTAATCTTCCCGCTTAAACTAACTTAAGCATCGAAAACTGTTAGGCTAGCACCACACTGGTGTCCCTTTGCATTCACCATCTTCCTGTGCAAGTCACAATATCCCGAGAGGAGTAACGAAGGAGATCAGCGAGGCAAGACTAAGTTGATCATTTCTTGCATCAACAGATTGGCGTCGTCTGTGGGAATCTGAAAAGACAGCCCACGCTCTCATCCACCAGATCAGCCGTCCCGAATTCTGTCCAGTACCATGTCGGACAAACGAGACGAATGAGAGCTCAATCACACCCCTTTTCCTCGAGGGAACACAACCGGAAGCGTCCCTGATGCCTACCGGCAGACACTAGGCGACTTGATGCGCGAAGTGGCCGAGCTGAAGGCCCACAATGCAAAAATCGACAGGAAGAACCAACTTCTGACGGAGCAATATGCAAGCACACTTGTCCTTGCGAGGATGTCCCAACAAGAAGGCCAACCAGGAAAAGAACTGGCCGATCAATGTCTGGCCGAGCACCGTCAGGCCGATAGGCCACGTGCTGCGCACATTGTGCTCGAGAGGTCGTCATCAGACCAACCAAGAAGGCAACAAAAAGGCCGAACCCCCGCCTCTTCTGGACGACTCCTCATCCAGCCAACCAAGGTAGGACCCTCAGGGACCAAGGTCTACAGAGATGCCCGGCAGTTACTGGAAGAACGCCAAGTCGTGCAGCTAGGCTCACCTATGAAACTTCGGACAGGAAGACTTCAGAGCCGCGACACACCAGTTCAAACGACCGTCAGGTCGCCGTCGGCAACTCGGACCACGGGGCAAACAACAGGGGTTGCTAGACAGTCCGGAAGGGCGAGACCCACCCACGGGAGCACCATTATGCGGACGAGACAGACTCAACAGCAGGCACCCATTCCCATGGCTGAGAAACAAAAGTCCGCCAGGACAGGAGCCGAAGGCCAACCGAAACCACCACCAATCTGCCTACCAATCAGACCGCAGAGATTGAATGTAACGACCTGTCCCGAATTCTAGGATTAGATTAGTGACTAATCATAATTAGTGAGGTTAATCGGTGATTAGTTGGGCGAAATCGGACGAACGATGCAAAATGACCGTTTTGCCCCTCGTTGTGGGTAAAACGTTGACTTTTTATTCTGGCGGTCAAATGGACTTTAATCGATGACCGTGACATAGTTTAGGACGTCACGAGTTAATAGACAGGTGGCACGTTCAATTCCGACATTCGAGAAAAAAGTTATGACGTTTGGAAGTTTAAGGGCAATTTGGTAATTTTGGTTAAAATAGGCAAATAGGTTACTTTTGAACCGGGAGGTCCGATGGACGAGGGCCGAGGACCGTTATGTAGATCAGGACGATACGAATCCGTAGACAGGCGGCACATCCAATTCGGATGTTCGACAACGAAGTTACAGTTCACGAAAGTTTAAGGGAACTATTGCACGTTTTACGAGACGTATGTCATTTGGCAGTTAGTGGGCCCAGATATTTTAAGGAGGCCCAATGGATGAGTGACAAGTGCCACCCATCCACTGGACATCATTTTACATTCATGCATATCCTCCCTTCACTTTTTATCGATCATTCTTCTTCATTTCCCAACAAACCCAATCTCCCAGCCAACCCCAAAATCCGAACCCCATTTGACCATGCCTATGAGGCCCTGAGTGAGAGACAGAGTGAAGATAGGACTGTGGACGGTGGCAGGAGCTGGCTGGGCCACCGTGCACGGCGGTGAAGGCCAAGAGGAAACCGATTGCACGGTTAGACCCATTTTCCTCTTTAATTCGATTTTGACATTATGACCTGTTTTGGATGATTAGGTTGAGGTTATTATGTTGCTAGGGGGATTTTAGGAAGCTTTTAAGGGCGGTTCACGGCTGAGGAGGCCGTGAGGGTGGTCGGGAAAGACATGGTCGTGAGGCCCTTTGAACATGAATAGGATTTAGGGCGTTCTAATTAGTTTTGAGGATTGGAAATGATAGAAAACAAGGAAATAGGAAGAATGGAATCGAAAAGGGAGAAAATAGGCAAAAAAAATTGGGGAGAAATAGCACCGGACCGGTCACGCCGGTCCAGTTTCAGAAGGAGGACCGAACGGGCCGATTCGAACCGGCCAGAGCTTGAAAACAGTGCTACAGTACCCCGCGCGTGGGCTCACACGCAGGGGCTTCCTAGGGCGCGTGTGGTGAGTGACAATTTGAGGATGTTTTCAACACGTGAAATCTTCTATTCGATGTAACGAACATTTTGGGACTGATTTCGTGTCGGTCGGACACCGTTTCGATAATGTTCAGGGCATCGGAAGGTTTAGGATCGTAATTAAAAATAGTTAAAAATTCCGGAAAATTACGGGGCTTTAGTGGGATGTTATTTAAGTAGTTAGTAACCTTCTATTACGATTTGGACAGGTTTGGGAGTCTCGGTGACGGTGATTGGCTCGGGAGAGCCATATGGCATGCAAATCGAGGCGGCAACTCGGACGGCCATGAGTGCATTTGGTTGTGGTTACGTATAGGCACGTATTTCAAGGTTTCGGCCTTATACAGCGCCTATACGGGTCTGTATTTCTATGATGGTCTAAATGAAATGGTTTTGGATTTCCAAAAGGATAAACTCAGGTATGAGACCCATTTGGTTTTGTCTCGGGCATATGACCCTATTGATGTCCTACGGGTCTAAATCGTGGTTGCGGCTAGTGCTATGTGCACGGCGACAAACGATACGATGCTCGCCTCCGGACTAGGATATGTTCCTTTCGGAGAGGTCACGATGCACGATCTGTGGTCGGGCAGCCGATGGAGGCTCGACTTCAGAGTGCTGAAGATTTAGGATATCGATCGGTGATGAGTGCAGCATGATCTTGTGGTGGTCGCGTCAGTTGATTCGTTCACGGCGACATACCAGGATTGAGGGCGGTCCTGGATGGATGGTTGCACGCATCACTACGATCGGAGTCGTGACTGACCCTTAGATATCGGGCATAATGCCTAGCTGATGTCATATGTTCGGGCACGAGACCCAATTGTTTTACATTGATGATTTCGGGTCAGCGACCCTAGATGAATTTCCAAGTTCATGGCGGTTTATGGGAACCGGTATGAACCCTGGAAAGGTTACTGTGGTACATGACGGTTTATGGGAACTGGGCATGGAGGATGTTATATATATATATATATATGAATGGCATGGATATTATCGATCATGACGGTTCAGGGGGACCGGGCATAAATGTGTATGTTATATGTATATATATGTTCAAATACCTTTATGTACTTCTATTATCTCCTCTGGGGAGGGTCGTTGGCCTGGGTGGACCCCGGAGTAGTCACGGAGCACCGACTGAGTGGTGTCGTCCCCCAGTTGGGTTCCTTACTCTCAGGAAGACAAGGATCGTAACCTCAGGATGGGTCATTGGTCTACGGACATTGACCTCGGACTCTGAGAGACTTGGGTTTGAGACCCCGGGTAGCTTTGGAAACTGTGACAATATTGGTTGTGTGAATTATATGTATATATGATATATGCTATATGAGATATGAAATATGATGTGTGATGGATATAGGTTTTGGGCAGTGGCCCGTGTACGTGGTTTCATTATGGTTTTAGGCTGAGTCCCACATGGATTTGGACAGTGGCCCGTACGGTTGATTCTTTATGATTCTTTCATTATGTTTTTGGGCTTCGTTCCCACATATGATTCATTTGGTTAAATGGTTTTCGAATGCATGCATGCTTTTTAGTGAAGGGTACAAATGTCTTTCTCGTTAAAATGTTTTTATAAACTCCTTGTTTTGTCCACTCACAGCTTTTAATGTTTTGACTGCCCTTCAGGTTGACATCGGATGTGGACTGTAGCAGAGACCGAGATATCGCATACCTCCTCCAGATCCTTGCGTACTCTGATAGCCCGAGAGGGTAAAGGTTGGAAATATCCCTTGTCTGACACTTTGTGTCAGACGGGAGCAGGGTCATCCCGCATTAATCCCAGGGGGATTGGGATGGGTCCTATCATCGAAGCCCTCTTGAGAAGGGTACATGCCCTAGAGGCAAAAGAAGATAGGAGCAAGGCGTTAGCCTTGAAGAAAGCCAACCCTGGCCCTTTCTCAGAAAGACTCCTCCGCTCTCGACACAGAACTTGGGTCAAGCCCCTGAAGATCGCCTTGTACATGGGGAAAGGAGACCCCAACACCCACTGGAACAATTACACCTCTGCTCGGGCATACCGGGATGCCTCAGAGGATGAACAATGCCTCATCTTCAGCTCTACCCTCACAGATGCGGCCTTTAATTAGTTCTATTGTCTGCCGCCAAGCACGATCGATTCCCTCGAGGATTTGCATTCCACCTTTTTAAGCCAGTTCATGATCCAAACCATCAGGCTTGTGTCCACGGACAACCTCTTCTCCATCAGGCAGAAGGAAGATGAAACACTCCAGAAGTATGCCGCAAGATTTAGCCTAGAGTACTGTCGCTGCTAGGACACGGACGACAATGCTGCATTCAACGCCTTCCGGAGCGGCCTCAAGGAGTCTCCCTTCAAGCATGCAGCCCACACTGAAGACTGGGGCAGCTACGCCGAGCTTATGCGCAGAGCCAGCATCCACGCTAAGGCCGAATTCTTCCATACTCCTCCAAAGGAGAGCAGGAGCACCCAACCCATGCCCCCGCCCACAAATCTCGGGAGGACTTAACAAAGCCCCAACCACAATCAAGGTGGCAATCGCTCCGAGACGGGTAAGAGGAAGCTTCACTTCGACTCCCAAAATCAGGACAAGAGAGGACAGTTTGGTCGCAATGACTGAAACTACCGTCGTGGAAACCCCTAGGAGGGTAGGGGATTAGTAGGAAAAGCAGGTCCCAAGCGTCGCTTTGAGACTTACACAGTCCTGAATACCACCCTCGATAACGTCTTGTTGAACGTGAAGGAGATGATACCGAAGGCCAAGCCAAGGAACCCCAACTACCGGCATATCGTCAATAAGGAAGCCTTTTGCCAATACCACAAGTACAATGGTCATACCATTGAAGAATGCATCGCCTTCAAGGACATCGTTGAGCAACTGGTTCACGAAGGCAGGCTCGATCAATTTCTGCCCTGAGCGCAGGCTGCCCCGGCACATGTATAGAATTATAAGTAAACCGAAACAATAACAAGAATTTAAGTAAAGGGAATAAAGTTACACTTTCGGAACCCAAGAACAATTTGTGATTCCGAAAGTGGATGGAAACAATGGAATGTTATTCATAAAATTCTCTAAACAACAAAAGGAACCTTATGAAGATGGAGGATAAAACATAAGAATTCGGAATTAAATTCTAGAATTACTTCGAAAATACTCGGCCTAGGATTTTCTTAAGGAAAGTATAAATTCATATTTAAAAGAGAAGTCAAAAAAGTTAAAAAGAAAAGTTTACCAAGAAAGTCTAAAAACTAAAACCAAAAGGAAACGAAACTTAAGAAATGAATCTAAAAACATAAATTAAAAGACAATGATTAAAGGAAAACTAATTAAGAAGAAAACTACAAGAAGTTACAAATGATCCCCAAAATAAATCTACAAAATAAAAAGAAGAAAAACTAAGAGAGAAAATACTACTAAAACCTAGAACTAAAATTGGGACAATTGCGGACCTCCTACAATGAAAATGGCCTCCCCTATTTACAGGGAAAGTTCCACAAATTAGCTAAAAATAGAATGCAAAAATAAATATAAGCATAATAAAATTAAAATGAAGAACAACGATGATTTTGGGGCTAATTTTGGAGGGAAATCATGTTGAAAAACCTGCCCAAAAGGAGCAGGTTTTGTGCCATTGAGAGCAGGGCATGGATCTCGGAAAATCGATGAGGAACTATTGAGCTGGAGCTGGTAGAGCTGGTGGCAGTTAGCTGACAAGGGCGTGGATCTAGGAAGAAAGCAGCTGAACGGAGCAGTTGTAAGTCGGAAGACGTGGGCTAACACAGGTAAGGAACTTTCGGCATGTAAGTGCAGCAGAGTAGGTGGAAAACAGCGCGTCAGGTGCTGAGGAAGCACAGTGGATTTCAGCGCATGCATGCTGAAGGAAGAAACGATCAATCGCGCGAGACACGTTGAAAAGGGAAGGGAGGAATCAGCGTTCGCGTGCCAAAGCAATCAAGGGCAATTCGGTATGGGCTCATCAAATGGTTTGGCTGGACTGGGTGCATTTTGGGCTCGCGTTTTGGGCTTCACTTGGACTTGGCCTGCGTTAAATGGATTTGGGTTGGAGTCTTGGGGTTCAATTTGCGCATGGATTGGGCTGAGAGAATGGATTGGGCTTCTCCAAATGTATTTTTAATTTTAAAATGGATTAATGTAAATCCACCGAATTTCGTCCATAATTTTTTCGTTATAATTCCGATCGGGACGATTCTTTCGTCAAAACGCTCCAAAATCCAAGATTTATTTAATTATACAAAAATCCACAAAATATATTATTTTATCCAATTGTTTATTATTTTAATTTTAAAATTCAAGTATAAAAGGTATAAAATAATATAAAATAATGCTTAATTAACGACCTATCAAATATCACCACACTTAAACTTTGCTAGTCCCTAGCAAATACTAAAATTAAACTACTAAGTCAAAACAAGTAAACCCTTAACCAATTGTCTCAAAATTTCATTATTATCATGGCATAAAAGATTTTCACTATAAGGCATTTAAGCATATGGAATTCAAGAGTTAATATATGGTAACAAAATGTTCCAACAAGTACGATGATGAGTAAATATGGTGAAATGGATCTCAACATGAATAAAACAAGTATGAATCATCTCACAAGGATATGCATTCATAAATTCACTCAATTTTGTAAGGGTTTGTGTTTGCACTCAAAGTATGTGAGAAAAATTCTCACGTAATAGAAATAAAGTACTTTTGCAAAATTTTAAACAAACACCTCATGATAAAAATAAAACATACTTACACAAATGAACCAAAACCATAAGCTTACTCAAGTGATTAACTCAACTAATCAAAATTTACCATCTTAAGGATCATAAGGTCTTTACGAATGTTGTAATGGGGCTAAGTTTAAAGGCAAGGAAAATATAGGACAAATGGTGCTCAAATTCGTTCCAAGACTCAATAGACCCCCAAAACGTAACATAACTTCCCGTCCTTAGTGCAATGATATCAAGAATTCATCCCTTCGAACATAGGCCAAATTTCATCATGTTGGGCCTCCAATTCATTTTTTGTATCGGTTTTACAAATGTAAAGGATTTAACTCAAACATTACATAATCAAACCTTATTACCTCGCTGTTTTAATTGTTATTTCTGTCATGTTCTTGAAATTGGACACTTTAATAGCATGACTTATATGATGAATTCACATAAATGATTATGGTAAAAATAATTTGTGAAAAGATTTGTGACTCACCTAGGATTGCATACCACTTTCTAGGGTTAGTGTAGTGTCAATTAAATTCCTTTTGTTCTTAATGCTTTCTTGATTGCTTTGGCAGCTTAAGAAAACTATTGCATGTTGATTAGAAATTTTGTAGTTTAAGAGAACTAAACATATAAACTATGAGGGAATGAATGTGTGAGGGTGAGGTTAAGATACCTCTTGCACTGGCACTAAACCAAGAAGGAAAACATGATAATTGAACCTTGCAAGCAAGTTGGAAAACATTGTGGTTAGGTATGGATAGGAATGCATTTACCTACCTTTAAATTTGATTTCAAAACCCCGTTTATTTACTTTACTTTCTTGCATTACAAGTTATTATTGTTTTCGCACCTTCGATTCAACCCCCCCCCCCTGGCTGGTGGCTTGCATATCTACTTAGTACCTACTTGTGAACAATCTAATTCATTACTTTGAATACACACTGAGTCAAGTACTTATGGGATTCGACCCTTACTTGTACCCAATGTTCAAAACGGCGCTAGGTGCTCCTAGGACGGCTGGCAGGGGTCTAGCCCCTAGGTGGCTAGGAGGGGCTTAGGTGGGTGCCTAAGCGGTTTTTTTTAAAGGAAAAATCAATAAAAAAATATTATGGATACAACTAAATAAATATATAATAAAAATTTATTTAAAAACGGATAAATTGAATTAAAAATCCTAAATATCCAAAATGAAAATTTTATAAAGAACATACACAACATGCAAAATATATAAGATTATAGTACTCAAAAATAAAAAAATATAATTTAATTTGATGTTTAGTTCAAATCCATCTAAGCAATTATTAATCTATTTACTCCAAATCTATGGTAATTAATCATTCAATTTACTCCAAATTAAAAGTAACAATTAAATTAAATTATATATATATATATATATTTATTTATTTAATCTACATCTATTATTCGGTCCATGGACCATCAGACCCATTACTTAAATTGCTTTAATTTATCTCCCTGAGCCATCAGAAATTACTCCATCTCATCATAATCTTATCTACTGCTCTCTGCCTCTCTGTGAGCCATCTGTGAGTCATCGCCCATCAGCCCTATACAAAGTTTTTTTAAAAATTTATTTACTCGCCCAATATTTAACAATCCAATTCCCAATTGAAGTGACCGGTCCTACTCCCATTTGACAAGTCAACCGAAGTTCCGAAAACACTTTCAGGATTTGTCAAACAAGGGATAGCTGTACTGATTCCCACTCATGCCTTCGTCTCTCGAGCAGCCCCCAATCTTCGTGCCACGACCTGAAGGGTTATCAAAACATAAAAGGTGTGAGTGGACAAAAATAACATCGTTTGAAAATACATTTAAAAAAAAAAATTATTTTCCCTCTAGTTATAAAACATGAACAATCGGATTTCAAACCATATCACATAGAAAACCGTGGGACCCACAATTCATCAAAAATTTGTGACCCACATTTCCTGAAATTTGTTTCATCAAATCATGTAAACCATCTGGACATAACCATCAACATCAAACCAGTCACAATGATCATCAACAACAGTACTCGTTGCCAGTACTCAAATATCAAGCACAATAATCAAACAGTGTTACTCACAAGTGCATAGACATCAATCACAACATTCACAACATCATAATCGATACTCAAATCTCATGCATTACGCATCTGAGGACGCTTCGGGAATTACACATCCAAGGTCTTTCTGAGAATTACACATCCAGGTTTTCCTGGGAATTACGCATCCAGACTTTTTCGGGAATTTTACATCCGGAGTGTCTCAGGAATTATGCATCCGAACTCTCTCGGAAATTACACGTCCGAGTATTCCCAAGAATTACACATCCGGGTTTTCCTAGAAATTACACATCCAGGCCACTGAATATAAACTCAAAACATTAGTTTTAAAACCATCCTTGACTTAAAACTAAGTCAAAACCATTTCCAACAAGGTCTTAAGCCCAAAATATCATTTTCGTGTAAATCCGTAAAATCACATCCGAAAATCATTAAGTATATCCATATAATTATTCTTGACTCATAATCCAAGTCAAAACACCATTTTCAAACCCGAGCCTACGCCCGAAATATTGTTTTCACCATTCACGTAAATCGTGTCCACAAAACGATTATTAAATCCATAAAATCACCAAATCATCATGTAAATCACTGCAACTCAAATCATGCAATAAATCATGGAAAACATTTACTATGCATGCATAACAATTTATAAAACAAACGCCCACTCACACGTCGTCCCAACTGCTCAATTTCGAGCTGTGCGTTTTTCTGTAATTTTTCAGGAATCACCAATCCTGTCAAAAACCACTATCGAGGGTCACTAACAACCCAAATAATCTCACATTAAAATCCCTAATTTTTCTGGATAAAATGCACATTTAAAAATGTAACATAACACTTCGGACCGTTGAAACTATAACTAAATGGTGTCTGATCAACTCGAAACCTGCGTCAAAATGTTTATTACATCGATTACATGAAAAGGCATGTTAACCATACCTTGAAATTGTGACCCACCCGCGCTACTACAATGTCACTATTCACTGTCTTCTCTACCAGATTTTCCCTGTAAAACGGGTCATTCGACCCGCTTGTGTGACCCGGCTGGAAATCCTCCAATTCTACATCAATGTTCACGTTTTACACATCCAATTGCATCTAATAAGTTCCAATTAAAGTTCCATGACCTCAAATTCACGAATTCATACCTCTAACTCGACAACCCAAACCATGGATTTTGGCCAAGCATTCCAATCCTTCAATCCAACCCTTCTCATGTCCAATTCCACGTTGTGACATCTCCATAGTGCTCGTTGGGGGTCCGAATACTACAGTTCTAGCTTCAAATTCATTAATTAAACCCCCAATCAAAATTTGAATCCATGGGTTCATGGGGGTTTCAGGTTTTCTGGGTAATTTTCTGGGTTTCTTCTATTTCTTCTTCTATTCTCATTTAATTTCTCTCAATTTCGCAGTTACTCTGATCTCTCAAGGATTGCTGCAGAAATCCATCAAATAAAGCTCTTTGCTTTGTTGTGTTAAAAACACATTTGGGATAAATCAAACGAACACCTATCTTTGCCACGTACAAGCCATCAATCCAATTGTTGTGGTGACACATGTCACAATTTTCAAAAACATAGTGACTCAGCAAAATTCACTCAAATTACAATTTTGCCCTTTCTTGCAAAATTACCAAAATACCACTGGGCATTTTAGACCCATCATAATCACATCGGAACTTCGATTTTGACGTGTCACCTGTTTACGAACTCAGCGTTTCGAGACCTACTCAACGGTTGTCGAAAAATGTGTAAAAAGTTTTCCAAACGAAAAGTCAACTTTGACCACAATAATTACAGGGGTAAAAATGTCATTTTCCTTCTAAAATTTCCAAAATTTCCTTTTTCGAATTTACGGGCCGCCGATTCCCCGCCTAATTCCCTTGCCACATAACCATTATTCACGGCGGCTTAGTCCAGCCTAACTCGGTGTTTAGAACATTGCTTGTATCATTGTATTATTATCTGATTAGTGCACTTGGTAGGATATCATTGTTAAGGATTGTGTGCATTTATTTTTCATACTTTTCTTCCAACAACTACCAACTCTTAGTTCCTCTATGTTTCTCTCTATGTCAATTTATAATGGTTCAATGGCAGTCTTAGACAAAATCAAGGACATGTATGATGTTTCTCTAAGGCTTCTCTGTTGCACAATCTCTTGAAGGGTTTCAATTGACGTGATATTGCTTTTTCTTACATTTTTATTTTTTTTTATTTTTCCTTGATTGTGATGGTAGATTGATTCACAATCCTCCTAATGACCAGCTCCCATTCTATCATAGGGTTTTACTATAGTGGATCATCTTCCTTGTTCCTTTTTTTTTATTGGTGTTACTTTCATGAAAAAGTCAAATGTTGATTTTTTGTTTGTTATATTTCTTGAGGTACAATTATAGTCAATTTTTTTTTTCAAGTTATCATTCACATTGTTTGTGGAGTGCCTTTTTGCTGAGTTTTGTAGAAAGGATAATGACGAAGACATATTTTTCTTTATCGTTGAGGTTTTCACATAGTTTTGTAGAAAGGAGAAAACGTTGGGGCTTCGGCAGTTGGATGGTACTGATTGTAATTTGAGCGAAAACGATGTTCTATTTTAAACTTTTTGATCCTTTCAATTGTAAAAGGACCTCATGTTATAATTTTTTGATATCCAAGTTTTTGAATAACTTGTAAGTTGTTAAGGCCCTGCAAGTTAATGGCCCCTTTTTTTAGATATCATTAGTCGAAAAATAGTTTACTTGGAATTTTTTGATAAAATCTACTCACCCTCTTAATTTTAAAATAATAGAGATATATCTTTGAAATTCAAAGGTCTTGTGAGCTGAAAATATGGTCTGTCCATCAATGAAACTATTTACGGTGGTCAATAAAATATGCTTTTAACGATTTTATTAATTTATAATGTATTATTCTCTTTAATTTTTAACTTTGTTTTTGACACACCCTATTCCAAAAAGTCCACAAGGAGGCCAGAATCAAGGCATGTTAGTCGAAAGCTGGACGGTGACGTCTAGATGACGAAAGTCAAATAGTTGACATTGCGTTTTAGGAGGTTGTGTCAAATGTAATTAGTAAAAACGAATTAGCATTTCATCATGATAACGGAAGTATAGAGCATAGTGTAGTATTTATGATGATCATACAATTCAAGTAACTACCTGATTATCTCGATTTCCATTATGTCACTCCAAATTATCGATGTGAATTTCAAACAGCTGCCGTAAACGCCTCAAAGTACGTTAAATACCACCAGAACCTGAAGGGAACAAAAACAGAGGGGTGAGTGGACATAATATTTATTTCAGTGAAAAACGACAAATTATAAGATATCAGTACCCCCTCAGTTTTGCTGAAAACTTGTTATCGAAATCTTTTTGCAAGTCATACGATAAATAATAATAAAATATTCACGAATCTCAAGAATCATCTCGAAGTATAAATAAGACATGCATGAACCACTATTTAATGCTAATGAGCCACTTGAGGCATACCCTCATGCTAGACTGGGTATCTATAATAGCTCGTGTGCCACATCCACATGAAGGTTCAATACATTGCGCTTATCACCACATGTCCCCTAGAGCTTGGGGATAAGCTGGCACTATCTAACTAGCATTACAAGCAGTGTTAGGTGAATAGTCACGTGTAACAACCCGTCCCAAATTCCAAGATTAGATTAGTGAGGTTAATCGGTGATTCGTTAGGCGAAATCGGACGAACGATGAAAAATGATCGTTTTGCCCCTAGCCGTGGTAAAACGTTGACTATTCATTCTAGAGGTCAAATGGACTTTGACCGATGACCGTGACGTAGTTCGTGACGTCACGAGTTCATAGACAGGTGACACGTTCAATTCCGACGTTCGAGTAGGAAGTTATGACGTTCGGAAGTTTAGGGGCATTTTGGTAATTTTGGTTAAAAGGGGTCAAATGTTGACTTTTTGACCAAGAGGTCCGATGGCCAAGGGCCGAAGACCGTTACGTAGATCGGGATGATACGAATTCGTAGACAGGCGGCACGTCGAATTCAGACGTTCGACGACGAAGTTACGGTTCACGGACGTTTCGGGGCACTATTGCACGTTTTACGAAATGTCGTAGCTTTTGTCCTTAAGTGGGCCAGATATTTACAAGGGCCCAATGGATGAGTGACAAGTGTCACCCATCCATTGTACAACCCACACATATTCATGCATCTTCCCCGTGCATCGATCATTTTTCCTTTCTCCCTACACAACTAAACCCGATCTCACCCCACCCCCTTAAACCAATCCAAACCTTCAACCATGACCATGCCAGAAGCCCAGAGGCTTAGAGAATGAAGGAGGGATGGTGGTGGTCGGCTAGAAGCCACGCGGCTGTGGACGGCGGCCATGAACCCAAACAGGTACCCGGTTAACCCATTTTCCCACTATTTGTCGATTTAAGCATTATGGGCCGTTTGTATCGGTTTAAATGGGTTATTTAGGTTGCTAGAAGGTTTCTAGGATGGTTTTGGTAGGTGTTGGACGGCTGTGACACCGTGGGAAGGTTTTGGAACCTTTGAACCGTGAGGTTGAAGTTGGACCGGTCGGGTTTCGTGGGTTTTAGGGGTTGTAGTTAATGGGGTTGGACTCCTAGGATTAAAATAGGATTTATAGGATTGAATTGTCTTGAAATCGGACAAAAATACGGGTTGTAGGGGCCTGGACCGGTCACGCAGGTCCAGTTGCAGAGATTGAACCAGGCCAGCCGGTCTGAACCGGCCGTTGGAGGTTGATGGTGATGCTACAGTGCCGGCGTGTGGGCCCACGCGCAGTCTCTTCTAGGGGCACGTGCGGGCGCGTGACGTGTCCTTTGGGGAAGTGTTCAACATATGAAATCTTCTATTCGATGTAACGAACATTTTGGGACTGGTTTCGTGTCAATCGGACATCGTTTCGATATAGTTCGGGATGTCCGAAGGTTTGGGTTCGCGTTTAAAAATAGTTAGAAAATTAGAAAAATTACGGGACTTTAGTGAGTGCTTATTTAGGTAGTTAATAACCCTCTAAATGAATTTGGATAGGTTCGGGAGTCCCGGTGATGGTGATTGGCTCGGGAGAGCCGTATGACACGCAAATCGAGGCGGCAGCTCGGACGATCTGTGAATGGACCTTGGTTTTCTAAATTGGTGCATGCATAAATGTTTATTATATGTTTTAATACATGTTTGGTAATGCCATGGGTGCATTTGTATGTGGTTACGTATAAGCACGTATTCCGAGGGTTCGGCCTTATACGGTACTTATACGGGTCGGTATTTCCTTATTGGTTTTAATGAATTGGATTTGGATTTCAAAAGGATAAACTCGGGTATGAGACTCATTTGGTTTTTTCTCGGGCATATGACCTCAGATATCGGGCACGGTGCCCAGCTGATGTCCTATGTTCGGGCACGAGACCCAAGTACTTTACGATTTTGATTTCAAGTCAGGGAACCTTAAATGGATTTCCCAGTTCATGACAGTTTATGGGAACCGGCATGAACCCTTGTGATGGTATCGTGGTTCATGACGGATTATGGGGATCGGCATGAACCCTGGTTATGTTATTATGGTACATGACGGTTTATGGGAACTGGCATGTTACCTCGGTTATGTTATTATGGTACATGACGATTTATGGGAACCGGCATGTTACCTTGCTTATGGATATTATGGATCATGACGGTTCAGGGGAACCAGGCATGGATATTGTGTTATGTATATATATGTTCATATACCTTCCTTTACTTCTATTATCTCCTCCGGGGAGGGTCGTTGGTCTGGGTGGACCCCAGAGTAGTCACGGAGCACCGACTGAGTGGAGTCACCCCCCAGTTGGGTTCCTTACTCTTAGGAAGGCTATGGTTACTATAACCTCGAGTAGGATCAGTGGTCTGCGAACATTGACCTTGACTTTGAGAAGACTCTGATTGAGACCCGGGTAACACGTGCGTAGCTTTGGATACCGTGACAGGATTGGTTGTGTGACTTATATGTATATATGATATATGGATTTGATATGTGGTGTGCACAGGTGTGCAGAGGATTTGAGCAATGGCTCGTGTACTTGGTTTTAGTATGGTTATGGTTTTGGGCTGAGTCCCTTGTTGGTTTTCTTATGGATTTGGGTGGTGGCCCGTATGGTCGATTTCATTGTGGTCCTTTCGACCTTGGTTTATTTTTGATTTGGGCTTAGTTCCCACATGTGGTCCATTTGGTTAAATGGTTTTCGAATGCATGCATGCTTTTTAGTGAAGGGTACAAATGTCTTTATGGAAAATGTTTTTATAAACTTTTGTTTTGTCCACTCACAGCTTTAAATGTTTTGACTGCCCTTCAGGTTGACATCAGATGTGGACTGTAGCATAGACCGAGATATCACATACCTCCTCTGGATCCTGGCGTACTCTGATAACCCGGGAGGGCAACGGTCGGAAATATCCCTTGTCTGACACTTCGTGTCAGACGGGAGCAGGGTCATCCCGCACTAATCCCGGGGGGATTGGGATGGGTCTTGTCATCACGTGGAAACTAGTCTACGTCTGGATTAAAGGGCACCTGATACCAGCGACTCGAAGGTGGCTATCTTGCTACTTTCTCAAATAGTTATCCTAGGACATCTATGTACTTATCACTATCAGCACTAGCTAGGGATGTTAATGCAATCTTTAAACATATCACACATACGCAAGGAAATCATCAAGTAAATCATAAACTAGCATGCTAGGAATTTGTAAAATAAATCATAGTCTAGCATGCATCATAATCAAGTATGTATAAAAGTGCAAGTAAAAAATCAATATTATAAAACAAGGGAAGGAAGTCCACTCACAAACCAGTCGGGGAGTCAAAATCACATGATGTGTCAGGTCACGTAAGCTCCAAGTTTGTCATAATCCTAAATGAATCTGACCAAAAGGTTACTTTACGAATTCCAAGAAAAACTACAAGACCCCTCACTTAAGTTATCCAAAACGGGACTAAAATGACTCTAAACAGATTAAAATGTACTTAGATGGTTCAAATTGCCCCAAATCTAGGCCCACGTACTCTCGTGGGCTGAAAAATAGACTCATGCACTGCCACATCCTGTTGTGGGCTGAGGAAACTGTCCCACGTACCACCACGCTTCGGCAAAAAGTCGAGAAATGGTGTCACACACCGCCATGAGCTAGTTGGAGGTTAGAATGTTGCCTCAAGTGCTACCACACGCTCTCACGCATTCCCTGTGGAATATTTCCAGTAGAATATTTTGTCACCATAACAAATTCTAAATGGGGCTGCATGAACGAGTAAGGTTCTGAAGGAAGCGGGAAAGGTCGTAACTCCCTCTGCATCTGAAGGGGCCCTATGAAGTAAAAGGAAGTGCATGAATTCTTGGGGAGTGAGCCTATATAAAAAAGTAAACTCAATGAATAGATAGAGTCAACATTACGACATACAGGAATCACTTCGTGCCAACCTATTGCTAATATAGAATATTTTGTCAAGTTTGATGGAATATTATAACGAAATCAGAATATTCCATTAGACTTAACAACGTTAGGGTTGGTTATGATGTTGTTATTCTTTAACGAAATATGCTAATGATATTAGCATATTCTGTGAACTACTAACATCGTCAGTTGACCTGACGGTTGACTTATCGTCGTCAGAGATGGCAACCAGACTGCTACCATTAAAGGTGATCGGATTGTGGAATTCTTGCTAGTAAATTTCAAGTTCCTGGAGAGTTCTAACTTCTTCAAATCTTCATTATTTTTAACATGAAATTTGTCGATTTTTATCTATCCAACGCGAGGATCACTAATATAAGGTTTTTAGGTTAAGAAGTTACCTGTTTTGATAAAAAAAAATGCCAGGAAGAGTGGCAGTTCTTGCAATTTCTAGCAACGATGTCCAACATCAAAGCTTGCACAAAAAAAACGATAAGTGATCAGCCTAAAATGAAGCCCTTTTTACACATAACCATAAAATTAGATTGGAAACCATCGATTTTTACCTTATTTGTACTCATTGTCTCCAGGTCATATTCGAGACCAAACAAAATATGGTTAGATTTCTCAAGCCACGGTTTTCCCCGTAGCTCACGACCTAGTTCGAAGAGTTTGCAAGGGGAGGGCGATGACGTCAGGTGGTGGTTGAAGCACTAGTTCAAGACCTTATGGTTGTGAGTTTCGTGTTTCTTTGACAATGGCGGAGGGGGATGACAAGTCATCCTTAAGAAGGGTAATGTACCTTCCTGTTTTAGTTCTGAAATGAGACGAGTTTAGAAGGTAATGCAAACCTAGAGTTCAGAATGAAAGTGGTGTAAGTTTTGGTTTCAGTGGTGGTGATCAAACTCTCATTTTCAGCATTTGAATTTAAGAGTGAGAAAGAAGAGATAGTTGTGAAGCTGAGGTAATAGACTGGGCTTGTAAAGACTGAAATGTAAATTATGGTCTTCGGCCAAGAGTGCTTTAAAACCCCAAATGAGCTTCTTCATGTATTTTGGGTTTAAAAGATGTTGGGCTTTTGGTACACCTAACCTCATAAACTCACTGAACGAGGCCTTAGCAAAAGACGATTAGTTGTAATTTGGTAAATCTCAAATTTCAATCTCGTGTTTACGTGACGGGATGTAACAACTTTAATCTCCAACAAAAAAGAACTTGGTTTCTTATCTCAACTTTTGTTTCATTTACCATTTTCATCAATACAAATTAAATGTTAACCAAGTGCTTAATCTCCAACAAAAAGAACTTGGTTTTGACGATTCCAAAAACATCGTTAGAAAGGTCTCAAACTCCCGAGTACGTCGACAGGCGGTATGCTGGAAATGGAGCTCGGACAGTTTTGATCCAGGTCTAGGTGGTATAGGGGCAATGTGATAAAAAGGAAAGGAAGGGTATTTTGGTAATCTTCCTTGTGAGATTTTTGTTGTGGTTGATTAGGGAGGAACAAGTGTCCTTATCCCTTAAGGGCTTGTGCCACTGTCCTTATGTATGTGTGTGTGTTGAGTTATAAGCGTTTTTAGTGTGATTGTGTGTGTTTTGGTGTGCACGGTCGAGAAGGAAAAAGAGAGAAAACGAGGCAAAAGAAGTAAGGGAGAAGAAAGAGAAGAGAATAGAAGAGAGTGATATGAGAGAGAGAAGGGAATCAAAAGAGGAAGCAAGACTGGTTATGGGCTGAGTGACAGGACCCATCCCAATCCCCCCGGGATTAGTGGGGGATGACCCTGCTCCCGTCTGACACGAAGTGTCAGATAAGAGCAGGGTCATCCCGCACTAATCCCGGGGGGATTGGGATGGGTCCTGTCAACGTGGTATCAGAGCGGGGTTGTCTCTATTCGAGCAACCGTGCAGCTCTTGGAGTATGTACACAGGTCTAGGATGTGATATCTCAATGGGCCACAGTTCGTGGTCAACCTGATTGTTGGGGTGCCGGTACGATAGTTAGTAGGATTGGCATGCCTTGGTTCGGCATTTGAGGCCGGGGTTGCCATAGTTTTGTCAAGGTTGACAGTGTGAGACCCTACGGAAGGGATGACGTACCTGTACGTTAACGTTTTGATCGTGAGACGGTTAGTTGGGATCGTCTTTCACGATGTCGTGGGATTGGTTCCGACGACTAGTTGGGAATTGTGATCATCGGATGGTCGAATATTGTTGAGTTGGATGATCGGATTTGGTTGAGTTAGATATATTTACTGCAGTTGGCAGTTAGCAACCGGATTCGACGAATCCGAGTTGGATTGACGGTAGGATTGGATTGACGTCTTTATGATGTCCAGACCGCGGGGTCGGTCAGATCGTGGATTTTACTGCCTTATGCAGTTGGGTTCTGGGGAACTCTAGGTGTGATCGTGGAACCCTACCGTATGTGTATGGTTCGGAAATGGGAGTTGACGAGTGGTTTGACTTGGACGACTATTCGGATTTGGATTTGTTAGTCGGTCTAGTCATGTCAGCTTGTGTTGGGACTGCACTTCGGAGTCGAGGTTATATTTATCGGTTAGACATAGTTGGTTGTCATGGTACTTTAGTTGTCGTTTGGTGCAACTAAGGTCATTGGTGACCTGGTAGAGGACATTGGGTTAGTCGAGTTGAGACTGGTTAGAGTTTGGTTGGACAGGTTACCAGGGTTGGTACTTGTCGATGGAATCCCTGAGTGGGATACAGAGTATTTGGTACGGGCGATTGATTCCGTTGGATACGGAGTCTGGATATAGCTAGGTCTGGTAGTTAGGTCTGCACGAGTCTGTGGAAGACACTACTACCGAGAGTGGTTGTAGCTGTGGTTGTTGGGAATCGGGGACGTTCAGGGGACGTTTCCTTTTCTCGTATGAGTTGTCAGGGTGATTGTACCCAGAGGTGTTGGGTACGAGGGAGGCAGAGTTTCTCCTATTCTAGCAGAGGTACGGGATCGTCGCTCGGTATGAGCGGAGATCCAAGGTTGTCAGTTTTGCACATGGTGTGCCGATACTGATGCTGGTTGCGTGTACCGATAGTATTGTGGGCTGGCGCTGATACTAGCGCTGGTGCTGGTGATCGTGATGACGATGAATTACGTATCGGGATGTGACATCCGTCGTGATGGGCATATGTTCGGCATCTGTGGTTCGAGAGTGGATCACGGATAAAGTTAAATTGGTTAGGGGACACGTGGTTGATGTCTGGGTATGTTGTTTCCAATCTTGTTGGAACTTTGAAATCGCGAGAGGGTGCGATTGCGGTGACGAATGGAATGCGGGTTTTCCGCATTGGTATTGGGTATGTCGAAGTCATTTTGGGTGACTTCTCAGGTTCTACCATAATTGATGGTGGTAGATGATGTAGATGTTATTGATGTTGTTGGTTGCCACTAGTACACTGATCGTGTATTGGTTGGTGGACCCGGGATTTGTCTTGGGTCATCAGCATGTGTTGTGTATATCGAAGTTAGGTGACTGAGATTTCTCATTTTCTGCTTGGTGGCAGACGAGGCTGGATTACGTGGTGTGGTGAGTGCAGCGAGTTTTATTTGCATTCACGAGGATGGATCTTGATGTCATAGTCTTGTATCATCCTTGATTCTCCTAGGTGGAATGTCAAGGATTGACACGAGGTAATTGGGGCGAACCCACAGTCTCGATGTGTCTCGTCATTGACTGATCTATTTAAGATGTGGGAATTGGTTGAAGAACGATGTGTCAGTATGCAGATTCGTTGAGGGTGTAAGACCTTATGATCGGATCTCAGGTGGATTGTTAGCTGAGTGAGCTTTGTGATCCTAGGTGGATCCGGATTTTGATGTTGAGGACTTTGGAAGTCGTGACGATCCTCGATCGTGACGTCTATGGTCGGTTGATATAGTAATGGATCTGGATCGTGATCTTGATGATCCAGATGGATGGAGAGTTTATCACTCTTATTTGGATGTTTGAGTTGAGCATGATGGGACTGAACTTCTTTTCGAAGTGAATTCCATATGGTATATTACTCAGGTGAGTAGTTTTTCGACGTGGTCGGATTTTTGTCAGCCTGGATATGTCGATATTGGGATTGGCTTCCCTATGAAGTCAATCGATGGTAATGTGGTAATCGGTGGAGCAGGTATCTGATAGGTTCGGATATGGTGCATCTCGGTAGACGAGAACGAGATATTTCAGGTTTTGGAAACAGATTTCTGGATGACGATTCAGGATTTGATTTTGGAACTTGAAGAGGATTTCTAGATTTGGGTTTTGGAATCGGATTCTGGGTGACGATTCAGGATTTGATTCTGGAGCTTGACAGTGGATTTCCTTTTATGGATTTGGGTTCGGAATGGTTATTCCAAATGCCGGTTTACGGAATGATGATTTCGGATTCGAATTTGGACATGATTATAGATATGATTTCTGGGTTTGGATCCGGGCTTTCTTACGAAATTGCGGATTCGGATTTGGAAATAGATGATGGGTTGGAGTTTCGATTTGTCTAATCCGGGATTGGACAAATGGACTCCATAATAGGAACGTGTTGGCTACGACCTAGGTGGTCGTGTTGTTGTTATTGTTGTGGTTGTAGTCAAGTTGGTATTGATGTACGTATCTTGTACGTTGTTCGAGGTACCATACTAGGCAGACTTGTCGTGCCTGGTAACGGTATATAGGTTATACCAGTGGTATGTTGGTGAGCGTATTGGTAGTCGGATTGGTTCTGATACCATCGGATTAGTTGAGGTCGTGGACTGGACATTGGATACTGTGCAGTGGGTCATGGTATTTCGATGGGTCTAGTTACACACAGGTCGAGTGCATGGTTGGTTAGTGTTCACTCATGGTTGAGTAAGTTGGTGGTTAGTGTAACCACAAGTGTATCGTGTTAGTCTTGACTGACGACTGTCAAGTGGTGATAGTTTGTCGAAGGTGTCAGCGTGGATCGGTTAGTGAGTTTTGGTGACTCCTAGTGGGAGCAGACGTCAGGATAGTTAGTGAGTGAGAAAAGGAACCTTTGAGTTGATTGTGTCAACGAAAACGATAGATTTGACAAGTGATGTCAATTCGGAACGTACGATTACAGTCATTCGACGTGGTCGAATGTAGTCGATACGACGTGATTGTTAGTGGTACGTCTGGTTGCAGACGAGTTTTATTCTGGTTAGTTGGTGTACGAGTGTACACGTGTGTTTCGAGGTCGATTCTACTTTCCACGAGGTGGTTGTGGAATCGAGATAGTTGAAGTTTCAAGTACGAAACTAATTAAGGAGGGAAGAACGGTTAGAATTAGATCGGTTGGAATTTCGGGGACGAAATTAATTAAGGAGGGAAGGTTGTAACGACCCGTCCCAAATTTCATGATTAGATTAGTGACTAATCACGATTAGTGAGGTTAATCGGTGATTAGTTAGGCTAAATCGGACGAACGATGCGAAATGACCGTTTTGCCCCTAGCGTGGGTAAAATGTTGACTTTTTGACCAAAAGGTCCGATGGCCGAGGGCCGAAGACCGTTACGTAGATAAGGACGATACGAATCCATAGACAGGCGGCACACTGAAATCGGACTTCGAACGAGAGAGTTATGGGTCACGGAAGTTCGATTTCACTATGCACGAACTTCGAGACGGGGATGATTTGGCGAAATCTGATTGGGCAGATATTTTAGTGGGTCCCATGGATGAGTGACAAGTGTCACTCATCCTATTGGCTAACTCCCCCAAATTGTGGATCTAATAATAAAATATTATTATTTAATTAATTTTTTAATCAAATCTTAACAACCTTAAATCCTAGCCATCCATTCCATTTAACTTTAATCCTCACCACTCATCTCATCTAATCAATTTCTCTTCTCTCATCAGATTAAACCATCAATTATCATCATTTTCTTCTATTCTCTTCATCAAACCCGAAACCCCCCTCCATATTTTCTTCATTTTCTTCTTTGTTCTTCGAACAAGCACACACACACATACCACCATTCCTCATGTGCTTGTGTGTGACCGTGAGTGAGGTGATGAGAGGCAAGGAACGGCGAGCCACGGCGGGGGAAGGTGGTGGCCACGGTGGAGAGAAACCGTGAGGTAAGAAAATGCCCAAAAATTCAAATTTCGGTTTTGTTAGTTTTTGTTCGATTCTAAGGATTGGGAAACATTTCTGGGGACTCTAGGAGGTTAATGGGATTAGTTTTGGGGCTTGGGATGGCCGGAAATGGCCGTGAACGGCCGGAGAAAATCCGGCCACCATTGATGGCGGATGGAAGCTCCGTTTCAGGTGGTTTTTCTTAGTTTTAGGGATTGGGTTAGATAGGAAATGAAGAAATAGGAATTTAGGGATTAAAATGGGACCAAACGGACCCCGAATCAGTCCGAAAACCCGAGAAAACCGTGCGGTGAACAGTGCCAGTGAATAGTAACTAGTTCAGTTCTGAGGAGGATGACGATGAACAGTAATCAGGGTCTTCTAGGGGCCCGTGAGGGCACGTGGTCCATAATTTGGGAAAGTGTTCAACACGGGAAATCTTCTATTCAATGTAACGAAGATTTTGGGACTGGTCTCGTGTCAATCGGACATCGTTTCGATAGTTTTCGGGGTGTTGGAAGGTTTAGGGTCTGTTTAAAAATAGCTAAAAGTTCGGAAAAATTACGGGGCTTTGGTAGGAGGTTAATTAAGTAGTTAGTAACCTTCTATTAAAATTTGGACAGGTTTGGGAGTCCCGGTGATGGTGATCGGCTCGGGGAGCCGAATGGCACACAAATCGAGGCGGCAGCTCGGACGGTCTGTGAGTGGACCTTGTTTTCTAAATTAGTGCATGCATAAATGTTTATTATATGTTTTATTACTTGTTTGATGATGCCATGGGTGCATTTGTATGTGGTTACGTATAAGCACGTATTTCGAGGTTTCAGCCTTATACGGTGCTTATACGGGTCTGTATTTCTTTATTGGTTTTAATGAAATGGCTTTGGATTTACAAAAGGATAAACTCGGGTATGAGACCCATTTGGTTTTGTCTCGGGCATATGACCTCAGATTCCGGGCACGGTGCCCAGCTGATGTCCTATGTTCGGGCACGAGACCCAGTCACTTTACGGCTTTGATTTCAGGTCAGGTCAGGGAACCTTAAATGGATTCCCAGGTTCATGACGGTTTATGGGAACCGGCATGAACCCTTGTTATGGTATCATGGTTCATGACGGTTTATGGGAACCGACATGAACCCTTGTTGGTTATTACGGTACATGACGGTTTATGGGAACCGGCATGTTACCTGGTTATGTTATTACGGAACATGACGGTTCAGGGAACCGGGCATGGATATTATGTTATGTATATATATGTTCATCTACCTTCCTTTACTTCTATTATCTCCTCCGGGGAGGGTCGTTGGCCTGGGTGGACCCCGGAGTAGTCACGGAGCACCGACTGAGTGGAGTCACCCCCCAGTTGGGTTCCTTACTCTCAGGAAGGCTATGGTTACTATTACCTCGGGTAGGGTCAGTGGTCTGCGGACATTGACCTTGACTTTGAGATGACTCGGATTGAGACCCGGTAGCACGCGCGTAGCTTTGGATACCGTGACAGGATTGGTTGTGTGACTTATATATATGTATGTGATGTATATATGATATATGATATGTGGTGTGCACAGGTGTGCACAGGATTTGAGCAGTGGCTCGTGTACTTGGTTTCTTTATGGTTTGGGGCCGAGTCCCGTATGGATTTGGGCAGTGGCTCGTATGGTCGTTTTCATTGTGGTCCTTTCGACCTTGGTTTATATCTGCTTTGGGCTTAGTCCCACATATGGTTTGTTTTGGATAAATGGTTTTCGAATGCATGCATACTTTTTAGTGGAGGGTACAAATGTCTTCTTATTAAATGTTTTTATAAACTCTTGTTTTGTCCACTCACAGTTTTTAATGTTTTGACTGCCCTTCAGGTTGACATCGAATGTGGACTGTAGCAGAGACCGAGATATCACATGCCTCCTCCGGATCCTGGCGTACTCTGATAGCCCGGGAGGGCAAAGGTCGGAAATATCCCTTGTCTGACACTTCGTGTCAGACGGGAGCAGGGTCATCCCGCACTAATCCCGGGGGGATTGGGATGGGTCCTGTCACTGAGGGTTCGTGAAATAACAGTGAACCCGTTAAGGGTTTTTCGGGTCTGGTGTTACTGAACCAGTTTTCTGCGAGGAAGCTTGAAACCATGCTTGTAGTCATCCTCCACTGGTCCGTTCGACCTTAACAGACTGCTCAGTTGTGAGTTTAGACGCTGGGATCACCTAGACAGCACGGGTGGAACTTGGCCGTGAGTTCTTCGACTGGTCGAGCAGATTTTAGGGTGAGTTTTCATGTTTTGATTGTACAGATCCTTTCCTAATCTAGATTAGAACGTGTTGGTTGAAATAAAACTGAAAAAGGTTGAGAAATAAGTGAGAAATGGTCGGGTCAAGTAGAGGGTCAAAAGAACTGTTTTGTAGGAAAACGAGTCTGATGAACCAAGAAGACGATGAACGATATTTTTCCTATAACATGCACGTGGGCTCCACATGTGGTTTTGGTATTTAGTATGACATGTGACTTGGAAGGTTATATTGTTGAATTGTTGGTGATTTTATATGATTTTGGGATGGTTTTGTTGGAAACTTTTGATGGTACGTTTTACGAGATTTGTTTGACTATATGTTCCTGGATTTTGTTTTACTTATAGATTTGGGCTGAACAAGGTTTGACTTACGAAACTAGGTAATTTTGATGTATTTATGATTTTCGGATGATTTTCATGGAAAATTATTTTTGTGCACATTTTACGAGGCACAATGTATGATTTGGTTTTGGGCTTAGGCCCTGGGTTCCTGAAACAATATTTTGAATATGAAATTGATGTGCGTGATAAATGGGTGATTCCTTGGTAATGGTGCACCTGTGATATGATTATGGTGAATTGACTTGAGATGTGATATGAGTAAGTGTTTCTCGGTATTCGTGATATATGAAATGTTGTGATTGGATTTGTGAGTGTATGTAATCCACCTTATGATGCGTGTTGACTAGTTGGTAGTATGAGACGTCGAGTGGGGCTCCGGTTCCTGAGACTGTTGTGATGGCTCGGACGACGAATTGTGCTCAGGTTCCTGAGTGAGTGAGGATGTGGTATACCTATCGGTAGTGCAATTGATTGCGTGATTGAACTTATGGCATTGCGGATGGGTTAGTCGGTATGATTGGTTGGTTGTGAGATGTATGGATCTATGTGATACTAGATATGGTTCAGATATGTGATATTGATTATGTGGGTTATCATGCATGTGATGTGTTCATATTTCAGGTTTGAGTTGGTCTGATGATAACAGTTTGTTTTCTGTTTAAATACTTTATGATTGTTTCACGTGTTTCGAGGTTCTGATTATCTTGTATTCCACTGAGTTTTATAACTTTTATGCATGCACGGGTTTCCAAAATGGAGGGTAAACTGTATGTTGTGTTTTCCAAAGTTATTTTTCATCCATTCACATTTTCTATGGTTTTTACTTGCCTTCCAGGTCGTGGCACGTTGACGGGGAGCGTTTAGAAGCAGATGCATAGACGTGATTTGGTGTGTCTAGGGTAATAGTTATGTATATACGTATTGTACTATGAACTTGTGCTCCGTATATGTCAAAATACGAAAGTATGTATCATTGGTCTAGCAGTTGACTATTTAGTGGTTGTTCTAAACTTTTTCAAGGCTGTTTTTGTTTTTGTTTTTTAAAATTGTAAGTGTCCGACAGGAGCAGGATCCCTTGGGATTATCTAGTTGTATCGGGATGGGTCCTGTCATCAACTTTCCAACTGGCCCTAGATTTGGGGTACATGGAGGTTTTTTCTTTTGATATTCACCTCTTGGTGTTAGACCTAAGCTAAACCTCTCTCTTTAAAGTCCCTTGTCTTCTTCTCCTCCCTTTGCCCTCCCTTTCACGCACCCCTTACTCTCTGATCCGTTTGGCTACTGCCTTGTAGCCAGCGTTGGTGGTGTTCGATCTTCTTTCTCTATGCAGGTTATTGGCAACTGCCGATCCTCCTGTCACTGTGATGGTAGCCTAAACCGAAGGACATGGTGGCACTACCACTTGTGCGATTGGGAGGTGGTTAGCTCCTTTGTGCGGGTTGCTTTTTTTACTTAGGTGTGGAGGTTTAGGCTTGAGTAGTTTTTAATTTTAAAGGTTGTTTGTGTTGGTTAATTTGGGTTTCTTTCCTAAATAATTCAATAGCTTTATGAGTTAGCTGTGTAAACCCCTTTGTGGGTGTAGTTTGTTAGGGAATTTTAGTTTTCTAGTATAGAAAAGAGATTGTTGTGGGAAGCTTTGTGGAATTTGCCATTCTATGTATCAGCATTTCGATTTCGCATCATGCCGCCAAATTTTTTTAGTGGAATTTGTCATTCTGTGCATCAACATTTTGATTCCGCATCAAGTCGCCAAATTTTTTAATCTTATTTTTATGGAGTTTGTCTTTACTAAAATTGTAATTTTTTTTATCATAAAAGATAGAATAATTTTGAAATTTTTTCATATAATATATCATTAGGGTTTGAATTTAAGACACAATTCAACCCTAAAATCAATTAAATTAAACCCACCTTATCATAAAAGTTGTAATTGATTCTATCTTAAATTAATATAATGTTTATTTTTTGTTAAAAACAATTACAAATTAATGATACGGTAAAGACTAAATTAAAAGCACGAGAGAAGTGGGCCCCACGGCGCGACGACGTAATACCTCTGCGATTAGTTGCTAACATTAAGCGAATATCAAGTGACAGCCGTCGATTCATTACGTGGCAAATAATGCAGATCTGGACCGTGGATGCATTTCTGCTCTCGAACTTCGCTCTTCTGACACTCAAATCCGACGTGGCACTTAAATGCATTTTAGATCCGGATTTGAAATCCGGATATATAAATCAAGGGGCATTATAAAATAAAAATAAAAATAGAAAACGAACTAGAAGCATTATGTCGAAGCGAGAAGGAGAGAAAGCCGAGCACTGAGTGGGACTCGAAGACTTTGCTAAGCTCCAAATCAACCAAACAGATATTCAAATCTCTGTAAGGTTATGGCCTAAATTATTTTTATTGAATTGTAATTATTAATTATTGTTTCTTTCTCTTCCGTTGATATTTTTTTGGGTAAATTTTCTGGTGATTGTTTGGTAAGAATTGCATTGGAGAGATTAGGGTTTCCAAATATGTGTTGAATCTCTCAAAATTTGTGAAACTTGGATGGTCTTTACCAAAAGTTTCTGCAAAATTGTATTTTTTTCCCATGGTTCTGTTTGGTTGTCCAGAAAGCTTCGTAAAGAAGTGTAATGTGTAGTTTTGAAATTCGAATCATTTTAAACCCAAACTGACCTTAACATAATTCCTTAATTGTTGTCTTTAGTTATGACAGGTAGAAGCTAAAGATTGGAAATTTGTTTCGCTTGCATTTTATCCCATATTTTCTCAGTGATTGAAAATGGTCTAATGTTTTTTGGAATGCCATTGTGTGTCAGTTTGATTTATTTCTTGAAGGATGCTGATTCTTCTGGGGACTTTTTTTTTGTACTTGGCAAGCCTTCTCTCCGAAATTCTATTATTGTTCTTTAATTTGTCAGGGAAAGTCGGCTTAAGTTGCAGCATTTTGAGTTTCATGCATTTTTGTTTGAAATTTTCCTCAATCATGTTGTATTCTCTTAGTGAACAGTAGTAACCCCTTCAATTTCTACGCTTTCCCTAAGGAAATACTACATATATTTCAGGAGGTATTTTTCCTATCAATTCTGGGATAAAAGGACTATTTTAGATTAATTGAGATTAGCTTGATCATGGGGTGAGGAAGACACAGTGACCAATGGCACTGAAAGTGGGGTGAATGGGACTAGCGACTCACAAAAAACCTGTGTAGATGTGACTAAGAAAAGAGTGGTGGTAAATTTTGTGATAAAAGAAATGGACGTAGATATGAAAGGTACGAAAGGTGACGAGACTGCTAAAGTGTCAAAGGATGGAGACTCAGAGGCCAATGGAAGTAAACATGAAAAGCCAAGAGGAGGAACAGAGGAGTTGAAAGTTGTGGAAATAAAAGAAGGATCTGAGCCGACTGAAGTTAAGAAAGATAATGAGAAAGCTGAAGGTGAGAAAATGGATGAAGTCCTAGAGCCTAATGGATGTAAAGATGAATTGAAGGAAGAAAGAGTGGGGCTCAAAGTTGATGAAACAGATGAAGAAACTCGTCCAAATGAAAAGGAGGGTAAAGAAAAGAAGGAAGCTGAAGCAGAAAAGAAGAATATTGATGGGATTAAGGAGGAAGAAGAGAAGAAAGGCAGAAAGGATGAAGAAAATGAGCAGAAGGAAGGAGAGAAGGTAGAAGCGAAGGAAGAGGAAAAGGTAGAAGAGAAGGTAGAAGAAAAGGAAGAGGAGAAGGTAGAAGAGAAGGAAGAGGAGAAGGTAGAAGAGAAGGAAGAGGAGAAGGCAGAAGAGATGGAAGAGGAGAAGGAAGAAGAGAAGGTAGAGAAGGCAGAAGAGATGGAAGTAGAGAAGGAAGAAGAGAAGGTAGAAGAGAAGGTAGAGGAGAAGGAAGAAGAGAAGGTAGAGTTGAAGGAAGAAGAGAAGGTAGAGGAGGCGGAAGTAGAGAAGGTAGAAGAGATGGAAGTAGAGAGTGAAGAAGAGAAGGAGGAAGAAAAGGAGAAAGAACAAGAGACGGAGGGAGAAAAGGAACAAGAAACAGAAGAAGAGAAGGACGAAGTGGAGGAAAATGTGGATGAAGAGAAGGAAGAAAAGAGGGCAAAGGGGAAAAGGAAGCGTGGAAAAGGAAAAACTGCAGAAAAAACTAAAAAGAAGAAAAAGAAAGTGGCCGAAAAGGAGCCAGAGTTAAGGACTCCTGCTACTGATCGCCCTGTACGGGAGCGGAAATCAGTTGAAAGGCTGGTGGCATCTATTGAAAAAGATTCTGTCAGGGAATTCCAAATAGAAAAGGTGTTTTCTATATTTGCTTTCTGTTCTATAGATATCAGTTTCAGTTATATGTATTCCTGAGGATTGTTTTGTTAATAATTTTACCTTAAACATTGTAGGGACGCGGTACACCATTGAAAGACATACCTAATGGTATGATTCCTGCCTTATCATTATTTTCCGTTTTCACTCTATACTTTTTTATAAACCTCACTTTGGTTCTCTCTCCACTTTAATCTTGTATAATTTATTTATTTATTTATTTCATAATAAAGTAACAAGATATGGAATCCAGATCCACTAGTAATATCTTTTCACGTATTATAATCTTACTGTATAACTAAATTGAACTATTTTTTTAATTTTTTTAATTTTTTTAATTTTTTTTATTCAATTTTAGTGATCAAATCATCCAATAGGGCTGTGAAGGGGTCTGAGCATTAATGGCCACTTTTATTTGGGGAGATATTTTCCGTTTTCACACTATACTTTTTTTTATAAACCTCACTTTGGTTCTCTCTTCACTTTAATCTTGTATATTTTATTTATTTATTTATTTCATAATAAAGTAACAAGATATGGAATCCAGATCCACTAGTAATATCTTTTCACGTATTATACTCTTACTGTATAACTAAATTGAACTATTTTTTAAATTTTTTTATTCAATTTTAGTGATCAAATCATCCAATAGGGCTGTGAAGGGGTCTGAGCATTAATGGTCACTTTTATTTGGGGAGATATTTTCTTGTTCTGTATGCTGTTTTTTGCTGGTAATGAAGTCTATAACTAACCATACGTTATTATTAATATTACTGGTGTCTCTGATTACATCATCATTCACTTATTTTCTTCTATTAAAGCACAGAGATTTTGAGTGTGGGCATAAGTGAAAGCCCTTTGATAGTTTACCAAAGGCATGAAAGGGAGAGCTCTATGCCCAAGCCCTGATTTGGAATATTATGATTTTAGTGCTATTTGGGGGTTCGTGGGTTATTGGGTTTAGTCAAGTTCAGTCAATATGGGCTACTGTTATATGGTCCTTTACTGCAACAACCAAGAGTCTTTTACGCCTATAGTTTATGTTTTGTGTGAATATTTAGCCCTATAATAACTAATGTTGGTTCTAGTAAGTGTGGTTAGGATTCATGTAGTGGGTAAGGCATGACGCTTTAGTTATTAATACTAGGGAAATGTATCCATGGGTGCAAGGATTGGCCAAGTCATGAAATACATTTAGTATCCAGCCTAGTAGAATTCTATATAAGGCTTGTGAGCCCTTTTTTCTTTTGGTCTATGTTTCTCAAATTACCCTGGAACTTAGCTATATTATTAAGCAAGACACTACAAAAAATTAAATAGAAGGGTTTTAACTACTTGCGACTACCAAGGGAACACATGCTCCACAAGATCATAAAAAACCAAACAAGGAATTTCCAATGAACACCTATGAAGTAATACTTACAAATCCCTCTTAAGTGCATTGCATGTAGTCATTTGAAATCCCTCGATCTAATGTGTTTTGGTGCATTTTTAACTAAAATAGCCTAAATTCCTTGTTAGTTTGAAGTTCGTCATCCAAACAGCAAGAAATGAATAAATTTAGGGACTTTTCTTGTAACCATTTGTTTCTCTATAGGATTGTATTGTGCAACTCAACCCTAGATCTGATGCCTATGGCCTCTGGGACCAATTCCTAGAACCTTACTGGTGTGATACTTGTTTCTATCCTTGCAAGGGATCGTTTCTCCCAAGATTGTTGCTTAGATATCCTGACCTAAAGTGGCCTCAGAAGACCAACTGTATTGAGTCTTCACCCTCATTTTTTCATATTATATAATGGGGGCTTGAGCAAAAACAAGTGGATGGTTAAAAACACCAACATATTTATAGGATTAGTAATGGAGGTTATGTTAATTCTCCAAAAGGCCATTTTACATGGGATACGAACAAAGAATACTACTTGGGGGCATTAAGCAGTACACGCTACAACATGATCCCAATCCCGAGCGTATGCCTATCCACTGATTACAATAAATGACAATTGAGAACTTTCTTTCTTAAAATTCCATCCTTCCCATGTCCACCAACAATTTGCAGCAACCAAGATCCCAAAATAGTATTTCCAAATTTTCTTCTTTATTGTTTTGTAACTGGTTGTTCAAATCATGTCAAAATATGAAAAATTAGGGTGAGTGTAGTGTAGGGGGATTATGACTACCATCCACCTGCATCAATTTTTTTCCTTCTCGATATAGATTTAATTTTCTCTGTTAACATCCAAATGCTTTTCCGCTTTCTATATTTTTTCTTTGCAGAAATTCATATTGAACCCTTTCAAGTGATATACTGTTGAAATGATTATTTGTAGAAAATTTTAGTTCTCGTCTTCCATATCCTTTTAGGTTTCCTACAGTGGTGCATGGGACTAAATTGTTTGCTGCTTTGATTGATGAGAATCTTTTCTTTCAATTGGGGAGTTGCTTAAGCCCCTCAAATTCAATGTTTGATATATGTCTTGTTCAAATTGTTCAGTGGCTTTCAAGTTGTCAAGAAAGAAACTGGATGATAGCTTAAAACTACTTCACACGATTCTTTTTGGAAGGAGAGGAAAGGTAATTCATTTATTGTTAACTTCTTTATGCTGTTCCATTACATTTTCTCCACCCTTCTTAGAAATGAGTGTGTATTGAAGAGTCATATACACTGTGAAATTAAAGTACACCTAATAGGAACTCTCGGGAGATTTTAAAGCTAGTATTCCTCATATATCATCATCGTATATTGAAATGTTGGTCCATTTAACGCATTCGATTTTGCAGGCACTTGAGGTCAAGAGTAATATATCCAGGTTTTCTGGTTTTGTGTGGCGTGGCAACGAGGTAAAACAATCTATAATGAAGAAATAAGAAATCTGCTTAAATTTAATATATTTTGGTATAACTTGTTTGCTGCTTTGAGGAATCGTCCATTATCACTTAAATGGTAACAGTTATCGTTAGCTCATGATATGATAGTGAAGTTCAATGTGGTCAATGGCACAGGACAAGCAAAAGAATAAAGTGAGAGAAAAATTTGATAAGTGTAATAAAGAGAAGTTGTTGGAATTCTGCGATCTGCTCAACATACCAATTTCCAAAGCTACTACTAGGAAGGTTTGTTCACTTTCTATTGCTGCTGCTACCTGTTTCGTTCGGAATTTTGTCCCAAATCTTCCATTTATCGCGAATCGGTTACCAATGTAACCACCTGACGAAGTGGTGACTTCCTCGCTGGTTGGACTGATTTCTTAATGGTTATTTTACTAGCACTATGGACACCATTCAATTTAAGTGTAATTACCTGCCCCACATCTGGCCTCTTATATTCACACCAGAAGTGGCAACTAACTCTTGAGTAGACCTACAGATGCAACTATTTATCTGATTTTTTTTTTCTTAACTTCTGGAAAACAAAAAGAAAGAGGTGATGCGTTCTAAAAGGATCCAAAACACTGGTTTTGGTTCTCATTTGCAAGCTGATGGGGCATATTGAAATGAGTTTTCAGCCTAAATTTAAAAAATATTTTTGTTATTGTTAAAGTTGGAAGTGCAATTTCTTGAATGAGCTGGAAATGCAATGCAGGAGGATATAATTGCGAAGCTGATAGAATATTTGGTTGCCCCTCAAGCTACAACCACCGTTCTCCTTGCAGAGAAAGAGATGGTACTTAGTTGCTGATTTTTCGCCTTTGATAGAATTTTTTTTCTTTTGCACAGTTTGTGTATAATTTTTCATATCCTGTTTGGACAGCCAACTAAGGGCAAAAAGCGCAAGAGGGCAACTAAAGGAAGTTCATCAACATCTGGGGGCACAAATTCAAAGAGTACAACGAAGGTGCTTGTTTCTTATCCTGTAATATTACCATTAAATTTATGCTTGAGATTTTGTATAGTTTCTTGATTAGTGACCAATTTTGTCTTCTTAATGTAAGTGGTAAAGATTCTACCTACAGTCGGCAGAAGTCTGGTTATTATTTTAGTATGCATCTTTTGCACTTGGACAACACTTTGTCTATTCATTTCGGTGAATCCTATGTTTTTTGGCTTATTTTCTGTTCCTTTTTCAAACACCCTAGGGTGTCTGGTGGTCCATTACTCCTTGGCCTCAGCTGCTGTATAATGTGGCTTCTTATATTCTTTCAATGTATATGCTATTTCATTGATTAGCATTGGTAGATCTTAAGATAAGAACATCCATAGGACTGTTTCTGAAGGCTTTTGTACTGAGGGTGAATTTTACTGCAGTTCCAACTTAAGAGGAGATTTTTAAATGTAATCTTTGAACTTTTGGTGGGCAGTATTCTCAGAATTTAATGAGAGAAACATCTATGCATCAACCTGTATAAGATTCTCCCTGTACAGTCCATTTAGAGGTCTTCATACGGTTATCGCTGTTTTAATTTTGTCCTGTAATTTTCCAGATTCGTAGAAGGAATGGTGATGATTCAAAATTGGAGGACAAGAGTGCAGCAGATACAGAAGATGAGTCAGAGGCAGATGAGAAAGACGTAGAGGAAGAAAATCTTGAGGAGAACGAACATAGTATTGGTATTCGGGAAAAGTCTGAGGATGAGCTACCTGAGCATTCAGAAAGTGAGAAGATATATGAGTCTTCAGATGATAGTGAAGAAGAAGTGGAAAAACAGAAGCCAAGGTCAAAATTATTATCTAGAAAGAAGGAATCCCATGGAAAAGCTAAAACCAAAAAAGCTATAGGTTCTGCTAAATCCACTCCAACTCCACCATCTAATAAGTTAGCAAAGAAATCACCATCAAAACGCACCCCGACTGATGTTGACAGTGATACAAGTCCAAAATCATCATCAAGGAAGAATAAAAGTCAGAGAGTGACGAAAGTGTCGACTTCAATCAAACCCGCTGCAAAGGAAAAAACTGGTATAAATCAAAATCTCTCCTTCTGTTGTTATTTATTGAAAATTATCATCATCTTCTTACATATATTTGTATTTGTCTTAATATTTACAAACAGTAGTTTATCTGGTCAATGTTTGTGAGATTGAATCATTTCATGGTTGAATACACATCATTTTTATAAGAAATTGACTTCTATCAACAGCACTAAGTACTTGTGGTCATTTGAAGGGAAAAAAGTCACTAAAGGGAAGGGCAGGAAGACCATGGAGGAAAAATTGCACCCAACTGATGATAATTTGAGAGATGCAATATGTCAAATTCTCAAAGAAGTTGACTTCAATACGGTAAGTTTACAGGGCGAGTACTATCTACCGTAAAGGAATGCCGTTGAATAAACTAGCAAACATGGTTGTAAGGAGTGATTTCACTGTAAATACTGTGAACGTTATACATATCAGAACTTAAATTAGAAGATATCTGAAACCATTATTTTCATATGTACATTACATGGTATGTGGTAAGTATTGGGTTTTCTCATCATTTTTTCTCAAATCCTGCAGGCTACTTTTACCGACATTCTGAAGCAACTTGGTATGCACTCTTTGTTTATTTTTTATTTAATTTAAAGTTTTTTTTAAATAATATTTTATCCAATCGATTTTGGCTTCAGCTTCTAAATGGTCTCTTAGAAGAAACTTTTCTAGATCGTTCATGCTTTATGCATCCAATTTGCTGTCAAGTTTGCCAGTCATGTGCTGCCTGATAGGATAAAGATTATTTTAAATATTAAATTGATTTTTCGTTCAAATCAATTTCCATCTTTGGGTTTTCTATTGTCTTCCTACTTGCTGTTGTCCTTTTTCAGCTCGGGAGTTTGATACTGATCTCAGCCTGAGAAAGTCTGCAATAAAGCTGATGATCCAACAAGAGCTTACAAAATTAGCTGACGAGGCAGATGAAGAAGAGGATGAAGGAGATGCAGAAAAAGATGAAACTCAGTCTGCTGGTCAAGAGTTGGAAGCCTAAGCAATAAAAGGGAGCATGACTGCATGGACATAGTAAAGCTATTTGTCTCTTTGCTTTTGCTTCTTTTGGTTATTATTATTATTTTAACTCGTCATGTATTCCTGCATGTATCTGTAATTTATTGTTAGTGCTCTGTTTGCTGGAAAGTAAAACTTGTAAGTTTGAATCACTGGATGGGAAACTGCTCTCAAGTGCGTTGCAGGATCGCAGCTTCTTATGTGCACAATAACATGATCTGTAGGAGTTTTTGTATAAATCCTAATGTAACACCAGCCTTTGGTTTTTTCCTTTCTTTTAATTGGTTTTATGAAGTTGCCCTCTAGCTCACTCTTCATTTCACACCCCGATTTTCTGATTTAATACTGTGGCCCCATTTTTTGGATGTTATTGCTTGATTCTCTTCTGTGTTGGACTGACAGCGGTTTCAGAACCCAATTGATTAAAGTTATCTACTGCGATATTGGCTGTTAGTAATTTTTGGTAATTTTTGTGGAGGTGATTGCTGTTTTTCTATTGGGAGTGTTTTGAATCAGGGTACCAAGGAATGTTACGTTAGTCGACCATGCATGGCAGTCAACAATGGATTATAGATCATAATCCGGGAGACCGGCGATAGGACTCGAAAGGCGGCTTTCTGTGGTTTCTTTTTCTGTTGATGGTCGAGACCAGAAGCTCATCTGAGACATTTACTTGAGAATGAAAAGTTGTTACAATGGTTTAGGTTTTTTTAGGTTATAGTAGTATTTAAAAGGGTTTTTGGAGGTTGTTTGTCTCTGATTGTCTCCCAAAATAATGCAAAAAAGCAATCTTTTGGAGGATCCCTTGCATTTCCTTTCCCCCTATGTCTTCTTCTGCTAAACTGCCTTCAACATTTGCTGGCCCCTCTAATGCCTCCTTTTCCCCGGTACTAGGGACAGAAGCCTGACCTTTCTGTTGCGCCACTTTATTTGGACATCTTCAGGCCACCATAATCTGCTTGTGAATAATTAAGAACTAAGGGATACCCCACCACATCGGAAATCATTTCTTAGCAAGTGTAAAAGTTCAATGATTTTCAATTTGATTTGTGCTATCAATAATATGAACTGTTGAAGCATGATAATTCTAGGCACTTTTGATGATTGTATACATGTATTTAAAATATATTATTCATTATCTTTACCATTAAACTGTTATTCGTCTACATTTTCTGTACAAGTTTTTAATGTTACCATTGCAAGTTTGACTCCGAAAAAAATTAAAGGGTTAAATCCATATATATTATGTATGATTCTTTTATTTTTTTAGATTAAATTTTTTTAATGTAAATTTTTTTTTAGGAAATATATTACACAAAAAAATGAAAAGTAAAAGAGATATTAGTCCACTTGTGAAGTGGAGCACTAGCCTTACCAAACACAAAAATCAACGTCCCATCAAAAATTAAACAAAGAAAGGATAATAGAGATAAGACGTGGATGGCACACGATCTACTAGTCGGGCTTAGAACCAGTCATAATAAAAAGAACAAATTAAGTCTACCTCCTCGATAAAAAGAAAAAAATTAAATTTTTTTTTGGAGTTGGACTGAATAAAAAAAATCAGTGTGTACCTGTTATTTTTATAATAATAACTCTATAATATCTTAATAATAACTTAGTAAAAAATGAGAATACTAGTAACTCCATGATGTCGTTTTTTTTCTTTTCTTTTTTTTTTTTGGAAAAAATATATTGACTTATTTTTAATTATGCAATGATATTCTAATCCTAACCCAAATGAAGGTGATTTTTTTTCGCATGCGCTCTAATCTAAGTGAAGAGACGATTTTTCACATATCGTCGGAATTTAAATTTAAGAACGCTAGTTTGCAAACCAAAACTCTAACAAACTAAGTTAGACTCTTAAATTATGTTAATTAAATTATATATAAAAAAACCATTCATTTTACCATAATAGTTTTCACGTATATTCTTTTATCTTTAATAAACAAATCACCTCCTCCAGCCAAAGTCTACATCGCCACTGTCATCATCACCACCACCATTGCACTATTTTTTACCCCTACCTCCACTTTCTCCATCACCATCATTACTAACACTACCACCTTATTTTCCTTCAACCTTCATTGTCACAATTACCTAGATCGCCACCACTCTTCTCTACCTCCACGTCCACTATCACAAACACATCCATTGCTACCCTCACCACCGCCTTCACCACACAACTGACAGTACTCTTCCCAAAATCACTTTGATAATCGTGTCCGATCCTATTTTCGTCTAACAACCCAAACCAAGTTCTCGAATTATCCTTTAGACTTGACATCACAACCGAATTACCTTTCAGATAAGCGAATTATCTCATTATACGAATTCAACAAAATTCGTCCTCTTGGGGCCATCGCCAACACCACCCACTGACCTCGACGAATAGGGGAATCTAATACCTTGGATCCTTTCGAGCCCTAAACCAATGTCCTGATTCATTCCGAGTCTCGTCCTGACATTCTCATCGTATAAAGACTATATACAATCTCATGAAACCTCGGGAGGTCCACATGTATTTAACTTAACGATGACGTCACATTGGACGTATAAAAATACTCTGAAATAAAATCATATTGCCTCAAAAATTGTACCAATGGATTCACAATTCCAAACTGAGAAACTTCTGTGTTAACCGGTATTTGAGGGGACACCGCAAGAGCGACCACGCACCGATGGACAGAAGACGAGTCTTCCCCACCCATAGGCAGTCACAATGGCGGTTGTGCTCCCCCTCCTCCTCTTACCTGGTCGACCCAGTTTCCTACAACTGGGCCCGACCCGAGGAAGCTAAACTCATTCTAATTTCATCGAATTTTCATCGTTTTTCACACTTTAAACCTCAATTCTGCTATAATCCATTTCCATAATCGTGTTATGATCTCAAAACTTAAGCGAATTGACCAAGAAATCAAGGACATTCACATTGAAGTCTTGACTATAGATTGAATGCCATTTTTGTAGCCTCAACGTGCCTGAGTCCATTGAAACTTAAGCCTATCTTGGTCGCCAGAGTCCAGGGCGGACACTAGGGATCCTGAATGAGAGGTTTAGCGTTCTAAACGTTCACATTTTGAGGACCGCAAATGCTCCCTCTCTAACCTTCTTCTCTGCCTCTCCCCAGGTACATATATAGCTATAGCTATGGCTATGAAGGTGTCCTGGCCCACAAAAATAGCCTCGAAAAATGTTTATAAACATAAACAATCAACTGCTAGACGAGAGATACATACTTTTGTATTTTGTCATATACAGAGCACAAGTTCATAGTACAAAACATATATACAGAACTTTTCCACTAGACACACACAAGTCGGTGGCACCAAAATCAACCAGATAAGGGACACTTGTCCCAATCCAATTCAGCCACCAAAAAAGATATCATAAGGAAAATTACCAAAATACCCTTCCTTACCAAATTACCATAATGGCCCTATACCATCTAGACTCGGATCAAAATCGTCTGAACTCCATTTTTGGCATGTCGCCTGCCGACATACTCGGGAGTCCGAGACCTTTCTAACAACGTTTTCGAAATCGCTATAAATCATCCTGGTAAAAAAGTCAATATTTTGATCTTGGTAAAAAAGTCAACCCTTTGACTCAAAGGTAAAATGGTCATTTCCAATGTAATGACTTATCCCGAATTATCAGGATTAATTATGACTTAATGATGGATTAGTGAGGCTAATCGGGGGTTAGTCGAGGATTATCGGACTTTCAGGGCAAAATTACGATTTTGCTCCAAGACGAGGGCAAAAAGTTGACTTTTTACCCGGGAGGTCCGAGGACCGAGGGTCGAGGATCGTTACGTAGATCGAGTTGATACGAGTCCGTAGACAGGCGACATGTCGAAATTGGATGTTTGACGAGAAAGTTACGGTTCACGGAAGTTCCGAGAAACTATTTACGACGACACGTTTTACGAGGCAAGTGGACTTTTGTCATATTTTGGGCCCCATATATTTTGTTTCTGGCCCAATGGATGAGTGACAAGTGTCACTCACCCATTGCTCACAAACACACATACATGCACCAAACCCCTCTCCCCTGTTTCATCCTCCCTAACCCGAAAACCTTCCCACTTTGTACAAACCATACACACCCATACCTATCCCCATATTATCACCCTTCCTGGGGACTTGAGAGAAGAGGACGAAGGATTGAGTTGACAAGGGGACTTCACGGTTGAGGGAAGGTGGAGACCACGTCGGAAAAGGTAACCCGAGAACCCCTTTTCATTGTTCGAATTCAAAATTTGGGTTGGGACGTTGGGGGCTGTCTTTGTAGTTTGGGAAGTGTCTATTGGGTTGGTAGGGAGGCCTAAAGAAGGTTTTGAATGACGGGGAAGGGCTGAACAACCCAGGGGGAAAACAGGAAAATTGAACCGTGAGGAGGAGTTTTGCACAGATGAGTTTTAGGCGGTTTTTCATTGTTCAAATCATTCAAATAAGTTCCTAGGATTGAAACAAAGAGATTGGAATCGGAAGGGAAGAAAAAGGATGAAAAATGGGAGAGAAAACAGGTTGGATGGGTCACACCAGTCGGACCGGACTGGATTGCAGGTGGTCTGGTTCGGACCCGGTCTACCGAAGGACAATGATGCACAGTGTTTGGCGCGTGGCTCCCACGCGCAGCCCCTTCGAGCAGCGCATGAGGCGTGTGGGCCATCTTTTGGGGGTGGTTCTAATATGTGAAATCATCTATTCAATGTAACGAATATTTTGGGACTGGTTTCGAGTCGATCAGACATTGTTTCGATATAGTTTGGGACGTCCGAAGGTTTAGGATTGCCTTTAAAAATAGTTAAAAATTCCGAAAACTTACGGGGCTTTAATGGGGGGTTAATTAAGTAGTTATTAACCCTATAAATTAATTTGGACAGGTTCGGGAGCCCCGGAGATAGTGATTGGCCCGGGAGAGACTTATGGCGCGCGTATCAAGACGCGACTTCAGACGGTCTGTGATGGGACTTGTTCTATGAATTCAATGCATGCATAAATGTTTTATATGCTTTAATGAATATGTTTTATGATGCCATGAGTGCATTTTTTTGTGGTAGGTTAGAATTTACGTATTTGCACGTATTTCGAGGTTTTCAATTTTATATGACGCTTATACATGCCATGCTTTCTACGATGGTTTAAATGAAATGATTTCGAATTTAGAAATATGAAATCGGGCATGAGACCCATTTGATTGAAAACCCTCAGAGTTGGAGTCCATTTGATTTCACGAGAATCCGAACTGGAGGCCCATTTGAGTTATACGATCAGGCCGAGGGCCCCGTTGGTTTAGGAATCCGGGCTTGAGGCCCAGTTGGTTTTAATATCGGGCTTGAGGCCCCGTTAGTTGTGAAATCGAGCTTGAGGCCCTGTTGATTTTTGGTATCGGGGTTGAGGCTCCATTCGTTGTGATTTCAGGCTAGAGGCCCAGTTGATTGTGAAATCGGGCTCGAGGCCCTGTTATCGTGATATCGGGCTTAAGTCCCAGTTTGGTTTATGAAATGTGAATTCGGGTTTGAGACCATGTTGAAATGTGGATTTAGGCCGAGGCCTGTGAAAGTGGATTTGAATCGGATTTGAGGAATCCCGTTGAGAATCGGGCATGAGACCCAGTTGAATTGAGATTTGTAAGAAGTATTTTGAAAACGTATATATCCTCTGACATGATTTGATTGGTCTCCTCCAGACTTATACCTGGAGAGTCACGATCCACTACCCAGAATGAGTATCCCCATAAGGAGCACATTCCAGGAATGAGAGTTATGATATGGTTTCGGACTGGGTCTGGAGACAGCCATCCAAACGTCGTAGATCTTGGATGTGGGACAGAGCCTCTCAGATGGAGAATTCCTAGGGATAGACTCGGAGTGAGACCCCGAGTAGTATGCATACTGATATAGATGAATCGTGACAGATATCGAGGATTTGTTCCCTAGGGGCTGTGTGCCCCGAGTTGGCATCTCATCTGAGATGCCGAGGATGGGTTATATATATGTATATGTATACGAGATTTCACGGAGGCATACACCCCGCGTCCTATGTTTTGGATATGGTTTTGGACCGAGTTCCCATATGGTTTGATTTACGTTTTAGGCAAAGGCCCTAATGGTTTTGTGAATGTTTTGATAATTGGTTTTCTAATGCATGCATGTTTTTAGGGAAGGGCATAAATTTCGTTTTATGAAATGTTTTTATTAAAAATTTTTGTTTTGTCCACTCACGATTTTTGATGTTTTGAATGCCCTTCATGTTGATCGCAGATGCGGGCTGTAGCAGAGACCGAGACATCACACTCCTACTCCGAATCCTGGTGCGCTCTGATAGTCTCGGTTGGGCTAAGGAAGGAATTAACCCTGGTCCAATACCTCTTGTTAGACAGGACTAGGAGCATCCCACTTTAATCTTAGGAGATTTGGGACAGGTGTTGTCAAGTGGTATCGGAGCGTGTTTTGCTCTTAGAGTGACGCACAAGTCAAGGATGTGATGTCTCTGTAGTCGTAACCACCCGTCATCTACCTGATATATAGGGTAAGAGTAGGAGGATTTGGTAGAATCGACCCTAGTTAGATTACGGTTGGCACGAGGTGTGTTGGCTTAGGGCTCAATTGGTATGGTATGTCGCGTGTTCTGAGAGGTTGGATCCCGAGTAGGATCAATTTTTGTGCGAATCCAACGGCTTAGAGCCGCATAGTTCATGGTGAGGAGGAAATATGTTGATGTTTTGTGCTACTTATACTCATGTGATGGAAGTATGTTTGAATGGAAAAGATTGTTCGTTTATTTGTAAAGTGAGGAAGTTATTGCATGATCTTGGCTCAGCTCATCTACAAAAAATGTATCAAGTTCATTAGTGAAAAGAAAAAAAAAAGGGAAAAGAAAAAAAATTACGATTAGAAAAAGAAGAAAAAAAGCAATGAACTTAGAGTTGAGTCAAGTGAGCTAAGTACCTCAATTAGAGCATTTTTATGAGCTTAAGCACGGTTTCATCTAGACTCAAGGTCCGAGTCATGACTTCTTATGCCTTGATGTGGTTTAGGTTCTTTGAATTCCAACTTTTCTTTCTAAACCCACGAACCTAGCCCCATTACAACCCTTGAATGAAGACCTATTGATCTTGTGAATGGTTATGCAAAGGATTAAGGTACGTATCTCTATTCTTAAACTTCAATTCCGTCGTGAGATGATATTTTCAGATAAAGTGTTTTTCTTCATTGAATTTCATGTGATTAACTTGATTTTCTTTACATAAACTCTTCACATATGCTTGTTGAGTGAAAGCCTTAGGATTCTTGAGCGTATTGAGTGATGCCTAGTGAGGACTAGAGTCGAGGCGAAATCTTTCTAGGGTTTTTAGATGACGTTGTTTTCTAGTTTGATTGACAGGACCCGCCCCGATCCCCCTGGGACCACCCGGGACGTGCCCTGCTCCCGTCTGACACCCGACATTAAAATACCAAAAATACCCTTATTGAAGATGAAATGCATAAAGAAAAACCAAAGTTAAGTCATACATAGCACGCCACACAAATACTCGAATACAAATAGTGTCAGACAAGGGATAGTTCCCGAATACAGTTTATTGAGCACGACTCTAGACACACTACGTGCCAACCTACCCAGCAGTAGGGTTCAGGTACGCAACGTAAACCTATGCCTCTTCCTCCTCGGGATCCTCCTCCTCCTCCTCGGGATCCTCCTCCTCGATATCACTACCTGGAGGGGTAGTAAAACAACAAAGGTGAGTGGGTCGAAACTCAAGGTTTACAAAGTAGTTTACCATTTCGAAAACATATAGCTTTTCCCCTCCGTTTTCCGAAAAGACATGCATAGTATCATAAACCACAAAACCATATAGTCATAAGCAGAATAATATCAACATAATATAATCTTAGTCACTGCACTATACATCCCAACCCTGACATCCCAGATGTCTGACGTCCCAGACGCCCGATAAGGTCACAGTCTCAAGGCTACGCGTGCCACCCGGGGTCTCAATCCCGAGTCCAAATCCCGAACCTAGTCCGAGCATGGCATTCTAGATGCCTGACGTCCCAGACGTCCAATAGTAGCAATCCTGCTCCTGAGTCACTCTACGGTCCGGTCCCTCCGTAGAATGACTCCTCACAGGCAATGCGCCGTGACCACTCCGGTACCTACATCCGGAGGAGATAGAATCCTAGGGTAGATCTATACAGTGCAGTACCACAGATAATATCGAGATCCATTATACATATATATGACTCCAAACCATTCATAAACAACCAGACGGGTCTCATGCCCAAACATCGTAATACGTGCCATAAATCATACACAAGATAAACAGATACTTTTACTTGAATCACATATAGATATAGTAGAAAGTAAAACAGTTATGCATGCCGAAGTTTAGTGAAATCAAAGGCCCACTCACAGTACAATCCCGCTGCAATCCCGAGCGTAAAGCTCCGTCCAAGGGTTAAAGTACAATTCCTGTCATGCCCAAAACATACGTAAAGGTCACTTTAAGTCCCCACTAAACAACTAAGAAACCCTAGACTGAAACCGGCCCGGGAAAGCCGTCCGAACACGCTTCCCAAGGCGTCAAACCCTAATTTGACCAACTTAACGATCTCCGATCTACACGAAACCACCGCCATTGGATCCGTATCGTCGAAACCTTGAAAATGGCACTGGTCCCACACAAAATACTGTTCACACGCGCCCCCCATGCGCCGGTCAACCCTCTGGTCAACAGTGCTACAGTGATGCTGACGTCAGCATGACGTCATCACTGACAGTGTCAGAGGACACGTGTCAACAGCCCATTGGTCCCTGGTCTGACAATATTCTGACATGATGACGTTATCGTGACGTCACTGCTGACGTTAGCATGATGACGTCATCAGCTACAGTACCGGGTCTGAGAACTAGGTCACCGCAGACCCACGGTTCGACCCGATCACAGATCGTGATTCCGACCACCATTTCAGGTGGGATTTGTTCCTATGGACTCGTCTCTACCTCAACAATGGTTCTGTGCAAATAAAACTAGATTTTAAGTTCGAGAAACCACCTGAAAAACGACGGGGAACTGGCTGCCGGTTCTGGTTCGTCTTCTCCGGCGAGCCGTCAAGCATCCAGCCGCAAACTCTGGTCCAAAATGCTCGTCTAGTCCCCTAGGTTATGTCTCAAAAACAACCAAACAAGTTTAACGTTAAAAACGGACGGTTCGAGACAGGGAAGGAAAATCGGTCTTCTCGGGTTTGCAGGCTTACCGCCGCCGTGTCGCTGCCGTGGGCTGCCCAGTCCAGTCCTAAGCCGTCCAGAGGTCACAACGGTCCTAGCCCTAGGTTGGTTCGAGCCCAGAAGTCATGGTTTGGACGGTTTGGTTAGTTTTGGGCTGCACGGGTTCCTCTCGGGTTTGTGGGTTTTCCGGCCGTGCAGGGTGGCCGTGGTGGCGGTGATGGCCGTCTGGAGGTTGCTGGTGGTTGCCTGGTGCTGCCTGGTTCGTGAGTTGAGGCTGAGAGGCTGTGAGGTGTTTGTTCGAAGGATGAGAGGGTGCACGGTTTAGGGAGGAATGAAAATGAAAATGTGTTTCTCTGATGGTTTAAGAACAGAAGGAGAAAATGGAATGAAGGGCGGAGATTCAATCTGAGTTAAGAGTGAAGGGTGAGGATTTAAGGAAATTAAATTAATTAATTAGTCTAAAGGCAGACATAGATCCAGATTGTTGGGGATGATGTGGATGAGGTAGATGAGTGACATGTGTCACTCATCAAGGGTCCAGATTGATTGGGTTAAAGTGAATCAGATTCTAATATTTTATTATTATTTTAAGTTCCGAGTCTCGGTTAGTTCGGTTACGTTCTTGACCATAACTTTTTCGTCGTAAGTCCGAATTCGGCGTGCCGCCTGTCTACGGATTCGTATCGACGAGACCTACGTAACGGTCATTGGCCCTCGTCCGTTGGACTTCCCGGGTCAAAAGTCAACATTTGGCCCCAAATGGCCAAATTACCAAAATACCCCTCGACTTCCGAACGTCACAACTTCTTCCCCGAACGTCGGAATCGAACGTGACACCTGCCTATGCACTCGTGACGTCCTAAACTACGTCACGGTCACGTGTCAAAGTCTTAAATACTTCCCGAGGTAAAAGTTAACTTTTTCCCCCCTCAGGGGCAAAACGGTCATTTTACAATAAAATAAGAATTACGAAATTTCGGGTCGTTACATTAATCATTTGGGATATTGGTATAAACACTTAACACCTTGAGTTCACGGTTATGACATGTTCTTTGGTTTGTGTGAGTTTGTTTTCTATTCTTGATTCTTATTAATTTGTTGATGCATGATTTCTAGCGTCTTTTGTGTTAAGTAAAATGTTTGTGGGTATCGTGCAACTATAACCCTCAGGAGACAAAACTCCTCATACTAGGTGAACCTAGAGGTTTAAATGCTTATCATAACTAGATCGAGTCTTTTATTTTGTTGTTTTGCTAAGGGACTAGCAAAAGATAGGTTTGGGGGTATTTGATAAGTCACAAATTAAACATAATTTCAACGTTATTTCTTATCCCTTGTACTTATCTTTTGATTATAATCATTCAAACAATAGGAGAAAATGATCTCTTTTGTGAAGTTTGCGCAGATTGCTTAGTTGAGGTTTAAATCATGTTTTACAATGAAATGTGACCTTTCCAAGGCTAAATCTTTAAGGACTCATCAAGGACTCATAAAGGGCCTCATCATCTCCTATTTACATGACCAAGATCCACCAAGACCCTAAAAGTCACGGTCTAGCCCCTAGAAGCCCACAAAATGCGGTTAAAGGTGTTTTAGGGGGTTTACTTGTGCATCAAGTAACTTTGGACGAATTTTCATACCTTTCTCAATGAGGAATGACATGGATTGACTTGGATAAGAAGACTTAATTATATTCCCAATCAGATCTTGAAGTTAAAGAGGCAAGAAACAAGGAAAAGGAAGTTTCTTGGAAATTAAGAAACCATCTTGTACATGGCTAGGGTTAATTAACTTCCCTAGCCACAATTTATCATGTTTCCTTTATTTTAGGTCAATGTAATCTGATTTAGGATAGCATTAAATGAATTCCTAGTCAAAGATAAAGTCAAGAAGTCGAAAGAAGGAAGTAAAGGGACTCCTTGTACAAGAAGGATATAAAAAACGGCCAACTATGGTTTTTCACAAAAACAAGGAGTTTTCCTCCTTGTTTTGGGGCTGTTTTCTCTTTTCTTTGAGGGAGATGTTAGGGCAGGTGTTTGGGGTTCTAAATAGATGTTTTCTCATTGTTTTTGGAGGCCGAATTTACCTCTTGAAGGTCCCCAAAACTCTGTCAAAATTCGTACTTCAATCCATATTCTTAGTTTAGAGTTTTGTAATTTAATTCAAGCACTCTTTATAATTCAAGCATCTTCATATTCATCACGTCTACCTTGAGGGAGTTTTCCTTCATCTTTTTTATTCATTGTCCTTTTATTATTTCTTGCTTTATTTATATTTTTGCACCATTCAATTATGTCCTTATTTTATTCCATAATGTTTGAGTAGTGTAATTAAGGCTAGGGGTACTTGAAGCCCTAGCCATGTTAGTTCGTGTTTGATTTATGACTCTTGATTATGATTGCTATGAATGCCTGGATTTGTTGGATTACTGCGCTTCGTGAACTCAATTTATGCTTATAAGCTTAGCTACCTTATTTGTGTAACGACCCGTCCCGAGTACCGGGAGTTAATAATATTTAATTATGATTTACTAATCTGAGACTAGTTGAGTGATTTCGGACGAATTGTGCAAAATGACCGTTTTGCCCTTGGGCGTGGGCAAAACGTTGACTTTTTATTCGGACGGTCAAATGGACTTTAACCAATGACCGTGACGTAGTTTGGGACTTCACAAGTTCATAGACAGGTGGCACGTTCGATTCCGACATTCGTGGTGAAAGTTATGACGTACGGAAGTTCAAGGGCATTTTCGTAATTTGGACGAAATAGGGGAAAATGTTGACTTTTTGATCGGGAGGTCCGATGGTCAGGGGCCAAGGACCGTTAGGAAGGTCTCGATGCCCTGAGTCCGTAGACAGGCGGCACGCATCAATCGGGGTCCGAATGACCGAGTTACGGGTCGGGATGCGTGAGGGGCATTTTGGTAATTTTCTGCACAGGGGCAGAATTGTAATTTTCACACGGGGCACTGTTTGATTGAAACGACCGTGAAATGGGATGTTTTGTGCGATCGATTCCATGGATTGTTTATCAATTAATGGACTGTTTTTGGGGCAGCTTTGTTGCGTGATTGCACATGTTGGGAGCTAGCAATTGAGTGCTTAACATGGACACTGGTTTTTCTATTGTTTTCGGGTCAATGCAGGGGACATTACACAGTGGATTGAGGACGGCTTTGGGTGCTTTTAAGGACTGATTTGGATCGATAGAATTGAGAGTGAGTCGAGAGGTTGACTCTGAGATTGAGAATGAAAGGAATCGAGTGACAGGACCCGCCCCGATCCCCCTGGGACCACCCGGGACGTGCCCTGCTCCCGTCTGACACCCGACATTAAAATACCAAAAATACCCTTATTGAAGATGAAATTCATAAAGAAAAACCAAAGTTAAGTCATACATAGCACGCCACACAAATACTCGAATACAAATAGTGTCAGACAAGGGATAGTTCCCGAATACAGTTTATTGAGCACGACTCTAGACACACTACGTGCCAACCTACCCAGCAGTAGGGTTCAGGTACGCAACGTAAACCTATGCCTCTTCCTCCTCGGGATCCTCCTCCTCCTCCTCCTCCTCCTCCTCCTCCTCGATAGCACTACCTGGAGGGGTAGTAAAACAACAAAGGTGAGTGGGCCGAAACTCAAGGTTTACAAAGTAGTTTACCATTTCGAAAACATATAGCTTTTCCCCTCCGTTTTCCGAAAAGACATGCATAGTATCATAAACCACAAAACCATATAATCATAAGCAGAATAATATCAACATAATATAATCTTAGTCACTGCACTATACATCCCAACCCTGACATCCCAGATGCCTGACGTCCCAGACGCCCGATATGGTCACAGACTCAAGGCTACGCGTGCCACCCGGGGTCTCAATCCCGAGTCCAAATCCCGAACCTAGTCCGAGCATGGCATTCTAGATGCCTGACGTCCCAGATGTCCAATAGTAGCAATCCTGCTCCTGAGTCACTCTACGGTCCGGTCCCTCCGTAGAATGACTCCTCACAAGAAATGCGCCGTGACCACTCCGGTGTACCTACATCCGGAGGAGATAGAATCCTAGGGTAGATCTATACAGTGCAGTACCACAGATAATATCGAGATCCATTACACATATATATGACTCCAAACCATTCATAAACAACCAGACGGGTCTCATGCCCAAACATCGTAATACGTGCCATAAATCATACTCAAGATAAACAGATACTTTTACTTGAATCACATATAGATATAATAGAAGGTAAAACAGTTATGCATGCCGAAGTTTAGTGAAATCAAAGGCCCACTCACAGTACAATCCCGCTGCAATCCCGAGCGTAAAGCCCCGTCCAAGGGTTAAAGTACAATTCCTGTCATGCCCAAAACATACGTAAAGGTCACTTTAAGTCCCTACTAAACAACTAAGAAACCCTAGACTGAAACCGGCCCGGGAAAGCCGTTCGAACACGCTTCCCAAGGCGTCAAACCCTAATTTGACCAACCTAACGATCTCCGATCGACACGAAACCACCGCCATTGGATCCGTATCGTCGAAACCTTGAAAATGGCACTGGTCCCACACAAAATACTATTCACACGTGCCCCCCACGCGCCGATCAACCCTCTGGTCAACAATGCTACAGTGATGCTGACGTCAGCATGACGTCACTGCTGACGTCAGCATGACGTCATCACTGACAGTGTCAGAGGACACGTGTCAACAGCCTACTGGTCCCTAGTCTGACAATATTCTGACATGATGACGTCATCATGACGTCACTGCTGACGTCAGCATGATGACGTCATCAGCTACAGTACCGGGTCTGAGAACCGGGTCACCGCAGACCCACGGTTCGACCCGACTAGTTCTCATCAACCCGACCATTAAAATCGATGGGATTTGTTCCTATAAACTCGTCTAAACATGTTCTATGGTTCTGTGGGATTAAAACAGGTTTTTAAGTTCAAGAAACCACCTGAAAATCGACGGGGAACCGGCTGCCGGCTCTGGTTCGTCTTCTCCGGCGAGCCGTCGAGCTTCCAGCCGCGTACTTAGGTCTGAAATGGTCGTCTAGTCCCCTAGGTTATGTCTCAAAAGCAACCAAACATTTCTAACGTTAAAAATGGAAGTTTCGAAACAGGGAAGGAAAATCGGTCTTCTCGGTTTTATGGGCTTACCGCCGCCGTGGGCTGCCCAGTCCGGTCCTGAGTCGTCCAGCCGTCACAACGGTCCTAGCCCTAGGTTGGTTCGAGCCCAGAAGTCATGGTTTGGATGGTTTGGACAGTTTGGGCTGCACGGGTTCCTTCTCGGGTTTGTGGGTTTTCCGGCCGTGCAGGGTGGCCGTGGTGGTGTTGACCGGTGTCAGGTGGAGGTGGTGGACGGTCTGGTACGGCCTGGTGAGGAAGGTTGGGTGGTGAGCTGCTGGTGTGATTGTTTGAAGGATGAGAGTTAGCCACGGTTTGAAGGAATAGAAATGAGAGAATGAATTCTCTCATGGTTTTTAAAACAGAGTGATGAGATGGAATGGAGGGCTGAGATTCAGTCAGAGTATAAGATGAAGGGTGAGGATTTAGGGAGGTTTAATTAATTAATTAATGGAATGGCAAACACAGATCCTGATTTTTGGGGATGATGTGGATGAGGTAGATGAGTGACATGTGTCACTCATCAAGGGTCCAAATTGATTTTGAAAAAAGTAACCAGATTTCATTATTTTAATATTATTTTAAGTTCCGAGTCTCGGTTAGTTCGGTTACGTTCTTGACCATAATTTTTTCGTCGTAAGTCCGATTTCGGCGTGCCGCCTGTCTACGGATTCGTATCGACGAGACCTACGTAACAGTCATTGGCCCTCGTCTGTTGGACTTCCCGGGTCAAAAGTCAACATTTGGCCCCGAAATGGCCAAATTAGCAAAATGCCCCTCGACTTCCGAACGTCACAACTTCTTCCTCGAACGTCGGAATCGAACGTGCCACCTGCCTATGAACTCGTGACGTCCTAAACTACGTCACGGTCACGTGTCAAAGTCCTAAATACTTCCCGAGGTAAAAGTCAACTTTTCCCCCCCTCAGGGGCAAAACGGTCATTTTATAATAAAATAAGAATTACGAAAGTTCAGGTCGTTACAATCTACCCACCTTACAAAAATTTCGTCCTCGAAATTTACTCGAATAAAAATGGGTACTGCTCCCTCATCAAGTCTTCGGGTTCCCACGTCGCTTTCTCGACGTCATGGTTCCTCCATAGCACTTTCACCAACCGAATCGTCTTGTTTCTCAGAACCTTGTTCTTCTGATCCAGAATCTGCACTGGTTTCTCCTCAAAGCTTAGATCAGTCATCAGTTCTACTGGTTGTTCCGGCAAGGCATGTGAATCGTTCCGTAGGTATTTCCGTAACATGGACACATGGAAAACATCGTGTACTCTGGCAAGTTCTGGAGGTAATGCCAATCGGTATGCCACTAGTCCAATCCTCTCAATGATCTCGAACGGTCCAAAATAACGTGGACTCAACTTCCCGCGTCGGCCAAAACGGATAATTCCTTTCCATGGAGATAACTTAAGGAACACAAAATCTCCCACCTCGAATTCCAAGTCTCGAATTCGTCGATCCGCATAGCTCTTTTGGCGATCCTGCGCTGCCTTCAATATTTCCTTGATGATTTGAACTGTTTCCAAGGTCATGTCCATCAAATCCGGTCCTAAAGCTGCTCGCTCTCCTACCTCCATCCAGCAGATAGGTGTCCTGCACTGTCGGCCATACAGTGCCTCGTAGGGTGCCATCCCGATAATTGCCTGATAACTGTTGTTGTATGCGAACTCCATCGAAGGCAAATGAGTATCCCACGAATCCTGAAACTGCAGTACACAAGACCTCATCATGTCCCCCAGTGTCTGGATAGTCCTCTCTGACTGCCCATCGGTCTGTGGGTGGAACGCTGTACTGAAATGTAAGTTTGTACCCAAGGCGTTCTGCAAACTTCGCCAGAACCTAGATGTGAAACGCGGATCTCGATCAGACACTATCGACTCCGGCGTACCATGAAGTCGAATGATCTCCTTCACAAACAGCTGAGCCAGTCGGTTTGGCTTAAATGTCTCCTGTACTGGTAAGAAATGAGCTGACTTGGTCAATCGGTCGACAATCACCCAAACTCCATCGCATCCCCTCTGAGTCCTTGGCAACTTGAAGACAAAATCCATGGTAATGTGATCCCACTTCCACTCGGGAATCGGAAGTGGTTGCATAGCTCCATACGGTCTCTGCCGCTCCGCCTTGACCTGCTGACAGGTCAAACATCTGCTCACAAACACTGCAATATCCTTCTTCATTCCTGCCCACCAATAGTGGTCCAGGAGGGTACGGTACATCTTGGTACCTCCCGGATGCATGGCATAAGCCGAACTGTGGGCTTCCTCGAGAATTTCTGCCCGTAACTCTGCCACTGCAGGAACACACAAACGGCCCAGTTTCACCAGAGCTCCATCTGGTCGGATAGTAAAGTCCTGCCTCTCGTCCGCTTCGACCTCGATCCTGTAGATACAAAGTGTCGGATCCTCCAATTGTGCCTCGATAATCCGATCGACTAGCACAGGTCGTACATGAAAACTGGCCAACAAAGCTCCCTGCTCATCCATCCCCAGCATAACTCCAGCTCTTCGGAGTTCCACTAGCAAAGGAAGGTACACCAGCCTCAGGTGAGCAATCGATCCTGCTGACTTCCTGCTGAGTGCATCTGCCACAACGTTCGCCTTCCCTGGATGATATTCAATCGTACAATCATAGTCCTTGATCAGTTCCAACCACCGTCGCTGCCTTACGTTCAGCTCCTTCTGAGTGAACAAATGCTTTAAACTCTGATGATCAGTGAAGATCCTGCAAGTCACCCCGTACAGATAATGTCGCCAGATTTTTAAAGCGTGAACCACCGCCGCCAACTCCAGATCATGCGTAGGGTAGTTCAGTTCATGTGTCTTTAGCTGTCTCGATGCATAAGCGATAACTGTGCCATTCTGCATCAGCACGCAACCCAACCCTTGCAATGATGCGTCACTATAGACTTCGAACTCTCCACTGTTATCCGGCAAAGCAAGAACAGGTGCGGTAGTTAACCGACGTTTTAATTTCTGATAACTTTGCTCACACCGTTCATCCCAAACAAACTTTACTCCCTTCCTGGTTAAACGAGTCAACGGTGCAGCAATACTAGAGAAGCCCTCAACAAATCTCCGGTAGTATCCTGCCAAACCAACGAAACTCCGTACCTCTGTCACGGTTGTCGGTCTAGCCCAATTTGTCACCGCTTCGGTCTTCTGGGGATCCACACTAATCCCGTCTGCTGACACTACATGTCCCAGAAAACCAATGCTGGTTAGCCAAAACTGACACTTACTCAGCTTGGCGTATAACTGGTTCTGCCTCAGCTTCCCTAACACCGAACGTAAGTGTTTCTCATGAGCCTGAGCACTCCTCGAGTACACAAGGATGTCATCAATGAACACGATCACGAACTTATCCAAATAATATCGGAAGACCCTATTCATTAGATCCATGAATGCTACTGGAGCATTCGTCAAGCCGAAAGGCATCACAAGGAATTCATAATGCCCGTATCTGGTCCGAAACGCTGTCTTCGGGACATCTCCTTCAGCAATCTTCAACTGATGATAACCAGATCGCAAATCAATCTTCGAGAAGTACTGTGCTCCCCGCATTTGATCAAAGAGATCGTCAATCCTGGGTAAGGGGTACTGGTTCCTTACCGTGACCTTGTTGAGCTGTCGATAATCCACACACAAACGGAGGCTCCCCTCCTTCTTCTTCACAAATAATACCGGTGCTCCCCACGGTGATGTACTCGGTCGGATGAATCCCAAGTCCACCAACTCCTGCAATTGGATCTTCAGTTCCCGTAACTCCGCTGGTGCCATCCGATATGGTGCCTGCGATATAGGTCGTGTGCCGGGAAGTAGTTCAATCGTGAACTCACTCTCCCGATGTGGTGGTAAACCAGGCAAATCTTCCGGGAACACATCCGGAAATTCTCGCACCACAGGTATATCATCGGCACCCAAAGTATCACTCTTTGTCGTCACAATATGCGCCAGATAATCCTGGCATCCCTTCTGTAGAAGCTTCGTAGCGGCAAGTGAAGAAATTACTTCAGGTAGCGAACCGTCGCGCTCTCCCTGAAAAGTAACCTCCGGCAAACCCGGACTTCGCAGAATCACCCGCTTACTACAACAGTCGATGAGCGAACCGTGCTCAGTCAACCAATCCATTCCCAAGATAACATCAAAGTCATGGATATCCATAAGGATTAGATCAGCTAGCAGATCTACATCCTCCACCCTTACTGGGCATCTCCGGATCACCTGATTCACTATGTACACAACGCCCATCGGTGTACCAACACCCATTTCACTATCCAAGGCTGACACCTCGTGATCTAACATACCCGCACAACTTTTCGAAATAAAAGAATGAGTAGCCCCAGCATCCATTAACACCCGTACAACAATATTTGAGATATGAAGAGTACCTGTAACCACACCAAGGGCTGACCTCGCCTGCTGCTGAGTCACTGCAAAAACACGAGCTCTGGGTCCCGCAGTCTGTCCGCGTCCACGCGCGCCACGCTCAGCACTCTGTCCTCGGCCTCTGGCAGGGTGAGAAGCCGAACTCTGTGTCACACTAACACCTTTAGTCTCGTTGTTCCTTGATAGTAAAGGGCAATCTCGGGCATAGTGGCCCGCTCCTCCACAAGCAAAGCAATTAACTGTCCTCGGTCCATCCCAAGACCCTCCTGATGCACCACTCCAAGCCTGATGCTGTCCAGAACTGAATCTCGATCCGCCCCTCTGAGAGTTCCCATGTCGACCTGACCAGCTACGACCACGTAAAGATGAGGGTGCTCCTCGGTAATTTCCCCCCTTAGAGATCTTTGGGCCGGTTGGTCCAGGATGTGGACGATCCCGGCGCTGCCCCTCGCCTGATGATTGTCGCGCTTGGTGTGCCGCCAGACTGGCCTCGACACGAACTACAGCGTCGACCATGTCCCTCAGAGTCGCGTAACTAGTAGCCGTCACACTTGCCCGTAACTCTCCTCGGAGTCCCAACTCAAATCTTTGATATTTTTCCTCCTCAGTACTCACAAAAGCTGCGGCAAAACGGGAAAGCTTCCCGCAAGTCTGCTCGTAATCTGCCACGGACATATCTCCCTGTTCCAGCCGCAGGAACTCTGCCTCTCGTGCCATGCGAAATGAACGCGGGTAATACTGATCTAAGAATCGGGCACGAAAGACCTCCCATGTGGTGGTGTGAACAGTCCACCCGGACATCTCAAGACCATGCCACCATTGATAAGCCCCGCCTTCCAGTAAGAAGGCCGCCAGTGCCACCCGCTCACCGGGTGGGTAGTGCATCACGGTGAAGATTCTTTCCCATTTCACAATCCCCTCATGGGCATCCTCGGGGTTTGATCCCCCGCTGAACGGTGTGGCTCCCAACCTTTGAGCCCGCTCAATGCTAGCACATTCCATCTCTCTCGCGATTTCCTCATCAGTTCGTGTTTGAGGAATTCTCCTTGGAGGCATAACCCACTATTAAGAGGCATAGATTAGATACTGACATCTTTTAAACTAAGTACTGACCACTAGTCTAGCATGCTGACCACAACCTAGTGCTCTGATACCAAGTTGACAGGACCCGCCCCGATCCCCCTGGGACCACCCGGGACGTGCCCTGCTCCCGTCTGACACCCGACATTAAAATGCCAAAAATACCCTTATTGAAGATGAAATGCATAAAGAAAAACCAAAGTTAAGTCATACATAGCACGCCACACAAATACTCGAATACAAATAGTGTCAGACAAGGGATAGTTCCCGAATACAGTTTATTGAGCATGACTCTAGACACACTACGTGCCAACCTACCCAGCAGTAGGGTTCAGGTATGCAACGTAAACCTATGCCTCTTCCTCCTCGGGATCCTCCTCCTCCTCCTCCTCCTCCTCGGGATCCTCCTCCTCGATAGCACTACCTGGAGGGGTAGTAAAACAACAAAGGTGAGTGGGCCGAAACTCAAGATTTACAAAGTAGTTTACCATTTCGAAAACATATAGCTTTTCCCCTCCGTTTTCCGAAAAGACATGCATAGTATCATAAACCACAAAACCATATAATCATAAGCAGAATAATATCAACATAATATAATCTTAGTCACTGCACTATACATTCCAACCCTGACATCCCAGATGCCTGATGTCCCAGACGCCCGATATGGTCACAGACTCAAGGCTACGCGTGCCACCCGGGGTCTCAATCCCGAGTCCAAATCCCGAACCTAGTCCGAGCATGGCATTCTAGATGCCTGACGTCCCAGGCGTCCAATAGTAGCAATCCTGCTCCTGAGTCACTCTACGGTCCGGTCCCTCCGTAGAATGACTCCTCACAGGCAATGCGCCGTGACCACTCTGGTGTACCTACATCCGGAGGAGATAGAATCCTAGGGTAGATCTATACAGTGCAGTACCACAGATAATATCGAGATCCATTACACATATATATGACTCCAAACCATTCATAAACAACCAGACGGGTCTCATGCCCAAACATCGTAATACGTGCCATAAATCATACTCAAGATAAACAGATACTTTTACTTGAATCACATACAGATATAATAGAAGGTAAAACAGTTATGCATGCCGAAGTTTAGTGAAATCAAAGGCCCACTCACAGTACAATCCCGCTGCAATCCCGAGCGTAAAGCCCCGTCCAAGGGTTAAAGTACAATTCCTGTCATGCCCAAAACATACGTAAAGGTCACTTTAAGTCCCTAGTAAACAACTAAGAAACCCTAGACTGAAACCGGCCCGGGAAAGCCGTTCGAACACGCTTCCCAAGGCGTCAAACCCTAATTTGACCAACCTAACGATCTCCGATCGACACGAAACCACCGCCATTGGATCCGTATCGTCGAAACCTTAAAAATGGCACTGGTCCCACACAAAATACTGTTCACACGCGCCCCCCCAAGCGCCGGTCAACCCTCTGGTCAATAGTGCTACAGTGATGCTGACGTCAGCATGACGTCACTGCTGACGTCATCACTGACAGTGTCAGAGGACACGTGTCAACAGCCTACTGGTCCCTAGTCTGACAATATTCTGACATGATGACATCATCATGACGTCACTGCTGCCGTCAGCATGATGACGTCATCAGCTACAGTACCGGGTCTGAGAACCGGGTCACCGCAGACCCACGGTTCGACCCGACCAGTTCTCATCAACCCGACCACCAAAATCGATGGTATTTGTTCCTATAAACTCGTCTAAACATGTTCTATGGTTCTGTAGGATTAAAACAGGTTTTTAAGTTCAAGAAACCACCTGAAAATTGACGGGGAACCGGCTGCCGGCTCTGGTTCGTCTTCTCCGGCGAGCCGTCGAGCTTCCAGCCGCGTACTTAGGTCTGAAATGGTCGTCTAGTCCCCTAGGTTATGTCTCAAAAGCAACCAAACATTTCTAACGTTAAAAACGGAAGTTTCAAAACAGGGAAGGAAAATCGGTCTTCTCGGTTTTATGGGCTTACCGCCGCCGTGGGCTACCCAGTCCGGTCCTGAGTCGTCCAGCCGTCACAACGGTCCTAGCCCTAGGTTGGTTCGAGCCCAGAAGTCATGGTTTGGACGGTTTGGACAGTTTGGGCTGCACGGGTTCCTTCTCGGGTTTGTGGGTTTTCCGGCCGTGCAGGGTGGCCGTGGTGGTGTTGGCCGGTGTCAGGTGGAGGTGGTGGATGGTCTGGTGCTGCCTGGTGAGGAAGGTTGGGTGGTGAGCTGCTGGTGTGATTGTTTGAAGGATGAGAGTTAGCCACGGTTTGAAGGAATAGAAATGAGAGAATGAATTCTCTCATGGTTTTTAAAACAGAGTGATCAGATGGAATGGAGGGCTAAGATTCAGTCAGAGTATAGGATGAAGGGTGAGGATTTAGGGAGGTTTAATTAATTAATTAATGGAATGGCAAACACAGATCCTGATTTTTGGGGATGATGTGGATGAGGTAGATGAGTGACATGTGTCACTCATCAAGGGTCCAGATTGATTTTGAATAAAGTAACCAGATTTCATTATTTTAATATTATTTTAAGTTCCGAGTCTCGGTTAGTTCGGTTACGTTCTTGACCATAACTTTTTCGTCGTAAGTCTGATTTCGGCGTGCCGCTTGTCTACGGATTCGTATCGACGAGACCTACGTAACGGTCATTGGCCCTCGTCCGTTGGACTTCTCGGGTCATAAGTCAACATTTGGCCTCCAAATGGCCAAATTACCAAAATGCCCCTCGACTTCCGAACGTCACAACTTCTTCCTCGAACGTCGGAATCGAACGTGCCACCTGCCTATGAACTCGTGATGTCCTAAACTACGTCACGGTCACGTGTCAAAGTCCTAAATACTTCCCGAGGTAAAAGTCAACTTTCCCCCCCCCCCCCTCAGGGGCAAAACGGTCATTTTACAATAAAATAAGAATTACGAAAGTTCGGGTCGTTACATGGAGTGAAAATGGTGGAGGATTGTTCTGAAACCCGGAACTGTGTTTAACAAATTCAAAATTCTAATTCAAGGTTCTGGGCCAGCCCAGGGCAATTTGATGATTCATTTAGCTCTCTGGGATCATTTCCTGTCGATCCAGATCAAATGGGGCAAGTTTGGAGGTTCCTTGAGCCGTGGACGGACGAGGTGGACGGCCGAAAAATCCAAGCTTGAGTCGTGGTGATTGAGGTAACTTCGTGTTAAATTCGTCATTCGAATTGGTTCGTATTAATCCTAATAAGCTTACTGGAATGTTAATTTGACAATGGACTTGAGTTGGGTGAGTTGTTATCATCGACCCGTTTGGCTGTTCGGACTTGGATTTGTCGATTTACTCCATGTCGAGATTAATCATTGACACAGAACTGGAATTATTTGGTTAATGTTTGTTTTAGGATAAAAAACGGATGGAATCAAGGTCGAATTGAGGGTTATCTGGCCGGGTCAGATCGCGGGTAATCAGACCCGTTATCAGTCATACGGGTGAAGGTGGTGACTGTAGCAGTCACTGTAGCAGGCGCGTGGGCACGAATCTCGAGGTGAGGTCAACATGACTTTTGTCCTATACAATGTAACGAACATTTTGGCGTTGGTTTCGTGTCATTCGGATCCCGTTTCAATATTGTTCGGGATGTCCGAAGGTTTTAAATCCAATTTAAAAATACTTAAAAATTCGGGAAAATTACGGGACTTGAATAGGATGTTAATGATGAGATTAGTAATGCTCTGATGTGATTTGAACATGATTGGGAGTCCCGGTGATAGTGGTGTGGCCCGGGAAGGCCTATGGCACGCGTATCAAGGCGCTCGATTAAACGGTCTGTGAGTGGACATTGGTTTTATACATTCGATGCATGCATAACTGTTTCATGATTTTTATAATTGTGATTAAATGATTTACTTTGGATATCGGTGAATTTAAATGATTTCACGCATTTCGAGGTGATTTACGTATTTGCACGTAAACCGAGGTTTTCTGGATTTGCACCGATTTCCATAAATGTGGTTGGATATGATTTCATGAAACGGTTACGGACTTGATAAAGTAAAATCGGGCAAGGGGCCCAGTTAACTTGTGAATCGGGCCAGGGGCCCAGTTAACTTATGAATTCGGGCCGGGGGCCCAGTGGACTTATGAATTCGGGCCGGGGGCCAGTTAACTTATGAAATCGGGCCAGGGGCCCAGTTGATTTATACATGTGATTCGGGTCGGGGACCCTAAAATGGAATCGAAAAAATGATTTTGGATTTAAATCAACTATTTGGACTTATAACGGTTTTGATGATATTGAAATTATGGTTATGGCACGTTTCACGGTATTTGGGCTTGAGACCCGTCTGATGAAGCTTAAAGATTGGTCTGGATTTTATCTATGTATATATATATGCTTTGCATTTGGATATCAACAAAATGTATTTGGTACTGCACTGTATAGATCCTTCCATATTATATTGTCTCCTCCGGATGAGGTACCCCGAAGAGGTCACGGACGTCTAGTACGTCCAGCGTCTATGACGCTAAGCATCGGGGATGCTGTACCCGAACGGGGTTCGGGGATTGAACTCGGAAATTGAGACCCGAGTGGCACGCGTAGCCTTGTGATTGTGACCTTATTAGACGTCAGGGACGTCAGACATCAGGGATGTCGGATTGGAGTGTATGGTGCAGTGGCTAAAATTATGTTTATGGTTCATATTATATGATATATGATTTTAAATGATGGTGCATGCATATGATTTTACTGAGGGGCATAAATGTCTTATAAATGTTTTAAACAGACTTGTTTATTTTCGTCCACTCACAGCTTTTGTTTTTAATGCCCTTCAGGTTGATTCCGGATGCGACTGCAGCAGAGACTTGAGCATCGCACACCTCCTCCATCGATCCTTACGCACTCTGGAAGCCCGGTTGGGCAGTGGAAACAGGTTATCCCTTGTCTGACATCTCTTGTCAGACGGGAGCATGACACATTCCATGGTAATCCCGGGGGGATTGGGATGGGTCGTGTCAATTTGTGTATAATTGTCGATGTAATTGCTGGACGGATCACCTTAATGTTTGTGTTCACCCTGCAATTTATGGCATCACGTTTAAGAGCGGGAATCTTATTCGTAATCTAAACTCATGACTTCCTAGGTATGCACATCACTTTTCTAGGGACAGTGTAGTGTCATTAAATCTTCTTTATGTTTCATGCATTATCACGCACCATCGTTAATAGTTGTTTAAGGGTGGGCACATCACGCTTAAACATACAATCTAAGAGAAGATAATATGTGTGGAGTGAGCCTTAGCCGGACCCCTGCACGGGCATTTAATTCAGATACATGCATAGTAATCTAATAAAGGAAATCTAACGGAACTATAATTGGTAAAGGTGGATAGAAACCCTAGCTCGACTTAGTTAGTTATTATTAGTTAATTTATTTAATTCATAAAACATAACAAACCCCCCATTGCATTTTAATTACTCCACTTAAGTCAATTGAGTTAACGTAATTGGATATCATTGAGCAAGTCTTCGTGGGATCGACCTTTGCTTGCATCTATACTATCTACACGTCTTGTGCACTTGCAAAGTTGATTACACGTAGAAATTTTTCCTAGTACATCTTTTGTGCTTGGTAAAATTTCTATCAAGTTTTTGGCGCTGTTGCCGGGGACTTGTTCCTCAACGGTGTCCATTTTATTTGATTCCTTTGACTTAGTGGTTTTTCTTTTTTATTTTGTATATAACTTTTTGGTTTTATTTTTGTTACGTGTCTAGGTACCATGGAATCGTGGAATGACTATTATTCTTCTCAAGGTTGGGTCTACGAGTCCTATGAAAACGTTACTTCGGTTCCAAGTAATCAAGGGGGATGGGCATACCCCCAAGATTGCATGTACATTCCTGAGCCTTACAATCAACCCTATATGGAGTCATACCACCACAGATGGAGTGAACCATCACCCTACACTTGGACTCCTCCTCCTTTGGATCCTAGCTCTGCCCGACCTCAAAAAACACTTCGGGATGCACTAAACGAGGCCCGATCTCAAAGAACACTCCGAGAAGCCCTCTTAGAGGACAAGGAACTAGATCACCTTCGACTTAAACTTCTTTGGGAACCCGATTGGGATGATGAGGATAATGATGTGTATGTCCCCTTACCACCCACGGACAGTACCAATCAATGCACTTCGGGTCATGCTCTTGATGTTCATGAAATAGACCCAAATCCGCAAGCATTGCACCAAGTTTTGGCCGAGGTCCCTGAAATTCCAGCACCTATCCTTGAGGTCCCTGAAATTCCAGCACCTATCCTTGCTGCCTCAAGTCCTCAAACACCTCTTATCCTTACTTTTCCAAGGCCTTCCTTATCCTTATCTTCACCATTTAAGTTCCTTACTCAATTTAGTTGTTTTGGTGAGAAATTTGATGCTGTGCCTAATGGTTTGTGTAGGTTTAATGATACTTGTAGGAGGCAAGATGAAGGAAGTATCAAGATGGTGGTATGCACCTTTGAGAAATTCAGCTCCACCTAAGGCTCAAGGCCACGACCCAAGCCACCCAAAGCTCCTCCATGGCCCCCACACTTCGATCATTAATTGTCTATTGGGATCAAACAGTTTTTACTTACATTCAAATCTTTATTGTACTTGTTCCCTGAAATGTTAAAGTCTAGGAAGTGGATTTCTACTTGTAGAACTAATCAATTCATTTATGTTGTAGGAAAGATACCACTAAAGCAGGGCCAGGTTTGGAGCCCCTCAAGTGCCTCTTAGACCGCAAGCATCCTAAGTGCTCAACTTTGCCCTAGTTTGTTCCCTCTTTCATACAGACGTTTTTTACCTTCTAACCCATGATTTTGTCTTCCTTTTATGCTCAGAACATTGAGGACAATGTTTCAGTTAGGTTTGGGGGTATTGGACTTAAGTTTAGGGGTACACAACTCAGTTTCTGTTTTGAAATGCTTGCTGTTTTTTTTTAATTTTATGCTCTTATTTCCTTGCTGTTTTTTGCTCTTATTTCCTTGCTGTTTTTTGTTTTTTGTTTTGAATTCTTTGCTGTTTTTTGTTTTGTGATGCTAGTTTTTATGCCTAAACATGTTAATATGAATGTATAGAACATGAGAATTGCTTGTACTTACTCAGAATCATTGCCATTGCCATTGAATTCACACTTGCACTTCACGATACCATAATCAAGTGATTAAGCAACCAAAACAATTGAATTTGAGCATACTTAGAAAATTAGTGGAGACTACCATTGTGAGATTTTTGAGCTTGATTTCCTTTATTTCTGAGTGTTCTACATGTTTCTACTCTCAAACACTCATCACTTTGTTCTTAATTGCATGATCGCTTTCTATTTGCATTGATGTTTAAAGAACCATATCTATTGGATGCTCTTGATTTAATGTGTAATTGTTTATGAGATGTGATATAGGCTATGTGTGTTTTAGCTCCTAAAGGCCCTTCTTTTCCCCGTCCACATTGCATGCTCCCTAAACCCCTTTGAAGCCAAACACTTAGCCGTTTTTTTCTTCACCTACAATATGACCTAACCAAGTTTTAAACCGTTCATAATGGCTACACCCTATAATCTAAACTTGTGTCAAGGTTGCATCAAATGAGAATCATGGTGAGGAGGAAATATGTTGATGTTTTGTGCTACTTATACTCATGTGATGGAAGTATGTTTGAATGGAAAAGATTGTTCGTTTATTTGTAAACTGAGGAAGTTATTGCATGATCTTGGCTCAGCTCATCTACAAAAAATGTATCAAGTTCATTAGTGAAAAGAAAAAAAAAATGGAAAAGAAAAAAAATTACGATTAGAAAAAGAAGAAAAAAAGCAATGAACTTAGAGTTAAGTCAAGTGAGCCAAGTACCTCAATTAGAGCATTTTTATGAGCTTAAGCACGGTTTCATCTAGACTCAAGGTCCGAGTCATGACTTCTTATGCCTTGATGCGGTTTAGGTTCTTTGAATTCCAACTTTTCTTTCTAAACCCACGAACCTAGCCCCATTACAACCCTTGAATGAAGACCTATTGATCTTGTGAATGGTTATGCAAAGGATTAAGGTACGTATCTCTGTTCTTAAACTTCAATTCCATCGTGAGATCATATTTTCAGATAAAGTGCTTTTCTTCATTGAATTTCATGTGATTAACTTGATTTTCTTTACATAAACTCTTCACATATGCTTGTTGAGTGAAAGCCTTAGGATTCTTGAGCGTATTGAGTGATGCCTAGTGAGGATTAGAGTCGAGGAGAAATCTTTCTAGGGTTTTTAGATGACATTGTTTTCTAGTTTGATCATTTGGGATATTGGTATAAACACTTAACACCTTGAGTTCACGGTTATGGCATGTTCTTTGGTTTGTGTGAGTTTGTTTTCTATTCTTGATTCTTATTAATTTGTTGATGCATGATTTCTAGCGTCTTTTGTGTTAAGTAAAACGTTTGTGGGTATCGTGCTACTATAACCCTCAGGAGACAAAACTCCTCCTACTAGGTGAACCTAGAGGTTTAAATGCTTATCATAACTAGATCGAGTCTTTTATTTTGTTGTTTTGCTAAGGGACTAGCAAAAGATAGGTTTGGGGGTATTTGATAAGTCACAAATTAAGCATCATTTCAACGTTATTTCTTATCCCTTTTACTTATCTTTTGATTATAATCATTCAAACAATAGGAGAAAATGATCTCTTTTGTGAAGTTTGCGCAGATTGCTTAGTTGAGGTTTAAATCATGCTTTACAATGAAATGTGATCTTTCCAAGGCTAAATATTTAAGGACTCATCAAGGACTCATAAAGGGCCTCATCATCTCCCATTTACATGACCAAGATCCACCAAGACCCTAAAAGTCACAGTCTAGCCCCTAGAAGCCCACAAAATGCGGTTAAAGGTGTTTTAGGGGGTTTACTTGTGCATCAAGTAACTTTGGACAAATTTTCCTACCTTTCTCAATGAGGAATGACATGGATTGACTTGGATAAGAAGACTTAATTATATTCCTAATCAGATCTTGAAGTTAAAAGGCAAGAAATAAGGAAAAGGAAGTTTCTTGGAAATTAAGAAACCATCTTGTACATGGCTAGGGTTAATTAACTTCCCTAGCCACAATTTATCATGTTTCCTTTATTTTAGGGCAATGTAATCTGATTTAGGATAGCATTAAATGAATTCCTAGTCAAAGATAAAGTCAAGAAGTGGAAAGAAGGAAGGAAAGGGACTCCTTGTACAAGAAGGATACAAAAAACGACCAACTATGGTTTATCACAAAAACAAGGAGAACTCCTTGTTTTGGGGCTGTTTTCCCTTTTCTTTGAGGGAGATGTTAGGGCAGGTGTTTGGGGTTATAAATAGATGTTTTCTCATTGTTTTTGGAGGCCGAATTTACCTCTTGAAGGTCCCCAAAACTCTGTCAAAATTTGTACTTCAATCCATATTCTTAGTTTAGAGTTTTGTAATTTAATTCAAGCACTCTTTATAATTCAAGCATCTTCAAATTCATCATGTCTACCTTGAGGAAGTTTTCCTTCATCTCTTTTATTCATTGTCCTTTTATTATTTCTTGCTATATTTATATTTTTGCACCATTTAATTATGTCCTTATTTATTCCATAATGTTTGAGTAGTGTAATTAGGGCTAGGGGTACTTGAAGCCCTAGCCATGTTAGTTCGTGTTTGATTTATGACTCTTGATTATGATTGCTATGAATGCCTGGATTTGTTGGATTACTACGCTTCATGAACTCAATTTATGCTTATAAGCTTAGCTACCTTATTTGTGTATAATTGTCGATGTAATTGCTGGACGGATCACGTTAATGTTTGTGTTCACCCTGCAATTTATGGCATCACGTTTAAGAGGGGGAATCTTATTCTTAATCTAAATTCATGACTTCCTAGGTCTGCACATCACTTTTCTAGGGACAGTGTAGTGTCATTAAATGTTTCATGCATTATCACGCACCATCGGTAATAGTTGTTTAAGGGCGGGCACATCACGCTTAAACATGCAATCTAAGAGAAGATAATATGTGTGGAATGAGCCTTAGCCGGACCCCTGCACGGGCACTTAATTCAGATACACGCATAGTAATCTAATCAAGGAAATCTAACGGAACTATAATTGGTAAAGGTGGATAGAAACCCTAGCTTGACTTAGTTAGTTATTATTAGTTAATTTATTTCATTCATAAAACATAACAAACCCCTAATTGCGTTTTAATTACTCCACTTAAGTCAATTGAGTTAAACGAATTGGATATCATTGAGCAAGTCTTCGTGGGATCGACCTTCGCTTGAATCTATACTATCTACACGTCTTGTGCACTTGCAAAGTTGATTACACGTAGAGATTTTTCCTAGTACATCTTTTGTGCTTGGTAAAATTTCTATCAATTGGGCTTCTCCAGACGTCGACCTGGAGAGTCACGATCCACTACTCGGAATGAGTATCCCCATAGGGAGCACATTCCAGGAGTGGGAGTTATGATATGGTCTCGGACTGGTTCCGGAGACAACCATCCAGACGTCGTAGATCCTGGATGTGGGACAGAGCCTCCCAGATGGAGAATTCCTTGGGGTAGACTCAGATTGAGACCCCAAGTAGTATGCATACTGATATAGATGAATCGTGACAGATATCGGGGATTTGTTCCCTAGGGGCTGTGTGCCTTGAGTTGGCATCTCATCTGTGATGCCGAAGATGAGTTGTATATATGTATATGTATACAAGATTTCACGGAAAGTGATTTGGGGCGGAGACCCCGTGTTCTATGTTTTGGACATGGTTTTGGGCTGAGTTCTCATATGGTTTGATTTACGTTTTAGGCCAAGGCCCTAATGGTTTTGTGAATGTTTTGATAATTGGTTTTCTAATGCATGCATGTTTTTAGTGAAGGTCATAATGTCGTTTTACGAAATGTTTGTAATAAAAATGTTTGTTTTGTCCACTCACGACTTTTGATGTTTTGAATGCCCTTCAAGTTGATCGCGGATGTGGACTGTAGTAGAGACCGAGACATCACACTCCTCCTCCGGATCCTGGTGCTCTCTGATAGTCTCAGTTGGGCTAAGGACGAAATTATCCCTGGTCCGACACCTCGTGTCAGACGGGAGTAGGTGCGTCCCACGTTAATCCTAGGGGATTTGAGACGGGTCCTGTCATCCAATCCCCTGAAAGTCCGGACCGTTACATCCACAGTCAAGCTGGGCAAGAGACTTGGGAAGAATTTGACACGGTTTTGGAAATACATCCAGGTGGGTTTGTACGTTTTTCTCTGCCAAAACGGTCCTCCTTTCTCTCCAGAACAGAGAACCTTGCAAGGAAGTGTTTTTCTCATGCTTCAGGCTATCATAGACAATCTCAACAAAAACAGTGGCTATGGATAATCCTTCTAGTCCTGTACCGTTTTGTTTCCTTCCTTCTAACCAAAAAAATCCAGGCGGCGAAGGACACTCCCAGACTTCATACGATGAAACTCTTCACCTCGTGAACCACCCACCAAAACTCCCGGTGACTCACCCAATATAGTTCAAGCAAAAGTACGAAAATGCTCCTGTATGGCCAATTTAACAAAATACCCTTAGGAATTTCGACCCGTAGCATATACATACGAACTCTAATTTTTGCACGCCACTTGTCTGCGGACTCGCGAGTTCGAGATGCATGCATCGGTCCAATTGGAACTTCCGAGAAATTTCCCGAAGTAAAATTGACTCTTGGGCCCTTAATAAGGGGAAGGGTAATTACATCATTTTTCATTTTAATTTATGAAATTCCCCAAATTTCCAGGACGAGTCGTTACAACAACTAATATCATCTCCTCTACTTCCACTTTCATTGTGTTATTTACCTCTACATCATCCATCTCCACCGCCACAACTTCCACCATATCTTTCACATGCACCTCATCTTACTCTACCTATATAGATACAACTACCACCTCTACCTCTACCACAATTCCTACCACCACCACATCCTCCTTCATACCTGCCTCCACTAGCCCCCTTAATACCTGCATTTACCTTTCTCTGCTTCCAGATTCACCACTACCACCACCACATCCATCCCCACCTTACCTCCACCTTTGCCACAACCTCCATTACCTCTTACGATTTCAGCATCATGCCGCTTTTATTTATAATCCACAATTGAAAAATTTTACAGTAACTTTTGCCAAACACTTTACCAACTTTTCATACTCACAACATACTTTAGCAACTTTTCATACTCACAACACAAATAGAAACAATTTTTATCAAACGATTAACTGCTATAATTTACATCTATTTATTATGAAAGTACACCATAAATAACTTTTTAAAACACTAGCAAAATTAACTTTTGTATAGCAAAAGTAACTTTTCAAAAAAATGGAGAAAAAGCTTTTCAAAAAGGGTGGAAAAACTTGTCAAAAAAAGTATAACAAAACCATACTAGCCCTAGTGCGCGTAATGATATCATGGCAAATCTCACAAGTCCTGATTTACTTGATGCATGAGATATGAGCCTGGTACATGTGAGCCAAATTCTGTTTCTTATTTTTAAGGTCAATGGACAACTCAAAATTTTTACAACGAAGGAAAACTGAATGACTAAGAACAAAAATTCCAACAAACAATCAAAAGTTCCAACAAAGATTCAAATGCACCCATATCCTTCAAATTTGAAAGGCCAGCAATGCCTTAAAGTAAAAGAACAAATAAATAAAATCACAATTCTGATGTCGTCATGATTCGAATTTGAGAAGTGGATTTTTCACACATACGATGTTGTCGGGGTTTGAATTTGAGACCACTAGTCTATTGGTCAAGAATTTTACCAACTGAGTTAGACACCTTTGATTACAATTGCATCCTTAAACGTAATTATCCGTTTTTAATGGACATAAATTTCAAAATTACTCGTTATTGCGGGATAAGATAAATGATAACAAACTTATTTAGATTATCACTCTTCTAGAGTGTTCTAATTTCACCGTCTCATCTAAACAAAAAATTGTCATTTTCGCGCGCATATAGTATTTTTATTTGGCAGCGAGTGTGATGTGTAAAGTTTTTAATTGTTGGATTATTTGAATGATTAATATGAAGTGATATTGGGTAAATGCATATTATCTAAATGCAGAGACTCACAATCAGAATGTTGGCAATTCGTTGGGTTGTATTGAATTCTAGTTGTGTGTGTATATTAAATGGTTTAGAATTTCTAATTTGGACCCAAATTTATCTTATTGAATGATTAACACAACATTAACCAAATTTGGGCATATTAATAAATTTCTTGTAAGAGTGAGAGATTATAATATTATATATCGTCATACTTTTTATAAGAATTGAACTATCTCCAACTAAATAGTTATAAGAAATATCAATAAATTATACTAGTGACGATAAATAATTGTTCAGTTAGCATGAAACTTATATTTTATTAACAGCGGCATCATCCGTTGTTAGTTATTTTATTTTCTTTTATCATACACGTTGACTTGAATAAATTTTGTGAATGTTTTGAGTCGTTTATTAGATGGCATTCAAAATTTATTTTTCCATTCACATAATCTATTGTTTTATTAACATCAAATTACACATACGTGTAAATTAACGTCAATGCCATAAAGGTGAATAAAAAATTTGGCAAATAAATTTGAGAAGAAATAAGTATATTCTTCTAGCATGAAGGTTCAGCATGATCCATGAGTTGGCGGTGGCATTAAAGATTTCTAATGTGGAGGTTTTGGTGTTATCATTCGTTGCCCTAATAGTAAGTCGCTGTTTGTGATCAACACCCCACTAGACACTAGAAAAGTAGAGGAAGCTTACTTCACCAAATAGCATTCAAGAGGAAGTTCATGCCTTCACTAGTAAAAAAATATGATAAATATTATTTTATGATTTGAATATTAAGTGTGGAACCCAAAATCACCTGAAAATTGTGGAGCTACTACATGCCCTATAATTCCCAGAATGACCAAATTACTCCTGACAATAATACAAATGACTAACAGACACCCGCACATCAAATAATCTATTTACCAGCTAAATACGTTATTTAATCGGGTTAAGAGTCTCTGAAATATTAATATTCTCTCCGTGAGTTAATTGTCATTATTCTTTATAACAGACAATTAATATTGATATTAAATCACAATAATTATCATTATTATCATAATGAGTCATTATTATAATTATTAAATAATATATTTTATTATTAATATATTATTTATTAATTACAAATTCAACCGGCCAATTAGAACGCTCCGAAGCTCCCAAGGATTTCCTATAAATAGCGGAGCTCATTTCACTTTACAGGTAATTCTGTTCAGCACTACTTAAGCTCTTGAGATTTCTCTTTCGAAGCTGATTTAAGTATTGGAGCGTTCTTGGTCAAACAACCCCTCGAGTCTCGATCATTGAACGAACAATAATTTACTGTTTACTTGTTTGCAGGGATCCTTTAGTCTTTTGAGTTTAAAGGACGAATTCAGGTTCAACATTAAGTAATACGGTAATATTTAATATATTTTTATTTAATTTTTTTCTTATTATTAATTAAAAAATTAATCATAACACATATCCAAAATTTGATTTTAAAATCTTATAGGCCTGTGATTTTCCTTACTTTATTGAACAAGGTACATGTAGATCGAGTCATGGGTGTTGTTTCTTACTTGCAAACAATTCATTGTTGTCCCTCTAAAAACTCTTTCGGACAATTAAACTAGTTTAATTCTTAGTTTTCATCAGTGACATGATTGAAGAAGACAATTTTTGGAGAAAGTATAAAGTGGAGCTTCATAGTCTTGGCGGTGTCAATTGCTGATTTGCTCTATGTAGTAGGTACCTGGAAGGCATAAAACAAAGAAAAATTATAGAATGAACCATGTCATGACAAGAATAAAAACAATACTTATTGGTTAAAATAAAATATCATTGAGTATTAGGGTGGTATTAATTTGCACGCAATATATGAGAGTTTTCACATTAATTTCCCAAATAGCAAGTATAACAATGATTATTTTCACAGCACAAGAATGTTATAGTAGCTATAAATTATTACTCACCATATTTAGTTAGGAAGGCGTTTGATTTTTTTTTTCCTCCCCAAAACCTGAGGTGCTTCTCACCTAGAAGGATGAGATTAATAACTAGTTATAATTTACTTATTTCGGTATTTAATTACAAATAATGGTAGGCATTTGATTTTTTTCCCCCCAAAATTTGAAATGGGCTCCACTAAGAAAGACGAAATTGTTCCTCAACTAAATTCGAAAAATATTAAAGATGTTTCCATACCTACCGTTATAATTTTTTCATGTTTTCATTTCAAAAGTTTTGGAATTTTCAATTCTATAACTAGTGTAATATTTTGCTAAAATTGAAGGAATTGAGTTTGTGGAACCATAAATTATTGGAAAATTATGGAGCTGGGCACGTAGTCCATAAATTATATAATGTCCAAATTGTTAAGGGTAATGACAACAATGATCGAGAATCGGTACGTAGATCGAGTCGATACAAATCCGTAGACAGGCGGCACGTCAAAATCGGACATTCGATGGGAAAGATACGGGTCATGGAAGGTTTTGGGTACTATTATACGGATTACGAGACGAGTGACATTTGTCCTGTTGTGGGCCCCAGATATTTATTTCAAGCCTAATGGATGAGTGACAAGTATCACTCATCCATTGCTCCCATTACATATACATGCACCCACTCCCTCTCTATTTCATTCGAACCAAAACCTGAAACCCAAACCACCCAAAGTCCCCCTTCCCTTGCTGGTTTGATTGAGGGCTCCTGAGAATGGCTGAGGACGATGGAGGGACTGAGAGAGACTGTGGGAGGCGGCATGACCGCTGTGGACGGCGGAGGAGGTCACGACCAAGTAAATCGGAAACTAGTTATATGGGTCCAAATTCTAGGTTGGGTTTAGAGGGTTTGTTGGATTGTTCTGATGACCAAAACTGGTTCCCAGGGACCAGACGACTTCAATAGGATCAAAACCACGAACAGAGGTGGCCGGAATCGAAGGCTATCGACGGAGGAAAACATGGCAGTTGTTCATCGATTGCCCAGGTAATTTCTAGGCTATTTTTCTGTGTTTTGGAGCCATAGATCGATTAGGGATGATTGGACGATCACACTAGAAGCAACTGATTAGAAAATGGTGGTCAGAGCTGGAAGAACGGACCGGGTCGGGTTCGTGGGTCTGCTTGACCCGATTGCAGCGATCCAGGTCAACCCGGACAGAGGACAAGGATGATGATGATGTCATTGATGACATCATCATGTCAGATCTGACATGTCAGATTGACAAGTGTTTGTGATGACGTCACTACTGATGTCAGCAATGAAGCCATCGTTGACTGCTGACGTCAGTGTTGACTTTTTTGGTCCACATTGACCAGCCACTTTGACCCAAGCGTGGGGACTCATGGGCATGTATTTCGAGGTAGGACTAGGACCATTTTAAAAATTTTGACGATAGGAATCCAATAGTGGTGGTTTCGAGTCGATCAGAGATCGTTAGGTTGGTCAAATTGAGGTTTAAAGCCTAAGGAAGTGTGTCTGGGACACATTGACTTTTCTTGGAATGTTAGGGGTTCTTGATACTGACTTGTATAGAGTAGTAACCTCTGAGTATGTTTTGGACAGGTCCGAATGACCCAGAGAGGCTAGATTAGCTCGGAGAGACTTATGACACGCGTATCGAGGTGCAGCTTGGACAGTCTGTGAGTGGACCTTTTTTATGAATATGATGCATGCATAAATGTTTTATATGTGTTTATGAACATGTTTTGAGACGCCATGAGTGCATGTGATTTAAATATGCATTGTTTGGCATTTTCGAAGGAAAATACGTTATTGTACGTAATTCGAGATTTCGATTTTATACGATGTTTGGGCTTTGGCCGAGTGTACAACGTGTTTGTGTTTCCTGTGATTCCGAAGGTTTCAGAGAGGTGTGAAATCAAGGAACTGATTTATAGTTTTGGAAGATTTCACGGGGATGCTTGAAATCAAGATTCGGGCACGAACCCCAATTGAACTATGATTTGAATGTGTTTTGGAATGAGAGCTGGTTTTCAGCTTTGGAAATATCTTTCGGGCGTATGACCTAGTTGATTTGAGGTTTGACTTAGAGTATATTCAAACGTGAGATAAATCGGGCTGTGACCCAATTATGAGTTTATGAAAGATATTTCGGGCATGAGACCCAGTTGTAGATTTTATTGGATTCGAGAATCCTGGGATACAATGTGTTGTTGGACACTGTTTTTTTGGGCTGTGACCCATTTGGTGATGTTCCGTGCTTGAGGCCATATGGATGATGGCATTTGGGTGAGTCCCGGATGATATGACGCATGCCTCCGGACTGCAGATGTATTCCTTCCAGAGAGATCACGATGCACTGCCTGTTGTTGAGCAACTGTGGGAAGCAATGACCGAGGGAGGCTCGACTTAGGAGTTCTGATGGTATCCTCTGAGATCAATCGACGATGTGTTTACGATGGTCTATAGATGATCGCGGTGAGTGAGGTGTTTACAGTGACATGCTAGGATTGTGAGCGGTCCTGAGCTATATGCACATGTGCTAGGATTGGAATCGTGACTGACATTGGGAAGAGTTCCCATGGGATGTGTTCTCACGTGTTCTTTGATTTGGATTAAGGTTCCGTTTTGGTTTTCCCTGATTTTGGTTTTGGGATGCAGCCCTGTATGATTTGGTTTTTGGGCTGAGACCCTACTAAGATGATGGCTTTGACTGAGAAGCATTTTTCACTGTGTTTTGATTTGGGAAGCAATACATCTTGCTTCTAAGAACGTATTTGAAAGAATTTTTTTATGATGCATGCATGCTTTTAATTGAAGGGTATAAATGTTATTTCGGAAACTGTTTTCCAATTGTTTATTTTTTTTCCACTCACAGCTTTTATGGTTTTAATACCCTTGAGGTTGACAGCGGATGCGGGTTGTAGCAGAGATCGAGACATCACATGCCACCACCGATCCTTGCGTACTCTAATGGACCCCAGGCGGGTGACGAGTTTATCCCTAGTCTGATACGTGGTGTTAGACGGGAGCAGGCACGTCCCACGATAATGCAGGGGGATTGGGATGGGTCTTGTCAACGTTGTATCAGAACATGAGTTGCTCTTAGAGTGATGCGCTGGTGCTAGATGTGATGTCCCTGCGGTGATAACAATCCGTCATCAACCTGATAGTTAGAGTAAGAGTATGAGGATTCAGTAGAATCGAACCCTAGTTAGGTCTTGTTTGGCACGTGGTGAGATGGTTTACGGTTCGATTGGTATAGGATGTTGTGTTTTAGTGAAATTTGATCCCGAGTTTGATCGATGTGTAAATGAATCCAACGACTTAGTGTGAGACCTAGTCGACCAGTTGTCCTAGTATGACAACTTTGGGAGTCGGGACCATTGAGCGGTCATGTCAGATTGAGGATTGTGTCAAAGTGGTATCAGTGGAGGTCGTGGACAGCCCTAGTTAAGACCCTTGGGAATAGGAACATTTGATCATATGTGGCGTGAGATGCCATGTTTTAGTGTGTCAAATCCCGGAGGGATGGCGATTGGCAGAGGATGCCACGGTACATATGTGGTGTGGTATGGCCTTGCTTGGTGTCAGGTTTCTTGTGGGCCTAACGGCTGGAAACCGTAGAGTTACAAGAGGACGAGATCTTTGGATCGTGGTTACTGGTTGGTTGTGTACCAGAATCGGAGTATGACGAGTTTTAGGAGTCGAGAGCGATGGATCGGTCGAGATGAATGTGCTGCAGTGTGTAACTGGGTTCGTGATAACCCTAGTGGGTGATTGATTGGACAAGTTACCAGAAGTGTGGTACTTGTGGACCAGATCCTGAGGTGGAACGATCGGTGGATATTGTGTGTTGAGTAGTTGGTACCTGCAGTGAGTTGATCGCATGGGTACAGAGTCTCGATAGCGGAGTGCTTCTAGGATTAGTCTGCACGTGGTTGTGACAGATGCTGCTATCGATGCACGTGAACGAGTCTTATCGAGTTGGACATGCCCATGTTGTCGTGATGACTGAGACGATGGGATTCACCAATCGTGACAATGATACGAAGGTGCGTGAATTTCGCTCAGTACGAGTAGAGACTTCTGGAATCAACTCGGTTACACTGAGTGCGATCACAAAAGAAGAGGTTGAGTTTTGGTTGTTGGCGAGTGTGCATCACTATCTTAGTGGAGGTGACTTAGATGAGCGGGAGATGCTAGAGACATGTTGGATGGAATCCAGTAGTGATCGGATGGTTCCGAATGACACTGTGTGTGTCTAAGTGATGTAATGCCATGAGGGCTCGGATTGTGACCGAGATGGTAGATGTGCCTAAAGTGGCAAACATGTGAGTTCAGTGAGAGCTGAGCGGGACCAAGAGGATCCCGGGTAGCTTGGTGTGAAACATGGGGTAGACCTAGATTAGTGACAGGTACCATTGTTATCCTTGGACAGATCGCACAAATGTTGGGTGCTGGAGTTGATCTCATAGAGTTGGGATGTGTGAACTAGTATGCCGACGGGGATGGTGATGAAAGAAGCCAAAGAGAATCAATGGAAGTGTTAGTCTTGAGAAAAGGATTAAGCATTATAGTAACTATCAGAGAATACTCTTAGTCGGAGAACGTGACTTCGTTTTTTCTGTTTGTTTGGCTAGAACTTCTGGTTTGACTATCAACTTGGTGCGAGACTTGAGACACGAGGGTGTGCTCAGGAGTTGAACCTATAAAGGTAGAAACGTGAGAATCAGATAATGAAGGATGACATCTTTTTGGATGTGCATAAACTGTATAAAACGGACAGGTGAGTTGGGTACTAAGCTAGATTGTTTACGGGCACGTTGGTGGTTGTCCGAATGAGTTGAGGACTTGGAAGCATACCTAAGTCGATTCCAACATGGTTGGAATTTCGGAATCAAGAGAAGTTGTGATTGAGACAATGAGAAAAGTGCTTGATTCCGCATTGTTGATGGGTATTCCGAGGTTGATGAAGGGGACTTCTTGTTTTTTACCCTTCAACAGATAGTGCTTGGTGCCGCAGGATGACATAGGATGAATTTTGATGTCATCATCTTTGACTTTCCTCATGTGGGATAATGAGGAATGATATGACGGTTAAGGGGTTCAAAGAAGGTGTAAGAACTGAACACCTTGGCTGTGAGTCAAATTTGAATGATTTTAAGAGTAAATGGTACATAACGTCACCGGATGTGACGAGTGAGTGTCTGTGGTAGTGGACCCATGTTGGTATTATGGGTCATGTTACATTGACTGAGAGGGCTAGTAGTGACCTAACGAGGATCAAGCCGTGTGGTGTCGATCAAGATGATCGAGGTGATTGAGATGATTATGACGACCGTGAGTCGAGTAAACCGAGGTCTGGTCATCATCGGGGAGAATCTTATTACTGATTATGCTAAGTTAGGAGCAGAGGAGAATCATATTGTAAGACAGTTGAAGAATCTTTTAGAATAGTTGGTGAGATGTCAAGATAGAGGTTGGATGTAACGACCTGTCCCAAATATCGGGATTAAATATTAATTAATTATGGATTTAACGTGAATAATCCCTGATTAGTGGGAAGAGTACGGACGGACGGTGTGAAATGACCGTTTTACCCCTGAAATTGGGTAAAAATTTGACTTTTGACCCGGGAGATCCAATGTACGTGGACCAAGGACCGTTACATAGATCAAGTCGATACGAGTTCGTAAATAGGTGGCACGTCAAAATCGAAAGTTCGATGGAAAAGTTACGGGTCACAGAAGTTCCGAGGCACTATTGCATGTTTTTCAAGACGAGTAGACTTTTATCTTGAGTGGGCCCCAAATATTTTCCCAAGCCCAATGGATGAGTGACAAGTGTCACTTATCCATTACCTATCACCCCACATTCATGCACCATTCATCCTCATCTGCTTCATTCCAGCCAATCCCGAAACCCTATCCATCCACAACCCCAATCCTTCCCCCTCACATGTGCTTACTGAGAGAGACTGAAAGTGAGGTTGAGGATGAGACGTTGACGACGAGGAGGATGGCTGAGCCGCCATGGACGGCGGAGGAGGTCACGGCTAGGTAACCCGAAACCTAGTTTTGACCCAAAATTGGAAAATGAGTTTTGGACATTTTTTGAAGGCTCAGGACGATTCTAACATGTTTTTAGGGTTCGTAAGACCTTGTAGAAACTAGTTTCGATCGTAGTGGTGGTCGAAAATGGCTGGAAACGGGGGAGGAACGTTGTCGTCACTGTTAAATCATGGAAGGTAAATTCTAAGCCTGGTTTCACGTTTTTGAGGACATAGATCGATAGGAAATGATGAGACGAAGAGATAGGAAGAAATCCTGTAAAAAATGGTTGAGATTCGAGGGAGAACTGATCTTGACGAACACCGATCTCGACGGTTCGTCAGTTTGGTTGAATTGAAAAATCAGAGAACTGGGCCCAAACCGGGTTCGACGTGAAGTTGACGATGACTGTTCCTAGCGCGTGGGCTTCACGCGCAGTCGCTTACGATGGCACGTGGGGGTGTGCGGGATAGAGTTGGGTGTCATAGTCAACATGTGTTTTCATGCTTTCGATGTAACGAACATTTTGGGACAGGTTTCGAGTCGATCGGACACTGTTTCGATGTAATTTTGTGTGTCCAAAGGTTTAGGGTCTATGTTTAATATGTTTAAAAATCTTAGAAAATTGGGGGATTTAATGTTAGCCTATTTGAAGTAGATAGTAACCCTCGAGTATGATTTGGACAGGTCCGAGAACTCTGGAGATGGTGATTTAGCCTGGGAGGCTTATGACACACGTATCGAGGCGGTAGCTAAGACGGTGTGTGAGTGGACATTTTCTTTCTAAATATGATGCATGCACAACTATTTTATATGTTTTATATCGATGATTTGAGATGCCTTGAATGCACCTGATTGTGGTATTTATGATTTACGTATTTGCACATATTTTGAGATTTTATGGTTTTATACTGTGCTTATACGTGCTGGTATTTCTATGATGATTTGATAGAATGGTTTTGGATTTTGAAATATGGAATCAGGCATGAGACCCATTTGATTTGGAAACTATCAGACTTGAAGTCCATTTGATTTAATGAGATATCGGGCTGGAGGCCCAATTGACTTACAGGATCGGGCTTGAGGCTCAATTGGTCTATGATATCGGGCATAAGTCCCATAGTGGTTTATAAAATGTGATTTCAGGTTAGGAGACCCTAAAATGGAATTTTAATTTGAGGAATTGGATTTTTTGGATTTACAATGGTTTTATGGAAATCTCGGGCATAGCCCTTTGAACGGTTTTGAAATGATTTATGAAATGATTTTCCATATACCATCTGCACGAGTGGTTGCCCTCCAGACGTCCTGTAGTATCCTGGAATGGTTGTTTGTCTCCTCCGGACGTCCCGTAGTATCCTGGAGTAGTCACGTGCACTGTTTGAGAAGGGTTGACCCGATGGGTAGCTCACGATCAAGAGTGCAGTTATGGATGATACCCCCAAGGTGGGTTAATGATCTGCGGGTCATTGACTTAGGTGGACCCTGAGGAGACTTGGGATTTGAGACCTCGAGTGGCACACATAGCCTTAGAAATCATGACATTGGTGTTGATTAGGCATCAGGGATGCCGAGGATTGGTTTTGGCTGAGTTCCCACATGATTGGTTTTGGGCTGAGTTCCCACATGGTTGGTTTTAGGCTGAGGTCCCATATACTTTGGTTTACGGTTTTGGGCTAAGGCCCTAATGATTTAATAAAAGTAAATGGTTTGATTACTGGTTTTCGAATGCATGCATGATTATTAGTGAAGGGTATAAATGACGTCTTTTTGTGAAATGTGTTTTATAAATTCTTTGTTTCATCCACTCACAGCTTTTAATGGTTTTTAATGCCCTTCAGGTTGATCGCGGATGCGGGCTGTAGCAGAGACCGAGACATCACACTCCTCTACCGATCCTAGTGCACTCTGGAAGCCCCGGAGGGGCAGAGGTTTTGAGTTATCCCTTGTCTGGCCCTTCGTATCACACGTGGGTTAGACGGGAGCATAGCACATCCCTTGTTAATCCCGAGGGGATTGGGATTGGTCGTGTCATTGGATATGTGAAAGAGTATTGATATGTCTTGGATAGGTAGATGAGTATGGTCCTAGATATGTTAATAAGTATGAGACGTGGACGATACGTGGGTATTGATTAGGAAGAGATGAATAACCGATATCTCGAGTTGGATTTGAGGATAGAGATTGTGGTAGATTGATGTTTGCCTTGTGACAGACGGTTGACTTCCGAGCCGTGTTCGTAGTGAGGATTGGTATGTGGCTGGACGTTGCTAGTGTAACGACCCGTCCCAAATTCTTGGGATTAATTAAGAATTAATTATGGATTAGCGAGCCTAATCGGGGATTAGTCGAGGATTATCGGATGTTGAGGGTGAAATTACAATTTTGCCCTTGAACGAAGACAAAAAGTTGACTTTTGAACCAGGAGGTTCAATGCCCGTGGACCGAGGACCGTTACATAGATCGAGTCGATACAAGTCCGTAGACAAGCCGCACGTCGAAATCGGACATTCGACGGGAAAGTTGCGGTTTAAGGAAGTTTCGAGGTACTATTACACATTTTACGAGACATGTGGAAATTTTTCATTAGGTGGGTCCAGATATTTTGGGGCATGCCCAATGGATGAGTGACAAGTGTCACTCATCCATTGCTCAACAAAACACATACATGCATCGGTTCTGCATTCCCATTTCTCTCAGTCGAGCACCTAAATCCGATGAACCCAAAACCAATCCCTCTTCCCCCATTTTAATCTGTGTGAGGCTAAGAGAGTAGTTGAGAGTGCAAGGGAGACTAGACGGCGATAGCGAGGGTGGTAGAACCGCCGTGGACGATGGAGGAAAGGTAAACCTGAAACCCAGTTTTTGTTTTGTTTTGAATTCGAATTTTGTGTTTTGAACGTTGAGGTTGTTTTCTGATGATTGGGGTGTGATTATTGGGTTTGTATGGATGTTTAGGGGTGGTCTTGGATGGTGGTTGTTAGCTGAGTAGCCCATGGAATGGGATGGAAAAACAGGGCCATGGGAGGGGGGTTGAGCCAATGAGTTCTAGATGGTTTTTCTTAGTTTTAATCACATAGGTAGGTGCTAAGGATGAGAAAAAAGGATTAGAATAAAAAAGGGATGAAAACGAGTTGAAAAGGGGGGAAGAAAATGGCTTGAACCGGTCACGCTGGTTTGGTTGGACCAGCTGACCAGTTGGATCGGTCTCGACTGGTTCAAGCGAGGTTGAAGGAGGTGAACAGTCTGGCGTGTGAAGCCCAAGCGCAGCGCCTTTGGGCGACACGTGGGGGTGCGTGAGGCACTATTTAGGGAAGAGTTCAACATATGAAATCATCCTTTTGATGTAACGAACGTTTTAGGACAAGTTTCGAGTCGATCAGACACTGTTTTGGGGTAGTTTTGGGTGTCCAAAGGCATAGGTTCCATTTTAAAATATGTTAAAAATCCTGAGAAAGTAGGGGGCTTTAATGAGAGATTATTGAAGTAGTTAGTAACCCTCTAGTATGATTTGGACACGTTTTGGAGTCCTAGTGACTATGATTGTCCCAGGAAGGGCTTATGGCGCGCCTATCGAGGTGCATCATGGAGGGTCTGTGAGTGGTTTTTGTTTTATGACAATGATGCATGCATAAATGTTTTATATGTTTTTATGAACATGATTTGAGATGCCATGAGTGCATGAGATTTAAATATGATTTGCTGGGCCATTTCGGTGGAAAATGCGTTAGTGCACGTAGTTCAAGATTTATGTTTCATATGATGTTTGAGCTTCGGTCGAGTATACTACGTGCCTGTGTTTTTATGTGATGTTGATGGTTTCACGGGGAGGCGTGAAACCGGAGACTCGATTTATTGGTTTTAAAGGGTTTCACGGAGAAGCGTGAAACCGAGAATTTAAGAAATGGTTTGAAAAAAGGGATTTCACAGAGTGACATGAAATCGAGGTTCGGGCTTGAGGCCCAGTTGATTTATGAGATCGGCTTGAGGCCCAGCTGAATTATGGTATCAGGCTTGAGTCCCAGTTGATTGTGATATCGAGCTTGAGTCCCAGTTGATTGGGATATCAGGCTTGAGGCCGAGTTGAGTTGTGATATCGGGCTTGAGTCCCAGTTGATTGTGAAATCGGGCTTAAGGCCCAGTTGAATTGTGATATCGGGCTTGAGTCTCAGTTGATTGTGATATCAGGCTTGAGGCCCAGTTGAATTGTGGTATCGGGCTCGAGTCCCAATTGTGGTTTATGAAATGAGAATTCGAGCTTAAGACCCTATTGAGATGTGAATTTGGGCTAAGTCCCTATGAGATTTGGATTTGAATCGGATTCGAGGAATCCTGTTGAGATGTTTGGGTATGAGACCCAGTTGAACTATGATTTGAAAGAAAGTATGTGAATATGTATATACCCTCATATATGAGCGGATTTGTCTCCTCCTGACGTCGATGATCCTGGAGTGTCACGATCCACTACTTGGGATGAGTGACTCCGAGGGGGAGCACATTCCCAGGAGTGAGAGATATGATATAGTCTCAGACAGGGTCCGGAGACAGGTCCTCCCAGACGTCGTAGATCCTGGGGGTAGACTCGGAGATGAGACCTAAGTAGTATGCATACTGTAGATCTATCGTGACGGGTTTTTGATTGGGCATATGAGATGCCGAGGATGGGTTATATATATATATACCTATATGATGTTTCACTGTGATTGGTTTGGGGCGGAGACCCCATGTTCTATGATTGAAATTGTGACTTCGTTTTGGTTTTCCTTGATTGGATTTTGGGCTGAGTCCCTACTGAGTTAATGGCTTCGATTGAGAAGCAGTTTTCACGGTATTTTGATTTGAAAAAGAAAAATGTCTTTCTTTGGAGAAAGCACTTGAAATAAAGTGGTTTTGTGATGCATGCATACTTTTACGTGAAGGGTATAAATTTCTTTCAATCTAAATCATTTTATAAACTTTTATTTTGTCCACTCACAACTTTCATGTTTTTAATACCCTTCAGGTTGATAGCGGATGCGGGCTGTTGCAGAGATCGAGACATCACATGCAACCACCGATCTTGGTGTACTCTGATGGACCCTGAGTGGGTGACGAGTGTATCTCTGGTCTGATACGCGGTGTTAGACGGCAGAAGGCACGTCCCACTTTAATCCAGGAGGATTGGGATGAGTCCTGCCAAGTTGGTATCAGAGCATGTATTGTTCTCGGAGTGACGCGCAGGTGATGGATGTGATGTCTCTGCAGTGGTAACAACCCGTTATCAAACTGATAGTGAGGGTGAGAGTATGAGGATTCAGTGGAATCGAACCCTGGGTAGGTTACGTTGGCATGTGGTGCAATGGTTTGGGGTTCGATTGCCACAGGATGCTGCGTGGTAGTGAGGTTGGATTTCGAGTAAGATCGATGTGCATGGGAATCCAACGACTTAAAGTCGTAGTGTTAATAGTGGATAGGACTTATTGAGCTTGTTGTCCTAGTATGATGATGTTACAGAATTATAATCATTCAATGGTACGGTCATTTCAGATAGGGGATTGTTCCAAAGTGGTATCTACGGTGAGTTGACCGCATGAATATTGAGTCTCAATAGCGGAGTGTTTCTTGGATTGGTCTGTACGGGGTTGTGGCAGACGCTGCTATCGATGGACGTAGTCGAGTCTTATCGAGTGGACATGCTCGTGTTATCGTGCTGATTGAGATGATGGAGATTTGTCAGTCGTGACGAGGATATGGAGGTGCGTGAGTGACGCACAGTACAAGCAGAGATTTTGGAGTCTCCTAGGTTACACCCGATTGCGATCAAAGAAGAAGATGTTGAGTTTTGGATGTTGGCAAGTGTGCCGCACTACCTTAGTGGAGGTGATTAAGATGAGTGGGAGATACTAGAGAGGTGTTGAAGGGAATCCAATAGTGATTGTATGGTTCCGAATGACATTGAGTGTGTCTAAGTGATGTAATGCCAATGAGGGCTTGGATGATCATCGGTATAGTAGAGGCCCCCAGAGTGGCGAGCATGTGAGTTCGGTGGGCACTGAGCAAGACAGAGAGGATCCCGAGTGGCTCAGTGTGAAGTACGATGTATACTTGGATGAGTGACAGGTACCCTAGCTCGTTTTGGATGGATGACACGAGTGTTCGATGCTGGAAATTGACCCCATAAGGTTTAGGACGTACGAATCAGTATGTCGACGGAGATGGTGATGGAAGAAGTCGAAGAAAATCAATGGAAGAGTTTAGTTGGAGAAAAGGATTAAGCATTACAGTAATTATCAGAGAATACTCTTATAAGTGAGTATCAGAGTTTGGATGGTGATGGATGAGGTAACTTCTCTTTTTCCATTTGGTTGGTTGGAACTTTGGAATCAAGAAAAAATGTTATTGAGATGAGGAGAAGAGTGAGTGCTTTTGCAGATGTTGGTATTATGGGTCATGTTATGTTGATTGTGAGAGCTGATAGTGGAACCTAGGAGGATCGAGGTGAGTTTGGATCGAGCCGTGTGGTGATGATCAAGAGGATCGAAGTGATTGAGATGATTGTGGCTATCGTGAGTCGAGTAGACCGAGGTCTGGTCATCATTGGGGAGAATCATATTGCTAACTATGCTAAGCTAGGAGCAGGGGAGAATCATCTTGTAAGACAGTTTAAGAATCTCTTGGCATAGTTAGTGAGAAGACAAGACATAATTTGGATATGGGAGCGCATTGATCTATCTTGGATAGGTGGATAAGTATGTGTTGGATATGTGAATAAGTATGAGACGAGGACGATGTGTGGATGTTGATTAGGAAGAGATGAATAGCCGATGCCTCGAGTTGGATATGAGGATAGAGATTATGATAGATCGAGGCTAGCTCGTGAAGAATGGTGAGTATCGAACTGTATTCATAGTAAGGAATTATATGTGGTTGGACGTTACCAGAGTGTAGCCCTTGAGTAGGCCGAGTAGTGCCTCGACGATTGATATGATGGAGGTGCACTGGTATGTAGTGCACATTGGACGATGGAATTAACCATAGTTGACCGGTATGTAAGGGTCTGGAGTTACAAGAAAGGACAAATGTGTTTCGACAGGATGAGTATTACGATAGTGTGAGACTCGAGATGAGTCAAGATATCAGCATAGATCGCTGAGTGACATGAGAGCCGATATGGGAACTCGAGAGCGAGTCGAGATCATAGTGGCGCAACGAAAGCACAGTGGAGCCGGGAGTTGCCGGCTGGTCACGATGGTTGTGACATATGGAGGTGATGAATTTAATCGGTATCCGACGAGTTCGGATTAGTATGTCATGTGGGGACTTTAATGAGAGTTAGCTTGAGTATGGGAAAACGAGGAAGTGACTGATGTGTGTACGGAGACCAATAAATGCCGTAGATTAGAGTATGGCCTGTGCGATTGTGATTCTTGCCATTGTGATGGCAGGATCTAGAGGATATTGCCTAATTGGACACTGAGCAAGATGTTAGCTCGGATGTGGTAGCCCTCAGTGGAAGTACGTATTTCAGCCTGACGACTTGAAGTTGGAAAGTGTCAAAGTGGTAGACTGAAAAAATGACTACGATATCAACTTAGGTTGTCAACTAAGAAGAACCATCAGGCTGAAAAGCTGATTTGACATCAACTTAGTATCACTGACCTGTCAGAGTGGGTGACAGGCGAAACACCAACATTCTGTCTCGAGTGAGACTTACGAACAGAATAGTAGATTCACGAGAGTTGAGTAGGAGCTTTGGGAGCTCAAGTGACAAGGAATACCGACGGATACTGTAGTTGTGTCGGACCTGTATGCTTACACGAGAGTGCCCTGAGGGGGAGGCAAGCTTAGATTACCACCGTAGTTTTGGAATTTGGGTCAGTTGAATTTCGAGGATGTAATTCTTTAAGGAGGGAAGTTTGTAATGACCCGTCCCAAATTCTTCGGATTAATTAAGAATTAATTATGGATTAGTGAGACTATTCGGGGATTAGTCGAGGATTATCGGACGTTCAGGGTGAAATTACGATTTTGCCCCTGAACTAGGACAAAAAGTTGACTTTTGACCTGAGAGGTCCAATGCCCGTGGACCGAGGACCGTTATGTACACTATGCCAGAGATGGACGTTTACAAGATGCCAAAAACGTTGTAATAGAAAATTACAGTGTTAAAGAAAACGTCATCATTGCCCACGTTGTAGTAGGGGTGGAGCATATTAGAGCGTTTTCAGAGTGATGTAGTATATTCATCTGTTATAGCGTTTTTAAAGTGCTATTGTTAGGGTTTTTACAACACTTTGAAAATGCTGTGACTTCCAGGCCATACAATTGTTATATGATTCCACAGCGTTTGTGGAGAACGCTGTGATTGTTTTACAGTTCCTCGGACATGATGTACCATTTGACAGCACTTCTGAAACACTATAATAGCTTTTAACCACATTTTTCATATGCAATGCTATAATAGATATAATGTTCTATAGCTTTTTAAAAAGCTGTAGATTAGTTTCCGTAGCTTTTTTAAAATGCTATGAAACATTCCCAAATTTTCAATTATTATGGCTACCAAATAAATTTCCAAATTTCCTTCTACATCTTCTTAGCAGACTTTCTTACCATCAAACACAATATACATTCATAAATTCATTGTATAATATAAAAGAAAACAACATTCAACCCATAATCCAAATATAAATAACTTCATATCCATTGTATTCTAAAGCTTCAAATCCAAAATCAGAAACTTCATATTCGGAAATCATAAACTTCATAACCATAAAAGTATGTCATCAACCTTACATGCATGGACTATCATATATAGCTTAATTTTCTATTAGTGTTCCTCTATTTCCATCATCCAGAATCCATGATTACATGACCGAAGCTGCATAACAATTTAACGACATCAACTTCAGAAAATGCATAAAATGAAACTGCAGAGACTGCATAAAATTCAGAAAATGAGAAGCTGAAAAATGCTGACCAATACTGACTTTGAGCACCTAAAGATACAACCCATCTCCAGAAATATATAATCCTTTTGCCAAGTGTCTTCCACATTGTATCTTCCCTGCAAAGAGTATGCAATTGGTAATAATTTAATCTGACCATTCATCTTAAATAAATATTCAATAGACGCCCATAGTATTATTTTATACGCAGCAGAAAGCTTCTTCCAGTCTACAAGTGTTATAAGGACTACCTCCCGCACAAGAGGTCCTAAGTAAGAAGGCAATGCTGATGAGCCATCTCCACATGGTTGACCCCCTTCAGTCCATTCGATATCAACATGATTATTAGAATCCAAGGCAATGTTCTTCATTTTGGTTGGACCTCTCTTCCGTTTGACTCTTTTTGCCTTTTCTGTGCTAGTTGCTCCTGAACCTTGGGCAGTTGGGGAGATCTCAGGTTCTTCGTGTTCTTACTGATTCGGTTGTCCAATAGGTTTAGGGATCTCATCTCTTGCTAGTGAGTCTATAGTTGGACCTCTCTTCTGTTTTTCTCTTTTTGAATTTTTTGTGCTAGTTGCTACTGAACCTTGGGCAGTTGGAGAGATCTCAGGTTCTTCGTGGTCTTGCTGATTCGGTTATCCAATAGGTTCAGGGATCTCATCTCTTGCCATTGAGTCTATGGTTGGACCTTTCTTCCGTTTGACTCTTTTTTCCTTTTCTGTGCTAGTTGATACTGAACCTTAGGTAGTTGGGGATATCTCAGGCTCTTCGAGTTCTTGCTGATTCGGTTGTCCATTAGGTTCAGGGATCTCATCTCTTGCCAGTGAGTCTATGGTAGCTTCTGCTATTGAGTCACCAGATGATGTCTTAGTTGGTAATTCAGGTGCATGGGAATGTTCTCTAATTGCCACACAAGGACGTTTCCCACGTGGATGGACTTCCTTGTTTGGTTTATGACTTCCCAAATCTTTTAGGAATGACGACCTTGTATGGACCATGCTTAATGACCTGCATACAAGAAAAATAATATGATAAAAACAACACACATAAGCTTTTAAAAAACAACAAAAGATAGAAAGCTAAATGATGTCTCATTTCACTAACACATAAAAACAAACTTGCATAAATGAGTAAAAGCTTAAGACTAAATATCCATTTAGATTAGAATGTAAAATAGCACCACATCACAGCTCCCTAACATTTGTAATAAACCAGCCAAAATCACAAGTATAACTATACTTGGACCTCAAAATATCAGCTAACTAAGCTGATTTAGTTACAGCCTTTTCCTAGTAATTTTTATTAGCCTAACAATGACCGGAAAGTGACCTTTGTCACTCATATATGCCCTCACAATCATCCTTAACATATCTACATTCATCTTCATCATTATCATCAATATCTTCCTCGTTTCCTTGTGTTGTGGAACTTGAATGTGCCATCTCATCATACTCTGCTAACTCATGAAAACCTCTTGGTCCGGCCTTCAACACTACATACCAATCAAACGAATCATATTCCCTTGAGTAGAAAACTTGATTGGCCTAAGATGCAAGAATGAAGGGATCCCTCACAAATTGGTTTTGGCCTTGGTGCAAGTTAACTAGTGTATGCCCATCTTCCACCCTAACTCCACTTCCAACATTTGCCCAATGACACTTAAAGATGGGAACATAAAATACATGGTAATCTAATAAAATTATATATGTTAGTATCCCATAATATTCTACTATGTCAGCCACTTGTGTATTATCCTTTACTCTAGCTCTGCCCATGGTTGTCGCTTCATAAAAGACACCACTATTTTGTGTAGTTCTATCAACTTCCTTGGTGTGGAGCAGCAAATTGTTGATCATATATCCAGAATATGACATTGCAGTTGATCGAGGACCATTTGCAATCCATTTTAGTAAATCTGAACATGTACTTGAACAAGAATCAATAAGGATCTGCATGGAGAAAAAAAAACACAAAAAAAAAAATCAGTGATGAGCCAAGATTTGTCATCCTAAAATGTGCTTTGAATAAACAAAGAGTATTGAAAACAAACAACCTTCTCCCTTAACCAATTTTCAAACATCTCGGTGTGTTGTTTTCAAATTAAGTCTGAATTTTTCTGTAGCTTGCTGTTTGCTTGATGTAAATCATTCAAATGCATCCTAATGATATTCAAAAATAAATTATGCAAATCTAGACTTATTTGTGTATACATGAATTGAAGTTTGGTGCTATAGTAAGAATACTTACTCTAAAAATGGTTCCATCACAACAGTATTGAATAAAGCATTACGATGTGCAATTTCTTTCTCCTTATCACCTAATGTAATTGATCTACCACTAGAAATGAGACGACCTTTAATAATTACGTCGTTCACTAAACCTTCTCGACATGCATCACATCTAAATTATGATGTAATGGCAATTCTTGGAAAAATTAGGAAAATATTAATACAATCAATAATCTAGCTAAGTTCATTTTTTTATAAACATATAAAAAAAATTTAAAGCAAAGGCGCTACCTCCTAATATGGCAAGTTGAAGAAAAATGATTTCTTCTTTCAATACGTTTCAAGTTCTCCATCATCATCTTTATTGGCTTTCTTACATTTCAACTTAGTACCCTTCCCAAAAGCATTCACAAAATTTTTAAGAGACAAAGAAATGCTCCTTCCTGTCATGATTCTAGGAATTCTGCCATGTTCCTCATGTCCATCAAACTTTTTTTTTTCTCTGATATGAATGTGTTGGTGGTAGAAATCTCCTATGGCCCATAAATGCAAACTTCCGACTAAACTTCAAACACGTATGCTGCGTATTTTTCCCAGATATAGGACATGCTAATCGACCATGAACTGGACATCCAGCAAGATTCCCATAGGCCGGAAAGTCATTGATGGTCCACAACAAAATGGCTCTCAAGTTGAAGGCTGTTCTACTGAAAGCATCGTAAATATTCACTCCATGTTCCCACAATACTTGTAAGTCATCTATAAGAGGCTGAAAATAGATGTCAATGTCATTCCCAGGTTGGTCTTTACTGGGAATGAGTAATGTTAACATAATATTATCACTTTTCATGCATAACCAAGGTGGAAGATTATATGTAACAAGCATAACTGACCAAAAACTATATTTCGAGCTCAAATTGGAAAAAGGATTGAACCCATCAGTAGCCAAGCCAAGTCTAATATTACGCGGATCTGCCGAAAATGTTGGCCATTTATCATTAATCAAATCCCAACATATAAAATCTACAGGGTGGCGCATCTTCCCATCAGCACTTTTATTAATGATATGCCACCTTAACTCTACTCCCATTTTTTGGGACCTAAACATCCTTCTAAACCTAGGAATTATAGGAAAGTATCTCAAAACTTTAGCAGGAACACCTATCTTAGGATTCTTCGTACGTGCATCTACTTTCCATCTTGAACTACCACATTTTGGACAACTCTCCATGTCTGCATACTCTTTTCTAAAAAGACAACAATCATTCTTACAAGCATGAATCTTTTCATACAATATATCAAACGTCTTAAAAAACAACTTAATCATGGACATCGACTTCAAAAGTACATTTTCAGCTGGTAACATGTCATGCAAAATCTCTAGAAGTCCATCAAAACTCTTATCTGTCCATCCATTAATAGATTTTAGTTTGTGCAAATCGACAATTGTTGAAAACTTACTAAATCTTGTGCACCCTGGATAAAGAGGAATTTCAGCATCTGCTATACTTTCATTAAAATCATTTTCTCATTTTCTCGTCCTCTTTCAATTGGTTCAACATAGTCTTCATCATGAAAGATTGCTGCCCTGAATAAGTCATATGCCTCAGACATGTCCGTGTGGTCGTGCTCCTCATTTGTAATTAGTTTTTCACCATGGTGAAACCAATTTGTGTACGTTGAGTCCCTTCCCACTATCACCAAGTGCTTAAAATCTCATAATAGCAATGATGACTTAAGTTTCGACAATCTTTGCAAGGACATAGAACCTTTTCTGCATTTCCTGAATTGTTTTTTACCATCTTGACAAATTTCCATGCTCCTTCCATATACTCGGGCGAGGTTCTATGGTTAAAACAAAAAGTACACTAAGAATCCTATCTAGAGTAAGTCTAATCTAAGGCATATTGATGGCTAAAAATTTTGGTATAATTTTGTACCTATTAAGATGCACCCAGTCTTTTTCCATTGTAAGAAACAGGTTAAGCATTGGATTTCATGATACTATATCTTAACCATTCAAAGAAATGAAAGCCAACAAAGAAACAAAAGAATAATAGCCAAAAACAACTAACAAGTCGAATTTATCACTTCCATAGTTGGATATTGATGTTAAGATTCACAAAAAAGAACCAACAATGTTCAAAACAATATAAACATTATGTAAAACTAAAGAGTAAGTAAGAAAAAAAAATAAGAACAAGTATCTTAAACCTAACATATGTAGACCTAATTCATATATATCAAGATGAGTTTTAGGAAAATAAAACATACCTAAGACGTCAAGGCAAACGATACTCAAATTGGATAGGAACTTTGTAACGACCCATCCCGGAATTCGGGATTAGATCAGTAACTAACCATGATTAATGGGGTTAATCGGTGATTAGTTGGGTGGAATCGGACGAACGTGGAAAAATGACCGTTTTGCCCCTAGTCGTGGGTGAAACGTTGACTTTTTATTCGGGCGGTCAAATGGACCTTGCCCGATGACCGTGACGTAGTTTAGGACGTCACGAGTTCATAGACAGGTGGCACATTCGATTCCGACGTTCGAGGTGAAAGTTATGACGTTCGGAAGCCCAAGGGCATTATCGTAATTTGGACATTATAGGGGAAAATGGTGACTTTTTGATCGGGGGGTCCGATGGCCGAGGGCCAAGGACCGTTAGGATGGTCTCGATGCCCCGAGTACTACGACAAGCGGCACGCGTCGATCGGAGTTCAATTGACCAAGTTACGGGTCACGAATGGTGAGGGGCAATTTGGTAAATTGTCAATTGAGGGTAAAATGGTAATTTTGGCTGCTATTTTGTGCAACAGCCGTGTATGGGCTTAGTGCATTTTTCTGAATTGAAAAACAGAGAGTGGGACTTGGCGTGTAGTGCGTGATGAATTGTTTAGGCGACCTTGATCAGTGTGGGAGACATGGGTTGGAAATTTGAAGCCACGGGCATGAAGTTGTGCGCCTGGAGTGGGAGTGCAGGCCACGGGTGCCATTTTTAACTGGTTTTGGGAGCTTGCGGGGGGACAGTTGCACAGGAGGGCCAGAGTGACTTCCCACGGGTGTTGGGGTCTTGTTTGATCATCAGAGCAATTGGAGTAGTGTTGGGGATCATTTCCAACTAAAGGGAGGCCTGAGTGTTGAGAGGAAACCGAGTTCGAAGAAAACTGATTTTGGGAGGGAAAATCCAATTTCGATTTGCAGGCGAGCCCAAGCCGATTTGAGGCTGGAAAAAATCTTCTGGGACCTCACTTGGTCGATCCAAACCTTGGGATCGAAGCGTGATGCCCTGGGAAGCCAGGGACAGACACGACAGGTTCAGAAAAATTTGAAGTTTGAGTCGTGGAAGTTGAGGGGCTTGAGGACGCAATTAAGATCTAAGATATGTTCCTAGGGACTGTACAAAGCTTCTGGTGTGATTAATTGAAGAATGACATCGGAAATCATGGGACATTGTCGACTAAGCAGAGTCGGATGTTCTTCGGGAAACCAGACTCGAATTGATGGTTTGAGGTAAGTGTTGATGGACTTTACATTTCAGACCTGTAATTAGACTTGAATCGAAGGTAAATAAATGTTCAATTGAAGTAATCGAGGCTGGATTGATAGGAATTGAACCGGGTTGTCGCTCGGGTCGCAGGACCCATTTGCAGAGGAAACGGGCGAAGACGACGAACTGTTCACCGTCACTGTAGCAGGCGCGTGGGTGTCACACGCAGCCGCTTGCGGCGGTGCGTGACGGCGCATGGGTCCGATTTTCAAGGTGAGTTCAAAATGACTTTTGTCCTACACATTGTAACGAACATTTTAACGTTGATATCGAATTTATCGGACACCGTTTCGATGTTATTCCGAGGGTCCGAAGATTTATGTTACATTTGTAATTAACGATTAATTCCTGGAAAATTATGGGAAATTAGTATGTTGTTATCTAAGCCCTTAGTGACACTAAAGTATGTTTTCGGACAGGATTTGAATTTCTGGAAAATATCGGAAATTACGGGCATGCGTGCGGCACAGAACCGAGCCTTAAGAATGGTGTGTGAGTGGTCGTTGCTTTCAAAATTTAATGCATGCATAAATTATTTCTATGATTTTATGATTATGATTATAAGTTGTGATTGAGTTTGATTTCCATATTTATACGTATTCGATTCCCGTATTTATACGTATTTTTACTATACCTGTGAAATTACACGTATTTCGAGACTATGGTCACTCGTGTGCTTAATGATGGTTTAATGAAAGAAGTTATATGAAATGGGTGCAAAATGATTTAAGAAGGTTGTTTATGATTTGCGAGTGTGACTTACGATTTTGACACGTTTTTCGAGAACATTCCGGATCTGCACGTTTTACGAGATATCGAGTTATTGTGATTTGATCACTGTTGATGTTTGAATCGGGGAATTAAAATGAGACTTGTGATTTTGAGAATTTTTAAAATGGGTTTTGAGTATGTTTTGCTTGGATCGTGATTTTGGTGATTATGGTTGTGGTTTTGATGTGTTGAAAATGAGATTTGAGAAAGAAGTGATTTCTAAGAATTAAAATGGATTTGAGAAAGGTGATTTTGGGCTTGATGCTCGGGGCACAAAAGTAACTTTGATTTACGAGATTTCAGTTTTCGAAAAAAACAGATTCTTAGTTTGGGTTCGGGATGACGCTTCCGGATGCCGGCTTACGGAATCATTGTTGCGAATTCGAATTCGGGAATGAAAAAGGATTTAATAAAGTGATTTGGTATGATTGTACATGCCCCGTGTGTAATGGTGATTTGAATATGTTTTGTGAAGTATGATTGGGAATTCGAATGTGGAAATTCAGACCATGAGTCCTGTTGTGAAAAATGTGATTTTGGGATGAATCCCACGTTGTTGTGTTTGAAAAATGTTTTGGGGTTTAAAGACCCGGGTGCTATTGCTGGAGCACGTTTTGAGTTTAAAGACTCGGTTAATTGATGACGAGGGAGGGCCCTTTATGAGTTTAAATACTCGCGAGTTTAAAGACTCGGTTACTGTGATACCCCCGAGGCCTATTGATTATGTTCTGAGTTTAAAGACTCGTTGATATCCCGGGAAGGCCTGTTTATGCGCATGGTTTTGAGTTTAAAGATTCGGGCGCACTTGATATCCAGCAAAATGATTGACTTGTGATTTATTGATGATTTCTGATGTTTCAGTTGAGTTGGGCAGTGGCCCGGTATATGGTTGTTAGTTTTGGATCATGTTGTGCATTTGGTTTTGATTCGTGGTTTTGGGCTGAGGCCCGGTGTTTATGATTACGGGCTAAGACCCGATGGTTGAGAAAGGAAAAATGATTTTGAGGTTCATACGAGTTTTTCCTTATGTTGAAATTTGATACACAGTTTTTCTTATGTGGAAAATCTTAACCGATTGCGAAATGGTTTTTGTATGCATGATTCGTTTTTACGTGGAGGGTAAAAACGTTTGTTGTAACTGTTTTGCTAAACTGATTTATTTTTGTCCACTCACAGCTTTTGGTTTTTATTGACCCTCCAGGTCGTGACGGCGCGTTGTCCGAGGCTGTACGAGGGGCGGAGGCATGAGTAAGTACGTGTGGCTATCCCTGGTTTGGCAAGTGCTGAGGGTAACTTTGGATTTTCAGTCATCTTGCCAGACGGGAGCAGGACCGGGCACGGTTGTCGATGCCTCTTTCGGGGGCGGTCCTGTCAAACTTCACTATGATCCATAAATTGTGAGGGCTTAAGATGGTTTGCAGCAAACAAAAATCAGAGACAAAAAGTTAACAAATCTAGAAGTTGATTGAGCATACATGAAAATAAATTGTGTAACGACCCGTCCCAGAAATCGGGATTAGATTAGTTGTTAATGATGGATTAGTGAAGTTAATCGGCGATTAGTTGGAGGTATTCGGACGGACAGTGCAAAATGACGATTTTGCCCATGAAATGGGCAAAAATGTTGACTTTTAGTTCAGGCGGTCAAATGGACTTTGACCGATGACCGTGACGTAGTACCGGACGTCACGAGTTCATAGACAGGTGGAACGTCCGATTCCGACATCCGAGGAAAAAGTTATGACGTTCGGAAGTTCGAGGGCATTTTCGTCATTAAGGTAAAAGAGGGAATTTGTTGACTTTTTACACGATAACTACTTTTCACGAAATTCGAGGACTGATAGGAAGGTCTCGAGTCCCTGATTCCAATGACAGGCGGCATGTAGCATTTGGAGTTCGGGAAATAGAATTACGGGTCTAAGTTTGTGAGGGGTAAAACGGTAATTTGGACATTAGAGGGGCAAAATGGTCTTTTGACGTTTGAAACCATCAGGAGAGGACACCTGGGCAGAATGGATTGGATATTGGTAAGCTGAACCATAGAATTGAGGACACCTGTCCCCTCCCCAGAGGCTTCTAGCCAAGTCGGTCTCACACGATATTAGTTTTAAAATTTGGGCTATCGATCAATTGAGAAAAACAGAGACCGAGTAAGCAAAAATCATCCTTCTACTGTGTGTGTGAGTCGTGGGAGCTCATTGGATTTGTTAGTGAGAGTTCAGAGAGGTGTGGTGACTTGAGGGTTTGTGTTTAAGTGAAGGACTGGGTGAGGCGGTGTGTGAGTAGAGAGTCAAACCTAGCAAAAACAGAGTGGGTTAACTGTTGAATCGTGAGCATCCTTTTGGCATTCAAGATGGTAGCATAGGTTCTTCAGTTAGACGACGATTTTGGTGATTTGGACGAGACTATGCAGACTTAGACAAGCCCAAAGGACTCAAATTCGAGGTTGGAAACGGACGGTAAGGTTCCTTCCGCGAAAAAGTCTCTATTTCGATTTAAAATGGTAAATCGTGTTTGAAGGATTTTTATTTCGATTGATTAATGGAAATGAGTTTTGGATGTAAAAAGGGAATGAAAGGACTTGGAAGCACCGCTTGGGGTGGCTGGAATACTGAGAATGACGTGGGGGGAACTTCGGGTTTTCTTCTTCAATTCGAGCAGGTAAGAACATGTCTTAAATTCCTGGTTTAGTACACTAAATCATTTAATTAAAGGGGGACAAAACCATTGGGCTAAAAAGGGTTTGAAAACGGACTGAAAATGGATGAAACTATGGATACCGGTTCAACTGAACCGGCTGAATAGTGGACCGAACCGAACCCGGTTCGTGCAGGGTAGGAGATGAACAGTAGACAGCGCGTGGCTCCCACGCGCAGCCCCTTTGGGCGGTGCGTGTGGGCGCGTGTCACATTTTTCAAGGATGGTTCCAACGTGACTTTTAAATTATTCGATGTAACGAACATTTTGGTACTGGTTTCGAGTCAATCGGACATCGTCTCGATAGGTTTCGGGATGTCCGAAGGTTTTAAGCCTCGGTTAAAAATTCGAAAAAATTTCGGGGCTTTAGTATAATTATTGTGAAGTAGTTAGTGACCCTATTATGGGATTTGGACAGGTTTGGGAAAGCCGGTAATAGCGGATTAGCTGGGAAAGCTTTAGTGCTCGCGTATCAAGGCGACGACGCTATGGTCTGTGAGTGGACTTTGCTTTCTAACCCTTGATACATGCATATATATTTTTATATTTTTTCTATATGTGATTCTATGCTTTGATTTATGATCTTTATATTTTACGGTTTTGCATGTTTTCGAGGTATTTACGAAATTTCACTATTTACGAGATTTGATGGATGTTGTGATTTGACGATGGTTTTAATGATTTGATTTCGGGATTTGAAATATGATTTAATATCAATGATTTAAAAATGGATTTTGGAAAAGTGTTTTCGGGCTTGAAGCCCAGTTCAGAAAGGTGGTTTTAAGAAACGTGTTTTCGGGTTTTGAAATCGAATTCCAGGATGGCAATTCTGGATTCGGTTGAGAACTTGAAAATGGAATTCTGGGTTTGGGTTCTGAATGTTAATCCGGATGCCGGCTTACGGAATGATGGTTTCGGACTCAGATTTGGAAAGTGATATGGATATGAGTTCTGGGTTTGGATTCGAGATCCTGATGAGATTGCGGATTCGGATTTGGAAATGGAAAATGGTATTCAAATTGTTTTCGGATTGGATTTTTTGGATCTGGTTATTGGGTTTAAAGACCCGGATAAGATATGATGGGGGCGGGCCCGGATTGGGTTTAAAAACCCGGATTGAGTTTAAAAACTCGGGAGTTTAAAGACTCGGATATTGATATTTCCCCCGTAGGCCTATTGACGAGGGATGTTAGTTTCCCCGACCCGAGCGTAGATTGAGGGTTTTGGCTCGGTGTGAATAGAGGTTCGGGCTTAGAGTATTGTGAACCCTGGAGCAGAGATGATGTGCCACGAGTCAGACTGTTTGTATCTCAGCGTAGCAGAGGAAGTAACGCTTGGACAATTAGTCCGGAGGTGGTATACTTGTGGATCACGTACCGTGATTGGAATCTCGGAATCAGGAGATGTTGTGGTTTAGAAAATGAGATGTCATGCTGATTCCGAGTTGGTGTTAGTTGTTGAGTGCCAGTTTGGGAGATTTAGTGGTGGTATCTTCGGAGTCATAAACCCCCTTAATCGTGGACACTTGTGGATGTGTTCGGGAGTAGAAAAAGTACTTGGTGACGCCGGGAGTAGCCTGTATGGAGAGTGCCGTAGGATTGTACTAAGTTGGATTAAGGTAGGATGACTTGTTATGTCCTAGTTGTGGACCATTGAGAAGCTTTCGAGTTAGCTACTAGCTTGTTTCGGGGGCTGGACTGGCTTGGTTTGACTTCGTACTTAGCTGGATTGGTTTAGCAATTCGATTCTACACTCATCGCGTACCTTCTTTGTTACACTTTGGGATTCCTTTCATCGTTAGATCGAGTTCTGCCTACTCGACTAATACCAGCTATCATTTCTTGGTCTTGGAGGAGTGTTGAGTTGTGACAAGCTATATGGCTGTGACATGGAGCCACTCAAATTCAATAGGATAGAATCCACGTAGTCGTGTGTGGATCGGGATTGGATCGATTGGATTAGGTTTGGGTAGACGTGCGGTATATAAGATCGATTGGATTTAATGCAGTAGTCTGAAACCTAGTCAATAGGATCCACGTAGGCATGTGTGGATCCGGATTGGATTGCTTCTGACATGTTTAGGTAGTTATGGAGCAGGAGGATCGTCTGTGAGACATAAGTTGGATAGCTTGACCACTTTGGAGTTGTGCAGGACATATGTGGTCCGTCTCGCAGACGTATGAGTATTGGACTTGGAGCTAGTGATGGGGCTGCCCTATGTACATAAGTGAGATGTGTTTGAGGTTCATACTGGCCATGAGACTGGGAGACGCGGAAGGGACTTGAATTGGACTTTCCTGGAAGAAGTGTAGTTCAGCATAGTGGTAGGATTAGACTGACGGACTACACCAGTAAAACGTGATTGGCTGGTAGGCAGGTGTTAATCAGTATGGGTACGAAGAAGTTTAGTTGTCATAGGGACGGTTACACCTTGGTGTTGTTGGTTGACTTTAGATGTCGTAGTGCGTGGCTGATGCCGCTGTGGTTGATTAGTGGACGTACCGTAAGATGACGTTGGAAGTACGTGAGGATATACTCTACGAGCTGTGTTTGAGGTATTCTAAAATATCTAGTTTCCTTCAAGGTTCGTAGGGATGTCCTTGCGTGTGGTTGGTGGCAACGGGTGCTTGTACTTGGAATGTGTACGTACTGGTTCTGCAGTGGTCGACCATGCCGATGCATTTGGATGTGCGTCGTGATGTTTTGGTGAAAATGTTGGTGATCGGCTTGGTACTGCTTGGTGAATCACGTGATTGACCAGTCGGGATGTGGACTAGATCCGAGTGATCCTAAGTGATTTGACTAGTTAGAAGGAGTCAGTACTGATATGAGCTGAAGGCTCAGAGCCATGAGTGGCTGATGGGACCCTGATATTGAGATGTGTGATCACGGTTGACAGGTATGTGATAGGGTCCAGTGGCAGATAGAAGGTGTAGGTCGTGGAAGGAGTATCCACAGGTTAACAGTGTTGATGGTAATAGAACCACTGGTGAGATGGTTGGTTGAGCTCGTAGAGTGAGCGAGTAGGTTGTGAATTCCGTGAGGTCAGCACGGATCGTTGACGGAAGCAGCATGGATCGATAAATGGATATTAGGGAATAAAAGTATTTAGATCGAAAAATGCCATCTTGTGAATGGGTGTACTTGAGATTGGGTTTGTTGACGTGCTGGGACGTTGATACGAGGAACGCTCGACTCGAAGAGAGTCAAGAAGACTGAACCAGATAGCAGTGGTTTGTACCTAGTGATAGTTGAGCCGTGAGTGTCGGCTGGTGTGGTGTTGAAAATATCGCGGGAATGAGATGGAATTGTGATGACCCCAGTGCTATTGGGACGATCTCCCGAAGAACAGAAAATGTGGTGACGGTTTGGGCGCCGTCAGGATACGTTGGAATTGGCAGGTGCTGGACACCAGGTAGGAGACCCAGGAGTAAGACCAGTTAGATTTCGGAAGTATGAGATTCGGAATTTCGGGGACGAAATTCTTTAAGGGGGGTAGATTGTAACGACCCATCCCGGAAATCGAGATTAGATTAGTTGTTAATGACGGATTAGTGAAGTTAATCGGTGATTAGTTGGAGGTATTCGGACGGACAGTGCAAAATGACGATTTTGCCCCTAGAATGGGCAAAAATGTTGACTTTTAGCTTGGGTGGTCAAATGCACTTTGATCGATGGCCATGACGTAGTTCGGGACGTCACGAGTTCATAGACAGGTGACATGTCCGATTCCGACATCCGAGGAAAAAGTTATGACGTTAGGAAGTTCGAGGGCATTTTCGTCGTTAAGGTAAAAGAGGGAATTTGTTGACTTTTTACACGACAACTACTTTTCACGAAATTCGAGGACCGTTAGGAAGGTCTCTAGTCCCTGATTCCAACGACAGGCGGCATGTAGCATTTTGGAGTTCGGAAAATAGAATTACGGGTCTAAGTTTGTGAGGGGTAAAACGGTAATTTGGACATTAGAGGGGCAAAATGGTCTTTTGACGTTTGAAACCATCAGGTGAGGACACCTAGGCAGAATGAATTGGATATTGGTAAGCTGAACCACAGAATTGAGGACACCTGTCCCCTCCCAGAGGCTTCTAGCCAAGTCGGTCTCACACGATATTAGTTTTAAAATTTGGGTTATCAATCAATCGAGAAAATGATAGGTCATCAAATAAGCATTATTTTATATTATTTTATACCCTTTATACTTATCTTTTAATATTAAAATAATAAATAATTATATAAAATAATTTATTTTGTGTTATTTTTGTTTAAATAAATAAAATTTGTAATTTGGTGCATTTTGGCGAAAGAATCGTCTCGATCGGAATTATAACGAAAATTTTATGGACGAATTTCGGTGACATAAATTCTAATTAATTGATTTTTCATTTGTAGCAGCCCAGCCCAACAGAGAAAAAAAAGGAAAAAGAAAAAAATCCAGCAAGCCCAGCCTGCCAAGCCCAGCGGCCCAACTTGCGCAGCCCAAAGCCATTTAAGTCCGCCAAAGGCCTCCGCGCGCGCTTACCGAACACCAAAACAGATCCTCGGCGCGCGCCTACCGAAGACCACTTCTGCACTCCAGCTCACACCTGCCGGCCACCACCTCACTTTCCAGCGCACGCCTGCGGACCAGCCGCCCACTTTCCAGCCAGCATCCACCGAATATTTGGCCCTTTTTTCAGTTGTTTCTGACAGTTTCTCTCCAGCAGCATTTCTTTTGTTTATTTTACATTTTTTCCCCACAAACACCACCCAATCTCATCATTTCACTTTTTAATATTTTTATTGTAACTTTTATTTGTTTTTATTTATTTTTTTAGTGTAATTAGCTTTTCTCCCTATAAATAGGGGTTCAATTCTTGTATTTGGGAGTCCCCCATTATCTCCATTTCTTCCATTTTGCTTAGTTTTTAGTTCTCTTCTTTTAGTTCTTTTGTTTCTCTCTTTTGAGAGACATTTTTGGAGACCATTTTAACTTCTTGTAGATTTTCTTATTAATTAGCTTTCTTTTAATTCTTGTTCTTAATTTATGTTATTTTTATTTTTCTTAATTTCATTTCTTCTTTACTTTGTTCTTGTGATATTTCTTTGAGATCTCTTAAATACATTTTTATGCTTTCCTTAAGAAATACCTAGGCCAAGTAATTCTAAGGCAATTCAAGAGTTTTAAGACCGAATTCCTCGTATTTCTTCTTCCATCTTCACAAGTTTCCTGCCGCTGTTCGGTGATTCTTGTGAAAATCCATGCTTCTCTACTTAAATTCTTGTTATTGTTATTGGTTTTACTTATAATTCAATATATGTGTTGGTATTTTCTTTCTAACATTTGTAAGTAAGAATGCAATCTCCATGTGTTTTACTTTTTGAGTTTCTTTTACTTCATATGTTTTAGTACTTAAACTTCAATTCGAAACTAAATGTTGATCCGCTGTTCGGGGCATTTAGAATAGAGTTGAAGAGATTTAATGTTTGATCGCTGTTCGGCGCATTAAATCACTTACTTAAGGTGGATCATATTGTAAGTAATAATCCGCTGTTCGGTGCATTTATAATATGAAAAATGTATGCATGTATTTGAGATGATTAAGGTATGATTTCGTGATTGGTTCAATATGAGCATGATGTTAGAGTGTTGGTAAAAATATGTGTTTGAAGAAAGTTCACTAGTACAAAAGTTAAAGTAGAAGTAAAATTAAGTATTTAATTATTTTTACTTGTTTTCTTTATTTTATATTTACAACTCTTTTCAAAACTCCCCTTTTCAATTCTTTATTCTTTATTCTTTTATTCTTTTATTCTTTTTTATTCTTTTATTCTTTTTTATTCTTTATTCTTTTATTATTTTATTCTTTATTCTTTTATTATTTTATTCTTTTATCCTTTTTATTCTTTATTCTTTTATTCTTTTATGCTTTTATTCTTCTTTTTTACTTTTAGTTTATTATTCTTTGATTCTTTCATCTCGTTATTCTTTTATTCTTTAATACTTTTAGTTTATTATTCTTTGATTAATTAATTCTTTAATTCTTTTATTCTTTAATTCATTTATTCTTTAATTTGTTAATTCTTTTATTATTTAATTTTTTAATTCATTAATGTATTCATTATTCATTTATTCATTACTCTTTCCCACTAACACATTATTAATGTTCCCTAATTTCCCCGGTTAAGAACGATCCCTATTTACCAATACTACATCTACACAAAAAGGGTTTAAATTGCACAATACTCAAATTACGTGTTTAATTTAATGCGTAGTTTGGGCGTTGTCAATTTTTGGCGCCGTTGTCGGGGAAATTGAAAATCATTTTAATTTGTTATTGTATGTATATAAATTGTGCATATTATACTTGTTTATAAATTTTACTTTTGTTAATATTATATTTGTTTATAACCTTTACTTATTTGTTAATTTAATTTGTACTTGTCATAAATGCATATTATACATATTCACTTTTCCTTACTTTTAATTTTTTTTTTCTTTACACTTTCTAACTTTTTTTTTAATTCATTAACTTTAATTTTATTCCATAAACTTTTTCTTTATTCCTTTAACTTTAAATTTATTCCATTAACTTTTTATTCCACTAACTTTTTATTCCACTAACTTTTTATTCCATTAACTTTTTATTTCACTAACTTTTTATTCCATTAACTTTTTATTCCACTAACTTTTTATTCCATTAACTTTATTTTATTAACTTTTTATTCCATTAACTTTTTGATTACACTTATTTTATTCTTATATAATTATTTATTTGTTTATGTCTTGATAAAATTTAAATTTAAATTAAAAAAAATCGAAATAAAAAAAAAATTAAAAATTAAAAATTAAAATTATTATCTTAACTTTATGTTAGTATTAATTCATACTTGTAAATAAATGTAGTATATATGTTACTTGTTACCTTTTATACATGTTCATAACTTTTATATTTCTTAGTATACATACATACTTGTTCATAATAGTCTTTCATTTATGTTTGTTTATAATTCTCTTACTTGTTATTTTATTCTTGTTCATACTTGTACATAATGTTCATTCTTTTTAATTGTTCATAAATGCTTATAGTAAATATTCACTTTTCCTTATTTTTATTTTTATTTTTATTTTTATTTTTTGGTATTTTTTTTTTAAAAAAAAAGAGCATAAAATTCGTAAAAAAAAAATTTCATTTATTTAATTTTTAAATTCCGAAAAAAAAAAAAAAAAAAATTAATTATAAAAAAAATTGTTCATACGTAAATAAATTATTTTCTTTTTCTTCATTTATTTAATTCTTAACTTGCATTTCATCTTTCATTCTAACTTACATTTCATCTTTCATTTAACTTGCATTTTCATTTAACTTGCATTTTCACTTAACTTGCATCTTTCATTCTAACTTGCATTTCATATTTCATTTAACTTGCATTTTTAACTTCACTTGCATATTTAGTTTAACTTGCATTGCACTCTTCCTCTAACTTACATCTTTAACTCACATTGCATCCTTAACTTTAATTTGCATATCTAACTTGCATTCTTAATTAACGTACATCTCTAACTAACTAACTTGCATCTCTGTCTAGGCTGGATGGACGTTAAACTTCAAGCGCTTGTTCGGAGGCAACCCAATGTGTTCCCGAGATGTGAAGGAGTCATCAATACAGATTTGCTATCCTTCTACCCTTCACTCTCATTTATTTTGTTTATTTAATGTTTTCCTATTATTTTCGTAAATCATCTTCCTTTGATTCTATGTTTAATTACTTCGTATTTTCCTACATTGAGGACAATGTAGAATTTAAGTGTGGGGGAATGGTTTACAATTTTGAGTTTAAAAAAAAATGAAAAAAAAATTAATTAAAAAATATAAAATATATATATATATATATAAAAATGAAAAAATAATGAAAAAATAATAATAATAATAATTTTGTTTTCTTGAATCTTTTAACTTAGTGTTTTTATGAGTTTTAAGTTGCCATTTAACTTGTCAATGATATAAATAAACGGAAATGAATATGTTATGGCTATAAAGGTGATTACTACAACTTGAATTTGTCTGTTAATATTTTGTGATTAAGTGTTATAACTTGAAGATAATGCATGTAAATTGGTACATAAACGAGCATGATAAGATATGTATGAATCATATGAACCTTATGTGAGCTTTAGAACTTTAAATACATCTTTGATGAGTGATTCATAAGTTCTTTGTTTAAATTGATATACATATGCCTCATAACTGCTTGCCATAGCTTTTAATGAACTCTAGAGTACTAGAACTTATTTTATGTGATTTTCAAAGCTTTTGAGTCAATAAACTCTCTGATTTTGGATATGATTAAGGCATTAGGGTTAACACCACAAATTCAAACATCCATGTTCCCTATTTTGTGCGCACAAGTTGCGACCCCCTTAGTTTTAACCCCTATTGAGCTCACATTAAGCCTTTCTTTCATCACCATGATTATCTAAACACTTGAGCTTAGTAGAGACATCTTTTACCTTTATTCCAAGGATTCGGTTGAAGACATAAAGATTGTGTAAAGAGAAAATGATGTTGAAAAGACTTTTTATGTGAATTTTTTGGATTTACCGACTCAAGCTTTGTTGTATTGTTGAAACATGTTATTACCTTGATCTAAAAAAAAAATTGAAAAAAAAATCAAAAAATCAAAAACAAAATAAAAAAAAGAAAAAAAAAGTTGAGTTTCGATCAAGGTAATAAGGTTTAGTTATGTAATGTTTGAGTTAAGTCCCTTACATTTGTAAATCCGACACAAAGAATGATTGTGAGGCCCAACATGATGGAATTAGGCCTATGTTCGAAGGGATGGATTACTGACATCATTGCACTAAGGTTGGGAAGCTATGATACGTTTTGGGAGTCTATTGAGTCTTGGAACGAATTAAGCACCACTTGTCCTATATTTCCTTGCCTCTAATCTTAGCCCCATTACAACCTTCGTAAAGACCTTATGATCCTTAAGATGGTAAATTTTGATTAGTTGAGTTAATCACTTGAGTAAGCTTATGGTTTTGGTTCATTTGCGCAAGTATGTGTTGTTTTTATCTTGAGGTGTTTGTTTGAAATTTTGCAAAAGTACTTCATTTCGATTATGTGAGTATTTCTCACATACTTTGAGTGCAAACACAAACCCTCACAAATTGAGTGAACTTATGAGTGCATATCCTTGTGAGTTGATTCATACTTGTTTTATTCATGTTGAGATCCATTTCACCATATTACTCATTATCTTACTTGTTGAAGCATTTTTTTTTACAAAGTATTAACTTTTGAATTCCATATGCTTAAACGCTTTAAGTGAAAATCTTTTATGCCATGATTGTAATAATGAAATATTGAGACAAATGGTTAATGGTTTACTTATTTTGAATTCGTAGTTTTATTTTAGTATTTGCTAGGGACTAGCAAAGTTTAAGTGTGGGGGTATTTGATAGGTCATCAAATAAGCATTATTTTATATTATTTTATACCCTTTATACTTAGCTTTTAATATTAAAATAATAAATAATTAGATAAAATAATTTATTTTGTGTTATTTTTGTTTAAATAAATAAAATTTGTAATTTGGTGCATTTTGGCGAAAGAATCGTCTCGATCGGAATTATAACGAAAATTTTATGGACGAATTTCGGTGAAATAAATTCTTTAATTGATTTTTCATTTGTAGCAGCCCAGCCCAACAGAGAAAAAAAGGAAAAAGAAAAAAATCCAACAAGCCCAGCCTGCCAAGCCCAGCGGCCCAACTTGCGCAGCCCAAAGCCATTTAAGTCCGCCAAAGGCCTCCGCGCGCGCTTACCGAACACCAAAACAGATCCTCGGCGCGCGCCTACCGAAGACCACTTCTGCACTCCAGCTCACACCTGCCGGCCACCACCTCACTTTCCAGCGCACGCCTGCCGACCAGCCGCCCACTTTCCAGCCAGCATCCACCGAATATTTGGCCCTTTTTTCAGTTGTTTCTGACAGTTTCTCTCCAGCAGCATTTCTTTTGTTTATTTTACATTTTTTCCCCACAAACACCACCCAATCTCATCATTTCACTTTTTAATATTTTTATTGTAACTTTTATTTGTTTTTATTTATTTTTTTAGTGTAATTAGCTTTTCCCCCTATAAATAGGGGTTCAATTCTTGTATTTGGGAGTCCCCCATTATCTCCATTTCTTCCATTTTGCTTAGTTTTTAGTTCTCTTCTTTTAGTTCTTTTGTTTCTCTCTTTTGAGAGACATTTTTGGAGACCATTTTAACTTCTTGTAGATTTTCTTATTAATTAGCTTTCTTTTAATTCTTGTTCTTAATTTATGTTATTTTTATTTTTCTTAATTTCATTTCTTCTCTACTTTGTTCTTGTGATATTTCTTTGAGATCTCTTAAATACATTTTTATGCTTTCCTTAAGAAATATCTAGGCCAAGTAATTCTAAGGCAATTCAAGAGTTTTAAGACCGAATTCCTCGTATTTCTTCTTCCATCTTCACAAGTTTCCTGCCGCTGTTCGGTGATTCTTGTGAAAATCCATGCTTCTCTACTTAAATTCTTGTTATTGTTATTGGTTTTACTTATAATTCAATATATGTGTTGGTATTTTCTTTCTAACATTTGTAAGTAAGAATGCAATCTCCATGTGTTTTACTTTTTGAGTTTCTTTTACTTCATATGTTTTAGTACTTAAACTTCAATTCGAAACTAAATGTTGATCCGCTGTTCGGGGCATTTAGAATAGAGTTGAAGAGATTTAATGTTTGATCGTTGTTCGGCGTATTAAATCACTTACTTAAGGTGGATCATATTGTAAGTAATAATCCGCTGTTCGGTGCATTTATAATATGAAAAATGTATGCATGTATTTGAGATGATTAAGGTATGATTTCGTGATTGGTTCAATATGAGCATGATGTTAGAGTGTTGGTAAAAATATGTGTTTGAAGAAAGTTCACTAGTACAAAAGTTAAAGTAGAAGTAAAATTAAGTATTTAATTATTTTTACTTGTTTTCTTTATTTTATATTTACAACTCTTTTCAAAACTCCCCTTTTCAATTCTTTATTCTTTTATTCTTTTTTATTTTTTATTCTTTTATTATTTTATTCTTTTATCCTTTTTTATTCTTTATTCTTTTATTATTTTATTCTTTTATTATTTTATTCTTTTATCCTTTTTATTCTTTATTCTTTTATTCTTTTATTCTTTTATTCTTCTTTTTTACTTTTAGTTTATTATTCTTTGATTCTTTCATCTCTTTATTCTTTGATTCTTTAATACTTTTAGTTTATTATTCTTTGATTAATTAATTCTTTAATTCTTTTATTTTTTAATTCATTAATTCTTTAATTTGTTAATTCTTTAATTATTTAATTATTTAATTCATTAATGTATTCATTATTCATTTATTCATTACTCTTTCCCACTAACACATTATTAATGTTCCCTAATTTCCCCGGTTAAGAACGATCCCTATTTACCAATACTACATCTACACAAAAAGGGTTTAAATTGCACAATACTCAAATTACGTGTTTAATTTAATGTGTAGTTTGGGCGTTGTCAGAAAAGCAGCGACCGAGTAAGAAAAAATCATCCTTCTACTGTGTGTGTGAGTCGTGGGAATTCATTGGATTTGTGAGTGAGAGTTCAGAGAGGTGTGGTGACTTGAGGGGTTTGTGTTTAAGTGAAGGACTAGGTGAGGCGGTGAGTGAGTAGAGAGTCTAACCCAGCAAAAACAGAGTGGGTTAATTGTTGAATCGTGAGCATCCTTTTGGCATTCAACATGGTAGCATAGGTTCTTCAGTTAGACGACGATTTTGGTGATTTGGACGAGACTATGGAGACTTAGACAAGCCCAAAGAACTCAAATTCGAGGTTGGAAACGGACGGCAAGGTTCCTTCCCGCGAAAAAGTCTCTATTTCGATTTAAAATGGTAAATCGTGTTTCAAGGATTTTTATTTTGATTGATTAATGGAAATGAGTTTTGGATGTAAAAAGGGAATGAAAGGACCTGGAAGCATGACTGGGGGTGGCTGGAATACTGAGAACGCCGTGGGGGGAACTTCGGGTTTTCTTCTTCAATTCAGGCAGGTAAGAACAGGTCTTAAATTTCTGGTTTAGTACACTAGATCGTTTAATTAAAGGGGGACGAAACCATTGGGCTAAAAAGGGTTTGAAAATGGACTGAAAATGGACGGAACATGGACGCCGGTTCAACTGAACCGGCTGAACAGTGGACCGAACCGAACCCGGTTCGTGCAAGGTAGTAGATGAACAGTAGACAGCGCGTGGCTCCCACATGCAACTCCTTTGGGCGGTGCGTGTGGGCACGTGTCACATTTTTCGAGGATGGTTCCAACATGAGTTTTAAAGTGTTCGATGTAATGAACATTTTGGCACTGGTTTCGAGTCAATCGGACATCGTCTCGAGAGGTTTCAAGATGTCCGAAGTTTTTAAGCCTCGGTTAAAAATAGTTAAAAATACGGAAAAATTTCGGGGCTTTAGTATAATTATTTTGAAGTAGTTAGTGACCCTATTATGGGATTTGGACAGGTTCGGGAAAACTGGTGATAGCGAATTTGCCGGGAAAGCTTTAGTGCACGCGTATCGAGGCGACGACGCTATGGTCTGTGAGTGGACTTTGTTTTCTAACCCTTGATGCATGCATATATGTTTTTATATGTTTTCTATACGTGATTCTATGATTTGATTTATGATCTTGATGGTTTACGATTTTGCATGTTTTCGAGGTATTTACGGAATTTCACGATTTACGAGATTTGATGGATGTTGTGATTTGACGATGGTTTTAATGATTTGATTTCGGGATTTGAAATATGATTTGATATCAATGATTTAAAAATGGATTTCAGAAAAGTGTTTTCAGGCTTAAAGCCCAGTTCAGAAAAGTGGTTTCGGGTTTTGAAATCGGATTCCAGGATCACGATTCTGGATTCGGTTGAGAACTTGAAAATGGAATTTCGGGTTTGGGTTCGGAATGGTTATTCTGGATGCCGGCTTACGGAATGATGGTTCCAGACTCGAATTTGGAAAGGGATATGGATATGAGTTCTGGGTTTGGATTCGGGATCCTGATGAGATTGCGGATTCGAATTCGGAAATAGAAAATGGTTTTCAAGTGGCTTTCAGATTGGATTTGCTAGATCTAGTTATTGGGTTTAAAGACCCGGATATGATATGACAGGGGCGGGCCTGGATTGGGATTAATGACCCGGATTGAGTTTAAAGACTCGGGAGTTTAAAGACTCGGATATTGATATTTCCTGCGTATGCCTATTGAGTTTAAAGACTCGGATTATATTGAGGCCTGGATTAGGTTTAACGACTCGAGAGTTTAAAGACTCGGATAGATCCAGCCGGTTCGATGGATGGATATGTGGTTTCAAATGTGTTGGGATTTCCCTGAGTTTGATGTTGATGGTTTCCAAATAAGGATTTCAGATGTTTTGGGCTCTGCCCGGTGTAAAATATGTTTTGAGTAATCTGGAAAAACTCAATAGTTTGATTAAAGCTAACTGGCTTTAAGTAGCCTTACAAGTAATGAGAAACATAAAGATAACATCCCACGTTGTAACAATCCTATTAACGTGGTAGAGTCCTAGAGACTAGTTCAAATAAAAACAACCTACGACTTCCCTGAATAATAGGGATTATTGACGCAGTAACTTTACTGCATGACTAATTCAACATCAGACCCTAACTTGTTTCCAAGTAACCTATCACCGAAGAACTCTAACTTCAACATCCTCCCTTAAACTGAATTGCAGAAGCAATCAGTTTATACTTGAAATTGAAACAACTCCCATTAACTCACGCATCTTTGAAAATGTATCCCGCTTCAATGCCTTTGTCATAACATCTGCAACTTGTTCCTGAGTGGGGCAATGTACCATTTCCACAACGCCTTTCTTAGTGAGTTCACGAAGGAAATGGAACCTTACATCAATGTGTTTGATGCGACAATGCATCACTAGATTTCTACAGAGCTTTATTGCTGAACGGTTATCACAATTCACCTTCGTATGACCATGCTGAATATGCCCAAGTACCTCCAATATCCTTCTTAGCCATACTGCTTGACAAGCACACGAAACGCCTGCAATGAATTCTGATTCTGTAGTAGATAGAGTGACCATATGTTGCTTCTTAGACGACCACGATACAACTCATGAGCTCATCATGAACACGTAACCAGATGTTCTTTTTCTATCCTCGAGATCCCCAGCGTAGTCACTGTTCGTGAAAGCGATCAGCTCCTTGTTTCCTCCCTTCTTGTAAAGCACTCCAAGCATCAATGTTCCTTTTAAGTACCTCAGTACTTTTTGCAGCAGTTAAGTAAAGCTCAGTGGGTGTCTCCATGAACCTACTAATGAGACTGACCACAAACATGAGATCAAGCCGAGTAGCAGTCAAGTACATGAGGCTACCCACAAGTTTCTTATACACGGTATTGTCCACTTTCACTCCATGTTCATCTTTCACGAGTTTGACTCCAGGAACGATTGGATTGAGGATAGAGTTGCAACCTTCCATGTTAAACCTCTCTAACTCTTCCTGAGCATATTTCTTTTGACCAATGAAGATTCCTTGTGATCCTTGCAGCACCTCAATACCAAGAAAATACCTCATTTTACCGAGGTCCGACATATCGAACTCCTCCATCATTGATTTCTTGAACTTGGCAAACATCAGCTCATAATCTCCTGTAAATATGAGATCATCTACATAGAGATAGATAATCAGGATTTTACCTTTAGTAGAAACCTTGATGAACAAGGTATGCTCATAGGGACATTTCTGGAACCCTTCCTGTAAGAAGTATGCTTCTATTCGACTGTACAAGGCTCCAGGAGCCTGTTTAAGTCCATACAATGCCTTTCCCAACTTGTATATCTTATGCTCTTCTCCTTTCTTGACATAACCTACTGGCTGGTCAACAAAAACATCTTCACTTATCTCTCCGTGCAAGAAGGCTGATTTCCCGTCCAATTGATAGACAATCTGCCTTTTTTGTGCAGCAAGGGAAATCACCACTGGGATAGTTTCAAGCCGAGCCACAGGAGCAAAGACTTCATCATAATCTATTCCATGATGTTGGATGTACCCCTTTACAACTAACTTGGCCTTGTACTTATCCACCTCACCTTTCTCATTCAGCTTGGTCTTGTATACCCATTTTACCCCGATCCTCTTTCCTCCGTTTGGCAAATCTGTTAGCTCCCATGTGTTATTTCTTTCAATGGCCTCAATCTCCAAATCCATGGCTTTTTTTCCACTTTGAGCTTCTCACAGCATCTTCATACGAAATGGGATCACTATGTGCAAACATAGCTAAGTGAGCAACGTCCTCTTCAGATGAAAGGCCCTCTCCACTTACATAGTCCCTCATCCAGATTGGTTGCCTCCTAATCCTTCCTTCAGTGGAGCTGGTTTAACTCTCTTATGTTAACTCAAGTGGGACATCATGCTCATCTTCTTCTTCTTAACTGCCATCAAGATCATCATTTGCCTCTACATTATCACCATCTGTGTCTCCTTGTGCAGCTTGTGTCTCATCTTCACCGTAGTCTAGATCAGCTAGGATAGCCTCTTTATGACTATCATCCCAGTCCCATCCTTTGTGTTCCTCAAACACCACATCTCTACTTATGATTATTTTCCGAGTAATGGGATCATACAGCCTGTATGCTTTTGATTCCTCACTCACTCGAAGTAGCACGCATCTCACACTTTTGTCATCGAGCTTGGTTCGTTTGTTGTCTGGAACATGAGCATAGTAAACACATCCAAATACTCTAAAATGATCCACAGAAGGTTTGGATCCTCCCCATGCTTCCTCGGGAGTCATGTTCTTTACAGTGAGAGTTGGATTTCTATTCAGAATATGAATAGTCCAGTTAACTACTTCGGGCCAGAATGTCTTTGGAAGCTTCTTCTCTGACAGCATACTCCAAACCAAATTCATGACGGTTCTGTTCTTCCTTTCGGCTACACCATTTTATTGCGGTGTGTAAGCAGCAGTGAGTTGCCTGCGAATTCCATTCGCATCACAAAAGCTAGAAAACTCTTGTGACGTGAATTCTCCTCCTCTGTCTGCACGAAGGCCCTTTATGAATGCACCAGTTTCATTCTCAACTCGACTTTTAAAGCTTTTGAAAGTGACAAAAGCCTCTGACTTCTCTACTAGAAAATAGACCTAACACTTACGACTGAAGTCACCAATAAAGTTCAGCAAGTACCTTTTCTTGCTATTGGAGATGGGAGTTATCGAGCCACAAATGTCGGCATGGATTAGTTGTAAGACCTGAGAAGCCCTCCAAGTACTCTTCTGAGGAAACTGATCCCTCTGATGCTTGCCCACCACGCAATGCTCACACACCTTTTTGGAGGCCTTTAGTAAAGGAAGACCATCCACCATCTTCTTTTGTTGAAGAAGCTTCAAACCATTGAAACTTAGATGTCCATATCTATAATGCCAGAGTCGAGCAAGATCTTCAATGAGGGAATTAAAGCAAGTCTGCTCCACTGGTTGAATATGAGCTATTAGGACAACTTACATCTCCCACGTTGTATCACCATGTCAATTCCCTTCTCTTGCAGTTGACTGATACTCAACAGATTGTTCTTGAGGTCTGGAACATAGAAGACCCCAGTTACTACTTAGACCAGCCCGTTCACCAGCATTCGGATGCTGCCTTTGCCCATCACATCCATTCTCGAGTTGTTCCCTAGCTTGACAGATTCTCAGAAGCTCTCATCAAAGTCAGAGAAAAGATCTCTCTTACCACACATGTGGTTGCTACATCCTGAGTCGAGAAACCACGATTTTTCTTTGTTGGAATTCTGCATGTCTACATAGGCCATCAACAGAATTTCTTCACTGGTCTCTGCGTAGTTTGATTTTTCCTGTTTATCCTTCTTCGGACACTCGTATTGAAAGTGCCCATATTCATGACAGTAGTAACATTCAACACCAGACTTGTTAAAGCTTTGTCTGCCCCTTCCTCGTCCTCGTCCTCTATAGCCTCCACGACCACGTCCCTGTCCTCCAGATGGATCGTCATGGACGACCTTCAAGGCTTGTTCCTCCACAACATGTCCATTCGTACGTTGTTCGTGAACCAGAAGGCTACTTTAAAATTCATCAATAGACAACCTGTCTATATCATGAGACTCTTCGATGGAGCATACGACATAATGGTATTTAGGGGTCATAAACCGTAAAATCTTTTCGATGACAGCAACATCTCCCATCTTCTCTTCATGGATCCGCATTTTATTAGTTATGGTGAGAGTACGGGCAAAGTACTCATTCACCGATTCTCCCATCTTCATGTGGAGAGTTTTGAACTCCTTTCGAAGAGCTTGTAACTGTGCCCGTTTCACTCGAGCAGTCCCCTGGTACTTCTGCTTCAAAAAGTCCCAGATGTCCTTTGCTGTCTCCTTGTTCAGGATTGTCTCCAGGATGGAACGATCGATTGCCTGTAACAAATAGTTCTTGGTATTCAGGTCCTTCAATCTGAGATCTTCTATTATCTTTTTCTGTTCTTCAACTCCTTCTGCTGCTGCGGGAACACCATTTTCTATCAAACCCCAGTACTCTTTTGAACGCAGGAAGTTCTCCATGAGCATACTCCAATGATCATAGTGGCCATCAAACCTTGGGATTACTGGTTCAACAAAACTGCTTTCTACTGCCATACTCTCACACTTTTCACAATTACACGATTAGAAGGCTGCGGCTTCTCAATATCTAATAGGCCTCGTGAGGAAGCTCTGATACCAAATGTAAAATCAGTTTTGAGTAATCTTGAAAAACTCATTAGTTTGATTAAATCTAACTGGCTTTAAGTAGCCTTACAAGTAATGAGAAACAGAAAGCTAACATCCCACGTTGTAACAACCCTATTAACGTGGTAGAGTCCTAGAGACTAGTTCAAATAAAAAATAACCTACGACTTCCCTGAACAATAGGGATTATTGACGCAGTAACTTTACTGCATGACTAATTCAACAACAGACCCTAACTTGTTGCCAAGTAACCTGTCACCAAAGAACTCTAACTTTAACACCCGGATGATATGGCTTTGATGGTTTTGGGCGGAGGCCCGAGGTTTGAGGAAAGGAAACTCTGTTGGGTTTTTCTTACATGGTTTGCTTAACCGGAATATTGAATGGTTTTATGACATGGATTTGATATGCATGCATTGGTTTTTAATTGGAGGGTATAAATGTACTTGTTTTATGAACTGTTTTTCAACTTATACTTTATTTTTGTCAACTCACAGTCTTTTTGTGTTTTCGATACCCTCCAGGTTGTTGCGGTGCAGGCTGTCAGTTGAGAGAGAGACAGAGACATCACACGCACGATCCACAGTAGATTCTGCATGCTCTGGGAAGTCCAGAAGCTTTTGTACGGTTGGCTCGAGAATCCCTTGTCCGACTTACGTGTCACACGAAGGTTGAATGTCGGTTTAGCCTACATGTCATGCGTAAGTTAGACGGGAGCAGGACTTAGCCCTTAATCCCGGGGGATTGGGGGTGGGTTCTTTCAAATTGTATATGTGATAGCTTGAAAAGATGAAATTGATTTTAGACATGACTTCTTAAACAAATAAAAATCAAAAAAGAAAAAGGGATTAAAACAGAAAAAATAAAGATGAAAATTGCAACAAAGGGAAAACAAACTTTGGGCAATGAAACAACAGAAAAAAAAGGATTTTGGATTTGGTTTTGGATTTTGGTTATACTTGCTTAAGGTGAAAAGAGGAAAGAAAAGAAAGGGAAAACAAACTTTGGGCAATGAAACAACAACATAATCATTGAAATGACAACATGATCATTGAAATGACATCATTGAAATGACAACATGAGCATTGACAACAAGCATGATTCGACATCATTCACCCAAAAATGAAAACATCTTTGAATATATTTGAAAGTTGCCTTTGCTACTTTGAATAAATCTGTCATTAAGACATCTGTAAATCATATGAAGATCTAAATTAACAATCCAAAATTTGATCACATGCATATACCTTCACTCAGTCAAAGATTAATGTATAATTAATTTGTTGATCATCACATATTGAAAAACATCATTTAATTATAACATATATATAATTAAGCCCTCTTTGATGATCATAATTCTATTTCTAGTCCTTCAAACACACCATAACTAACAACAAAGTTTCACAAAAAAACCAACCCCGACCTAACCCAAATTTATATGGCACTCAACAAAATAGAAGACAACATGCATTTGATAATTTTCTTTTTACGTATAATTAATATGAGACAAAGGTTAACAAACAAAATTAGAGACAAAGGTAACAACAAAAAAATCAGAGAAAAAGGTTAACAACAAACAAATCAGAGACAAAAGAGGTAAAATGAAAGAGAGCAATATGGATAGAAAGCAAATCTAAAATTGGGTTGTTTTGTTGCTTTCTTTTGTAATTATTGGCAAAAAAAAATCTGCGATTGTGTTGCTAAATTTGTTCTTGATTTCTATTGCATTGTCATTTGTAGGATGTGCTTCAATTTGCACTTTACAGGGTTCCAATGGGCTCATGAAAGAGAGCAAGCAATGTTGCTAATGGTAAACCAGCCATTAACATTGCTATGTCTAAACCTAGTTAGATGTACCATTTTAATAAGTTTCTTATTCTTGGGATATGTTTGGATGAAAGAATTGTTATCAAGTAAGGGGCATGTTTGGATGAAGATTTTCTTTCAAGTAACCATTTGTGTACTTAATATATGCTACCACATGGATATAACAAAATGGATAAGAAGAAAATAAAAATGCGAGAAAAGTTCCATTAACACCTTCCTTATTTTATAATTAAAATGAAATCAGAAATTAGATGATCATGCATTATGCATTATGTACAAAAACCCTGGAGTCAATGTCCCCAGAACTCAAGGCTTAAGCACAGTTACTACTATGAATATCAATATCTCCTAACACACAAATCCAAGATTTTATGTACCTTTCTAGAGTTGAAATCAGGCACTTTGAATAAAGCAATAACCTTTGTGGATGGGACAATCTTATTGATTGTGAAGGTTGTCGATATCTGCCAATCAGATAGAAAAGTGGACATGCTTAAGAGGATGAGATTGCTTGGTATTACATTCAACAGACAATGCAACCTACATTTGATTCTGTATCGACTTTGACATCAACCAATGTGTTCCTGTACTTGTATTGTGCCATGATGTCCCCTGTGGAAAGTTCTGCCCTTTCTTCACTGTTGTTGATGTGAGAGCCTAAAGGAGCAAAAACACAAAAAATCGAATAAGAAACAACAATAAAGTTAATGCTCAAACCATAGGGAATTAACTCACTACAACTTTGACGAAAATGCACACAAGATCCAACACCAATGTAATCTAAAAAATGGCATTACCAATGAAAAAAATATGAGATATAAGCATCAGTTCGAATAATAACTGTATTATTAATAATCACAAATGATGAACACAACTGTACAAGAGATGATGTGTCCACTTCGTGACCAAGTAATAAAGTAAAAAAGGTATTACCAAGATATCATTACTGCGCACAATATAAGAATTCTCAAGGCTTAATAGATCCTAAAGTAGTTGTACTTCAACTATTAATAAATAAAAAAAATACTATAGAGCCAACTGCTTCAGTTCTACAGAATATGCTAAGCTCAACTTTTTAAGTTGATATTACTTGACGATTGTATCCTTGGTCTGACACACGGTGTCAGACGGGAGCAGGCACATCCCACGTTAATCCAGGAGGATTGAGACGGGTCCTGTCAGCTAGAATGCAATCCCTAGACAGGCCTGGGTAATGCCTTGATGATTGGCATGATGTGAATGCACCAGTGAGTAGTGCACGTTGGACGATGAGATTAATCACAGTAAACCGGTATGTTCGGGTTGAGAGTTACCAGAAAGGATGAATGCTTTGTCTAATGCATAGTCCCAGATGGACATGAGATAGTAATCGAATTGGATCCTATGGTGACAGTTCGACGAGGATTATGATTTGATGTGTTTCGACATAATGATATGTTGACTAAACGTCGAATATTGTGTGCTCGAGCAGAGTGGACTGAGAGGGTTCAGTGATTATGTGAGCCGAGAGCTCAGGTCCATGTGGGCCAGAGGAACCCTAGTGTTTATCTGTTTGCTTACCTCTGCTAGCGAGTATTTTATGGGGTCCAGATACATCCAAGATGGGTGAGATGTTGATTTTGTATCGACAGGATACGTGAGACGACAGTTTGGTACTCGAGATGAGTCAAGATTTCAGCATAGGTCACTAAGTGACATGAGATACGATTGGGGACTCGAGAGCGAGTCGAGATTAGAGTAGTGCAACATCGCAGTGGAACCGGGAGTTGCCAGCTGGTCACAATAGTTATCGATGGGATTGGATTCCGTACAAAGTCAATCTGGCAGGTTATGGTAATTGAATGAATAGGTATCCAACGGGTTCAGATTGGTATGTAGTGATAAGACTCTAGTGAGAGTCAGCATGAGCATGGAAAAATGAGAGAGTTGACTGATATGAGTACCGAGGCCGATAAATGCCACAGGTTTGAGTATGGCCTGCGAGGTGAGATTCGTTCCATTGTGACGGCAGGATCTAGAGGATGTTGTCGGATCAGATGCTGAGCAGGATGTTAGCTTCGATTGTCAAATGAGAAGGGTTGTTAGGTGGAAAAGCCGATTTGATGTCAGCTCAGTATATCATACCTGTCGGAGTAAGTGACAGGTGAGATCGACGAGTGTCGGTGTATCGAGTGAGGCTTACGAGCCGACGTATGGTTCATATCGAGTGACAGAGTGTACCGAAGGGTACTGAGATTTGTGGCGAGCGTGTACGTTTACACGAGAGTGCCCGAGTTGGAGGTAGGATTGGATTTCCACGATTTGGTTATGAAATTGGGTCAGTTTTAATTTCTGGGATGAAATTCTTTAAGGAGGGAAGATTGTAATGCCCCGTCCAAAATTTTTGGGATTAATTAAGATTTAATCATGGATTAGCGAGGCTAATCGGGGATTAGACGAGGATCATCAGACGTTCAGGGTGAAATTATAATTTTGTCCCTTGACGAGCGCAAAAAGTTGACTTTTGACTTACGAGGTCCAATGTATGAGGACCAAGGACCATTACGTAGATCGAATCGATAAGAGTTCGGAGACAGGCGGCACGTCGAAATCGGACATTCGATGGGAAAGATACGAGTCACGGAAGGTTTTGGGTACTAGAACACACATTACGAGATGAGTGACATTTGTCCTGTTATAGGTCCCAGATATTTATTTCAGGTACAATGTATGAGTGACAAGTGTCACTCATCCATTTCTCCCATTACATATACATGCACCCACTCCCTCTCTGTTTCGTTCGAACCAAAACCCGAAACCCAAACCACCCAAAGTCCCTCTTCCCTTGCTGGTTCGATTAAGGGCTCTTGAGAATGACTGAGGACGAGGGAGGGACTGAGAGAGATTGTGGGGGGCGGCAGGACCGCTTTGGACGGTGGATGAGGTTACGGCCAGGTAAACCCGAAACCGGTTATATGGGTCCAAATTCTAGGTTGGGTTTAGAGGGTTTTTTGGACTGTTCTGATGACCAAAACAGGTTCCCAGGGACCATACGACTTCAACGGGATCAAAACCATGGACAGAGGTGGCTGGAATTAAAGGCTATCGACGGAGGAAAACAGGGCCGCTATTCATCGATTTCCCAGGTAATTTCTAGGCTGGTTTTCTGTGTTTTGGAGCCATAGATCAATTTTGGATGATTGGACGATCACACTGGAAGCAACGGCTTTGAAAATGGTGGTCGGAGCTGGAAGAATGTACCAGGTCGGCTTCGTGTGTCTGCGTGACCTGGTTGCACCGATCTGGGTCGACCCGGACAGAGGACAGGGACGATGATGATGTCGTCATCATCTCAGGTCTGACATGTCAGACTGACAGTTGTCAGTGATGACGTCATTACTGACATCAGCATTAACTTTGACCATTGACTGCTGACGTCAGCATTGACTTTTTGGTCAACATTCACCAGCCACTTTGACCGGTGCATGGGGGAGTGTGGGCACATCTTTTGTGGTGGCACCAGAACCATTTTAAAGGTTTCAACGATATGAATCGAATGGTGGTGGTTTCAAGTCGATTGGAGATCGTTAGGTTTGTCAAATTGAGGTTTAAAGCGTAGGGAAGTGTGTCCGGGACATGTTAACATTTTCGAGAATGTTAGGGGTTCTTGATATGGACTTTTACAGGTTAGTAGTAACCTCTGAGTATGTTTTGGATAGGTCCGGATGACCTGGAGAGGTCGGATTAGCCAGGAGAGACTTATGACATGCGTATCGAAGCCCAACTTGGACGGTCTGTGAGTGGACTTTGTTTTATGAATATGATGCATGCATAAATGTTTTATATGTGTTTATGAACATGTTTTGAGATGCCATGAGTGCATGTGGTTTAAATATGAATTGTTTGGCATTTTCTAAGGAAAATTCGTTATTGTACGTAGTTCGAGATTTCGATTTTATATGATGTTTGGGCTTCGGGCTAGTGTACTAAGTGTTTTTGTTTCCTATGATTTTGAAAGTTTCACGGAAAGGCGTAAAATCGAGGAACTGATTTACGATTTTGGAGGATTTCACGGTGATGCGTGAAATCGAGATTCGGGCATGAGTTCCAGTTGAACTATGTTTTTCAAATGAGAACTGATTTTCCACTTTGGAAATCTCTTTCGGGCATATGACCTAGTTGATTTGAGGTTTGACGTAGAGTATAGTCAAATGTGAGATAAATCGGGATATGACCCAGTTATGAGTTTATGAAAGATATTTCGGGCATGAGACCTAGTTGTGGATTTTATAGGATTCGAGGAATCTTGAGATACGATATGTTGTTGGACACTAGTTTTTGGGCTGTGACCCATTTGGTGATGTTCCGTGCTTGAGGCCCTATGGATGATGGCATTCGGGTGAGTCCCGGATAATATGACGCTCGCCTCCAGACTACAAATATGTTTCTTCCAAAGAGGTCACGATGCACTGCCTGTTGTCGAGCAGCCGTGGGAAGCAATGACAGAGGGAGGCTCGACTTTGGAGTGCTGATGGTATCCTCTGAGATCGATCGGAATTGTGTTCGCGATGGTCTAGAGACGGTCGCGGCGAGTGATGTATTTACGGTGACATGCTAGGATTGTGAGCGGTCTTGAGCTATATGCACATGTGCTAGGATTAGAATCGTGACTGCCATTGGGATGAGTTCCAATGGGATGTGTTCCCACATGTTCTATGATTTGTACTGAGGTTCCGTTTTGGTTTTCCCTGATTTTGGTTTTGGGCTGAGGCCCTATATGATTCTGCTTTTGGGCTGAGACCTTACTAAGATGATGGCTTCGACTGAGAATCATTTTTCACTGTGTTTTGATTTGGGAAGCAATATGTCTTGCTTCTGAGAACATATTTGAAAGAACTGTTTTATGATGCATGTATACTTTTAATTGAAAGGTATAAATGTTATTTTGGAAACTGTTTTCCTACTATTTATTTTTGTCCACTCACAGCTTTTTTGTTTTTCATACCATTCAGGTTCACAGCGGATGTGGGCTGTAGCAGAGATCGAGACATCACATGGCCCCGCCGATCATGGCGTACTCTGATGGACCCCGGGTGGGTGACTAGTTTATCCCTGGTCTGACACGCGGTGTCAGACGGGAGAAGGCACGTCCCACGATAATCCAGGGGGATTGGGACGGGTCCTGTCATGGACTATATTCGTAGTTCTTGAATGTTGTTCATCATTCATCAGAACTTTCTGCTAAATCTTCGTGATTTAGTATGGTTAGGATGCGACGATCCATTCGATCATTCGAAAGCAGTGTTTTAGCCTCTACAGCTTAGACTAGGAGTGGAGAACAACGTGACTCTCGGAAATCATAAAGCCTTCTCCCCATGAAGCTTCCATTGAGAGCCGAATTGAGAAATCCTCAAGTAGTGCTTTCTAGTTTGTTCGGTGTTCATCAACTTTGTTCGTTGTTCATCGACTTTGTTCATCGTTTTTTAACTTCGATCATTGTTCTTAATATGGAAAGAACGAATGCTTGGCTCTGACAGCCTTTACCTACCTCTCTATTTTTTCGAGAAATATTTTTTGTGTATGGCTTGTCTCTAACTCACCCATATTACTCTCTAATTTGCGAATCCTCTAAGTAAGCCAAGTCGTATGTACATGGGAAAGAACAAAATCGATGAGTCTCGTTGAAAGCCTCTAGCTGCCAAACTGTAGGATTGGAAAGAAGACAGCGAATGACAGCTAGAGCTCATCTACACTGAAAGTCCCCATGAGTTCATCACTCGTATCCACTAGATGTTAAACCGCATGGCTGACAAGACGATAGCGGATGACAGTTAGAATCCACCTGCATCTATAGCCTCCATAAGTCCACCCACACATGGCAGGAGAGTGCAAACCACGCTAACATCAACTCCCTCGAAATACTGATGTCAGTCATAGAATGTTCTCCCCACCAACCAACCACCGCACTTCATAAAGAAACACAGATGCTAGCCTCTGCATCTGCCAATTAGAAACCCCCACAAAGTGAGCTCTTCAAGACTTCACTAGAACTATGCCTTCATGTATTTTATAAGATTAAGTAATGTAATCCCTAAGATGGAGCAATGAATGCCCCAAGATGAAGAAATACACGACCCAAGATGGAGCAATGCATGGCTAGAGATGGACTTTCAAGCTTCAACATTCCCGTAAAATGAGTTCTACAAAATTTCACTAGAAGTATGCCTTCTCGCATCTTGAAACGAACATATCTGAAGATAGAGCACAATACCGATTGAATCATCATAATCAGACTTTCAAACTCTTGGAATCGTCATAATGACGAAAATGAAAAGAAAAAGATATATATATATATGTATGTGTTATTATTATATACATTTATTTGTATATATTTTATATATATGTATGGGGTACAAAGCAAAGTGAAACAAACAATATATGTAATTATTATGTATATACAAAAGCCAAAAGCAAAAGACAGCCACTTCGCTTTGCTTGCTCCAGCAGCAAGCCGAAAAGGAAGGGATGGCAGCCAAGTCATCAGCCTTGAAGACACCAAGCGGCCGAGCTGTGAATCCTCCAGTAGCCAACAAACACTTGTTGCGCACTAACCATAGTTCCAATTTTGCTAGTTCAGCTCTTTCATGGGTCAGCGACCAAACCCACACTGATCTATTCCACTGGTCCATCCGCCTGGCGACTGCATCCTCTACTGCACTATGCCTGCTACTGCCACGGTTGATGGAGTATTCCTAATAAGCCATGTGTCAGACATGATTTGCACTCCCACTTACAGTACTCATTCGCCTTGCGACCGCTGAAGCATCTAACAATATCTTTTCACCTATAGAAGCAATCAAGCAAAGAAATTGAGGGCAAAAATTATTTCTCACCTCACTCACCTAAAGTAAAAAGAGAAAAAATTTCTGACGTTCAGCAAACCCGTTTTGGAAAAAAAAATATAGTTTTTTCTCCAATCCGCCTACATCACTAATGACAGGACTCGCTCTAAAAGAGTTTTGATAACCGAGTCCGATTTTTCTACCGTCAAACACCTCTGTTAATGTACCTGAAATATCCTGAACCATAACTTGTTAGACAAGGGATATACATTTCTCCAAAAATGAATCAAATAGAATCCATTCTCACGGGGTTACTACCTATATCTAACCCACTGACCCCAGAGTGTCGGAAGGATAAACCGTAGTTACAACCGATGCTTAAACCGGTGTATGGATCATCTCCAACTTGATCATGCCATTATAATTTAGCTACGCCCTGTAATACTGTTGACTAATTGAGCTTACGGGGATACCTTACGGGGTAGGATTTGGTACTTTTTCTGTACAGTCACCTACGCCCTGTAATACTGTTGACTAATTGAGCTTTTGTCTCAACGGTTCTGTATAGTTAGTTATCCTTGGTTTTACAATATTTGTTGTTTGAACTTTTCTCTAAAACAAAAAGGGTCACTTTTGGTATTTTGAGTTCGATTGTCAAACGGGAGTATGATCCTTCTCGATTATCGGGATGGGTCTTGTCAGAGAGGACCTACTCTAAAAGAGTTTTGATAATCGGGTCTGGTCTTACTCCTGTCTCACACCTCGGTCAATGTTCCTGAAATGTCCTGAACCACAATTTGTCAAACAAGGGATATACATTACTCAAAATATGAATCAAATAGAATTCGTCCTTATGGGGTTACCTCCCACATGCAACTCACTAACCTCGGAGTGTCGGAAGGGCAAACCTTAGTTACATTTGACGCTTAAACTAGTGTCTAGATCATCTCGAACATGATCATGCAGTGGAGTCGCCCCACGTGCTTGCAGTGCAATAGTAGGCACACTCACCTGTAACCTCCATTCGGGTTCGCGGATCGACCCAATTCCTACAAATGGTTACCAGCAACCCGTTTTCCAATTTCCTTCGATTCTCGTCCATAAAATCCATTCGAATGATCAAACCCATCCTAAATACACTAAGGAACTTAGCTAAGCCTTCAATTTCAAGAAAAAAACCATTAATTTGGTTAGAGGAATGACCGTAAATCCCCTAGCTTCATCGCATGGCTCAATCGATACACCACTATGGCTCTCCTGCTCTGAGGGTGAGACCATCCTCGGGAAGGATTCTCCTCACTCGCAGCCACCTATAATGGCTGGAATCCACACAGAAAAATAGGGAATGCTTTCTTTGCCGTAATCCCACTAACATCCACCCCCATACGATGGAGAGAATGATTCTCACCCAGTTCGATGCTTCCCCACCGAAACCCCCATCAGCAGACCTCCCTTCTTCTTCATTTTTATACACTTCCCTTTTAAAACACCAAATCCAAACGGTGCAAATTGACACTAACCTTCCTACTTTGATGACATGTGTCACCAATTAAATAAGCCAACTGCTCTTTTGCTAACTCAATAAATAGTCATATAAATTACCAAAATACCCCCCTTTTTAAACATAATTACCAAAAGTTTTTGGGCTTCTAGACTCGTAACTTATCTATACAGTCTCCATTTTTCACGTGCTGCCTATCTACGGTCTCAGGACTCCGAGACCTACACAATGGTCCTCACAAGAGGTCCAAAAAGTGTAGTAGGACAAAAGTCAATAATATATTTTATTGACATCATTAATGGCATCTTTATTATTAATATTAAATTACCAAAACTGGCATTATTATTCTTAATAATGAAAAATTATTATAATTATTAAATAATATATTTTTAATAAAATATATTATTAATTACAAAATCAATCGACTAATCAGAATACTCCGAAGTTCACATGATTTCTCTATAAATAGTAAAAGTCATTTCATTTTCAAAATAATTCGATTTATCGCTTCTTAAACTCTTATTATTTATCTTTCAAAACTAACTTAAGTATTAGAATGTTCTTAATTGAACAACTCCCCTGAGTTTCGATCAAGGCAAAAGATAATTTCTTAGAGGAGGAATTAATGAGAGTTTTGTGAGTTGAAGAGAGTTTTTATATTTGTATTTATCTTGATAGGCAGAAACTTATAGATGACCTTTCATTCAAAATATCGTCAAATTTCAGTATGCCTATATCACACTCTTTCCAAGGGAACAAGCACTTACATGTTTTAATATTCTATTGCTACCCGACATATATTTGTGTCAATTATTGAATGTTGCATTTCCGCGAACACGTACGGAAAATGCTTCTAAAAAGTAAAAAGTGAAACCTATTGGCACATTAAATTTAATACTTGTTTATAAAAATATATATATTTTTTTGATAAATCAATGTAGTATAAAAGAAGTATTAAGATGACATTACGTATTAATTGGAGTGTCACATTAAATTGATTAATTAATATCGTCAATTAAGTGCATTTAAATGTGTTGGTAAATACTATATGAAGCACTTACTGTAAAACCTCCATAATTGATCATTTATTAAATTAATAATTATAATCAAGAGAAGGTCTTGAGCCAACTAAACTTCATCACAAATGAGACACCATGGAACAACAATAGATGATAATCATAATCATTCGGTGTTTATTGATTAGCTATTTGTTGTCAACCATAACTGTTCTTGCTTATGAAGCTCCTAGAGCCGAGGGTGGGGATCTGGCGCCAAGCTAGTTCTTAGGTCCTAGCCGTGTCTTTATAGAAAAAAGATAACAAAACAAAAATAATGTAATCAACACTACAAAATACAAAATGATATGATTTATTTTTTAACCAATCACACATTCGAAGTTTCTAATATATATATAATAGAAAAAAAAATTATCAACTAATTCATCATTTAACCAATCACACATTCAGAATTTTTATTTCAAATTGAAATTATGGATTGGATTCTCAAACTTAAAAGTTAAAACTATGCTTTCTAGGCTTTAAAAAAATCAAAACGCACCTAGTTTTCCTAGGTCGCCCAGAATCGTCCAGGTCGGCCCAAGGTCTCATAGATCTGATTAGGTCGACCTGGGCATTTGCCTAATCATCAGCCGATTACTTTTCTCGTTTTGATCGTAATTGGATCAGTGCCTAAGCCCCTATAAGCTATAGCCTAAGTGGCCACCTATGTGTGGTAATTATCGGCAAACAACGGTCCACATTTACCCACGTGACTAAAGGATAGGCGTTATTAACACCATGATCCAACGGACCCAACACATCCGCTTCCAGCCTTCCAGGCTCCAGCACACCCCCCCTCCTCCCTCTCTTCTTTCTCCCTTTCTGAATCCGAATCCAAATTCCTATATTTCCATCGAATTCCAAGGCCTTTGATATTTCTGGAAAAAAAAAAATTCTTATGATATTAAATTCCATAATTTTTGGAATTTAATACTTCTCTCACTGAATTTCCAATTCTACCTTTTTTGTTACTTGCCCAAAAATAATAATTATTTTTTGTAAAATTCAAAGCTTTATTTTCAATTCCTGAAAATTTTAGCTCAATTTGTGACTTCTAGTTTTGATTGTTGAGAACATTTTGATCGACGAGTTCAACAAGCAAAGCCAATCTTCCAATTTCTCAACTATTATCAGTTTACGGTATAATTACATTTTTTAACTGAAAGAATAAAGGCACAAAAGCTTCAATAGCTTCATCAATGGCGGACTCGGACAACGACTCGGGAGGACCACACACAAAATTGAACAGTGAGCTCTCACCTCGAGAGCAGGACCGACTGCTGCCGATAGCGAACGTGAGTCGGATCATGAAGAAAGCTCTGCCAGCGAACGCGAAGATTTCGAAAGACGCGAAGGAGACAGTGCAGGAGTGCGTGTCGGAGTTCATAAGCTTCATCACCGGCGAGGCATCCGACAAGTGCCAGCGGGAGAAGCGGAAGACGATCAACGGCGATGATTTGCTCTGGGCGATGACGACTTTAGGGTTCGAGGAGTATGTGGAGCCTCTGAAGGTGTACTTGCAGAGGTTTAGGGAGATGGAGGGGGAGAAGAGCAGCGTGGCGGCGCGTGACAAGGACTCAAGTGGTGGTGGTGGGAATGGTGGGGTGGGGTATGAGAGCGGTGTTGGTAGTGATGGAGCTGGGGTATATTGGCAACAGCAGCATCAGCATCAGCAGCAGGGACCCGTCTACGGTGGGAGTGGGCTTCATCAGATGGGTATGAGTGGAGTTGGGCTTGGGAAGACTGGGCCTGGGAAGACTGGGCCTGGATCTAACATGGGTAGGCCCAGATAATTGATTATGTTAGATAACGGTTACCTCCCAAATTCCAAGTCCACATATGTGAGTAATTTTCTTTATGATTGCTAATTTGCTTAAAGTTTTTCAATTGAGTCTGTGTAGAGTGGTATATTTTGTGATTTAAGCCAATGATATGAGTAGAGGAATTTACTTTAATATCAGTTCCTTCTTTTCCAATATGCGGGAAATTGTTGTAACTATCACTGATTTTTATGTTAATTTTAACTATCATCTATATATTTTATTATTAATTATGGACGTTTCACAATTATGTTTAAACATGTAAGGACAACTTTTTTATTAAATACTCAACGATTTCTATTAAGAATAATGGCAAAATCATTCTTATTAGGTGTTTTTTTAATTGAAATCGTTGAGTAATTTAATAAAAGAATAATTTTACATAATTACACAAAATTTAGAAATATTTACTACTAATAAAAATAAAATAAAAATAATTAAATTTATTGTAAAGTTCAAAGACACCGATAACTATTTTTTTTTAGGATTAATACATTATAAATAGATATCAATATATATACGAATATAAATTATCTTTAGAATTAAATTCGAGATATTTTATTATAAATTTAAAAAATTATTAGACCGAAGTGTTGTGATTTATTTCTAATGAGAAACATGATATTTTGGTTGACCTTAAAAGAAGACCATTGTTGTAAAGCTTGATAACCTCACTATTTGGTTTGGATTTGACAAGGGGCTTAATCTCATTCTCCCTCTCTTTCTTTGGATAAAGGTTAGAGAGTGGCCATGGAATTCGATACATAGCTAAAGTGTCAAATATCACTTCAAGTTCAACTAAGATGAACATTCTAAGCAAATAAAGAAAACACATTCTTTTATCTGTAAATAACAATTTCATACAATATTTTATTTTTTTATTACAATATTAAGAAATGATGGTATATACTAGTATGGTTTAGTACAGTTCGGTATGGAGGTGATATTGAAACCGTACAAAATAATTTTAACTGATTCAGTATAATACGATATTCCAAAATATAAAATTGATACTGTATTATGCCGTACCAATTGTATTCGGTACGGTTTCGATTTTGAGTCAAAATTACTCAACAAAAATTAACCCAAAATTTATGCAAAAAAACTAAATAATCTATTCATACGAAACTATTTTATACTAAGTAATTTGTACCAAGACCTGCTCATACATGTAAGTAGAGAATTTGTATATATTTTGCACACACCAACTTTGATTGAATAAGGTAAGATAATTTTAGTCAGACGATGGGGTTATTTAATAATCTAGGTTTGTGTTAATTTTGGTTGGATTTTCTTTTCATTTTATTTTTTGTGAGTGAAGATTTTTTTTTTGCCCAACACAATTTTTTATTTTTTATTTTTTAATATTTGGATGTTTTGATTTTTGTGATAAATATAAGAGGCTGGATCAAGAAAACTGATATGAACAAGAGCAGCAAAGGATAAATGGGAGAAAAGATTGACTGATCCTTTTGAACGTCATCCCTATGATATGTATGACATAGTACTTGGAAGTAATTCACATTAACAAGGACATGACCAATATGTTCACAATAAGCAAATTAGATGTACATAATATATATACAGAGCTGGGATTCTTTGAGAAATTGGGACGACTCTCGAGTGAGGCGGTTCACTGGATTCCTTCTCTTGAATGATATCCTTACTTTTCTTAGTGTGGAGAATTTGCGTTCGGTGGGCTTGCCAAGTTTCTTTGTTGTTTTCCAAGCTAGTTTGCTCCTTTTCGGGCTTGATTTGTTTGTTAAATGAAGTAACTATTTGATGAAAAAGAAAGTTGGGATTCTTAATTTACTCGCATCTTTATCTTGGTGCCATTTTGAACCTTCATAACAGACTGGAAAATAACACACAAGTGTAATTTACTCTTAGCCTTTTTCCCATACTACGTGCTTTGGTAATAATTACTTCCAAGTATTTCAAATTTCATGATGCAAACAACCAAACTGGCTTCGCTCATAATTGTGGCTTGTTGCCATTGCTGAATCTTCCTTATTCTAAAGATTAGTTGTTTTTTTTGTAAATCTTCTGAATACAGTATGCTTCAAATATCATAGTTTGTTAATATGATTTTTTAAAATTATCTTAGTAACCTTTAGTGTAACAACCCGTCCCGAGAATTGGGATTAGTAGAGTGATTAAGGTGTGATTAGTAAGGTTAATCAGGGGTTAGGTGGTCCCGAGGGGTCCGGGAACTTAGAATGACGATTTTGCCCCTGGGTCGGGCAGAAATGTTGACTTTTATTTCGGGTGGTCAATTGGGGATTGACCAGTGACCAGGACGTAGTTTAGGACGCCATGAACCCATAGACATGTGGTATGCTTGATTCCGACATCCGTGGAGGAAGTTGTGATGTTCAGAAGGTCGAGGGCATTATCGTAATTTTGATAACATAGGGGGAAAAGTTGACTTTTTGGATAATCGGGTTTTGGTAGGTTGACCTAGGATGGTTAGATAGTTCTTGTCGTCCTGAGTTCGATGACAGGCGGCACGTGTTCATCGGACTTACGAGGTGAGAGTGACGGGTCTAGGAAGTTTCGGTAAAACCGTAAAAATGAGTAAAACAGGAGGGTATTTTGGTCATTGTGGCACCTTGGGATTTGTGCACAGAGGAAAGGAATGGACGGCTGGGATTAGGCCAGGTGGGAGTGTGTGGAGTGGATGGTGACACATGGCATGTGTGTAGAGGATTCTGGTGGAATCCTGTGCATTCACGGCCCAAATAATTGGGGTGCACCCGTGCTATGCATTCTGGTGCTTCGATACACAGAGAAACAGAGTGAGAGCTTGAGGGGAAATCGACCGATCTGGGTGCAAGGGTGAGTGACTGGTGAGTTGTGAGAGTGACAGTGAAGCAAGGAGGAGCTGCTGGTCGTGTTTTGGCAGTGCAATTGTGCACGGCGGCACGGCGGAGGTGAGGAGAAGAATTGGGGGAAACAGGGAGGCCGTGAACGTTTGGTGGTGGCTACGCCGTGAGGCGGTTCAAATCAAGACAAGGAGAGGCTGAGGAGGTTGCAGGGAGTCCAACGACCACCGTGGTAGGCGGCAGTGCGCACGGCGGAGCTGCAATCGAAGGGTAAGTCTTCCTGCTCTGTTTTCCCGTGGAATTTCATTTGGGAAGTCGTGACTCTGGGCTGAGAGTCGAGAGGATTGGAGGTTAGAGTAGTGATCAGGGAGGTCCTAGGTGTCGATTAGGGTGGTCGCCGTGATGGGGCCGTACACGGCGGAGCTCAGTCGAAGATGGGTCTCTTTTACCCTGTTTCGGCAGTGAACTTCGAACGGTAAGTCGACGAGTTTGGGGGTGAGTCGACGGTATTCAGTGAGGTTCAGGGAAGCGTTTGGTGAAGCCACCGTGAAGGGTGGTGAGCTGGGTGGTCGGATCGTGAAACAGAGTTTTGGGGAGGTTTGATTTCGAGCTGGAGACGACGGGTAGGAGGCTGTGTCGAGGTGATTGGAGGATGGGGATGCTTAGAGTAAGGTTGGACGAAGCTATAGGAGAAGGAAGGAAGTGTTTTAGTGCAGGCACGGCGGAGAACCGTTGACGCCGGTTCAAGCTGTAGCCTACTGTGTTGAACCGGGTCGACGTGAGGTTGAAGGTGCACTGTAGCTGGCGCGTGGGGCCACGCGCAGCCACTTTGGGCGGCGCATGGAGGCGCGTGCGGTGGTTCTGGAAGAAACGGTCAACATCGTTTTTGGTCTAGGAGTTGTTGTGAGTTCAGTGGAATTGGTTTCGAGTCAATCGGAAGTCGTTTGAGTGTAGTTCCGCGAGGGTGAATGTGTAGGGTCCCGGGGTTTTAAGTCTTTGGTCCGGGGATTTTTGAGGGCATTTAGGTGAGTGTTCGTAGACGTACTAGTAACGTAATTTGACGGTGTTTGACAGGGTCGGGATTTCCCGAGGAAGCCGAGGAACGGACTGGACGTTCGGGACGCGAGTAGGGCTCAGTACTGTGAGTGGACCTCTTCTCTAAACTCGAGCATGCATAACTGTTTTCTATAATTGTCTTATGGTTTTCAATCATGATTTTATGTTTATCGAATATGTTTGGTCGGTTTTGCATTATTACACGTTTTTCGAGGAAAGTGGTTTTTAGCACGTTTTACGAGGAATGGTTGGTTTTTAGAATATATGTTATGATTTTGGGATTTCAAATGATAAGTGGTTTTCAATGGTTATAAGTGGATTTTGGGAACATGATTTCGATGATCAAAGTTTCGATTTTAGAATCGGATTTCACTAATCGGAATTTGGTTTTAAGATTGGAAAGTGGACTCCGGATTTGGGTTCGGAATGACGGTTCTGGATGCCGGGAGAGCATCGAACCAGTGATTTCGGATTCGGATTTGGATGAGGATTTGGTAAATGGTTTTCAAATGGTTTTGGGATTGGATTTGCTGGATCTGGATGTTGGGTTTAAAGACCCGGATATATGTGACGGGGGACCGGCCGGATTGGGTTTAAAGACCCGGATTGAGTTTAAAGACTCGGGAGTTTAAAGACTCGGATATATTGATTTTCCCCCGTAGGCCTTGAGTTTAAAGACTCGGGAGTTTAAAGACTCGGATATGATTAAGGCCTGGATTGAGTTTAAAGACTCGGGAGTTTAAAGACTCGGATAGATCCAGCAGGTTTGATCGAGAAAATGATGATTTGGTGGTTATGGTTTGATACGGTTTCTGATACTCATGTTATGGTTTCTTATGATATGTTATAGTGTTTCTGTTTCTTGTGATGTTTAAGAATGATTCTTTATAAATTTGTTTATAACTGTTGGTTATGCATGTGGTTTCAAAACGGAGGGTTTAACTCGGTTTTCTTATAAAATGGTTTTTGAACTTTTGTACTTTCTGGTCCACTCACATTTTCTGTTTTAAATTGCCCTCCAGGTTGTGGAGCTAGCGCGGGGTCTTGACGTCGAGGCAGTGTCCGAGGCATAGAAGTGACGTGAGAGTTCCCAGAGTAGATTAAAGGCTTCCGTGTGCGTGTAGTTATCGGTTTTATTTTCTTTGTATGTTCGTACTATGTTCTGTAAATGCTACCTTCGGGACATTGTGTCTAATTACTCCTGCGTTTGACTGGGTTCGAGTAAGTGTTCCTTAGGTGTTGTGTCGGGGAGTCAGACGGGAGCGGGATTTACCTCGGGTTTCGGGGTGAAACCGGGGTGGGTCCTGACATTTAGTATGGCATTCTCACTGATGAAAATGTCGTCGGAATCAACGATATATCAGTCGATATATCGTCTTTTTCGACCACCAGCACGTAAGCAGGGAGGGAAGACAAGTATTCCGACAAAATAGCCAATATCGGTGGATATCGGAGGATATCGGCGATAAGCCCCGATATTGAGCGAAATTGACGATTTTGGACGGCAAGGGCCAACCCATCGAACTTCCGTGTCGACCGTCGACGGCCGCTCCACCACCCAACTCGTCCTCTCTGTGGCTCATGCCTCCTCTTGCCCTCACGGTCTCAGTTCTCCGCCACCTCGCCCTATCCACCTCTCGCCGCGAAGAACAGGGGTCCGGCTGCGGATCCGAGGGCGGGTCCAAATTGGGATCCGAATTTGAAGAGTAAAGTTGAGAGGTTGTGGACGACAGTAAGGGTGAGGGTGAAGAGGGTGGTGAGGGTGCGGCAAAACGAGAAGATATGCAGGTGGAGAGTGAAATTGGAAGGTTGGATAACGATGGTGGTGAGGGTGCGACAAAACGAGAAGATATGCCAAGAGGGTGGTGAGGGTGCGGCAAAACGAGAAGATATACGAAGAGGGTGAAGAGTGAAATTGGAAGGTTGGATAACGATGGTGGACAGGTGGAGACGCAGCTAGGTTGTGAATCAATGAACTTTCGGAAAAACGAGAAGATATGAACAAATGAATCATTGAATATCTTTCCTTCTAATATATATATATATATATATATATATATATATATATTATATTGCATTAGATTTTTTTGCATAATATGCTTCCGATATTATATTATATTATTTGTATGTATATCTTTCCTTCTCTTTTGCATAATATATATATATATATATATTATTTTATTTTATTTTATTTTATTTTCTTGATTAGGTAGTCATTATACATGTATATATATTGACATGCCAATGAATCAATAAACTTTTGGACTTTTCCATCATAATTCAAATTTAAATCTGAATGATTCTTAATTCTAATTAAACTCCTAATAATCTTCTATATTCAATTTGCATTGTAAAATCTAAATCTTTATAAATTGTATTGCCATCTCAAAAAATAAAATATATAAATTGTTTCGTATAAATCATTGCATTTGCTAAATAATATATGTTTTAATGTAAAATATAGCTTAACTTACATATTTTGTAATATATGTTTTAATTTAGAATATATGTGTTTTTGTTCCTCAACTTTTTATCATTATCAAAGTTTAACTTAGAATATATGTTCTAATTAAAAGAATTTAAATAATGTGATTATTATTATTATTATTATTATTATTACTATTATATGGTTTGGTAATATATGTCTTAATGTAAAATATGGCTTAACTCACATAAAATTATGTTTTTAATGAAGTTCAATGTGTAAAGTATTCTTAGTACAACATTATGAAAAAAATTATGTTTTAATTTACGTTTATCTTTAAGATTTTATACATGTTAGTCATCATCAGATGCATATTATATCATATTATTCATCATATATTTATTATATCAAAGTAATTTTATAGTTTTTATTAGTCTTATATAACCATTATTAGGTACTCAAGTTTTTCTCAAAGTTTCATTCCAAATTTCCAACTTTTAGATCGAGTTTCCGTAATTTCGTAAACGATATCGATATCGATACCAATATTTGGGACGAGACATCCGTAAATTTGACTAACGATATATCCGTCGGTATCGATATATTTATCCTTGGGCATTCTCATGTTTAATTACAGTTCCTACTGCTCTGAGTGTGAATGGGAAGCAACCTTAGTACTTGGACAGTTTGCTACAGCCAATTCAGATTGCAAGGTAGGACGGAAAATTACAGTATATGATTTTAAAATTTTTAGTATTGCACATATTCAAGTCATGTCTTATTATAAATGTATTGATGCTAGATAAAAATTACAGTTTTCATAGGCCAAGGTTTTCTTCATATTGAGGTAAAGGTCGTCCTCCAACCAATAGGTTGTAATTGAAGACAGCGAAAAAAATTCAAAAAAAGAAAACAAAAGAAAAATGAAGCTTAATGAGAAAAAAAAAACAGAAAAGGTTGGTAAATATCTTCGTTTGTAAAATTTATTTTATTATTTATTATTTATCCTGTTATTGTAATTACTAATTAATATCTTACATGCTGAAGGATTTTGGAATCACAAATCTTGTAGTTGATCTTCCTAAAACACGAAAGAGCATTGTTAAGGTATGATAACTTGTTGCACATTTTTTTATATGCGTATTTATTTATTTTATGTATTACTTATTGCTTTACATATTGTAGGATTCTCAATATGAAAGTAGTTCTCGTGATCCTTTCAGAGTACAAGAGAGCGTTATTTCTATGGTACTGATTTCAAATATATATACATATATATAGTTCGTTTTTTAATGCTATAATAGTAATATATTGCTTCCATAATGCTATATATAGATCCAGGGACGGATGGTCAGCTTGGGCTGGGAGGCTATAGCCTTTCCCACCCAAGTTAGGTCTTTTAGGAATTTTGAGTTATCTCAATTCAATGTAATTAGCTTATTAAACTTTAGACTTAAAAAATAAAAATAAAAAATTAACCTCACACACAAAGCATCAAAGCAAAAACGAAAAAGAAAAAAAAAACTTATCAATCCCCAACCCATCGAACATAAACCATTTTTGTGATTTTCTTCTTTAATTAACTCATTTCTCTTTTTTTTTTTCTGTGAAACTTTATTGGATTTCTTCATTCTCAAATCTTCAAAGCATAAGGTATTACTATCTAATTAATCATAGTTTTAAATAGGAATTGAATATATGGTTTTGGTTTTGGGAATTTGCGGAGTTTTTCCATTCTCTAATCTCAAAACAAAAGACATTCATCTTTAAGTATGGTTCTTATTGTAATTTTTTTTTCTTCTTTCTATTAAGCTTTATATATATATATATATATATATATATATGCATTTTACTTATACCGTCAAGTTCTTATTATGTCATCTGAATAAGTGTATTTTTTATATTTATTAATAAAATTCACTTATACCGTCAAGTTTTTTCTATATTTAGTATATGAGTTTAGCTCATCCAAAAATAGAGTTTAGGAGCCGTCCATGAATAGATCTTTGGATTTCATAATGCTGTGTATGATGGTGGAGTCAATATTATTTCAATGGTGCCTCATCGTAATGTAAGTATATAAACAATATACATTTAATTATGATCCTGTTATGAAACCTTTTTTTTTTCCAGTAAAAAAGTTTTATCATGCTAATTATTTATAATAATTAATTAAATTGTTTGTTATAGGTAAATAACACTTATTTTGGGGAGTCAATTAAAGTGTTGAACCATATGTATTTCACGAAGGAATGGGTTCTTCACTTCAAGTTTCTGAAATCACCCACAATTATATGTAGGTATGTTTTTTGGAATTTATTTTTTATCATAAAAATTCTTTTAAATATTTTCGGGAAAAAAAATTACTTTTCCTTAATTTTGAAAATTTGCATTTTGATCTTTGTAATAGGGTCATAATTTGTCAACTTGGAGGGATCCATCTACCCCGCATCATGAATTTCAAGCTTCACTTGGGAAATGCATAATAATTACATTGAAAACATGTATGAACCTCATCCTCGTTCTTATCTTGTTAACAAATTCAATAATTTATTTGATTACATTTCTTTTCCATTGTGCAGGATCCAAAAATGCAAAGGAATGAAAGAAATAACACGTTTAATCACAAATAGAAATTAGGACCTATGGCATGCCATAGATAAAAGGAAATCACCAATTTAAGTTTTGTTTTTCTTCCAGGACCAAGTGATAGTATTTCAGCTGTGTTGAGAAATTTATCTCATCAATCAAGAGGTTGAGAATGCTGAATTGTTATTTTTTTTCCAATGAACAAGTTACAATATTTTACTATTATTAAATAAGCGTACGTACTATGGTTACATATATAAATGCTTTGAAATAAGTTACAATCTTTCCTGTTATTATATTTCATGAGTTGATTTGTATTATAGATTACTTTGAAATAACAAAATCCTTGTTCCTTAACATCCTTTACATTCTTATATGACTGATTAGAAAAACAAAGGCTTTTTTATTACCAAATGCTATATGCTAAAAGCTACCGTGTACATGAACTTACAAAAAACACAGCTAGGGGAAAATTAGTTAAGACTAATTGTAGCCAGAAGGAAAATTCAGAGAGTTTTTCTTCCCTGGAAAGGGCTTTTCAAAATTTACATATTTCAACTAAGGGTAATTGTAACTTGGAATGTGTCTAATATTAAGAAAAAAAAAATTTAGAGCATGAGACCTCAAAATATCATCTATCTATCTAATGATTTATCTAGACACCAATTGCTCAGTCAGTTTAGAGGGTCTTATAATGGCTCTCCTATAGGCCACATGCAAAGACGCTACTTTGCTTTCCCTACATAAGCCTACATCCATCTGCTATCTGAATTGAGCTCTGAAACACCTTTCTCTGCCTCATCAAAAAACATCCGGGCGCTCTTGATCTGTCCCTTCATGAAACTCTTCCACTTGTTGGTCACCTTGTCGCGCAAGATATCCTCGTCCTGAAGTCACAACATGTTTATGAGTCAGCAACGAAATTATACATGGGGAAAAGACTGAGTAAATTAAATTTGTGTTATTTTCTTGGAAATCAAAGCATCTTGCAATTCGTTATGAAGGTCAAAAATGGCACCAAGATAAAAATATGGGTAAATTAAGAATCCCAGCTCTGTATATATATATTATGTACATCTAATTTGCTTATTAGGAATGTATAGGTCATGTCTGATAGGACCCAACCCTAATCCCTCGGGATTTATGCGGGATATGCCTGCTCCCGTATGGCACCGTGTGTCAAATAAGGGATAAAACCTTAACCCACTCGGGGTTATCCAGAGTGTGACAAGATCTGTGGTGTACGCTGCTGACACGACCCACCCCCAATCCCCCGGGATTAAGGGCTAAATCATACTCCCGTCTAACTCACATGCGACATTAAGGCGAACCGACGTCCAACCTCCGTGTAACACGTAATCCGGACAAGGGATTCTCAAGTGAACTGTCCAAAATATTTTCGAATTTCTCAGAGCGCGCAGAATCTACTGTGGATCGCGTGTGTGATGTCTCCGTCTTTTTCTACCAACAGCCCACACCGCAACAACCTAGAGGGTATCGAAAACATAAAAGACTGTGAGTGGACAAAAATAAAGAATACATTCTGGAAACAGGTTATAGAAAAGTATATTTATACCCTCCACCAAAAAAACCAATGCATGCATGTAATAGCCCGTCCCAGAAATCGGATTAGATTAATTGTTAATGAAAGATTAGTGAAGCTAATCGGTGATTAGTTGGGTGATTTCGGACGGACGGTGCGAAATGACGATTTTACCCCTAGAATTGGGCAAAATGTTGACTTTTCGATCGGACGGTCAAATGGACTTTGACCGATGACCGTGACGTAGTTCGGGACGTCACGAGTTCATAGACAGGTGGCACGTCCGATTTCGACAGCCGAGGAGGAAGTTATGACGTTCGAAAGTTGAAGGATATTTTGGTAAGTTGATCGAATAGGGGCAAAAGGTTGACTTTTCGTGCAACACGTCATTTTCACGCATTTCGAGGACAGTTAGGTAGGTCTCGATCCCCTGAGTACAACGACAGGCGGCACCCTGTCATCGAAGTTCGGATGGCTTAGGGTTCGGTCATGAGATACTAGGGGCATTTTGGTAATTTTGCCTCAAAAGGGCATTTTGGTTATTTTTACATGGGGATTTGTGCCCAGCAAGATGTGGACACTTAGCTGCCAGGAAATGGGTGTCCAGTGGATGTGGGACACTTGTCCCATCTCTAGAGGAATTTGGAACACTCCTCAGCCGCCTCACCTTGATTTTAAGTGAATTATCAGCCGTGCACGGTGTGTGTGGGTTGCAACTAGAGAAAAATAGAGAGGTTGAATATGCCGTGGAATCCCACCCCAATTAATTCGTCAATCTTCATCCTTTTCCCTTAAGAAATGAACGAAAAAAAAGGAAAGAGAGAAGTGAGAGGGTTGTAGTAGTGTGATCACGGCGGTTCGCCGTGGATGGTGGCCATGATACTAGTAGGAACAGAGTGGAAGCGAACCGTGAGAACCCAGGACTCAATTACCCCAACTGTGGACTTGAACCCGTGGCTTCTGAATGGAAAATGGTTGGAAGAGTGTGAGGGACTTCATAGACTTGAATTTAAGGCCTGGAAGAGACGGTATGTCAAAGTTCCACAAAACTTTGATTTTGAATTTGAAAAATGGTAAACTACGTTTAGGGGACTAATAATGAAATTGAATGATTGGATGAAGTTCTAGAGGTCTTAAAGGATTGGTTGAGCTTGAAATCAAGGAGTTTGGAGGCCGGGATCGTGCAGGTACTATGGTCGAAGATAGCCGGTTTGTTTGTGATCAGGAAGGTAACCTTCTAGACCCATACTTCGTGTTTTAATGGCATAGATCGATCATAACTAGTGGGACGAAGATGTGGGAGGAATTAGGAAAAAAAAGGGACGGAAATGAGGAAAACCGGCCATGCCAGTCGAGTTGGAGAAGAACGGTCCAACCGGTCTAAACGCGCGGTTTCATGTGCAGCGCGTGAAGGCGCGTGGGCCCACTTTTCAAGGCACGTTCAACACGTGTTTTAAAGTATTTGATATAACGAACATTTTGGCGCTGGTTTCGAGTCGATCGGACATCGTCTCGATATGTTTCGGGATGTACGAAGGTTTTAGGCCTCGATTAAAAATAGTTAAAAATTTGGAAAAAATACGGGGATGTAGTAGAAGCTTATTGAAGTAGTTAGTAACCTTCTTATGGGATTTGGACAGGTTCGAGAAGTCGGTGATAGCGGTTTAGCCAGGAACGAAATAAGTGTGCGCGTATCGAGGCGACGATGCTATGGTATGTGAGTGGACTTTGCTTTCGAACTTATGATGCATGCATATATGTTTTATATGTTTTCTATACGTGATTCTATGATTTGATTTATGATCTTGATGGTTTATGGTTTTGCACGGTTTTCGAGATATTTATGTGGTTGCACGTTTTACGAGATTTCGAATGATCTTGTGATTTGATCATGGTTTTAATGATTTGATTTCGGGATTTGATATATGATTTGATTTGAAGGTTTTGAAATGGATTTCGGAAAAGTGACTTCGGGCTTGGAGCCATGTTCATGTGATTTCGGAAACGAGCTTTCGATTTTGAAACTGGATTTCGGAAATGAGATTTCGGATTTGGTTTTGAGACTTGGAAAGGAAATCTGGATTTGGGTTAGGGATGATGGTTCCGGATGCTAGCTTATGGAATCATTGTTGGGAATTCGGAGATGGATTTTCTATGGTTTCACTGTTGATTGGAAAAAATGGTTTTGGGTTTAAAGACCCGGAAAAATAAAAGAAAAAGAAAACCGCTCGATCTGGTTTTGAGTTTAAAGACTCGGTTGATTGACGGGGGGAGGGCCCTAGATTGATATGTTTTTAGTTTAAAGACTCGGTTATGATACCCCACGAGGCCTGTTGATTTTTTTTTTTTTGAGTTTAAAGATTCGTTGATATCCTGGGAAGGCCTGATTATTGTGCATGGTTTTGAGTTTAAAGACTCGGACGCACTTGAGATCCCACAAACTCGCATTATTGATATTTTCACTGAGTTTTCACTGATTTTCAGATGTTTTGGGCAGTGGCCCGGAAGAATTGGATTTGATGAGTTTTGGGGTTGAGTTCCCGTACTTTGAGATTGATTTGTGAATTTGGGCTGAGGCCCTGGATTTGAATGACGAAATTGATTCGGGTTTTCAATAATGGTTTTCATTGATGGTTTTGATGTGAAATGGTTTCATGACATGATTTGATATGCATGCATTGGTTTTTGCATGGAGGGTAAAAATGAAATTATTTTACTGAACTGTTTTTTATATGCATGCATGATATGATATGCATGCATGATTTGACATGATTTGTCCACTCACAGTCTTTTCATGTTTTCGATACCCTCCAGGTTGTTGCGGTGCGGGCTATTGATCGAGAGAAACGGAGACATCACACTCACGATCCACAGTAGATTCGATGCACTTTGGGAAGTCCTAAGGTTTTAGGACGGTCGGATCGAGAATCCCTTGTCCGACTTACGTGTCACATGGAGGTTGAACGTCGGTTTAGCCTTCGTGTCATGCGTAAGTTAGACGAGAGCAGGATTTAGCCCTTAATCCCGAGGGTTTGGGGTGGGTCCTGTCAATGCATATGAAAACCATTCCATAAAACCTTCTCGTATCCACGATAAGAAAACCATCATTGAAAATCAGAATCATTTCTTTTTCTCAAATCCGTAACTCAAATCCAGCGCCTCAACCCAAAATCATAAATCCTCATCAAAGTATGGGAACTCAGCCCAAAACTCATCAAATCCAAATCATCCGGGACATTTCCCAAAACATCTGAAAACCAGTGAAAAACATCAACCAATCAAGTTGCGGGATCTCAAGTGTGCCCGAGTCTTTAAACTCAAAACACATTCGCATAATCAGGCCTTCCCGGGGTATCAACGAGTCTTTAAACTCAAAACACAATCAACAGGCCTCAGGGGATATCACAATAACCGAGTCTTTAAACTCAAAACATATCAATCCAGGGCCCTCCCCCGTCAATCAACTGAGTCTTTAAACCCAAAACCAAGTGAAAATCATAGAAAATCCATATCCGTATTCGTAATAATGATTCCGTAAGATAGAATCCAGAATCATCATTCTGAACTCAAATCCAGAAATTCACCTTTCAAGTTCCAAAACTGAATCCGAATCACTTTTCCGAAATTCAATTCCAAAACCGAATCACATTTACCAAAATCACATGATCAGGGCTTCGAGCCCAAAATCAACTTTCCAAAATCCTTTATAAAATCATGAAAATCAAATCATATTTCAAATCCCAAAATTAAATCATCAAAACCATGGCCAAATCACAACATAAAGCGTAAGCTCATAAAACGTGCAAATACGTAATTATCTTGAAATTTGTGTAAACCCGTAAATCATCAAGTTCACATCATAAATAAGAAATCACGTGTGGAAAACATATAAAAACATATATGCATGCATCATGAGTTAGAAAGAAAATTCCACTCACAGACCATTAGCGTCGCCACCTCGATACGCGTGCAATTTCACTTTTCAGGCTAATCCACTATCACCGGCTTTCCCGAACCTGTCCAAATCCCACAATAAGGTCACTAACTACTTCATAATGCTTCTACTAAAGCCCTTTAATTTTTCCGATTTTTTAACTATTTTTAAACGAGCCCTAAAACCTTCAGACCTCCCGACAACTATCGAGACGATGTCCGATCGACTCGAAATCAGTTCCAAAATGTTCGTTATATCGAATACTTTAAAAGTCGTGTTGGAACTTTCCTCAAAAACTGTGCCACGCGCCCACACTCGATATGCAAAGGGGCTGCGCGTGGGCCTCACGCGCCAATCCACTATTCATCTTTAACCTCTATCCAACCGGTCTGAACCAGTTCGAACCGGCCTGGCGCCGCCAAACTGGCAACCACGGTTCAATCTCCTAAACCATCTTATTTTGATCCGTTTTCATTCCTATTTCATCCTGCATCTACGTCTCTTCATTTCCCACACTTCTACGTCTTTCAATTACAAAATCATGGTTTGAAGCATACCTTCCCGGTCAACCTTCAAACCTCCAAGTTTCCACTGTCCAGTTCCCATGATTCTTACCATCACGTCCCTTGATTTTAGGCTTGCTAGCTTTGTACTAACCATTAAAATCTCATACAAACAATTAAATCGATTAATACAAGTTAAATCCATGGTTGCCATTTTCGAATTCAAAATCGAAGTTCATGGGAATTTCACCTACCGTCCATCCCAGGCTTCAAACTCAAGTCCATGGAACTCATCTTCACGTCCTTATCAATTTCCCTTCACACAGTATAGACGAAGGATGATGTTTTGAACGTCTTTGGGTCAAAGTATCTCACGGGTTGCGAACCCCTGTTTTTCCTGGTTTCCACGACCACCGTCGTGGATGGCCCTCCACGGTCGCACCACCACACGCAGCTCTGCCCACTCTTTCATTTTCCTTCACACACTAGTAACAGATAGTGGAGCATCATAGGGTTTTCAGGGATGGTTTCATGGTTTTGCTCTGTTTTTCTGTTCTTCAGCAAACACACTTATGCACGATCGTTTAAAACTTAATTGAGACGGTGGATGAGGGTTCCACGACCTTCCAGCAAGGGACAAGTGTCCCACATCCATTGAGCACTTTTCCCAAGAAGCCAAGTGTCTCTTGATTACTGGGCACCAATCCCAATGCAGCCAATGGACCAAAATGCCTTTTATTGCACAAATTACCAATTTACCCCTCGTACGTTTAGACCACGAACTAAACCGTCCCACTTCCAATGGCAACATACCACCTGTCATTGTACTCAGGGAATCGAGACCTAGCTAATGGTCCTTGAAATACGTGAAAATAAATTGTCGTCTAAAAAGTCAACCAATTGCCCTATTTCAACCAATTTACCAAAATACCCTCGAACTTCCGAACATCATAACTTCCTCTTCGGATGTCGAAATCGGACGTGCCGCCTGTCTATGAACGTGTGATGTCCCGAACTACGTCACAGTCATTGGTCAACGTCCATTTGACCGTCTGAACAAAAAGTCAACCGTTCGCTTAATTTCAGGGGTAAAACCGTCATTTCGCACCATCCGTCCGAAAGCATCCAACTAATCATCGATTAACTTCACTAATCCGTCATTAACCACTAATATAATCCTGGATTCCAAGACGGGTCGTTACAATCTTCCCCCCATAAAAGAATTTCGTCTTTCATCCCCGAAATTCTAAATAACGTGCGTCTGTAACTGATAGGGGAAATCTAATCTCACACCTGGGTCTCCTACCCGGTGTCCATCACCTGCCAATCCGACCTTATCCTGACAGTTCCCAATTGTCACTACAACTCTGCCAAGCGAACCATCTACCAATTTTCAGTCCATCTGGCGAATCATCCCATACTCATCGGGGTCAACACATTCCAACTCGTACCAGTGATACGTCTAATGTCGCACCAATCGACACTCGCGGCTCCACTAATAGTAGGTACGCCACAACACCACTGCTGCCAGTCTCAGCATCCTTGATCCTTTTTCGAGGCAAGCGTACCTCAACACTTCAGTACATCGTGCGAGTTTGCGTCAACATGCATAAATCTCATGTACATTAATTAACAAGACATCATCTATCGGCCGCGGTACTTCCATGCATCAATACCTATTCAACAATCCGTATCACTTCCGTCAGCGATTTGCGCCGACCCCACTGGAGTCACAACGTACTTGCTCACACCACTAACTCAACCAATCATCTCACCGGTGGTTCCACTAACCACCAGCATAGCCAACCTGAGGGAACACCATTCACGTTTCACACCACCTGTCAGCAACTGGACCTTATCACATACCTGTTTAACCATGATTATACATCTCAATGTTATGGTCCCACCAGCCACTCATGGCTCTGAGCGTCCAGCTCACAACAGTACTGACTCCTACCAACTAGTCAGATCACTCTGATCCAGTCCATATGCTCAGTCCAACATGCATCTTGGACTTACACCGATTCATCAAGATAACCACAACATACCTCGGCACTAAGCCGATCACCAACTTCTTACCAGAACAACACGATGCACGTCCTATCGCATCGAAACACATATAAAGTACATGCACTAATCACAACCAACCAGAATCTTGGTCCATACCACCAAACACACGCAACAACAACCCTACGAACTTGCATAAAACAAAGATATTTTAGAATACCTCAAACACAGCTCGTAGAGTACATCCTCAGGTACTTCCAACGACATCCTACGGTAAGTCAACCAATCAACCACATCGGCATCAGCCGAGCTCTACTATACCCAAAGTCCATCCAACAACACCATAGTGTACCTGTCACCCTTACAGTGTATCTCCAGGGCACACAAAACATCGTCGTAACTACACTGATTACCACCAGACGACGAGCCAATCACGCTTTACTTTTGTAGTCCGTCGGTCCAATCCTACCTCTAGGCTGAACTACAAGTCTTCTGGGGAAGTCCAACTCAAATCCCTTTTGAATCTCCCGGTCTCCTAGGTCTTCCGACCAATATGAAATCCAATCACATCTCAACTACAAATACAGGGCAGACATGGTACCAGATCTAAGTCCAATATCCATACGTATGCGAGATGGACCACACACGTCCTGCAGAACTCCAATATGGTCAAGATATCCAACTTATGTCACATACGATCCTCCTGCTCCACAACTACTCAATCCTGCCAGAAGCGATCCAATCCTGATCCACACACTCCTAAGTGGATCCTACGAACTCGGTTTCAGACCACCACATTTAATCCCATTGATCACGAATACCACACGTCTAGATTGTGTGTTCTCTTCAATAACCTCATATCAATCAGTTATAGTCACTCTTTCTCAGCTTCCTTTTGTCATCCTTCAACGGAACACACAATGGTCCTCAACCATGTCAGCACAAGTCATCCTACCTTACTCCAACTTTACACAATCCCATTACACTCGCCACACAGACCAAACAAGGCGTCACCAAGTACTTTCTTTATTCCTCAACACATCCACTTGTCCACGATTAAGAGGGGTCATAATTCATGCAGTGCCATCACTGCGTCACCCGAATCGACTCCAGAACATCCAACACTCGAAATCAACAGTGATCTCATCGTCGAAATCACAACATCTCCTGGTTCTGGGATTCCAACCCTATTGGAAGTATGTCTAGCTTTTCCAACCATGGGACTTCATCCTCATGTATACCATTTCCGGACTAAATGTCCAAACATCCCCTTCTCTACTACACGTAGGGAATCCAAAACTCCTACGGATCACAACCATGTGTCCGTAGCCAAACCAACTCACCTGTCGGTTATCCCCGTTTATGCGCATATCCCAAAAGAATGTCAATCATCACTCCTTCTGATGATCGCATCTCAACCTTTCTGACGTTCAACCCCGAGCACCACCATCATACGAGTAACCAACTCTCGGGATCACAATCAACGTTCACTCACCTTAGACTCCTCAGTCACAAGCCTTGAAGTCGTCAATCCCTAGTCTCGAGGAGTCACCAAGAACTAGCCTCAGCATCACCAACTACCAACAAACTCCGAAATAGCCAACATCTACTGACTCATTCGTTGCATCCTACGGTATCTACGTAGACCAAACTCGCTCATGGTCAACCTGACCATATCCACCTAGCCTGATCCAACACGAAGCATAGGTCCACCGTGCTTCCACTGCGCTACTCTGATCAAACTAACAGCATCCTAACTGTTCGTCCCAAACATGACCTAACAAGGGTCATCACATATCCCAACTCGGTTAGCGGTTCCTTCGACCAGGCACTAGCACCACACGACTAACCACAACCTCAACTCTCGATGTGCCCATTCTACCGTTCACAAGCATCCCAGCTCATGGCACATCATCCCATATCTCGTGCTCACAGCACACCAGTCCCGAACCTCTGCTCATACCGAGTTAAAACCCTCAATCTATGCTCGGGTCGAGGAAACTGACATCCCTCGTAATGCATAATTTTGAGTAACTCAATGCTCAACCAAATGCCACAATCGAACTGGACTCTTCCAGAGTCATCCTCCCAACCATCCAAAACCTCGGATGCGCCCAACAGCACCACTTCCAATCTGGCAGTAAATCGGCCCAAGCCACAACTACTAACTACCTATAAACTCCAACTCACATTTTCCAGCCTAAGCACTTACTCTGGGGTTTCTTCCTCAGGTACCAAACCGGTCATCCTAACGGGGTTCCTCAAATCTTTGCGCGGGTTATCCAAACCCACAGCATCCAATAGCAATTTCCCCACGCGGGTCATCTCACCCGACTAAGACCATCCTTTAACGTAAATCTATACACAACCGTCGACCAGTAACCATCGCTAGGGGGCATCCATCAACTTCGAAAGGCAAGTCCCTTTACCCCCGCAACTCAAGGCATCCGGCAACTCGTAGCCACACAAGTCCTACTCAAGTGGTCACAAGTCCATACGATCGTCATCCCATCACCATTTGGCCCAACAGGCCACCGTCAACCGGCCCCAACCGGACCACGAGTACCATCCGGCTCAACAAGCTACTACCGGGCCCCATAGGCCACCAGCTTGCCGATAATCATATCTCACTCAATGGATCTCCATCTGGGTTAAACACCCTAGCACATAGCCGACCATCTGTCAGAGCTACTCCATCTAACTCTAAAGGCGAATCGACTATCGAGCAGCCCACGCCAGACATGCAATCCTTTCCAGCCCAAAGCCGGCAAGCATCACACCCCATCGCGTATCAGGCGACCAGCACCCAGTCACTAATAACCTCGCTACGAACTAAGCCACTAGCTATCCTACTATCTCTCGTGTCCAAGTTAATGACAGGTTGTTCTGCGTCGAGACATCACATCCACAGTAGTATCACGACACACAAGCTAACAGACCAACCACTCTGGGAGCTAAAACCTCGCGCAGGGAGTACAAAACCTGGCTCTGATACCAATTTGACACGACCCACCCCCAATCCCCCGGGATTAATGGTTAAGTCATGCTCTCGGCTAACTCACGTGCGACATAAAGGCGAACCGACGTCCAACCTCCGTGTAACACGTAAGCCGGACAAGGGAATACGTATCCACGAAAAAAATCAATGCATGCATACGAAAACCATTCCATAAAACCTTTTCGTATCCATGATAAGAAACTCATCATTGAAAACCGGAATCATTTCTTTTTCTCAAATCCGTAACTCAAATCCAGGGCCTCAACCCAAAATCATAAATCCTCATCAAAGTACGGGAACTTAGCCCAAAATTCATCAAATCCAAAACATCTGGGCCATTTCCCAAACATCTGAAAACCAGTGAAAAAAATTATGAAAAACATCAATCAATCAAGTTGCGGGATCTCAAGTGCGGTCGAGTCTTTAGACTCAAAACACATGCGCATAATTAGGCCTTCCCGGGATATCAACGAGTCTTTAAACTCAAAACACAATCAACAGACCTCGGGGGATATCACAATAACCGAGTCTTTAAACTCAAAACATATCAATCCAAGGCACTCTCCCGTCAATCAACCGAGTCTTTAAACTCAAAACCAGATCCGGTCGTATCCGGGTCTTTAAACCCAAAACCAAGTGAAAATCATAGAAAATTCATATCCGAATTCGCCATAATGATTATGTAAGCTAGCATCCGGAATCATTATCCCGAACCCAAATCCAGAAATTCATCTTTCAAGTTCCTAAACTAAATCCAAATCACTCTTCCGAAATTCAATTCCAAAACCGAATCACTTTTACCAAAATCACATGATCAGGGCTTCGATCCCGAAATCATCTTTCCAAAATCCTTTATAAAATCATTAAAATCAAATTATATTTCAAATCCCAAAATCAAATCATCAAAACTATGGCCAATTTACAACATAAAGAGTAAGCTCGTAAAACGTGCAAATACGTAATTACCTCGAAATTCGTACAAACCCGTAAATCATCAAGTTCATATCATAAATAAGAAATCACGTGTAGAAAACATATAAAAACATATATGCATGCATCATGAGTTAGAAAGCAAAGTCCACTCATAGACCATTAGCGTCGCCGCCTCGATACACGTGCAATTTCACTTTCCGTGCTAATCCACTATCACCGGCTTTCCCGAACATATCTAAATCCCATAATAAGGTCACTAACTACTTCATAATGCTTCTACTAAAGCGCCGTAATTTTCCCGAATTTTAAACTATTTTTAAAAGAGCCCTAAAACCTTCGGACATCCTGAAAACTATCGAGACGATGTCCGATCGATTCGAAATCAGTCCCAAAATGTTTGTTACATCGAATACTTTAAAACTCGTGTTTGAAGCATACCTTCCCGCTCGAACTTCAAACCTCCAAGCTCCCACTGTCCAGTTCCCATGATTCTGACCATCACGTCCTTTTATTTTAGCCTTGCTAGCTTCGAACTAACCTTTAAAGCTCATACAAACAATTAAATCGATTAATACAAGTTAAAACCATGGTTGCCATTTTCGAATTCAAAATCGAAGTTCATGGGAGTTTCAACTACCTTGCATCCCAGGTTTCAAACTCGAGTACATGGTACTCATCTTCACGTCCTTATCAATTTCCCTTCACACAGTATAGACAAAGGATGATGTTTTGAACGTCTTTAGGTCAAAGTATCTCACGGTATGTGGACCCCTGTTTTTCCTGGTTTCCACGACCACCGTCGTGGATGGCCCTCCACGGTCGCACCACCACACGCAGCTCTGCCCACTCTTTCATTTTCCTTCACACACTAGTAACAGATAGTGGAGCATCATAGGGTTTTCAGGGATGGTTTCATGGTTTTGCTCTGTTTTTCTGTTCTTCAGCAAACACACTTATGCACGATCGTTTAAAACTTAATTGAGACGGTGGATGAGGGTTCCACGACCTTCCAGCAAGGGACAAGTGTCCAACATCCATTGAGCACTTTTCCCAAGAAGCCAAGTGTCTCTTGATTACTGGGCACCAATCCCAATGCAGCCAATGGACCAAAATGCCTTTTATTGCACAAATTACCAATTTACCCCTCGTACGTTTAGACCACGAACTAAACCGTCCCACTTCCAATGGCAACATACCACCTGTCATTGTACTCAGGGAATCGAGACCTAGCTAATGGTCCTTGAAATACGTGAAAATAAATTGTCGTCTAAAAAGTCAACCAATTGCCCTATTTCAACCAATTTACCAAAATACCCTCGAACTTCCGAACATCATAACTTCCTCCTCGGATGTCGAAATCGGACGTGCCGCCTGTCTATGATGTAACGACCTATCCCGAATTATCAGGATTAATTAAGAATTAATGAAGGATTAACTAGAATAATCGAGGATTAGACGAGGATTAACGGACGAGCAGGGAAAAATGACGATTTTACCCTTAGAATGGGTGAATCGTTGAATTTTTGTTCAGGCAGTCAAACAAACTTTGGCCAATGACTGTGAAGTAGTTCGAGACATCACGAGTTCATACACAGGTGGCCCGTCTGATTCCGAAATTCGAGGAAGAAGTTATGATTTTCAAAAGTTTGGGGGTATTTTGGTAATTTGGTTGAATAGGAGCAAATAGTTGACTTTTGACCCGGGAGGTCCGATGGCCGATGGCCCCGTTGAGTAATACGAGGAATCGGACCCAGGGTCCATTTGAGTTATACGATCGAGCCAAAGGCCCCATTGGTTTAGGAATTCGAGTTTGAGGCCTATTTGGTTGTAATATCGGGCTTGAGGCCCCGTTGCCTGTAGTATCTGGCTTGAGGCCCTATTGGTTGTGAAATCGGGCTTGAGGCCCCGTTGAGTTATAGTTTTGGCTTAGGGCCCAGTTATTCGTTATATCAGGCTAGAGGCCCAGTTGATTGTAACATCGGGCTTAAGTCCCAGTTCAGTTTATGAAATGAGAATTCGGGCATGAGACCCTGTTGAACTGTGGATTTAGGTCGAGGCCTGTAAAAGTGGATTTGAATCGGATTCGAGGAATCCTATTAAGATGAATCGGGTATGAGACCCAGTCGAAATGTATTTTGAGAAAGAAAGTGTTTTGGAAAATGTATATATATACCCTACAAATGATTATATGGTCTCCTCTAGACGTCGACCTAGAGAGTCACGATCCACATACCAGAATGGGTATCCCCATAAGGATCCCGTTTTAGGAGTGGAAGTTATGATGTAGTCCCGGACTAGATTCCGGAGAGTTGATCAGATTAAGTCCGAAGATAGAGCCTCCCAGATGGAGAATTCATGGGGCAAGACTCGGAGGGTGACCCCGTGTGGTGTGCACACTAGTATAGAGATGAATCGTGACATATATCGGGGATGTGTTCCCTAAGGGTTGTGTGCTCCGAGTTGGCATCTTCTCGGAAGTACCACGGATGGGATATACGTATGAGGTTTTAGAAAGTGATTTGGGAGAGGAGACCCCGTGTTTTATGTTTTGGAAAGTGGTTTGGGACAGAGACCCCGTATTCTGTGTTTTGGTATTTCACTGAGAATGGTTTTGGGCTGAGTCCCACTTGTGTTTGATTTGGGCTGAGTTCCCATGTATTGATTTACGGGTTTTGTGATTTCGGGTCTGGGACCCATAAATGGATTCATGGTTCATGACGGTTTATGAGGACCGGCTTGAACCCTTGAAAGGTTTTTATGGGTCATGACGGTTTATGGGGATCGGGCATGAACCCTTGAAAGGTTTTGAGAATGTTTTCAAATGGTTTTATGAACGTTTTGATAAATGGTTTTCGAATGCGTGCATATGCTTTTAGTGAAGGGCATAATGGTCATTTATGAAATATGTTTTTATGAACTCTTTATTTTGTCCACTCATAGTTTTTGTGGTTTTGAATGCCCTTCAGGTTGATAGCGGATGCGGCTGTAGCAGAGACGAGACATCAAACTCCTCCTCCTACGATACTGGCCTACTCTGGAAGCCCAGTGAGGGCTAGAGACAGAATTTTTCCTAGTCTGACACTTTGTGTCTGACGGGATCAGGCGCGTCCCACGTTAATATTGAGGGATTTGGGACGGGTCCTGACAAGTGGTATCAGAGCGTGGAGTGTGCGTAGGTCAAGGATGTGATGTCTCTGAAGTCGTAATAGCCTGTCATCAACCTGATAGTTAGGATACTAGTACGAGGATTCGGTAGAATCAAACCTTTGTTAGATGGTGTTTGACACGTGGTATGATAGTATGAGGTATGATTGGCATCTAATGCCGTACATGTCGCGTATATCGAGGAAGTGGATCCCGAGTAGGATCAATATTCGTGTGAATCTAACGGCTTAGAGCCGTAGTGTTACTGGTGAGTAGGATCCAGTGAACCAGTAGACACCGTATGACGACTCGAGAGTCGAGACCATTGTCGATTGTGTCATGTCGAATTGGAGAGTGTGCTGCAGAGGGTAGCCGAGGTCATGGTTGACCCGAGTGAGATTGTTGGGAATAGGAACGTTTGACCCTATTTGGCATGTGTTGCCATGTTTCATTGTGTCGAGTCCTGGAGGGATGTCGACTGGCAGTGGATGCCAAAGTCGTTTTGGGGTGATGCGATAGGATGTGATTGCGCACGTAGTGCTTGTGCAGTGTTTGACACAAGATATGGCCAATTCCTTGTGTGCCCAGCGGCTGAGAGCCATAGAGTTACGAGAGGATGAGATCCACACAGTATAGTTACTGGTTGTCTTGACACCAGTATGGGAGTATGACGACTCTTCAGAGTCGAGAGCGAGGGATCAGTCAGATGGTTGAGCTGCAGTGAGCAACCGGGTTCATGACAACCCCAGTTCGAGAGTGATTGGCCTGACACTAAGTAAAATAAGGGGATCCGGTTCACGAGTACCATTGTGGGATGAGATTTGGAATCCTGAGGTGGACCTATCAGTGGATGTTGTGTATGGAGTGGTTGGTACCGGCGGTGAGTCTACCGCATGGATTTGGAGTCTCCATAGCAAGGTGTTTCTAAGATTGGTCTGCACGAGGTTGTGGCAGACGCTGCAATAGATGGACGTGGTCGAGTCTTATCGAGTTGGATAGGCACAAGTTACCGTGACAATTGTGACGATGGGATTCGTCAGTCGTGACGATGATACAGGATGCGTGAGTGACGCATAGTACAAGTGTAGATTCTTGATTCGACTCAGTTACGGCTGAGTGCGATCGCAGAATGAGATGCTGGCGTTGAGTGTTGGCACACTTGCCACGCTACCTCTGTGAGGTGACTGTGACGAGTAGGATATACCTGGATGAGTGACAGGTGCCCTAGATATCCTTGGATGGATTACACGATTGTGAGTGATGGAGTTGATCCCATAGGGTTGGGACGTGCGAACCAGTAGGCCGACGGAATAGTAGTTGCGCCTAGGAGTGGTAACGTTAAAGGATGAAATGCCAAAGTGGCGTCCAGATGAAAAGAGATAAACGGATGACGTCAAGTGACGTGACTTGACGTGAGGGTCGGTTGGTCAAATATGGTAGTAAGCAAATATTTGTCTTCAGATCACGACAGACATTGCGATCTGTTTAGCCTACCGACCGATGTCAGTGGATTCCGACCAATTATGTGAGTCAGAGTTGGATCAGGATGATTAAAGGTACAAGATACGAATGTTGGAGGCCATTTATGTACATCCGTAAATAGTGTATAAGGTTTAAGCTGGAGTTGCATGAATTCCACTCGGAATGAGTGTACCTATATAAACCATATTCACGGACGCGTGGATGGTGTCTGGTTGAGCTGAGGATTTGAGAGTCCATTGCGGATTGTTTTTGGTTGGCTACGGTTGACCATACCTCCTGAGTTGGAGACTTGGAAATCATTTTCCTATAGGACGCGGGAATGCTCATGAAATGAGTGAGCTCAGTAATTGGAAAAGAAGCATGTTTCCAACGTGATTGGAACTTCGGAATCAAGAGAAGTGGTGGTTGAGTCGATGAGAGGAGTGCTTGATTCCTCATTGTAGATGGATATCCCGAGGTCACTGAGTACGACTCTTTGGTAGATAGTACTGGATGCCAGAGGATGACATAAGATGAACGTTGATGTCATCATTTTGGATTCTCCTTGATTCGTCCCTAGGTGGGACGACGAGGAGTGATATGACAGCTAAAGGGTTTAAAGAGGGTGTAAGAACCGAACACCTAGGCTGTGAGTCAAATTTGATTGACTTGAGGAGTAGATGGTATTTAGTGTCACTGGATGTGATAAGTGAGTGTCTGAGGTAGCGAACCCATGTTGGTCTTATGAGTTACCTTACGTTGATCGAGGAAGCTGATAGTGGATCCTAGGTGGATCCAGTAATGTGGTTGGACGTTTCCTGAGTGCAATCTGTGAGTAGGCCTAGTAGGGCCTTGATGATTTCTGTGATGGAGGTGCACAGGTGTGTTGTGCACGTTGGACGATGCGATTGACCATGGTCAATCGGTATGTCGTTAATGTGTAGTAGATTGGATAGAGTCCTAGATGGACATGAGTGGCGATTGGATTAGATCCGATAGTGACAGGTTGAGACACGAGGTGAGTCTAGATGTCAGCGGAGATCACTGAGTGATACGAGATATGATACGAGGACTCGAGAGCGAGTAGAGATCAGAGTAGAGCAGCGAAGCGTAGTGGAGCCAGGAGTTGTCTGCTGGTCACGAAGTGGTGACATTTCGTGGTAATGGATTGATTGGTATCCGACGAGTTCGGATAGGTATGGATTGATGGGACTCTAAGGAGAGTCAGTATGGGCGTAGGTTTGAGTATGGAATGCAAGGTGGGATTCGTGCCATTGTGATGGCAGGATCTATAGAATGTTTTTTGGTCGGATGCTGAGCAAGATACCAGCTTAGATGTGATAGCCCTTAGTGGGAGTACGTATGTTCACCCTGACGATTGTAGGATGGAACGTGTCAGAGTGGCAGACTGAAAAGCCGTTTGGATGTCAGTCTGGTATTGCTGACCTATCAAATTGAGTGATAGGCGTGATCGACGGGTTCTATCTCGAGTGGGACGTACGAGCTGACGTTTAGTTCTTGGAAGTGAGTTGGAGCTTGGAGGCTCCGGTGACGGTACGTACCGATGAATACCATATGTGTGTCGGACTTATATTGATACACAGGTACTCTCGTGTGGGTGCAACGACCCGAGTAGAATAGACATGGTTGAATTCCACAGTTTAGCTGTGGAATAGGGTCGATTTAAATTTCGAGGACAAAATTCTTTAAGGGGGGAAGATTGTAACGACCCGCCCGAATTATGAGGATTAATTAAGAATAATGACGGATTAGCTAGAATAATCGGGGATTAGACGAGGATTAATGGACGAGCAGGGCGAAATGACAATTTTGCCGCTAGAATGGGCGAATCGTTAACTTTTTGTTCAGGCGGTCAAATGGACTTTTGGGAAATGATTGTAACATACTTCGGGATGTCACGAGTTCATAGACAGCTGGCACGCCCAATTCTAACTTTCGAGGAAGAAGTTATGATTTTCGGAAGTTCGGAGATATTTTGGTAATTTGGTTGAATATGAGCAAATAGTTAACTTTTGACCTGGGAGGTCCGATGACCAAGGGCCGAGGACCCTTACGTAGATCAGGACGATACGAATCCATAGACAAACGGCACGTCGAATTCGAACGTTCGACGAAAAAGTTACGTTTCACGAAATTTCGAAAGTACTATTACACGTTTTACTAAACGGAAGTTATTTGTCAGCAAGTGGGGCCCATATATTTTGGGACAGGCCCAATGGATGAGTGACAAGTGTCACTCATCTATTTCCCAGCCTAAATACGGTCAGGCATATCCATCCCTTCCCTTTGTGTTCGATCATTCACCAAACCAAACCCAAACCCGATCAAAAACCCAACCCCAATTCAAACCCTTACCCCATATGATCATGTCTGAGGAACCAGGAGAGTGAGAGGAGGCTGATGAAGCTGGGGACGGTGGCAGGAGGCGGGTGGGCCGCCGTGCATGGTTGAGAGAAGGTAAGGGCTCGGTTTTGCCATTTTACCTTTTTAATTCGATTTTGCACGTTATGGACGATTTTGAATGTTTAGGGTAAACTTATTGGAATGTTAGGAAGATAATAGGACAAGTTTGGTGGCGGTTCATAGCTAAGGAAGCCTGGGGAAGAACTAGGCAAGTTTGAACGGTGAGGGTGAAAATGAACCCCTGGGTTTTATGGGTTTTAGGTGGATTTGGTTGCACAAACAAGTTCCTTGGAACAAACTAGGAAGTTTTGGATTGAAAAGGAGGAGATTGGATGAAAAATGAGGAGTGGAGAGCCCTGGACCGGTCACGCCGGTCCAGTTAGACCGGCTGTACAGGGTTAGACCGGACCGGACCGACCGGTTTGACCAAGAAAAAGAAGAACTGTAGCCCAGCGCGTGAGGCCCACGCGCAGGGCATTCTTGGGACGCGTGAGGGCGTGTGAGCCCTCCTTTGGAGAAATTTCCAACATGTAATTTCACCTATTCAATCTAAGAACATTTTGGGACTTGTTCCGAGTCGATCAGACATCGTTTCGATATAGTTCGGGACGTCCGAAGGTTTAGGTTCGCGTTTAAAAATAGTTAGAAATTTCGGAAAATTACAGGGCTTTAGTGAGGGGTTATTTAAGTAGTTAATAAGCTTATATTACGATTTGGACAAGTTCGGGAATCCCAGAGGGGAACGATTGGCCCGGGAGAAGCTTTTGGTACGCGTATCAAGGTGTGGCTTCGGACGGTCTGTGAGTGGACTTGTTTTATGAATTCGATGAATGTATAAATGTTTATAAATGTTTTAAATACATGTTTTGAGATTCCATGAGTGCATTTGTTTGTGGTAGCCTAGGATTTACGTATTTTCACGTATTTCGAGATTTCTGATTTTATACGATGCTTATACATGCTAGGTTTTCAATGAGGATTTAATGAATTGGTTTTGGAATTGGAAATATGAAATCGGGCATGACACCCATTTGATTTAAAAACTCTCGGACTTGGAGTCCATTTGATTTGACTAGGAATCGGACCGAGGGTTCATTTGAGTTATACGATCGGGCCAAAGGCCCCGTTGGTTTACGAATTCGGGTTTGAGGCCCATTTGGTTGTAATATTGGGCTTGAGGCCCCTTTGGCTGTAGTATCAGGCTTGAGGCCCTATTGGTTGTGAAATCGGGCTTGAGGCCCCGTTGAGTTATAGTTTCGGGATTAGGGCCTAGTTATTCGTTATATCGGGCTAGAGGCCCAGTTGATTGTAACATCAGGCTTGAGTCCCAGTTCGGTTTATGAAATGAGAATTCGAGCATGAGACCCTGTTGAACTGTGGATTTAGGTCGAGGCCTGAGAAAGTGGATTTGAATCGGATTTGAGGAATCTTATTAAGATGAATCGGGTATGAGACCCAGTTGAAATGTATTTTGAGAAAGAAGGTGTTTTGGAAAATGTATATATATACCCTCCAAATGATTATATGGTCTCCTCCAGACGTCGACCTAGAGAGTCACGATCCACAGACTAGAATGGGTATCCCCATAGGGATCCCGTTTTAGGAGTGGAAGTTATGATGTGGTCCCGGACCAGATTCCGGAGAGATGATCAGACTAGGTCCGAAGATAGAGCCTCCCAGATGGAGAATTCCTGGGGGTGGACTCGGAGTGAGACCCCGAGTGGTGTGCACACTAGTATAGAGATGAATCGTGACATATATCGGGGATGTGTTCCCTAGGGGCTGTGTGCCCCGAGTTGGCATCTTCTCGGAAGTGCCATGGACGGGATATACATATGTTGGTACGTATGAGGTTTTAGAAAGTGATTTGGGGGAGGAGACCCCATGTTTTATGTTTTGGAAAGTGGTTTGGGGCAGAGACCCCGTATTCTGTGTTTTGGTATTTCACTGAGAATGGTTTTGGGCTGAGTCCCACTTGTGTTTGATTTAGGCTGAGTTCCCTGTATTGATTTACGGGTTTTGTGATTTCGGGTGGGGGACCCATAAATGGATTCACAGTTCATGACGGTTTATGGGGACCAGCATGAACCCTTGAAAGGTTTTTATGGGTCATGACGGTTTATGGGGATCGGGCATGAACCCTTGAAAGGTTTTGAGAATGTTTTCAAATGGTTTTATGAACGTTTTGATAAATGGTTTCGAATTCATGCATATGATTTTAGTGAAGCGCATAAAGGTCTTTTATGAAATATGTTTTTATGAACTCTTTATTTTGTCCACTCACAGTTTTCGTGGTTTTGAATGCCCTTCAGGTTGATAGAAGATGGGGATGTATAGAAACGAGACATCACACTCCTCCTCCTACGATCCTGGCCTACTCTGGAAGCCCGGTGAGGCCTAGAGACGGAATATTCCCTAGTCTGACACTTTGTGTCAGACGGGATCAGGCATGTCCCACGTTAATTTAGGGGGATTTGGGACGGATAGTCGACTTGGGTGGTGTGATGCTACTGTGGATGTGATGTCTCGACGCGGAACAGCCCGTCAGCAACCTGGATGCGATTCTGATAGTACGTTCGTTGTGGTTAGTTAGCAGCGCTTGTTAGTGCCAGGGTCTTAGTCGCTCAATACGTGGTGACGAATGACGGCTTAGGACCGGAGTAGTTAGCATGATTGACACTGGAGATGCTCGATATTTGGTAGGGTCGACTGTATTTCAGTGTGCTTATCGTGAATGATAGTTAGTAAGTTTGTGACCCTTTGGTCTGATTGTTCAAGATTGGACTTGTACAATTACGAGTAGACGGATGCCTTGAGTAGCAGGGTTAGGAACTGCTTTGGGTTCGAGGGATTTCCCCCTGGATACTGGTTGATGTTGGTGAGTAGAGTTACAATAAGGAGTGGTCTTAGTTGGGTGTGATGACCTGAGTGGTAAGGTTGTGGTGAACCAGTGGCAGTTGCGGGTTTGGATAATCTGGATAATGGTGATGATTTGAGAAACCCCGTGGGAGGATTAGGATTGGAACCCAGAGGAACTGCGTAGTTTCGAACACCTGAGTTGGTGGTTGTGGCTTGGGGCCGACATACGACCGGATTAGTGATGGCGCTGCTGGGAGCAGCTGAGGTAGTGATTGGTTGGTGGACACTTCTGGACGAGTCCAGTGTTGGGTGCTCAGTGTATTGGACTACGAGGGAGGTTAGTTTCCCCGACCCGAGCGTAGACGGAGGGTTTTGGCTCGGTAGGAGCAGAGGCTTGGGATTGGTGTGTCGTGACCACTAGATCGGAATGATGTGCCACGCGCTGGGATGCTTGTAAATGGTCAGATGGGCACATTGAGTTAAGGTTGTGGCCAGTTGTGAGGTGACGCGTTTGGTAGGAACCACTAACCGAGCGAGGAAATGTGATGACCATTGGTAGGTCATGTAGCAGAACGGATGGTCAGGATGTTGTTAGTAGATCAGCATAGTGCAGTGGAAGCGCGGTGTGAACACGGGTGGATGTGTTCGGGAGTAGGAAGAGTACGAAGTGACACTAGGAATGACCTGTGTGGTGAATGCCATGGGATGGTGCTAAGTTGGATTAAGGTAAAATGACTTGTGATGTCTTCATTGTGAGCTATTGAGAGTTCCGTTAGAGGATGGAGAATGAGTGACTATAACTGATCGATATGAGGTTATGGAAGAAAACCCACATGCTAGACGATCGATTGGATTTGATTCAGTGGTCTGAAATTTAGGCAGTAGGATCCACTTAGGAGTGAGTGGATCGGGACTGAAGTGGTTTTGAACTCAGAAGTGGTGCAGAGGTTGGATGACAAGACAGAGGTAGGATGTTGGACATACCGATGAGGAGAGTGCTCTGTCTTGTAGAGGTACGTGGTGCAGGACGTGTGTGGTCTGTGGTTGAATACGTATGGATATTGGATTCGAATCTCGTGCTGGGTCTGCCCTTTGTACGTGGTTGAGTTGGGAATGGATTTCCTATTGGTCGGGAGACCCAGGAGATCGGGAGTTTTGGAAGAGGTTTGAGTTGGACATTCCGGGAGATAGGTAGTTCAGCTTAGAGGTTGGAGTGACTGCTGGGCCTCAACGTGAAGCGTGTGTGATTGTGATGACCCCAGTGCGATCAGGACGATTTCCTGATGAATTAAAAGTTGGTAGAAGTGATTCACTGGGAGAGATGTGGTGACAGTTTGGGCACTGTCAGGGACTTCGGACTGGCAGGTGTTAGATACCGGGTAGGAGACCCATGTGTGAGACCATTTTTTGGAATTTCGGGGACGAAATTCTTTTTAAGGAGGGTAGATTGTAATGACCCATCTAGGAAACCTGGATTAGATTAGTGGTTAATGACGGATTAGTGAAGTTAATCGGTGATTAGTTGGAGGTGTTCGGACGGACGGTGCGAAATGACGAATTTGCCCTTGGAATTGGGCAAAATGTTGACTTTTTTTCCGGGCAGTCAAATGGACTTTGACCGATGTCTGTGACGTAATTTGGGACGTCACGAGTTTGTAGACAGGTGGCACGTCCGATTCCGACGTACGAGGAAAAAGTTATGACATTTGGAAGTACAAGGGCAATTTGGTAATTATGGTTAACAACGGGCATTTTGTTGACTTTGCAAACGACATGATATTTTCACAAACTTCGAGGACCGTTAGGAAGATCTTGATGCCCTGAGTACAACGACAGGCGACATGCCGTCATCGGACGTCGAACGACGGAGTTACGGGTCTAAAGGTACGAGGGGTAAAAGGGTAATTTTGCAAGGCAGGGGTAAAATGGTCATTTGGCTATCTTGGAGTCTGTGCCCAGGGACTATTGGACAAGTGGCTGCCCTGGGGTTGATGTCCACTGGTTTTGGGACATCTGTCCTTCTCTAGAAGGTGGGAGAAGCCTTCCCACCGCCTTCAGTTGAGTTCAAAACATAGGGAATGTGTGTGCATGGTTAAGAGGGAAAACAGAGGAAAATTTGAAGGAGCTTCAACCTAAACCGTCCTCACAAGGATTCACTGACCCTTGATTGATGAAGCAGAAATGGAGAGGCTGTTGGGACGATCGTCGTGCCATGATCACTAGTGAGCCGCTGTGGACGGTGGCTCTCAGCCAGTGGAAAAAACTGAGGCCGCCTGTGATCGTTAAACCCAATCAATTCAACCTTCAAACGACCTCTTCTGCTCATGGTTTCTGAATACAAAAGGGAGGAGAAGGTGTGACGAGTTTCTTAGTGGCCGTGGATTGAACCGCCGAGGCCGGTGGCTAGCGAACCCGGCACGGTAAGCTACGGTATTAAAAGTTGATAATGGTTTTTCGTGGTTCTTATTTGATTCTAATTAGTGGAACATGGTTCTGGAAGGTATTGGAGGTAATTAGGCTCATTTTCGAAGCTTGGGACGTACGGTAAGTGCACCTTCCATCGGAATTGTTTGTGAAATTCAAATACGGTAAACCTGGTTATGATGACTGCTAAGTGGAATGGTTATTTGGTTGAGGTTTTGGACATCGCAATGAGGCTTATGGATGAGGAATTGGGGACTGTGATCACTGGAACCATAGAAATAGAGAAGAGACTTTTTGGAAGATTTTTACTAGATCGAATAGGTATGGTCTCATGCCTAAATTAAGGTTTTGATACCGTAGATTGATAGGAAACACTTAGAGGAAGCTTTGGGGTTAAAAATATTTGAAAACAGACCAAAAATGGATGATTTAGAAGGATGAACTGCCCACGCCGGTTCAATTAGACCGGCTTGAACTGAACCGGTCTGGACCCAGTTCGTCAGAGGTTGAAGATGAACAGTGATGGGCGCGTGGCTCCCACGCACAGCCCCTTTGGGCGGCGCGTGAGGGTGCGTGGGTCCCCTTTTGGGGAAGGTTCCAACATGACTTTTAAAGTATTCAATGTAACGAACATTTTGGCGCTGGTTTCGAGTCGATCAGACATCGTCTCGATATGTTTCGGGATGTCCGAAAGTTTTAGGGCTGGGTTAAAAATAGCTAAAAATACGGGAAAATTACGGGGCTTTATTATAAGCTTAATTAAGTAGTTAGTGACCTTGTTATGGGATTCGAACAGGTTCGGGAAAGTCGAGGATAGCGAAATGGCCGGGAACGGCTTAAGTGCGCGCGTATCGAGGCGACGTTGGAATGGTCTGTGAGTGGACTTTGCCTTCTAACTCTTGATGCATGCATATATGTTTTAATAAGTTTTCATATGTGATTCTATGATTTGATTTATGATCTTGATGCTTTACGCTTTTGCATGTTTTTCTAGATATTTACGAGATTTCACGTTTTACGAGATTTCGAACGATCTTGTGATGTGATCTTGGTTTTAATGACTTGATTTTGGGATTTGACATATGATTTGATTTCAATGATTTTGAAATGGATTTCGGAAAAGTGATTTCGGGCTTGGAGCCCTGTTCATGAGCTTTCGGTTTTAAAACTGGATTTCGGATTTGGTTTTGCTATTTGGAAAGGAAGTCTGGATTTGGGTTCGGAATGATGGTTCCGGATGCTAGCTTACGGAATCATTGTTGTGAATTCGATTGTGGATTTTTTATGGTTTTCACTGATTGAATGAAAAATGGTTTTGGGTTTAAAGACCCGGAAAAAAGAGAAAAACCCACTGGATCTGGTTTTGAGTTTAAAGTCTCGGATTGATTAACCGGGGGGGGATGGCCTTGGATTGATATGGTTTGAGTTTAAAGACTCGGTATATGTTTTGAGTTTAAAGACTCGGTGATTGTGATACCCCCCGAGGCCTGTGATTGTGTTTTGAGTTTAAGGACTCGGATATCCCGGGAAGGCCTGGCTATTTGCGCATTGTGTTTTGAGTTTAAAGACTCGGGCGCACTTGAGATCCAGTAACTTGTATGATTGATATTTTCGCTGGTTTTCACTGGTTTTGGGTGGTGGCCCGGATGAGTTGGCTTTGACGAGTTTTGGGACTGAGTTCCCGATTTGAGATTGATTTGAGATTTGAGGCTAAGGCCTGGATTTGAATAGCTGATTTGACTCGGGTTTCCAAATGGTTTTCAATGATGGTTTTGGATATGAGTGGTTTCATGACATGAATTTGATATGCATGCATATGTTTTTAATTGGAGGGTATAAATGTATTTGTTTATGAACTGTTTCCAAACTTATACCTTATTTTTGTCCACTCACAGTCTTTTGTGTTTTCGATACCCTCCAGGTTGTTGCGGTGCGGGCTGTTGGTCGAGAGAGACGGAGACATCACACGTACGATCCACAATAGACTCGGTGCACTCTGGGAAGGTTCTGATACTATTGGATGGTTGAATCAGGAATCCCTTGTCCGACTTACGTGTCACATGGAGGTTGGACGTTAGTTTAGCCTTCGTGTCATGCGTAAGTTAGACGGGAGCAGGATTTGCCCCTTAATCTCGGGGGATTAGGGGTGGGTCCTGACATATGAACTCGTGACGTCCCGAACTACGTAATAGTCATCGGTCAAAGTGCATTTGAACACCTGAACGAAAAGTCAACCATTCGCCCAATTCCATGGGCAAAATCGTCATTTCGCACTATCCGTCCGAAAGCATCAAAAGCATCCAACTAATCACCGATTAACTTCACTAATCCGTCATGAACCACTAATCTAATCCTAGTTTCCGAGATGGGTCATTACAGCTGCGGCATGTAAGGTCTTCGTCTCTGCTATAGTCCGCATCTGCGATCAACTTATAGGGTGCTAAAAACGACAAGACATGTCAGTGCACAATAATAAGCATTTATTAAAATCATTTTCCAAAATATTGATTTCAGCTTCCGTTTTAACAAAGCATGCATGCATATCAATTTAAAAACCATTTGTTTCCTGTAAAACAGTGTTTACGAAAATTAATGCATTCATCGTAAACCCAACACATGTTAAAATCTCTGGACAAAAATTAATGGTTTAAAACCTCGAGACTCATTCTCATATCCAACCTCTGTCACATCTCATATCATTATCTCGTATGATCATTAGTCACGTCATTCGTTCAACGCGTGCAAATAAACTCTAGGACTGCTCAGATCCGAGCACGTCGTCGTGAACACATCACCGGTCGAAATTCACCCATCGTCATGAACATATCAACGATCGATCTCATATACATAAGCACTCCTGAGTCGAGCCTCCCTCGGCTACTCGACATTAGGTAGTGCACCATGACCTCTCCAGGGTTCTGTCCGGGGAAACACATTCACACTCGGAAGCCCTCTTATACGCATCATCTAAGAATGGTCATGGTAAAAATGGTGGAAACATATTTTCATTATTCAAAGCAAATCAGTTGTATTTGCATAGGGTTTCGACCCAAAACATGGTTTCCAAAAAAACTCATAAAATCAGTGTCTAGTTCTCATTTCTCAATCTAAAATCATTTCACAATCAAATCATGTGTTTCACGTGGGATATCTTCCCAAACTGAATCTCAACAGGGTCACAAGTCCACTCACAGTCTCCAAGATGTCCGGACCTGCCCAAATGTAACAACCCGTACCTACGGGAAGGGTAAAAATGTAATTTGTGCGAAGTTTTTGTAAAAAAGGACGATTTTGCCCTTGTGAATAGTAGACGAAAAGTTGACTTTTGGTACTATCGATTGGATGAGTGTTAGCCCTTGACCGTGACGTAGTTTAGGACGTTACGAGTCCATAGACAGGTGGCAGGTTCGATTCGGACAATCTGAGAAAAAGTTATGAGGTACGGAAGATTGAGGGTGTTATCGTAATTTCGATTTAATGAGGAAAATGTTGACTTTTTGGTAACTTAATAATTTTCACGTAGACCGAGGACCGTTAGGTAGGTCTCGACGTCCTGAGTACAACGACAGGCGGCACGCTGTCATCGGACGTCGGACGGAAAAGTTACAGGTCTAGAACGATCGGGGGGCAAAACGGTAATTAATTACCCAAGGGGTATTTTGGTCATTTCCTTTCAGCAAAGCAGATGATGACAAGTGGCAAAAGGGGATTGGGATATTTTCTGCTTGTCCATAGGATTGTGGACACGTGGGATTGCTGGATTGTTCCACAAAGATCTAAAGTGTGCACGGCCACACTTTGTCCATTTTGAAACCGTGCAAACCTTGTGTGCGCAGAAAACAGAGAGAAGAACTTGGGGAGACGGTGATCGATTCAGGGGGTGAGTGCAGTTTTGGTGAATTGAGAGAGTGACAGGGAGCTTACGGCGAGTTGGTGGTGGTGCTATTGGACGGAAACCGTGCACGGCGGCACTGTGGCGGTGCAGCTAAGCTTCTGTGAAAACGGGGAGGCCGTGAGCTCGTGGAGGCTGTTGTGCCGTGTGGTGAGGCAAACCAAGGCTATAGGAGGTCCAAGGGGTTACAGGGTGTCCAACAAACACCGTGGTAGGCGGCGGTGCTCACGGCGGCGACTGAATCGCAGGGTAAGTCTCTTTACTCTGTTTCCCGTTATTTTTCAAATGCAAAGTCGTGGAGTTGGGCTTAGAGTCGAGGGATTAGGAGGTCAGGGTGATGTTCAGGGAGGTCTTAGGAATGGTTTTTGATGGCTGCCGTGACGGGGGCGTACACGGCGGGGCTCAGTCGACGGCGAGTACCCAATACTCTGTTTTTGGCCGTGACTTCAAACTTGAAGTCGTGGACTTCGGGGATGAATCGACGGATTCTGTGAGTTGGGTAGGACTATGTAGGGTCCTAGGAAGGTGCTGGTATCACCACCGTGAAGGGGGAAGCAGTGGACGGCCGGGAAGGAAAACAGGGGCTGCGGGCCGTCTGTTTCGCGGCCGTGAACGGCGGGTTTCCGGCTGTGATTCTTCGAGGTTAGGACATGGTCAGGTTGCTTAGGACGGGACGAAGAGGTTAGGATTGGATTGAACCGGGTGACTCGAGGAAGACGGTGGTACTGTAGCAGGCGCGTGAGGCCCACGCGCAGCCACTTTGGGCGGCGCGTGGAGGCGCGTGGTGATGATTCCGGCCAAGCTTCCATCATGGTTTTGGTTCTAAATGTCCTAAGGAATCCAATGGTATAGTTTTCGGGTTAATCGGACGGTGTTATGGGATGGTTCGGGAATCCGTACGGTTTAGGGTTTAGGATTAAAATATGATTAAATTCCCGAAAAATTGGGGAAAATAGGGAAGGTATCCTTGATGTAATTGTGACCCTATTTAGTATCTATTGACAGGACGGGAGACACCAGAGACGGTTGAGGAGCGCACGGAGCGCGAGTGACTGGCTCTGAACTGTGAGTGGACTCTTTCTTACTTCCGAGCATGCCTAACTGTTTTTATTAATGTTTTATGCTTTTATGTGTGTTTATATGTGATTGAGATGTCTGCACGTTTTTCGAGACGTTTTCAGGATTTTGCACGTTTTTCGAGAAAAAGCGGGTTTTCAGAGTTTGATGTTATAATTCAAAAATTTAACCTAAAAACGTTTTCTGATGATGGTAATTAGGTTGTGGAATATGATTTGGGATTTTCCTATGGTTTTGTTATGAACATGGATCTTTTTCCGGATTTGGGTTCGGATTGTCGGTTCTGAATGCCGGAATGGCTTCGAATCGGGGATTTCGAATTCGAATTTGGCGATGGATTTTGAATTGGTTTTACACTGGGTATGGATTGGATTTGCTGGATCTGGATATTGGGTTTAAAGACCCGGATATTGATTAACGGGGGACGGGCCCGGATTGAGTTTAAAGACTCGGGAGTTTAAAGACTCGGATATTACGATATTACCCCCATAGGCCTATTGAGTTTAAAGACTCGGGAGTTTAAAGACTCGGATTTATATGTGAGGCCTGGTTGAGTTTAAAGACTCGGATAGGTCCAGCAGGTTTGATCGGAAAAAGTGGTTTGATGTTTATTCTCTGGTTTCTATATCAGTTTTATAGTGTATCTGTTTCTTATGATGTTTATAGTGTTTCTGTTTCTTATGATGTTTCATATTATGATTTTTCTAATACTTCGTTGGGCATGCCTGGTTTTAAACCGGAGGGAACAGATGATTATATTTCTTTACTTTGATTTGATGGTAAACGGTTTTAAAATTTTTATTCCTTTCGGTCCACTCACACCTTCTTTTTGTTCAAATTCCCTCCAGGTCGTGGTGATAGCGCTGGGGTGAACGTTGAGGCAGATATCGAGGCATAGAGCTTCCGACGTTCTTCCGTTGCGGACTTAGACTTGTAGGACTTTTGGTGCCCATTTTGTAGAACTATGCTCTGGCTTACTGTTGTATATATTTACTCCTCGTCTGATAGTTATGCTTATAGTGGTATTAAGGTCATGTTTTGGTACTGTAAGTGTGATTGTCGGACGGGAGCAGGGTTCATCCCGGGTATCGAGGTGATATTTGGGACGGGTCCTGACACCAAATCATACTCAAGGGTCCCTATCCATCAATATAAGTCGTAATCATAAACCCTCATACTCTCGGAACAGTCAACGTGTTTGGAACACGCTTCTCGAGGGTAAAAACCTCCAAATAACCTATCAAATGACCTCCGATCGGCCTGAAACCACCACCATGGGATTTAGATCATCGAAACCTTTCAAACATGACCAATTTTACCTCAAAATTCGTGCCCACACGCCCTCACGTGTTGGTAAAAGTTCGATCAACGACGGTCAACGGCGGTTAACGCTAACATCAGCCTGACAGGTTTGACAACCTGCCATGTGGCACTCCTTAACTGGTGCCACGTGTCACCTTTTAACGCTGCCACGTCACGTGATATGGTCACTTGCTAACATCATCACTACCACGTGTCACTAACACGTCAGCTCTGACAACCTGACACACTGCCACGGGGCACCACCTCATTGGTCCACGTGATCAGACAATGCTGACGTGGAACTGCCACGTCATCTGACACCTTCTGACATGTTGTGACGTGGCACCACCCAATTGGTCCCCGTGGTCTAACATGTCGGACGTGAACCTACCACGTCAGCTGCTGACTAGACTAACACCAGGCCACATGGCCTGACAGGTCTGTCAGATGATGACGTGGATTGCCACGTCATCATTGTCTTCCTTCGGACGGGTCGTCCCGTTTTCCTGTAATCTACCTCATTTCTCAACCATTTTCCACCATTCTTTTTCCATTCGACTCGTAATCTACCTAAGAAGGGTTCTATAACCTCAAAGCCATAAAACAAGGCCTAGAAATTACTTGTCAAGCTCGAACTCCCACGACCAAACTTCAAGCTTGCTGCCATGGCTATCCAGAGGTCCTCTGCCTCTCATTCTTGTTCCTACAGGCTTGCACGAGCTCCCAAAACATGTCCAAATCATTAGAACCATCCCCAAATTCCTACAAATCCAAACCAAATTCTAATCAAAATGGGTTTCAGGTTACCTGGGTTTCACGGGTTTCTCAAGCCATCATCATGGCCTCCGTCCATCATAATCATCTCAGCCTCTCAGTCTCACCCTTAGCCTTCTCTCAGACTCTTTAATACCCTCAAACTAGAAAAAGGGAAGGGGAAATGGGGTTTGGGTTTCATATAGGTTCAAATGAGAAATGAGAGATGATAGGTGCATGAATGTGTGGGTTTGGGCCAACGGATGAGTGACACTTATCACTCATCTATTGGTCCAGGCTAGATCTTTTGGGCCTACTAAAGACAACCCCAAAAGTCAATCCTCGTAAAACGCGCAATCGTAAATAGTTCTCAGAACCGTTCTGGATTCGTAACTCTTTTTTACGATGTCCGATTTCAACTTGCCAATTGTTTATGGACTCGTATGATCTCGATCTACGTAATGGACCTCGGTCCATGTGCATTTGACCTCTCGGGTCAAAAATCAACTTTTTACCATCGTCTAAGGGCAAAATTATAATTTCACCCCGAACATCCAACAATTCTCGACTAATTCTCTATTAGTCTCGCTAATCCTCAATTTATTTTTAATTAATCCCCTAGATTTAGGACGGGTCCTTACAATGTCCATGTTAATGTGAATTACTTCTAATTGATATGTCATACATATCATAAGGATAATGTTAAAAAAGATAAATCACTCTTTTCTCCCATTTATCCTTTGCTGCTCTTGTTCATATCAGTTTTCTTGGTCAAGCCTCTTATATTTATCACAAAAATCCAGACAATAAAATATAAAAATAAAAAATTTCATTGCGAAAAACAAATCTTCACTCATAAAAATAAAAAGGAAAGAAAATCCAACTAAAATTAACAGCCATGGAACAAAACCTAGATTATTCAATAGCTCCATCGCTTGCCTAAAATCATCTTATCTTATTTAATCAAAACTGGTGTGCACAAGAGATGTCAAAGGTAGATAATATTGAATGTGGGGCTGGGGACAACAGACAGGCAGCCAAAGCAATGGCATTAATGTGAGGTTTGCACCACGAACGGGAACCTCAAACCAACTCCTATACCTATCTCGGTGCTTTTTTTTTTGGTGAAGAGAGGGTGTGGAGAGAGAGAGAGAGAGAGAGGGGGGGGGGGGGGGGGGGGGGGAGGGGTGTGGCTGGTGTGGGAGCGAGGGGTGTTGACATAAATTTAAGATTAGGATCTTTTTAATTGATTATTATTAATTGTTAATTTAATATATTGTTTATTTCTAGTTTTAATTTGAAAACCCTAATTAAAAAAAGATAATGTGGATTGCAACATCATGTGCCACATGTGTTGGAATGAGAAATTTGAGATTTAACTTGGTGTCTATAGCATTATTGTGTAAATGGTGTAGCTATTGTTTAACAATCTATCAGATGATATGATTATAACTATTTTTTTTTGCCAAAGTATGATTATAACTATTTAGACCCTCTTTTAATGGTAGAGTTATAGTTTTTAACCATTTAACAATTAAACTATTTATTAGCTAACCATATAATTTTTTGTCATATTTATTTAACCTTTTATATAGTGGTGTTTAATTAAAGTGATTTGGAAAAGTGAAAATTTTAAAACTTTTAAAAAAAGATTAACAAGACTTAAAAAAAAAAACTCTACAAACTCGTGGGCCTCGCAATGAAGGCGAGTCAACCCGCATTTCTCGGCCATTTCCAGCCATTTCAACCGGCTATCTTGTAAAGGATTTTTTTATATGTTGGAGTCTAACAATTTTATATTCTTAGATTTCTCATATCTTAGTGTTAGGACCCAACCCTCCCAGGTCAGGACCCGACTCATCTAGCACCATATTGTTCGCTATGGGCCTCACCCTCACGGTTTTGTTTTCGGGAGCTCATGGTGCAACTTCCCAGGGGGTCACCCATCATGGAATTGCACCAGCCTCAACTCGCTTAACTTTGGGATTCCAATCCCCCCCAAAGCCACTTGAGCTCCCCAAAGGCCTAGTGCTAGATAGGTGTGTGCCTACACCTTTAAGGCACACCACCATCCTCTCCCAGACCATTTCCCCTCGTACGAATGTGGGATTGTTCACCGTTCCCTATAGGACACGGGTTTTACAATCCACCCTCCTTAGGGCCCAGTGTCCTCACTGGCACACTTCCCAGTCGGGGTCTGGCTCTAATACCAAATTGTCAGGACCCAACCCTCCTCGATCAGGACCCGACTCATCTAGCACCATATTGCCCGCTTTGGGCCTCACCCTCACGGTTTTGTTTTCGGGAGCTCATGGTGCAACTTCCCAAGGGGTCACCCATCATGGAATTGCACCAGCCTCAACTCACTTAACTTTGGGGTTCCAATCCCCCCTAAAGCCACTTGAACTCCCAAATGGCCTAGTGCTAGATAGGTGTGTGTCTACACCTTTAAGGCACACCACCATCCTCTCCCAAACCATTTCCCCTCGTAGGAATGTGGGATTGTTCACCGTTTCCTGCAGGACACGGGTCTTACAATACATTTTCATAGTAAGACATTTATGCCCTTCACTAAAAGCATATGCATGCATTCAAAAACCGTTTACCAAAACGTTCATAAAACCATTTGTCAAAGATATTCAAAACCTTTCAAGGGTTCATGCCCGGTCCCCATAACCGTCATGAACCATAAATCCATTTGGGTCCCCGACCCGAAATCACAATCTTAAAACATGGAATACGGAAATCAAATCAATAGGGACTCAGCCCAAATCACGTCACGTGGGTCTCAGCCCAAAACCACTTTCTAAAACTTAAAACACGGAACACGGGGTCTCCACCCCAAAATCACTTCCCAAACCCCATACGTATCAATATACGCATAACCCATCTGAGGCACTTCCGAGAAGATGCCAACTCAGGGCACACTGCCCCTAGGGAACACATCCCCGATAAATGTCACAATATCATCTCTATACTAGTGTGCACACTACTCGAGGTCTCACTTCGAGTCTTCTTCCAGGAATTCTCCATCTGGGAGGCTCAATCTATGGATCTAGTCTGAGCTCTCTATGTGGATCTAGTCCACACATCTCTCCGGAATCTGGTCCGGGACCACAACATAAATCGTAACCCCCACTCCTGGAACGGGATCCCTATGGGGATACCCATTCTGGTCTGTGGATCGTGACTCTCCAGGTCGACGATTGGAGGAGACCATATAATCATATGGAGGGTTCATAATCATTTTCAAAACTCTTTCTTTCTTTCTCAAAACACGTTTCAACTGGGTCTCATACCCGATTCATGTCAACAAGATTTCTCGAATCCGATTCAAATCAATTCCATATGCCTCGGCCTAAATCTTCAGTTCAACAGGGTCTCATACCCGAATTCTCATTTCACAAACTGAACTGGGACTCAAGCACGATGTTAAAATCAATAGGGCCTCAAGCCCGATACCACGATTAACTGGGCCCTAAGCCCGAAACCATAAATCAACGGAGCCTCAAGCTCGATTTCACAACCAACAGGGCCTCAGGCCCGGATTCGTAAACCAGCGAGACCCTCGGTCCGATCGTATAACTCAAATGGACCCTCGGTCTGATTCCTCGTCAAATCAAATGAACTCCAAGTCCGAGAGTTAGTAAATCAAATGGGTCTCGTGCCTAATTTCATATTTCCAAATCCAAAACCAAATCATTAAACCCTCATTGAAAACCTAACACGTATAAGCATCGTATAAAATTAGAAATCTCGAAATACGTGCAAATACGTAAATCCTAGGCTACCAAAAACAAATGCACTCATGGCATCACAAAACATGTATTAAAACACTTATAAAACATTTATGCATGCATCAAGTTCGAAAGAAGGGTCCACTCACAGATCGTTCGAAGCCGCGCCTCAATACGCGTGCCAAAAGCGTCTCCCGGGCCAATTGTCACCTTCGGGATTCCCAAACCTGTCAAAATTAAATTAGAGGGTTACTAACTACTTATATAACCCCTCACTAAAGCCCCGTAATTTTTCGGAATTTCTAACTATTTTTAAACCCGAACCTAAACCTTTGGACATCCCGAACTATATCGAAACGATGTCTCATTGACACAAAACCAGTCCCAAAATGTTTGTTACATCGAATAGATGATTTCGTGTGTTGGAACTTTACCCAAAGAAGGGAGCACGCGCCCTCAAACACTCTAAGAACGTCCTGCGCGTTGTCCTCACGCGCCAAGACACTGTACATCTTCTCCAAGCAATCGAACCGGTCCGGCCAGTTTTCTCTGTGCAGTCCGGTCCAGCTGGACCGGCGTGACCAGTCCGGCCCTCTAAACCCCTTATTTTCGGTCCTTTTCTTCCCTTTTCGATTCCATTCTTCCTAACTTCTTATTTGGTACCATTTCCAATCAACAAACCTAAGTAAAACTATGTAAAACCCTTCCATGTCCAAAGGACCTCACGGTCCAACAATTTCATTTTCCTCCCATGGCTCCCCATCCATCCAACCACCACCAAAAGTACCTTAAAACAATCCTAGCCACCTAACAATCATCTCCTAAGCACCCAAAATCAACCATAATGTAAGAATTGAAATAAAATGGAAGAATGGGCAAACCGAGCTACCTTCTCGGGTTTGGGTCTCAGCCGTCCACGGCGGTACCAACCTGGCTGCCACCACCATCATCTAGTCATCTCTTCCTTCCCTTGGTCTCAGTCATGGTCACAATGGTGATTGGTTTGGGTTTGGGGTGGAAGGGAGATCGGGTTTGGGTTTGGAATTGAAGAAAAATGATCGATGAAGAAAGGGATGATATGCATGAAGGAAAAGGGATGGCTAGTGGATGGGTGATACTTGTCACTCGTCCACTGGTCCAATGACAAATATCTGGGCCCCAAGTAATTCCAAAAAGCATCTATTTCGTAATTCGTGCAATAGTGCTTTAGCACTTCCGTGAGCTGTAACTTTTCCGTCGAATGTCCGAATTCGACGTGCCGCTTGTCTATGGATTCGTATAGTCCCGATCTACGTAACGGTCCTTGGCCCTCGTCCATCTGACCTCCCGGGTCAAAAGTCAACTATTCGCTCCAATTCAACCAAATTACCAAAATGCCCTTGGACTTCCGATCGTCATAACTTCTTCCACGAACGTCAGAATCGAGCGTGCCACCTGTATATGAACTCATGACGTCCCGAACTACATCATAGTCATTGGCCAAAGTTCATTTGACCGTCTGAACGAAAATTCAACGATTCGCCCATTCTATGGGTAAAATCGTCATTTCGCCCGAACGTTCGCTAATCATCGTCTAAACCCTGATTAGTCTCGCTAATCCATCATTAATCCTTAATTAATCCCGTTAATTCGGGACGGGTCGTCACAATTAGTCCATTTTTGTGGATCTCACTCGAAAAATTTCATAGTTTTTTACTATTTTTCATGTTTTCCAATCACCTTTGACCATTTTTAGTTGTCAAACTAAATATTAAAGCTGTTCTATTCGGCAAGCTCTACACTCTGTTATAAAATTTGATAATATTCGAGATGGTTTATTATCCCTTGCAATTTTACATAATTTTATTATTTTTTAAATGTTTTGTTAAATATTAATTTCAATTATTTTAGTCTTTTAAAAAATAAAAATAATAAAGATTGAGAATTAAATTATTTTCGAAGTGTACTGAAATTAACCATCTATTAATGTCTATGATAATTATTAATAACTATTTAACTAAATAACCAAGGTTATAAATAATCATGGCTATAATCTTAAATGTTTATGGTTAAAAAAAACCACAGCTAATAACCATTTAACCATTTACCCATCCTTAATTATCAGTTAAAATTGGGAGAAATCCACTTTTCATTTAGTAGGATTGAGAATAGAAGAAACATGGAATAAAAGGTAAACAAAGATTAAAAAGGGAATAAGGAGACCTTAGAATTTGGTTACTATACAAGAGACTTCCTTGCAACAGAGTCTTCCCTTATAACCTCTCTCTCTGGATAAACATAAAATAGTGGGATGATGTTCTTGCCAATTTTTCTGTTAAATCCTTTATAAGTCATTGCGAGATTATGCAATTTTTTAATATATAACATTTTACCCTCACATTCTCACATGCCTCCTCATGTATGCAAAATTTTCAAGCCTAACATGTGAAAAAACCCGATTTGATATATCATAAAGAAAGTTGAGGTTTCACCCCTTATAAGTCCTTTTAAGATTATGCAACTTTCCAATCTTTTAGAATTCTACGCCTTCACATTCTCACACTAATTAGGATGAATTAGGGCTTTTTCAGAATTGGATGGGCACCTTGGGTAGAAAGATCAAGTGGTTTTTGGGCTTTACAACTTTATTTGTTTTAATTTTATTTTTTAAATTATTATTCACAATTAAAAATGAGCCTTAAATATCAAATTTAATTAGAATTAAGCTACTGGGCACATGGCATACAAAGAGAATAGTGGTGAGTAAATATGCTCCTTTTAAAAGAGCAATATAGTTTCAGAGCACACTCATATCTCATAAGTTCATTGGCCAATTTTTGATGAAGGCTAAAAGGCAAGAAAAATCAATGTTGTCCTTGCATGAACATGAAACTCATATGAAGAACCTGCCCTGAGGATAGTCGTGTAAGACGGCTGTCTCAGCCCCCCATCTCAAAGAAGGCCTGAATTTTTTATTATTACAAATATGACGTATTGATAGGACCCACTCATATAACACTTTGATAATCACGCCCAGTCCTATTCGCTTATGACAAACGATTCAGAATACCAAAAATATTCTAATCGCTTTTTAGACAAGGGATACTCGTACTGCCTTACTATTCATGTCTCTGCCTCTTGATTCACCTTGATTTTTGTGCAATGGCCTGTAGAGTCAATAAAACTAATAAAAAGTGTGAGTGGACAAAACAAACATTCTAAGAACACGTTTATCAAGTAAACAATAATTATCGTCCAATTTCTAAAGATTTGTGCATAGAATAAAACGTAAACAGTCGAAAGTGAAATCAATCAATCACATCAAATTAACCAATCCAATATCAATAAGTCAAACTAACCAATCAATACTCATAAATCAGACCACCAAACGACCAACCAAGACCAATGCAAATCAACCCACCAATACCAAGTAACATCGCCTCTACCAGCCGAATATCTTGTCTACGTAGAAAACCTCACAACCTCAGGATCTGTAGAGTCGAGCTCCGGACGTCTGAATCTTATCTTCTGGAATCAGCGACGTTTAGGAAGCCACCCCAAGCTTAGGATGCTCATATTCGGAAGCTGTCATGTCACAGCCCTCAGAATCTACGAAGCCGAGCTTAAGACGTCTAAGTGCTAACATATTCGAGAATGGTTAACCATGGACAAACAATTTACAAACCACGAGAAATCATTTAACAAAATCCTTAACTCATTACCAGGTCAAAACACATCCAAACTCGGGTCCAAGCCCAAAACACTTATTCCAAAAACAATCGTAAAACACATGTCCAAAGCCAATCGATAAATTCAGAAAATCATTTAGAATTCATATTCAAATTATTGCGACCTAAATAATGTAATAAGGTTATTAAAATATTTAACTATGCATGCATAATAATTTATAAAAACAAGTCCACTCATACACCGTTAACATAACTAAATCTCGATCCATGCATTCCTCTGTAATTTTAGAAATCATATCGTCTATCATAAATCACCACCAAGGTCACTAATGACCCAAATAATCTTATATTTCAATCCCTCAATATTCTGGGATTAAATACGAATTAAAAACCTACGCGTAATCCTTCGGACACCCAAAAATACCCCGAGATGATATCTGAACGACCCGAAACTTGTGCGAATGGGTTCGTAGAAATGAAAGCATAGAAAAACATGATGAAGAAAAACCCAGGCGGTGAGCCATGTGCCCACACGTGCCACTCATAGCCTCTGTGTGTGGGCCTCAAGCGCCTACGTAGGGATCATCCCCTTCCTCTAGTCAGGTCGGCCAGCAGATCTGTGCTCAAGACCCGACGTGAGCGACCTAATTCGATTCTAAAACCCTCGTTTCTCGATCATTTTCTACCTTTTAAACGTCCAACCTAATCAAATCCTACCCAAAAGGAATATATGATCTCAAAACTCAAGAAACCTACCTTGAACTTCAACACAATCCTTCAACCTTTAGACCGATCATCGAACCTTCATTCACAGTCCATCCCACGTCCAAAACTTCTATATTCCTAGCTCCAAAGAACCATAGGGACTTGATCAAGGTACTAGGAACCTTGGTTTGTAGCTTGATTTCCTTGAGAGGTTTGGGGTTCGCAGGTAGGATTTTTGTTTTTCAAATTTATTTCAGGTTTCGGGTCGGCTAGTTTCCTACTCTCTGGTTTTCTCCTTCTTTTCTTTCTCTTCTTCTCTTCGTCTTTTCCTCTCCTTGGTTCTCAATTTCTCTTCCATTTCCTCTTTATTTTTCCTCTCGATTTCGTTCAAGGGTTCCCACACACACATAATACACAAACGTGGATATATGTGCACACGCAACACTGCCACACTCATCCGTACACACGAGGAGAAAAAGGGACACTTGTCACCATCACATGTAATCAAAAAAGTATCTCCCTGTGAATTACTAAAATACCCCTAGTACCAAAATTACCAAATTTCCCTTAATAACTTTCTATCCATAACAAACTTACCCGAACTCTAATTGGTGTGCCACTTGTCAACGAATTCAAGACTCCGAAACCTACGTAACGGTCCTCGCGAAAGGTCCAAAAGTATATGGGGTAAATAGTCAACCTTTGACCATAAAGGGCAAAAAAGTCCATTTTCTTTTAAATTTTGAAACTACTTTTTTTGAAATTTCAAGGGCCGCTACACATATAATATTGGTAATTCATACCTATTTACAATTCCTTACCTAGGAAAATTGGTTTCCTTATTTTCTACCAGGTACTTCATTTTTTTTCCTTATGTTTGCTCATTTTTTTATTTTGGATTTTATCTTAAATGCGCCCTATTCTCGTACTGAAATTTTACTTTGCACCCTAAATTTTCATAGCTGATAGAAAATGCACCATGAGACAGCTGAGTTTGGCCACACCGGTGCCTTTCCATGAATTCTTTCAAGTCCCTGTTAAAAAAACTGATATAGCACCTAGATGGTTGAATAATAGGTTAAGCAAATAAGGGTAGAAATGGAAGTTCATCTTCCATTTAATTACATTTTCAATTAGTCTTCCTTTATCGAAACAAATTCTTGAATTCCTAAATCAACCAAGCTTCTTCCCTTCATCATCTTCATAGACTTCCTCATCAACTCACGTCAACGATTGTCTTGAATAAGAATTTCATCACTATGTTCTTTATCAAAGACATAAGCGACTTCAATTGGTTCTTATTGTCAATTACCTTTTTCATTTCATGCTCCATTAGATTCTCAACGCCGCACAATTCATCTGTCTTCACCTCTAACTCCGACTACTTGTTCCACTCTATCGCCTTCAAATCGACCTCTCTTACCTTGATATCCTTCTCCCAAAACTCAAGGTCCCAAAATTTCGAATGGACTCAAAGTGGTCCTCAAGGTCCTTCCACTACACAGAGAAGAGGAGATAATGAAGCTTACTTCTCACATTCCTATGTTGATTTTTGCTTTTTGAAGATGACCCACGTTGAAGAAGGAAGTCTAGGAAGATGACAAAGGGAAGAAGCTTGGTTGATATAGGAATTTAGGGGTATTTTTTTATAAAGGAAGACTTATGGAAGATGAAATTAAATGGAAGATAAACTTCCATTTCCTGCGCTTATTTACTTCATCTATTATTGCCTTTCATAAACATATTTTTGCATCCGTTGAAACTGGTAATGCTTGATAATTAGTCAGCGTTTTTAAGTTTTTACTGCAATCTATCAAAAAGATTTTCATAATCGTGTTGTATTTTACCCAAGGGCTTTTAAGTCACATCTTTGATATGAGCTGTAAAGTGTGCATTTTGGGTCTAACTGTCTTTGGGATATGTTAGCGTACATCTCATCTTTCATATAATGGGGGTGTGTGAAATATCTACGAAGAGATGATTAGCTAGAATCAGTTAGGCTCTCACGTGCAACTTCCTAGTAGGTCACCTAACTTGGGATTGCACCAGCCCAATCTGACACGACCCATCCCAATCCCCCCGGGATTAACGAGGGATGTGCCATGCTCCTGTCTAACCCATGTGCCAAACGAGGTAACACGAAGGCCAGACAAGGGATGATCCGAAATCCTAAGCCCAAATGGCTCTCAGAGTGCGCTAGGATCAACCGAGGAATGTGAGGTATCGGTCTCTGCTACAGCCAACATCCGCTATCAACCTGAAGGGCATTAAAAACCATAAAAGCTGTGAGTGGATAAAAATAAATAATTTAATAAAACTCGTTTCATAAAAAGACATTTATGCCCTTCACTTAAAACTATGCATGCATACGAAAACTAGTAGTCAAACCATTTACTTTAATAAATCATTAAGGCCTTAGTCCAAAACCATAAAATCAAAACCAAGTGTAAGAACTCAGCCCAAAACCGTAAAACATCGAAATCCGTAAATCCAAATCCATATGGGTCACTGCCCAAATCCATTATCACAGAAATACCATTTTATAAATCCAACAACTCATGTTTACCAAATACCAATCCCCGGCATCCCAGATGCCTAGCGTCCTAGACGATTGACGTCCCAGACGTCATATCTCACGGTCTAAGAAATACGTGCTGCCCGGGGTCTCTCCAAGTTAATCTCCGACGTCTAATCATAGCAATCCTGCACCTGAGTCACTATACGGTCTGGTCGCTCCGCGCACTGACCCCTCGTAGGCAATGCACCGTGACTTCCCTAGTGTCTCAGACATATGGAGGAGACCATCCACATATCCTCATCTAAAGATGGTAAATGGGAAACATCTGTTTAAAACCATTTCAAAACATCCAAAAGGGGTCATGCCCGAACTTTCCATAAAATCATCATAAATCCAATATCCATAAATGGGTCCCCGACACGAAATCACATTTATAAAATACAATTGGGCCTCATACCCGATTTCGTAAACCAACTCGGTCTCTAGCCCGATCAAGTGAACTAAATGGGCCTCTAGCCCGATATCTCATTAAATCAAATGGACTCCAAGTTCAATAGTTTCCAAATAAAATGGGTCTCATGTCCGATTTCATATTCCCAAATTCAAAACCATTCCATCAAACCATTATTGAAAACACAAGCACATATAAATCCAACAAAAAATGATACGCCCTGAAATACGTGTAAATACGTAAATACCAAATACCACAAACATACATACTCAAGGAATTCAAAACATGGATATAAAACACATAAAACCGTTATGCATGCATCATATTTATAAAGCAAAAGTTCGCTCACAGAGCGTCCTAGCTGCCGCCTTGATACACGCGCCATAAGCCTTCCCGAGGCTAATCACCATCACTGGAACCTTTAGACCTGTCCAAACCATACCCGAAGGTCACTAACTACTTCAAATAGCCTTACACTAAATCCCCCAATTCTCCGGAATTTTTAAATGTATTTTGTAACGCCTCGAAAATCCAAATCTTGTAAAATTATAAAATAATATGTGAAATGACGTTTTTACCTCTGAAAAGGGAGTGGCTAAAGTTGACTTTTTAATTGGGATAATTTTTCATAAATTCGTGAGGACCATTGTGTAGATCTCGAGATGCTAAGTCCGTAGACAGGTGGCATGTCGAAAACGGAGCCCGAATGTGAAAGTTACAGATCTACGAAGTCTAGGGGTAAAACGGTAATTTGTTGAGCGAGGGGCAAAATGGTCTTTTAAGAAGTGAACTGTTGAATCATTAGCATGCTGATTCATGCTACCAGCCAGTGACACCTGTCACTTTGTCTTCTCCTTTGGCCCGGATAACATGGAAACATAATGATGATTAGAGACATTAATCCCTTAATTAGGCAAAATCATGGCATTTGTCCCTTCCTTAACCGTGATATACATTGGATACGTTGGAATTGCATCAGTTGATAGAATGAGAGATTGAGAAGACTGAATTGGAGAGAAAAACACGAGGGACAGAAAGGTTTCCAAAATTCCAAAATTCGAAAAATTGGAAAACAATGATGAGAATTCGAATTCAAAATTGTGAGCTTGGAGGATCAAAATTGAGGCTTGATTAAGCTTCCTGAGATCCTTTCGAACCAATCCACAACAAAAACAAAGAGAATTGGTGGTCCAATTTATGCTCAAAATTGAGCTTGAGTTCGAATAAGTGGAGGTAAGAACTTGGGAAATTAATTATGTAGAAATTTTATTACACTTTCACGATGCTTCTAGTGTCAATTAATTTGAAAAACCAGGATGAAATGAGTGAACCCGAAAAGGAAAGCTGTTCGAAGGTTGATCGTGGGATATTAGGATTAAGGATGTGTTTAAAGTAATTAAGTTTACAGAACTTGAATTAAGATAGATTAGAAGGGATCACGTGAAAGAATGGAAGGAATCGAGATTGAATTGAGGGAGAACGATTCGGTTCTTGTCGCGGGTTTTCAACCCGTTTATCAGAGAAACGGTAGAGAGGGTGACACTGTAGCAGTACTGTGCAAAGCGAGTGGCTTTCACGCGCAGCCGCTTGAGACGGCGCGTGAGGGCAAGTGGGTGAGTTTCTGGGAAAGTGTTCAACATGTGTTTTGATGTTCTCGATGATACGAACCTATTAGCGTTGGTTTCGGGTCAACCGGATATGGATTCGGAGTAGTTTCGAATACCCGAAGCGTATAGTTTATGTTTAAATAATCTTATTAAATTCCGACGATTAGGGAATTCATATATGGGACTATATGATAGTCTAGTAACCTTAAATTACGTTGTTTGACAGGTCGGAATATTCCCACGACATCGGAAGAGAGCAAACAACTTGAGGCTGAACAATCTGGACGGCGTGTGAGTGGACTTTGTTTTCTAACCGTGATGCATGCATATATGATTTAAATGCTTTATTATATGATTTGATATCATTTGACATGATTGATGTTTCAATCCAGTGATTTCTTGATTTTTTGGATTATTATATTATTTTTGGCACGATTTTCAAGAAATTGTGAAATTGATGTTTTGGGCGTAGGCCCGGAGTTAAAAATGATGTTTTGATTCGGGTTATGAGTTAGGAATTGATTTGATGTTTTCCGAACATATTTTATGGTTTTACGTGAAAATGAAAACTCGGTTTACGGTTGCACGGATTTACTTGAAAATGATATTTTGGGCTTGAGACCCAATGGAATTGTGATTTTGATTTGATTTGTATTTCCATGTGATTACATGATGATATTGATGATTTTCGGATTTATAAAATAAATCGGGACTTTGGTTTTCCGGATTTGAGGAAACTATATTTTGGGGCTGAGACCCTGTGTTAATAAATGATTTTGGTTTTCAATGCAACTGTTTTTCACTGTTTTTCATAATGGTGATGTTTTGCGGATATTTAAGGCTTCCGGTTAGGTATATGTTTTTCCCCGGAGTGCACCCTGGAGATAACGCTCGCCTTCGGGATGGAAGTGTTTACCCCGGAGAGGTCACATAGCACGGTCTGTTGTCGTGCAACCGACCGAAGCTCGACTCAGACCAGAGGTGCTGGATTATATGGAGATCGGTCAGTGATGTGTTCACGATGATCTGGATTGTCGGCTGGTGATGTATTCACAGCGACAGATGCTCGGATTTTGAGTGGTCCTTGAGCCTATTTGATTTGCACGTGTTGCAGGGATAAACGTGACTATATGAGATTGGATATGGAAATAAGTCCCATGGTTTTAATTGAGTTTTGTGATCTATAAACATTTGTGCCCAAATATATTTTTACTCATGATTTATGATATGCATGCATGTTTGTGAAAACTGGAGCGTATGATTGATTTTTCCTCAAATGTAATTATCGATGTTTATTTTTGTCCACTCACACCTTTCATGTTTTATTTACCCTCCAGACTAGTGCACAGGTACAGGGGCTAGAAACGAGGCAAAGGAATAAGTAGATCGTTGCGCACTCAGACACCGTACAGAGTAGGAGTTTGATCCCTACTTGTAATATTACCTATGCTCTGTGAATCTGTTGACTAGTCAAACTTGTAATATCAACGGTCCTGTAAAACTTAACTATCCCTTGTTTGACAATGTCTGGCATTTGTTATGTTGTATATGTATATATGTTTGGTTACTTTTGGCACTTTAGAGTTATTGTCAGACGGGAGCAGGATCCATAAAGACTATCGAGGGATAATCGAGATGAGTCTTATCATATTTAAACTAGACCCTAAACCTTCGGACATCTAAGACTACCCTGAAACGGTGTCCAATTGACTCGAAACTTGTCCCAAAATGTTCGTTATATCGAAAGGATGAAATTACATGTTGACCATGCCTCAAAATATAGGCCCACGTTGATAGGACCCGTCCCAATCCCACTGGGACCACCCGGGGACGTGACCCGCTCCCGTCTGACAATGACTCTAAACATACCAAAATTACCCTTAAATAAAAAACCGAAGACTTAAATAGATAGATAACGTACAAACACAGTGTTTAAAGTGATACTGTCAGACAAGGGAAAGTAAAATACAACATGTGAGCACACTAGTCAGAGTACATTTATTCGGTGCTCAACCTACCCACAAGTGGGTGTACAGGTGCACAGCTAGGCAAACTAAACCTCTGCCTCCTCCTCCGGATCCTCCTCCTCTATTGCCGAGTCAGGGTCTGGAGGGGTCAATAAAACAAGGGTGAGTGGGCCAAAAATAACAGTTTAGAAATCAATTTAATAATAAAATAATCATAAGGTTTTACCCCTCCGTTTTCCAAATCTTGCATGCAGTGAAACATAATATTATAATGAAAGCAGAACAAATGAACCACAATAATAATCGTGAGGTGAAACTAACATATCAGTGCACTGTAAAACCCAAGCCAAATGATGTCACGGTTCTAAGGCTACGCGTTGCCACTCAGGGTCTCACACCCGAGACTCTCTAGGTACATCAGCTCCCGGTATCCCGGTCACTGCCCGAGGTATATGAACATGCCTTCCTGAGAGTAAGCAGCCCAACGGGGGTCAACTCCACTCAGTCAGAGCCCCGTGACTACTCCAGGGTCCACCCAGGCCAACGACCCTCCCTGGAGGAGACAATATACACAGGTAGGAAAGTACAGTACAATAACAGTATAGTTTACCCTATGTCCCCCGGACATCCCAAACAAAATCCACATATAATCCAGACGGGTCTCATGCCCAAAACATTGTAATAACATATATAAACAGTTCATAAGACTTATCAGTGGAAATAGTAAAACAGTTTATGCATGCAAGCCTTTTATAAATCAAACAGCCCACTCACACTCGGTCCTTGCTGCTCAACGATCTCTATAAACCTGTATTATTATTCCTGAGGGTTACTTAAGGATCCTATAATATCAATACTAAGACCCTAGAACAGATCCGCCTCAAAAACGCATCCCGGGCACTATTCCCGGTGCTTCAAACCCCATTTTGACCAACATAACGATCTCCGATCGACTCGAAACCACCTCCATTGGATCCGTATCGTCGAAACCTTGAAAATGGTACCGGCTCCACCAAAATCACTGTTCACAACGCGCCCCCACGCGCCTGGTCAACGCGTGGGTCAACGCTGCTACAGTATTGCTGACGTCAGTAGTGACGTCATGCTGACGTCAGCATGACGTCATCACTGACACTTGTCAGGTGACACGTGGCATGTTCTGATTGGTCCCTGGTCTAACAATATCTGACAGGATGACGTCATCATGACGTCAGAAGTGACGTCAGCATGATGATGTCATCATGCTACAGTATCGGGTCAGACCCGTTTGACTGGAACCGGGTCGCCGTCGACCCACGGCTTGACCCGATTCAACCGTACGACTCCGGCCACCATTTTCGACGAGGTTCATCCCTATAGGGTCGTCTAGGTCTGTTCTATGGTTCTACAACCTCAAAATGGAAAGAAAATGGGAGAAAACTCACCAGTTCTTCTCTGAAACTCACGGCCAAAGTCCGATCGCCTTCTCCGGTGATCCACGCCATGTCCGTCGTCCAAACCGATCCTGATCGACTCGTCTCTCGCCCTAGAACATGTCTAACACCAAAAAACTGAGTTCCTAGCACTAAAACACGTTGGTTCGAAACAGGGGAGTAAAGCGGGTTTTCGGGTTTTCGACCTTACCGCCGCCGTGACGCCGCCGCAGGCCGTGCCGTCGTCCAGTTAAGCTCCTGGGGTCCTCACGGTGTGGACTGGAGCTTCCCCTGCGTCAAGGTGGTGTGGTTGTCACGGTTTGCTTCTTGGACCCGTTTCCGTCGTGTTTCGGGTCGTGCTTTTTGGACGGAATTTCGGACGGGAAAATGGGCTGGTGGTGGCTGGTGGTTGCACGGGTTGTGAAGACCAGATGCTGGTGGTGCTGTGGGTGGTCGTTTGGTGCGAAGAGGATGGCTGGTTCGTGTGTTTGGATGGAGAGAAAATGGAAGAAATGCACGGGTTTGTGAGGGGGGCTGTATGTGTGTTTGTAAGAAAAGGAAGAGACAGATCGTGCATGAACAAGGGAGCAGATGAGAATGAAGGGCCAGGATTCAATCTGGCCAGAAATCCAATGGCTGCAATCAAATGGAGGGAAAATAAATAATATAAAAAATAGATTAAATAGTATTAGTTGCTTTATGGGAATAGTGTAGGCTTGGATGGGTGACACTTGTCACCAATCCATCGGTTTGATTTAAATATTAGGTTGGCACGGATTCCCGTAATAAATTAATATTTTATTCCGTTGTTCTCGGTTCGTAAATTCCGCTAAAACGCTTCCTTGACCATAACTTCTTCATACGAACTCCGATTTCGGCGTGCCGCCTGTCTACGGATTCGTGACGTCCCGACCTACGTCATAGTCATGGGTCAAAGTCCAAATTATTGCCCGGGCCAAAAGTCAAAGTTTCCCCCCTTCAGGGGCAAAATAGTCTTTTTACATTAAAATTTATTATTCTCGGTTCGGGTCGTTACACACGTGCCCTCACATGCCGCCTAAAGCCACTGCGCGTGAAACCCACGCGCTGGAACAGTGTTGTCCCTAACCTCCAGTCGAACCTGGTTCAGACCGGTTCTCTAGTTTCTAGTTCGACCGGACCGGTGAGACCGGTTTTGCCTTATTTCCCAGCCATTTTCAGTCTCATGTGTCCCAATCTCTTCGTCCTATCATTTCCTATCGATCTACCATCCCAAAAACTAAAGAAAAGCTCGAAAGGTTACCTTCCCGATCGAAGATCAAACTGGCCAACATCCTCCGTCCCATTCTCGCAATTTTGGCCATCGTTGGTCGTGCCTCCAAACCCAATCGACTCCTTTCGACCTCCAGAACCTCATCCAATCCACCAAAACAGTCGACAACCATCAGAACCTAATCTACCATTTTCGATAAAAAAAAAATTAGGGCATTCTCGGGTTTGGGCTTACCTCCACCGCCTCGAGCACCGTCGTGGCCACCGTCACAGTCGTCTCGACCTTAGAGACATCATCCTAACTACAGAAACGATTAATAACCACCGAAAATAATTACACAATTTTGAACCCAAAATAGAGTTTCGGTTCCTTACCTCCAAACTAGGCCACCGTCCACAACGGTCGACGCCTTTAGCACCACCCTCATCGTCTCACCTCACTCTCTCTTTTTCATTCATGAGTCACAAGAAACAGAGGGGGTATAAGGGTTGATACGTGGGATGAGGTCATGGGTATGGGTTTTTCCACGGGTTTGGGAAGAAGGGTAGAACATGATCGAATCAGAAGAGGATAAAGACCCAATTAATTGGGGTCTGGGCCTATCAGATGGGTGACACTTGTCGCTAATCTGGTGGGTCCTTCTAGAACCTTCCCCAATCATATCCTACCACATGTCGGTTTTCCTCGATTTTTGTGAATAGTGCCATAAAACTTCCTAGACCCGTAACTTTCTCGTCGAACTTTTGATTTCGACGTGCTGCTAGTCTACGGACTTGTAATGTCCCGATCTACGTAATGGTCATCGATCAAAGTCCATTTGACCACTCGAGTTAAAATTCAACTTTTTACCCAAATCCCAAGGGTAAAATGGTCATTTTACATCATCCGTCCGTGATTCTCCGACTAATCCCCGATTAGTCCCGCTAATCCATGAGTACTCACTAATATAATCCCGAAATTCGGGACGGATCGTTACAAACTACCCCACTTACAAAAATTTCATCCTCAAAATTTCAAACTCATCTAAGTCCACATCCCAACTGTGGAAATCCACGCTCTACTGAGGAGTCCACAATCGACCATACTTCCCATGTCGATACCACCTGCCAGATGTTACTCAACGACATTAGTAACTCAGACTAACACATTGAACACCACCTTGACACACTTGACAAAAATCCCATTATACGAACACTTTCCAACTGTCACCGCGTGTAACGACCCGTCCCAAAATTTTTGGGATTAATCAAGATTAACTGAGGATTAGCCTCGCTAATCGGGGATTAGTCGAGGATTGTCGAACGTTTAGGGAAAAATTACAATTTTACCCTTGAACGAGGGTAAAAAGTTAACTTTAAATCTGAGAGGTCCAATGCACGAGGACCAAGGACCGTTACATAGATCGAGTCGATACGAGTCCGTAGACATGCAACACGTCGAAATCGAACATTCGACGGGAAAGTTAGGGGTCACGGAAGTTTTGAGGCATTATTGCACGAGTTACGAAACGAGGTGACATTTGTCCTCATATGGGCCCAGATATTTGTTTTAGGCCCAAAGGATGAGTGACAAGTGTCACTCATCCATTTCTCCCATTACATAGATACATACATCTCTTCCCTTTGCATTTTCATTCAAACCAAACCCGAACCCACGTACAACCCATCCCAAAAACTCAAACCCGCCTTCCTTAATCCTCATCTATTGATTTTGGTCAATGAAGAATGTTGGAGGGGGGACTGAGATGATGACGGTGGTGCTAACGACGTTGACCATCGTGGACGGTGGCTAGAGAACCCGAAAATAGTAAGTTTTGGTTCGAAATTCGAATATGGGTTTTTAGGGGTTGTTGATTGGTTCTAATGATTGGAATGTGTTTTTGGTGGCCATACGAGGTGTTTGGGATAGAGAACCAGGTTGGGGACGACCAGAATCTACGGGGAAGCAAGCTTGAAGCTTCTCGTCACTGTTCAATCTTGGGAGGTAAGCTTCTTGGCCTTGGTTCTAGTTTTTGGGGATGTAGATCGATAGGAAATGATGAGACGAAGAGATAGGAAGAAAAATGGGAAGGACTGGTGGCCGGAATTGGGAGAACCGGTCGTGATGGTTCGCTGGTTCGATCGAACCGAAAAACCGGGGAAACCCCAGTTCGTCGCGAGGTTGACGATGACCGTCCGTGGCGCGTGGGATTCACTCACAGTCGCTTGCGACGGTGCGTGGGGGCTCGTGGGGCAGAGTTGGGGGTCATGGTCAACATGTAATTTTATCATTTCGATGTAACAAACATTTTGGGACAAGTTTTGAGTCGATCGGACACCGTTTCGGGGTAGTTCTGAGTGTCTGAAGGGTTAGGGTCTATTTAAATACATTTAAAGATCCTGAAAAATTGGAGGATTCATTGTTAGCCTATTTGAAGTAGTTAGTGACCTTCGGGTGTGAATTGGCCAGGTTCTTTAGTTCTAGAGACAATGATCTATCCCGGAGAGGCTTATGGCGTGTGTATCGAAGCGTAGCTTGGACGGTCTATGAGTGGACTTTTTTTATGAATTGATTCATGCATAAATGTTTTATATGTGTTTATGAACATGATTTGAGATGCCATGAGTGCATGTGATTTAAATATGAATTATTTGGCCTTTTCAGAAGAAAATGTGTTATTGCACTTATTTAGAGATTTCTTGTTATATGTGATACCTTGGGCTTAGGCCAGGTTTTATACGTGCTTATGATATTGAATGATTTGATTGATAAATGGATTTCGGATTTGAAAGTATGATGTCGGGCTTGAGGCCTAGTTGATTTACGATATCGGGCTTGAGGCCCAATTGGTTTATGATATCGGGCTTGAGGCCCAGTTGATTTATTATATCGGGCTTGAGGCCCAGTTGATTGATGGTAACGGGCTTGAGGCCTAGTAATTGATGATATCGGGCTTGAGGCCCAGTCGATTTGTGGTATCGCACTTGAGTCCCAATTGTAGTTTATGAAATGGGAATTCGGGTATGAGACCCAGTTGAACTATGATTTGAAAGAGATGAATGTTTTCACACTTATATATATATATATATATATATATATATATATATATATACCCTCCCGTATGATTAGTCTCCTCTAGACGTCAATGATCCTGGAGTGTCACGATTCACTACCTGGGATGAGTGACTCCGAGAGGGAGCTCATGCCCAAGAATGAGAGATATAATATAGTCTCGGATAAGGCCAGAAGGCAGGTCCTCCCAGACCTCGTAGATCCTGGGGGTAGACTCAGAGATGAGACCCGAGTAGTATGCGTACTATCGATATTTCATGAGAGGTTATTGATTGGGCATATGGGATGTCGAGGATGGGTTATATATATGTATATGATGTTTCACCGTATGATTGGTTTGGGGCTAAGACCCCGTGTTCTATGATTGAAATTGAAGCTTCGTTCTGGTTTCTTTGATTTGATTTTAGGCTGAGACCTTACCGAGTTAAAGGCTTCGGTTGAGAAGCAGTTTTCACTGTGTTTGATTTGAAAAGCATTATGTCTTTCTTTCAGAAAGTAATTGAAATGAACTGGTTTTACGATGCATGCATACTTTTACGTGAAGGGTATAAATGTCTTTTCCATATAAATGTTTTCTATAAACTGTTGTTTTTTCCACTCACAGCTTTTATAGTTTTAATACCCTTCAGGTTGGTAGCGATGCGGGTTGTAGTAGAGATCGAGACATCACATGCCACCACCGATCCTGGTGTACTCTGATCGACCCCGAGCAAGTGACGAGTTATCCCTGGTCTGACACGCGGTGCCAAATGGGAGCAGGCTCATCCCATGATAATCCAAGGAGATTGGGACAGGTCATGTCACCGCGTGACAATCCTACCTTGGTATCAGAGCTCCAACCATTATCTTCAACCGTCATTCAATCACTGACATCACCTCGATGACTGCTACTAGGGTTACGACACCAGCCTTGCTCCACTAGAGTCATACTAAAGGTACCTCATACCACGATTCCCTCAATGTAGCATAAGATTCTGCCGTCACAATGGCACGAATTTCCTCCAACCGTGTGATGCTCAAAATTCCGGCATTCATCGGTATCGGTACTCAAATCTGTCAGCTCCCTCAGCGATCCACGCTGGCTCAACTAGAGTTACAGAGTAGTCAGTTCATGCGAAGCAACCTGCCTGCTCACCTCATCTATGGTTACATGAACCACCAACTCGCTCAACCTGTGGTTAATTGGATCTCATCGAATACTTATCTTGTAGTGATAACACATCCGCATTGTAGGGTTCCCTTAGTCATCCACGACTCTGAGCTCCTACTTACATCAATCACTGAACCCTACCAGATCACTCTAGCCTCGCGTATAGTATCCAATGTCCAGTCCACCACAACAACAACTCAACTGCATCGGAATCCTTCCGATAGCCGTCACTTCCATCACAAGTACAACTGGTGCATCCCATGCACCAACGTTACTAAACTGCCCACAACATGTCTGGGGCCCATTCCAAGCCATAACTCACTCACGTCAACCAATGCGTATTTATATGCCCAGACAGATCACCACTCCAAGAAACCATTCCATCAAACCATTATTGAAAACACAAGAACATATAAATCCAACATAAAATCACACGCCCCGAAATATGTGCAAATACGTAAATACCAAATACCACAAACATACGTACTCAAGGCATTCAAAACATGGATATAAAACACATAAAATAGTTATGCATGCATCATATTTATATAACAAAAGTCCACTCACAGACCGTCCTAGCTGCCGCCTCGATACACGCGACACAAGCCTTCCCGAGGCTAATCACCATCAGCAGAACCTCCAGACCTATCCAAACCATACCCGAAGCTCTCTAACTACTTCAAATAGCCTTACACTAAATCCCCCAATTCTCCGGAATTTTTAAATGTATTTAAACTAGACACTAAACCTTCGGACATCCAAAACGGTGTCTGATCTACTCGAAACTTATCCCAAAATGTTCGTTACATCGAAAGGATGAAATTACATGTTGATCGTGCCTTAAATACAGGCACACAAGCCCTCACATGCTGCCTAAAGCCACTGCGAGTGAAACCCACGCGTCGAAACAGTGTTGTCCTTGACCTCCAATCAAACCCGGTTCAAACCAGTTCTCTGGTTTCTAGTTCGACCGGATCGGTGAGACCGATTCTCCCTTATTTCCTAGCCATTTTCAGTCCCATTTGTCCTTATCTCTTCATCCTATTATTTCCTATTGATCTACCATCCCAAAACTGAAGAAAAGCTCGATAGGTTACTTTACCGATCGAAGATCACACCAACCAACATCCTCCGTAGGGTTCTCGCGATTCCGGCCACCATTGGCCGTGCCTCCAGGCCCAATAGACTCCTTTTGACCTCCAGAACCTCATCCAATCTACTAAAACAGTTGACAACCATCAGAACCTAATATACCATTTTCAATAAAAAACAGGGCATTCTCAGGTTTGGGCTTACCTCCACAGTCGCGAGCACCGCCGTGGCCACCATCATGGTCGTCTTGACCTCAGAGACATCATCCTAACCAAAAAAACGATCAATAACCACCGAAAGCAATTGCACCATTTTTGAACCCAAAACAGAGTTTCAGTTCCTTACCTCCGAACTAGGCCACCGTCCACGACGGCCGACGCCGTTAGCGCCACCCTCATCGTCTTACTTCATTCTTTACTTTTCATTCACGGGTCACAAGCAACATAGGGGGGTTTGAGGGTTGATACGTGGGATGGGTTCATGGGTATGGGTTTTTCCATGGGTTTGGGATGAAGAGTAGAGAAGATGATCAAATTAGAAGAGGATAAGGACCCATTTAATTGGGGTATGGGCTTATCAGAAGGGCGACACTTGTCACTCATCTGATGGGTCCTTCCTGAACCTTCCCCAATCAAATCCTACCACGTGTCAGTTTTCCTCGGTTTGCATGAATAGTGCCGTAAAACTTCCTAGACCCGTAACTTTCCCGTCGAACCTCCGATTTCGATGTGCAGCCTGTCTGCAGACTCGTAACGTCCCAATCTACATCACGATCATCGGTCAAAGCTTATTTGACCATCCGAGTCAAAAGTTAATTTTTTTCCCAAATCCTAGGGATAAAATGGTCATTTTACATTGTCCGTCCGCAATTCTTAGACTAATCCCCGATTAGGCCCGCTAATCCACGATTACTCACTAATCTAATTCTGAAATTCAGGACAGGTCGTTACACAATTTATCTTAAATTTGGACTTCCCTAAGAATCTAAAGCTAGTGAGCTCCCAAAAAGCCCCGCGCTAGATAGATACGTGCCCACACATATATGACACTTCACTTTTTCCTCCTCGAGCGATATGGGATTGTTCACCATTCTTCCCAAGACACGGGTCTTACAATCCACCCCCTTTTGGGTCCAGTGACAGGGACCCGCCCCGATCCCCCGGGGACCACAAGGGGGCGTGCCCTGCTCCCGTCTGACACCCAAACCAAAATTACAATTTTAACCTTAAAAACTTAAATGCATAAATGTCCAAATAAAAGTTACACATGCAATCCAAAAGATACATATGTCAGACAAGGGATCCAATACAAAATTACAAAGTTCGAGCACGACTCTTGGAAAATCCTGCGGGTGATCCGACCCAACAGGGGTTCAGGTGTGCAGTACAAAATCTATGCCTCAGCCTCGGGGTCCTCACCAACCTCAGCAGCACGACCTGGAGGGGTTACCAAAACATGAAAGGTGAGTGGGCCGAAACCCAGGTTTATAAAACAGTTTAGTAAGTAAAAATATATAATTTACCCCTCCGTTTTCCAAACATGCATGCAGCGGTATTTAAAAACCATAAATACATATAATATACCACAAGCATTATATTAAGACATAAATGTAATTTAATCACAGCTACTGCACTATACAGTCCGATCTCGGCATCCCAGATGTCCGACGTCCCTGACGTCCAATATGGTCACAGTCCCAAGGCTACGCGTGCCACCCGGGGTCTCAAATCCCGAGTCCAACCTCCGAACCCAGTTCGGTTACGGCATCCCAGATACCCAGTGTCCTAGATGCTCGACATCCCCTACGTCCAATCATAGCAATCCTGCTCCTGGGTCATCCTACGGTCCGGCACCTCTGTAGCATGATCCCTCGCAGGCAATGCACCGTGACTGCTCCGGGGTACCACATCTGGAGGAGATAGTATCATACGGTGGATTATACAGTGCAGTACCTAAGATAGTCATCCATACCCACATGCATATATAAATATATATATATATATATATATATATATATCATCCAAAACAGTGTTCAATTTTCGTAAAACGGGTCTCAAGCCCAACATCGTAAAATGTGTCGTAACCGTAAACCGAGGTAATCAAAATCCATTATTTGATTCACACACACATATAGATATATGGAAATGAAAACGGTTATGCATGCAAGTGTTAATAAAAACGGCCCCACTCACAGTACATTCCCGCTGCGAATAATGCGCGTACGAACTTATTTCCGGGATTTTCGTAAGTTTCCTGTCATTTCAAATCACATGCAAGTGTCACTATAGGTCCTTAATATACTCTCAAAAAGTCCGAAACAGAAACCGGCTCGGGGAAGCCGTCCAACAAGTTTCCCGAGACATCCGGCCCTAAACTGACCTTCCTAACTATCTCAGATCAACATGGTTATTTCACAGAAAATGTTCAAAATGATGAGAGGATTAAAAGTCATGTTGATCGTGAACTGAGATAATGCTCAATGCGCCCTCACGCGCTGCCCAAAGTGGCTGCGCGTGAAAGTCACGCGCCTGCTACAGTGTCGTCTTCCTTACCCGTCTTCCCTGCTATTCGGACCTTCAACCCGCGAGTTCAACCCGGTTAATTAACCATCAATTCGTGTTCTATTACTTCTGTTCTTGATCCTTTAACATTCATTAGCCATCCAATTAAAGTCCCATGTCCTTAATTAACCGTAATAGCCCCCTATTCGAGCCTTCGACCCCTGATCACCCAAACGGGTCGATCACCACAACTTGCTAATTCCCAAACCATTTTCAAATTAACTTCCCAGTAAGCTTCCTAGGGATAATACAAACCAAATGGAATGATCAATTGCATAAGAAAGTACCTGGAAGTGATCGTCCCTAGGTCTGCAACTCCCCTGAAACCGGCAGCCTCAGTCCCAGCTCCACCGTGGCTGGTTCCTTTCGATTTTTGCACGGTTGTGTTCCAGTCACTCCCAGAAAGCTCACTCAGTGTCTAGATTGGTCCAATAACCCGTAGAAATTAAACTCTGGATTTTTTCCCCCAAAACCCGAAATGGTTTTTCCCACGATTTCTCTCAATCTCTCTCAGTCTTACCTTCACCAAATGATTCCAAATGAACTCCCAGACTCAAAGGCACTCAGTTAATCGGTCGAAGTGATCAGCAACTCGTGGGAATCCATCAGAGGTCCCTGTGAAGTTTGTTTCCCGCAAACGGCAGCCATGACCAATTTTAAAAACAAGCCCGTGCCTGCCCAATGCTTCAGTCCCTTCAGACATGTTCCCACTGCCTCAATCCACATAAACTACTCATTATGGCCATCCACTAACACCATAAACAATTGCACGCTCAAACACCCACGGCATGGCCATGCAGGTTGTTTCCCACGGTGGTGAACAGTACCCAGCTGGTAAAATGACAAAAATGCCCTCAGGGCAATAATTACCAAAATGCCCTACGACTTCCGTGACCTGTAACTTGGTCGTCCGACGTTCGTTTTCAGCGTGCCGCCTGTGTACGAATCCAGGGCATCGAGACCTATCCAACGGTCTTCGGGTCGTGTGAAGATTCATTGTATTTCAAAAAGTCAACTTTTCCCCTCATTTCGTCCAAATTACGAAAATGCCCCTGGACTTCCGAACGTCACAACTTCTTCCATGTTCTTCCGAATTGGACGTGCCACCTGTCAATGGACTCGTCACGTCCCGAACTACGTCACGGCCATCGGTCAAAGTCCGTTTAACCTACCAATCAAAAAGTCAACAATTTGACCTTACCATTCACAGAGGTAAAAATGTCATTTCATTCAATATTTTATAATATTACAATCTACTAATTTCCAGGGTGTTACATCCAGCGTCTTCACTGACACACTTTTGACCGAGGTCTAGCTCTAATACCATTCATGCATGAGCGAGAATCAGTACAGTCATACCTTGTCTGATAGGTGTTGAGGGTGTTCTTGGAACTTCAGTTGACTTGTCAGACAGGACCAGGACTGTGCACGGTTATCAAAATCCTTTTGGGACGGGTCTTGTCATCACATTTTGATATAAGCTGTAAAGTGCGCGTTTTGGGTCTAACTGTTTTGGAGATACATCACCATACTTCTCCTCTTTCATATGCTGGGGGTATGTGAAAAATCTACGAAGAGATGATTAGCTAGAATCAGTTAGTTTCTCTGTGAGATTTCTGGGTTTTTAGGAAATCTAGCTAAGAGTTTTAAATGAAGGTTGCTGAGCTCTCAATAGGGCCTGCTACGATTTTAGGTTTTGATAATAGTTTTCCAAAACTGATTTTCTTGAAGATAACATGGTTTTTAGATATCTAATTTTTGAAGATAACAAAGGTTACTTTTCACATTCCTAAGTTGATGTTGGCTTTTCAATGATTACCACATTGAATGAGGAGGTCTAGGAAGATGATAAGGGGAAGAAACTTGGTTGATTTAGGAATTTAGGGATTTTTGTTTATGAAGGAAGACTTATGGAAGATGAAATTAAATGGAAGATGAACTTGCATTTTTGTCCTTATTTACTTCATCTATTATTCAACCATGGGGGTGCCACATCATTTTTTTGACGGAAACTTGAAAGAATTGACGAAAAGGTACATGTGTGACCAAACTCTACTGCCTTAGGGTGTACTTTATATCAAATGAAATTAGGGTGCAAAGTGGGACTTTAGTTCGATAATATGGTGCATTTAAAAAAAAAAGGCCTTTTTTTTTTGTTTCATCTATGGGTTTCTATGCCACAGTTCGACTATAGGGGCATTTTTATATATATAATTTTTTTTATAGTTTTTTATTTATTTTGTTTTCTCTTTTACAAATTTTTTTGTTTTTCAGTTTTGTTTTTCTTTTAATACAAACACTATAACTTTTTCCTATATTTTCTTTTATCCTAATCCAAACCAAACTTATTGAAATTTTTTAAACCTTAGCCTTCTTTTTTTACTAGCACTCAATGTGTTACTTATTTAAGTTCCTTTCATTCTTTTGTTAAATCATCAGGAGACAATATTATTGATATGACCACCAATATAAGTGTTGAAAAAGGTTTATTATATATATTGTCACGAGTCACGACCCCAAATTATCGTTTTATATTATAAGGAAATATAATACGCGCGTATACTTGTCGTATGAGTTGGACAAATTAAAGTTTTCTTCTCTTGAAGATGAAAGGAAAAGGATATTTCAAATTCAAACCTTTATCATAAAATTTATACATACATAAAATTTTACAGCAACAGAAGACGAAAAGTCAGAGCCCTAAAATATCAAAATAGGGTTTTTAAAACGAAAATGAACATATATGTTTTTTTTTTTTACAACATAATAAAGATTGTCCCATCCCCATTAATCTACTCAATACTTGAAAAGCCAAAAGTGTAGCATCATGAGTTACATTAAGACAAAAGTGTAGCATCATGAGTTACATTAAGACAAAAGTGTAGCATCATGAGTTACATAAACCCAAGAAGCAAAAATGAAATCTTACGATACATGGGCTTGATAAGTTAATTACGTAAGTATTTTAACCATAAATCACAAAGAATTGTCTAAACAATTTCACATATCATAACATGTATAGATTACCTGGGTTTACGCCTAACCATAATATATTTGGCTTTACGCCTAACCATAATATATTTGGCTTTACGCCTACCCAGACATGCGTACTCAAAGATTTAGACTTGTTAAACCTAGTAAGAAGAATAATGCATTATCTGAAGGGACTATGCTTGTAACTAAACCTCTTAAATTCCCAAAGACCCATTATTTCAATATTTAAACGCATAACATAAACTTTTGAATTATCAAAAACATATTGAAAGAACTTTTAAACGTTGTGAGTCACTGAGTGCGAACTATGAAGGTAACCTATTCTACAAGTGTTATCATCTTCTGTCTTTGGAGTCTGATTTCTGCCTCTGTAACTTTTATCATTTTACCAAAATTTCCAAATTTAAAGTTCATTCGACAAGCTTTGAATTAATATATGGAATGTGAAAATCCATTAAACACTGAAAGAAATACAAGGTTTGAAAATTTTAGTAAAAAGTAGTTTAGTTTGTCTGGACCACCTTTCTTTCGGGCCAAGATTTATAATTCTATATTTATCCATTGTTTTAAAAAATTCCTAGAATAAAATTTTACTAAACAAGCTTTAATTTGATATAAAGAACGTACAAATCTTATAAGAACTGAAAGAGAGATAAGATTTAAAATTTTTAGTAAAAAGCATTTTAGTTTGTCTTGATCACTCTATTTTTAGCCTTAATTTCTAGTTCTATATAAGTCTATTGTTCACCAATATTTCCATATTAATAGCTCACTATACAAGTTTTAATTTGATATAAGAATGTAGAAATCTATTAGGAAATGAAAGAGATACATGGTTTCAAAGTTTTATTTATTTAAGGTCTAGTTTGTCTGAATAGGTAAGTTTCGGGCCTTAGTTTTTATTTTTGTGTTACTTTGTTTGGTAACAAAATCTCAATCAAAATTTTAGGTAAAGTGCTTCAAAATGATATATGGAACATAAAATGCATGAAGAATTGTGTAACAAGAAGTATTGAATTCAGATTTATATAGATAATTACAGAGGAGTTTGAGTGAATGGCTTTTATAGATTTAAGAGATTCTTATCGACTCACATTAACTTTTACAAAATTATTGATTAAATTATACTAATTTTGTATTGTATTGTAAACACGTTAAACTATGTGGCTATTTATATGTAAGGAAACCCTAACACGAACTCTATAGAAGAGGATTAAGCCGAATAAAAGAATGGCTTTTCGCTAATCTCTATCTCGTTTACTGCACGTATATTGCAACACGTTATCAACTCGACCCCTTAACTATTTGACTGCGCTTTTTCCTTTTATTTTCTCTGGTCCATAGATGCCACCAAGCTACTTAAAAGCAGGGTCGGCCAATAGGGAGGGTCGGAGGGGCCTAGGCCCTGCTGTAACGACCCGTCCCGAATATCGGAATTGAATATTAATTAATTATGGTTTAGAATGACTAATCTGGGATTAGTTGAGTGAAATCGGACGAATTGTGCAAAATGAGAGTTTTACCCCTAGCGTGGGTAAAATGTTGACTTTTAGTTCCGGCGGTCAAACAGACTTTGACCGATGACTGTGACATAGTTCGGGACGTCACGAGTTCATAGACAGGTGGCACGTTCGATTCCGACATTCGAGGAAAAAGTTATGACGTTCGGAAGTTGAGGGGTATTTTGGTAATTTGGCTGAAAAGGGGCCAAATGTTGACTTTGACCCGGGAAGTCCAGTGGACGAGGGCCAAGGACCGTTACGTAGGTCTCGTCGATACGAATCCAACGACAGGCGGCATGCCGAAATCGGAGATTCGACGACGAAGTTAAGGTCACGGGATTGGACTCGATTAACCGAACGAACCGGGATTTCGATTAAAATATTATTTTATTATGAACAATACCCGATGATTGAACACACCTGGATGAGTGACAAGTGTCACCCATCCCTTGATTTAAGGCTAGAAATCTGATCCATGTTTTAGGGAAAACATGATCATTGTGTTTTATTATTTGTTTATTTATCCTTTAATTAATTTAATCCACCGTTAATCCTCTTTGTCTTCAAACCGTGCACTAAATGGGGAATCAGAATTGAGAGAATTGGTTGCCTTCCTTAACTGGTTTTTAGGGGAAAATTGAGAGTTTGGTGAGGCTAACTCAGCTGGGCAAACACGAGGGACATAGAGAGGCTGGAGAGTGAGAATCGAATTTGTGAATTTTGGGAGGGAAAATTCGAATGTTGAGATTTGAGCTATGAGGATCGAATTGGAGCTTGGAAGAAGCTTCCTGAGGTTGTGACGAGTTGTTTCAGATCAAGAACGAAGGAAATTAAGGCTCAATTAGCTCTGAACGGGTCTGGTAACAGTGAGCAAGGTTCGAGCTTGAGTCGTGGAGTTTGAGCCTTGGATTGAAGCAATTGAGTTGGGGAAACTGTTTCTCTTGGTCCATTTAAGCTTCTGGATGGATCAATTGAAAGAGATCGAGTGACATTGAAGGATTTCGAATGATGCACAGTGTTCGAATGTTCTTCGAATGATCATCTTTGATCTTGAGATTCGAGGTAAGATTGACTGTAATTAAGTTCACATATCCCTAATTGAAACTAATTCGATGCTAATGGACGTTTGAATTGATGAAAACAGTGTCGAATTGATAAGAAATTAACCGGGTTGACACGCGGGTTGCAGAACCCGTTTGCAGAGAAAACGGGTGAGGACGACGACTATTGTAGCTGGCGCGTGGGTTTCTCGCGCAGCCACTCATGGCGGCGCGTGAGGGCGTGTACGACCTAGTTTCAAGGTGGGGTCAACATGAATTTGAATCCTCTCAGTGTAACGAACATTTTGACACTGGTTTCGAGGAAATCGGATATCGTTTCGTTAATGTTCCGCGTATCCGAAGTTTTGTTTTACGTTTAAAATACGTATTTAAATTCCGGAAAAATTGGGGAAAATTATATGAAGTATTTTGAGATGTTAGTAACCCTCTATAATGATTTTGGACAGGAGTTGTGATTTCCAGAATTTACGGAAAAACGTGCAGCTCGGAAACTGACCGTTTTGGACGGTGTGTGTGAGTGGACTTTGTTTTGTAACCATGATGCATGCATATATGATTTAAATGCCTTATTATATGATTTTATATGCTTTGGCATGGTTGATATTTCAATCCGGTGATTTCTCGATTTTATGGATTATTATATTATTTTGGGGCACAATTTCGAGAAATTATGAAATTGGTTGAAAATGATGTTTGGACTTGGTTTATGAGTCCGAGATTGAAATTGATTGAAAATGATGTTTGGACTCGAGTTATGAGTCATGGATTGAAAATGATGTGTTGACTCGGGAATGAGTCAAGGGTCGATTTTTTGGATTTACGTGAAAATGGCAACTGAGGTTGCGAACGCATAGATTTGCGTGAAAATGGTATTTTGGGCGTGAGACCCAAGTGGATAGTGATTTTGTCTCAATTTGGAGTCACATGTGATTATGATGAAATGGATAATTTGGTTTGATTTCTTGTAATTTTATGATTATTTTAATCAGTCTTTCGGGCACGTTTTACGAGGAACGTGCAAATGATGTTTTGGGCTAGGCCCGGAGTTTAAATGATTTCTAAAATGATATTTGGACTTAGTTGGTAAGTCAATGATGATTTCTGGATTATTTTATTGTTTTAAAATGTGATTTTAAAGATTTACGTGTAAATGTTATTTTGGGGCTTGAGACCTAGTCGGGAATGATCTTGACTTTGTATGAAGACAAGATTTGATTGAAATGTTGGGATGTAGTTCCCAAGATGGTTTCCATTGTGATTGTGAAATGCCCAGACTGTCGGAACTTGGGGGGGATTACCCAGACGACCGGAGCTTGGGGGATGTGATTGTAGGATCATGAGTTGATCCTGTGGTAGCCAGCTTCTCGGATGTGACTGAGCCTGGATGTACCACTCAGATGGGTCTGAGCCTGGGGATGTGTTCGCCCAGATGTGACTGAGCCCAAGGATTGAGCCTAGAGGTGTCCGATCTCGAGAGTGTGGCTGGATATTGGCCTACGCGTAGTGCAGCACTTGTGAATAGTGCATATGTGATTGTGATAGTTTGTGCACTTGTGAGTAGTGCGGATTGATTGGACTGATATATTTTATTGTGCACTTGTGATTAGTGCTTATTGATGTTGTTTGATGACGTACCAGTATTGAGTACGGGTTTTTGGTCTTTATGGCCAGGTGATTATGTTTTCACATGTTTAGGCCTGAGAGCTGAGATTTGATGTTTTATAACATGAACTGATTTGGTAAACATGAGTTTTACGGACCATGGGAAAACGTATTTTGATCTTATCGGTCCACTGTTCATACTTGAATGATTTCATACTATTACTCGTGTTTTATGATATTCATGCAAGTTTGTGAAAACTGGAGGGTAAGAATGTATTTTGGCAAATGTTTTTATAAGAGGTCATTTTTGTCCACTCACACCTTTTCTGTTTTGTGACCCTCCAGGCCGTGGTACGACGTTCGGGATTGATCGCGAGGCAAAGGTAGCAGCAGAAATCAGCGCAATTATCCCTTGTCTAGCAAGCACTAAAGGGTAGTTTCGGACCTTTAGTTGACTTGTCAGACGGGAGCAGGACCGGGCACAGTTTTTGACGTCCAGTTGGGACGGGGTCCTGTCACCTGGGCCCAAAAATATTGAAGCGCCCAAAATTAAGTTTTTTTTTTTGGTTATATTTAAAAAAAATAGTAAGATGTATGATAATTTAGACGGGGGATACGAGTGAGCAAGAAACGGAAGGAGAGTCTCATTCAAAGTTCCTAGAAGAAAACACAGTGTTTCAATATTCTAATTCAATGTTCCAAGGTTAAATATCAATCTCATTCAATCTCAAATTCTCAATTGTTTTAAATTTTTAATTTTTTGCAATCTCATTCAAACTCTCAAATCTTAACCTCAATTTCTCAACAATTTGCTTTTCCAGTCGAAGACATCTAGACATTTTCACCTCCCCTTCTGAAAGCCCGATCCGAGACATTCCTAAATTACAAACTTCAAAAAGAGGTAATTTAATTTAATAGAATTCCTATTACAATTTCCCTAATTGAACACTTCCATTTGACAACTTTCCCTTATGGATGTTATAGTTTTTTACGACAGGAAGACCCCTTCATATAATCAAAGGACCAATGTTATGGGTCTAAGCCACAAATCTAATATTACAAATGACAGGTCAATTCTTGCACTTGTTAGAAATTAGAAATTATGTCTCTTTAGTTTTTTTGTGTGCCTTTAAATCCTTAATTACGTATTTTTCGCATGTCAGAATAACTTCAAAGAACTCACCTAAATTGATAAGGTCACTGCTACAAAGGTTCTTAGTTTAACAATATTTAATTACATTCTTATTTTGAATATGGAAGTTTGTATATAGTTAAAAATTGTTTAATGGTTTTACAAAAAAAGTATGTGATTTGTTAAAAAAAAAATTAAATGTAATGTTTTGAGAAGATGTACTCTTCTTTCTTTATTTGGAGTTTTGTCATAATATATGAATTTTCTCATAATAAAAATTTTAACAATATTTCTTAATAAAAATATAATATAATTAATTTATAAAATTTAAATTTTCAATATGTAAGTATGTAAATTAATGTCTAAATATTTGGACCGACTCAGCGGAAAAAGCAAAAGAATCAATCCAGTAACCAGATATCAAATTTCGTAAAGGAGAAAACGAGAGGATCGAAAAATGGGAAAAGAGCGGTGGCTACGAAGGTTGTGGAATGAGGAATTTTTGTCTCTGGGCTTCGAATCGTACAAAGAGTCTGACTGCACAGATGTTTATGCAAGCGATTGCGAAGAAGCTCGAGCCCTTATGAAGAGAATCAAAGTGACGACTTGATGATATTTTTCGTCGCCATTGCTCTAGCCCTCCGAAATAAACTGGGTTTTCTCCACCACCTCCTGACCCGATTCATAAGTCCACTACAAATCCTAGCCTACGAAAGTCCTAGCCGAGGTGATTCCGCTGGTGTTAATACCACTTGGACATCAAGCGGGTGACGAGGTGCCACGGCAGTAGAAAATTGCTGACTTCGACCCATTCGATCCGCAAGTCTCCATACTCGCCACACGCCACGATCCTCGATTCTCCACCAAAATTCATCGTGGAGCCTCTCGATGGAGACTATGACGAAGGATAGGATACGTTCGCCTTCTCTAGATGAATCTCTTAAACCGGTTTTCTGATGCCATTGAATCGGTTCTTCATGCCATCAGATCGATTTTCTCGATATCCTCGAATCCCCTACTGAATATATAACGATATATAATGAATATGATAATATGAAGAATATATATGATGAATGATAATATGAACAATATATGCTATGATATGATGAGATGAACGATATATGTGATGATACGATGCTATATGATATGTTGATATGATGATGATTATGTTGGTGATGAACCATGTCGATGATGATGTTCATCTGCCCAGATGGGCATGTTTTTGCTGGATTGTGTCAACAGTTTGTGTAAGGGGCAAATAGGACATGAAACCAAAGGCCAGAAGCCCACTGATGTTTTGGGTAGAAACCCAACAGCCCAGAAGGGTGCGAGACTGCGAGCCTATCTAACAAGTTTGAAGCTCACCATATGCCTAGCAGAACGTGACGATTTGGGCAATTATTTTTTTCTTCTGCGAATGGACATAGTCCAAAAGGCTACCATGCATCCAAATTACTTGGAATCTTAGCTTTGTTTATTATGCACATGTATGTGGTGGCTGTCTTGTGGATGTCGATTTCTTATGGTTTGTATTGTTATTTTGAGGCCAGGGCCTTCTATTTCAGCCTTAAATTGATAACGATGGTGATTATGTTTGATTCAACCAAACATACATATGCATGCACACATGTAAGGTCTTGAAGCCCCATTTCAATACGCAAGCTCAAGTCACAAATCTCAACTTGGTGATGCAAATCTGGTCTAGAAGACCAAGATCCCAAGTTCCAAAAGCGGTTGAAATTATGTACACAGCAGCAAATGATGAAATCATATTTTGATGATGATCAACATGCCCAGAAAATTATGTGGCTGCAATCAATTATAATCAATACGGTCGCTTCCGTCAATCATACTTATAGACACCCGATATTTCCCAAATTTAAACTTCTACTTTGGTATAACGTTACCATGCTAATGAATTCTCACGGTTTTGAGCTTTGGGTTTAGAGGTTTCCTCCTCAAATCAGTCCTCTTAATTCCTCCACATTTTTCTAATAATGTTTCTCATATTTTTCAATTTTTAGCAGCTAGCTAGCTATCCAAGTCCTCTCTCGTTCTGGGAGTCTCTTCTCCCCGTGAGAATTCCTGCAACTCAGTTTGCATCAAGATCTTTCCTAATCAACCATTCACTTCTAGTCACGGTCTGAATTTATTTCTCTCTACCGTTTACCACCCGCTCAGAGTTTGCCTCTTTAATTTTGCCAACCTATTCATGTCCTTACCTGCAGGAATTAATCCTCTCCCTTAAACGCTTACTGGGCTCGCCCAGATTTGGGGCCCTGGGTTTCTGCTCCTTCTCTGGTTTCCTGCTGTGGCCTCCCTGCAGTAACCTCATCCGCTGAGTAGTCTTTATTGCAATCCACATCACTCTTCACCAAGAAGATTTGCTCTGTCCTCTACGGCTCAGGGGAGATGATGAGGGGTAGGCGCTTTCTTTCCTATACTGAGGTACCTCCTAGGAGCATTAACTCCATCCATCTGCCTAAAGCCCTCGCCGTGCTAGTCCCTGTACCTAGGCCAAGAAATTATCCCAGGGACAGAGCGAGAAGTTATGGTGATTGGACTTCTCAAGTTGAGTTAATGCTGTTGTTTGTGAGATGGGGGAGGGGTAGGTGTTCCATCCTCCCTCCGGAGTACTTTATATTGACCCCATCCCTGGAGGTCCGTATTTGCCCTGGCTCCCAAACTAACCGAAGAAAGAGACCCCGCCCAAAACCCCCTTTTACAAGATTTCGTTTCCCGGTCCGCCTGTGTACTAGAATGGCCCAGATCTCCACTGATGAGTTAATCATCAAACTGGAAGGTGCAATGGGGCTCTCTGATTTGGATAGTGGTCCCAGACTGGTGGGGATGGTGATTGCAGATAAGGCCCCGAACAGGAGTGCAGTGAAGAAGATTTTGACCACGGCTTGGGCCAGCTTCGGGCAGTCCTGTATTACTCACACCAAGGAGAATGTGTTCATGGTTATGGTCCAGGATGAAGAGATGGCATGCAGGATTATTGAGGGGGGTCCTTGGTCCGTGATGGGATTCTGCTTTTCTATTCAGCGGTGGCCCGCGAACTTGTCCATCGAGGAGCTCCCCCTTCAGTTTGTCTCCTACTGGGTACAGGCGCATGGTGTTCCCCTGAACTTCTTGTCGGAGGACAATGCCCGGATGGTGGGGGGTAAAGTTGGCAGGGTGGAAGCTGCGGAGGACCCCTGGTCGCACGGGCCGCGGGGGTATCTTCGGTTCCGGGTCCAGCTCGACTCTTCCAAGCCCCTACCACTGGGTTTCTAGCTGCCTCGGGAAGGAGGGGATAGTACCTGGGTTGAGTTCAAGCTGGAGAGACTATCAGATTTCTGCTACAATTGTGGTCGTCTGGGGCACTCTGAGCGGGGTTGTCCATACCCACCTGCCAGCGACGAGCAAAAGCAGACTGCAGGTTATGGGGAGTGGTTGCGGACCAAACCTCCTCGAGATGAAGATGCTCCGTCTACTCCGCAGGTGTCGAGAGGGGTCAGGCGGGCTGCAGGGACGCCCGGTGTGAGGCACGCCCCTGGTGTGCGAGTTACGGGAGGTTGCCGAGGATTGCAGCGATGGGGACGCGTCCGTACGGTGGTTGTTCAATCATGTCCATAGGGCCAGGGAGCTGACTCAGCGGGCGGCGGCTAGGCAACTCACTACATCTCCCCCTCCCCCTTATCTTAGCCCTACGGACAAAAGGGGATCTCTCCCACATGACCGTTATGACAGTATGATCCCTTCACCTGCCCTGATGTCCCGTAAGGGTAGAGATCAGTTTATTGGAAAAGGGAGGAGTGTTGGGATGCTCTATGGACCGGGTATTGAAGGGTTGGATACTGCAACAAAAAGCAATTGGGCTGTGTACCTTTGCAACCCAATTGATGCCCACTCACCCTTTATGGCATGGCCAAGACCGAGTGGCCCAGGCAGAATGGATGCGGGACCCAGCAACCCATGTCAAGCCGCCTCACTATCTGCCAACCAGCCATGGGCCCATTCAATTTTTCCTATGGAGGAACCCATTGCTGAAAAGTGGGCCTGTGGGTCGCAGGATCACTTGGTGTTCGGGCCTGTGGTTCCACAACCCCCTAGTGGGGAGTTTGCCACGGGGTAGGGGCCTGCTGTCCACGCTGGTGCAATTGCTCATGCCTGTACAAATATAGGACTGAAACGGAACTCTATTCATATCAAAGGACATGCCGATACTCCAAAGAAAAAACCAAAATTGACTATTATTGAGGAGGGCTCTGTTAGGCCACTGGCCCGTGCCCCCAGGAAATTCCGGAAAAAATTGGGTGTGACTGGGGAGGTTGGGAGTAGCACCCATGCTAATGAATTGTACTCGGAGCTAAACCTTGTGGATGTAGAGGTAGTAATGGCTGGGGGGAAGGTACTGCTGGTAGTATGGTGTTTCCTAGTGGCGAGACTTGTATCAACCATGGCAGCGGCAACGCTGGAGGTGGCTGGCCGGGGCCAGCTGCCGGGTCAAAATGAGACTTTTGAGTTGGAACTGTCAGGGTCTTGGGGCGGACCTGACAGGCCAATGTTTTCGGGAGATGGTCCGAAAACACTCGCCCTCGATTGTCTTTTTGATGGAAACTAAAATGAAGACTAGTAGGATTATGTCTTGTAGCCGTGCTGCGAAATTCCAGCATTGTTTTTGTGTTGCCCCGGTTGGTTCGGCTGGTGGCTTGGCCCTTTTATGGAATGATTCGGTTGATGTTTGCATTTACTCCTCGACTACTTATTTAATTGACTCTACAATATGTGACAAGGGTTCTGGCTCTATCTTCCAAGCTTCGTGGGTCTATGGTACTCCTTACCGGGCTGAGAAAGTTGTTATGTGGGATTGGCTGAGGAGAACCCTTACATCTATGGATCTTCCTTGGATCTGTCTTGGTGACTTCAATGAGTATCTGTGGTCCTATGAGAAGATTGGCGGTAGGTTGGCTCCCCCGAACCGCAGACGGTTCCTACTGGAGTTCATGGACTCCAACAACCTTCTGGACTTGGGGTTTACCGGCCAACAATTTACTTGGAGGGGGATTAGGGGGGGCGACATGCTGGTTCAAGAAAGACTGGATAGAGGCCTTATCAATTCACAATGGCAGCTGTGTTGGCCAGCCTCTACTCTCACCCACCTCCCTGCCCTAGGCTCTGATCACTGCCCCCTGCTAGTTGATAGCGCTCCTGCTCCGTTGCATGGTCGTAGGATGTTCAAGTTTGAGTCCTTTTGGGCCAAGGAGTCTGAATGTGCTGACATTGTGAGGGTAAGCTGGGCGAGGGATTCGGGGAGTTCACACTGGAGTTGGGGAAAGAAGCTCTCCCGTTGCAGGACTTCTTTGGTGAGATGGAGTAAGCTGAAGTTCCCGAATAATAGGGTGAAAATTGACTCCTTGCTGCAGAAACTGGATCTTTTACAGGCGGCTTGGGATCAGAACTCTGGTGAAATTGAGCGTACTAGTGCTGAACTGGGGACACTTTGGAGCTATGAGGAAAAGTACTGGCACCAACGTTCCCGGGTGCAGTGGCTGAAGGATGGGGATGCAAACACCGCCTTCTACCATCACTCTACTATTCAACGAAGACGTCAGAATTCGGTCACTAAGCTAAAAAGAATTGATGGATCGTGGGCTGAGGCGAGGTCGGAGGTCAGGCACACGGCTGAAGCTCATTTTCAGGATGTATTTCGGAGCTCAGGCCCAAGAGAGTGGGGGGATATTCTCACGTTTGTTACCCCCATTGTCCCGGATGCAGTAAATTCAATCCTCTCAGCTCCCTTTTCAGTTGAAGAGGTTAAATTGGCAGCTTTCCAGATGGGACCCTTTAAAGCGCCGGGCCCAGACGGCTTTTCGGGGGTGTTCTACCAGTCGTATTGGGATACTATCAAGGATGATGTGTTGGCCCTCGTACGTAGCCATTTTGAGGGTTCGCTACCCATGCATCGGCTGAATGGTTCTAACATTGCCCTTGTCCCCAAGATCCCCAATCCGGAGTGTGTTTCCCACTTCCGGCCCATCGCCCTTTGCAATTACTCCTACAAGATCTTATCAAAGGCTCTTTCTAACCACCTTAAGCCTTTCCTGGATGGTCTGATCACGCCACAACAGAGTGCATTTATCTCGGGGCGACAAATCCAAGACAATATATGCATTGCACATGAGGCCTTCCATGCCCTCAAACTTAGAAAGACCACAAAGAAGTTCGAGATGGGCTTGAAACTTGACATGAATAAAGCCTATGACCGGATTGAATGGGATTTTCTGGAGGCAGTACTTTTCAAAATGGGGTTTGCTGAGTCTTGGATCCGCATGGTCATGGGGTGCGTGAAATCGGTTCAGTTTTCAGTCCTTCTCAATGGGCAACAGGGGAAATTGTTCTCGCCTTCTAGGGGGTTGCGACAAGGGGACCCAATCTCTCCATACCTCTTTATTTTGGTCTGCGATGTGCTCTCACGAATGATGCTGCATGCGGTAAATCATGGTGTGGTGGAAGGACTCAGATTCAGTGGAAACGGCCCTACTCTCTCTCATTTGTTTTTTGCTGACGATTCTTTGTTCTTTTTAAAGGCCTCTGAGGGCAATTGCAGGGCAGTAAAATCCATTCTTGAGGTGTACTGCCGGGCCTCGGGTCAGGTAGTCAACTTTGACAAGTCAAACATGTTTTGTAGCCCTAACACTCCTCTGGTTCTTCAACAGCAGCTCGGGGACATTCTTGGTGTCCAAGTCACTGGCGATCCAGGGTTGTATTTAGGGCTGCCGACTCTCTGGGGTCGGTCTAAGAAGGAAACCCTGCTCTTTGTGAAGGAAAAGATTTTGAGGAAGGTTCAGGGTTGGAAGAATGGTCTTCTCTCTCAGGCTGGTAAAGAGGTTCTCATCAAGGCGGTGGCCACTGCCATTCCAACTTATTCCATGTCAGTGTTCCGGTTCCCTAAGGCTCTATGCAAGGAAATTGACGGCCTTCTGGCTAATTTTTGGTGGGGCCAGAACCAGGATCGTAATAAACTTCATTGGATCAGCTGGAAGGAGTTGGGGCTTCCGAAGGCCCAGGGGGGAATGGGGTTTCGAAACATGGAAGATTTCAATACAGCCCTTTTAGCAAAACAGTGCTGGAGGCTTATATGTGAACCCAATTCCTTCTGGGCTCAAATGCTTAAGAGCAGATATTTCCCGGACTCTAGTTTCATGGAGGCGTCCCGTGGGGCTCGGGCGTCATGGGGGTGGACCAGTATTCTTGAGGGCAGAGATTTGATTCTTTCGGGGGCTCGTTGGCAAGTCATTGATGGCCATACTATTAAGTTTTGGATGGATCATTGGGTCCTAGGCATCCCCAATCTCCGGGTTGGGGTCCCTGCGAATGTGGAGGTGAACCTTGATGCTCCTGTGGCTAACTTCATTGATGAGCATCTCAGGGACTGGGATCGGGCTAGATTGAGTGAAGTCCTCGCTCAGGATCGGGTGGATTTAATTGCTAGTATGCCTATTGGGGACTTGCTGGGCTCGGATCGCCTTATATGGCCACATAATGCTGATGGATCCTACTCGGTTCGTTCTGGGTACCATTTCTTAAGGGATCGGGCTCCCCCCCCAACTTTGAATCGTCCTTCATCCTCTCATTGTACTCCCCAGGACACTTGGAACCTAATCTGGAGTCTTGATACCCCCCCTAAGATCCGGAACTTCATCTGGCGAGTTGTGCGGGGTTGTGTCCCGACAAGGGCGGCCCTCCACCGTCGCCATTTGGCTGTGTCCCCGCTCTGCACGGTCTGCAGGGAGCATCCCGAATCTGTGGAGCATCTTCTGTTGTTTTGTGAAGGGGCCAGAAGTGTGTGGTTTGGTTGTTCCTTGGGGCTTCGTGTGAATCCCCTCAGGATATCCACCTTCGAGGACTGGCTCTCTCATGTTGTTTCCTCTTGTGCTGGTGGGACTGTGGAGAAGACGAAGTTGCTGGCTCTGATTGCTAGTTATTGCTGGGCCATTTGGAAGGAGCGTTGCAGAGCTGTGTTTGAGGATCGTGCTTTCAACTCTAGACGTGCGATCATGGCTGGGAGGGCCCTGCAGTCTGATTATAGGAGCGCTAATACCCTGAGCCCTCCTAGTTGTGATGTGGGAGCTGGGGATGTCGGGCGTCCTCCTGTTGGCTGGTCCCCTCCTAGTCCAAATTTGGTGAAAGTCAATACTGATGCCTCATGGTCCCCCTCCTCTACTCAGGCGGGCCTTGGGGTTGTAGTTCGTAATGCCGATGGCCGTTTTTTGGCTGGGGGGTGTGTGACTAGGAAGGCCAGTTCGATCATTGAGGCGGAGGCCTGGGCAATGCTTGATGGGGCTGAACTGGCTGCTCGGGAGGGGTTTATCAATGTTATTTTGGAGTCTGATTCGCAAGAGCTTGTGAGGGCGGTTCGAGGTTCAATCCAGAAAGGCAGGTGGGAAATCTTCCCTATTCTTCGCCGTATTAGGGCTGCTTGTGACAAGTTTAACTCTGTGGTCTTTTCCTGGGTCCCTCGTTCTGCAAATTCGGCAGCTGATGCCTTTGCGTCATATGCACAACGATTGATGCGCCGGGAGGTCTGGATTGACCGCCCCCCATCTGCCCTAGTGCATGTGTTGTCTCGGGATGGCCTCCCATGTCCCCCGCCTACTTGTGAACCCTAGTTGTCCGATTGGAAGGTGGTGTCGCTCTGCTCCTTTTTAGTTTTCTCTTTAGCTTTCTTGCTTCTCTTGGTCTTGTAGGGGTCTTTGTTGCGTTTCTTGCTGTTCCCTCCTGCTCTTTGAGCTTTGAACAAAAAAAAAAAAAAACTTATAGACACCCGATCAGTTATAATAATTCAACCAATTATTAGTTAGCTCAACTAAGCTTTATAGCCCACCAGCTTAGAGGCTTGGAGGCCATAATGCTTCATAACAAACCCATAAGCTTGAGGCCGAGTAGGACATATTATCAAGGCCCCGAAAGCAGAATTTCAGCCCAAATTTGAATGGCCCAATTTGACTTGGAACCCAACGTCTTGGTAAACCCTATTCGGTCAACTTACATTGAAACGGTATTTACTTAAATTATTACTAGATCACTTTAGTGTTTACTTACAGTATTTAATTTTTTAAATGTTTCCTTGAAATGATAAGTGTTCTTTTAATGCTCATTTAAGAAATATATATATATATATATATATATATATTTAAATAAATTAGACGTTTATAATAAATTAGAAATTTATAAATAAACTATTAGTTCATACTAAACATCAATCCGTAGTTTCGACAATGCTATAAAAAAAAAAAGCCTGAAATTTCCTTCATAAATTCACCAAACATGAAAAAAATTAGTAGTTATTATGTTTTAAATCCAACTTATCATATCACGTCATGGAACCTACAATTCCTATTAGTTGCTTATGAACAAGTTTACCCAAAGTGCTGATTGCGATTAGTTGATCATTGCAAAAACTCTGACATGGTATAATAATTATTATCGTAACATTTTGTCCAAAGCAAGAAATGAATGACATAGCATCAATTTAGGATTTTACATCCATGAATGAATATAATTATGAGCTATTGTCGAATTCGATCACTATTGCAAGTTGCAAATGAATATAATGCCAGGTGCGGAACTCGAGAGACAAACTTAGTAGAATGATCAAGTTCTTATATACAGATTAATTTGGTGATTTATGTTTTCAAAATTGAAAATGTGGTTTTACTCGAATATTATTTAATTCAATACAAATATTTATTCTCATGCATGTGATCCATTGAATTAAATCTATGCATATGCATGTTTTGTGGGGAAGTTTGTTGTCTGGCTGACAGTGCTACGACAACACACTATACTCTAAGATTGGAAATAATTTACAAACTAATTGCCTAACAATATCACTGTGACGACCATATCAAACCAATCAAAGCTGATTGAGGGCCATGGAAAAGCCTAATTTATGTTGTCGAATGGTATTGAATTATAATCAATGAGGTATTATATTCTCCATGTTTTAGAGCTATTTTCTTGAGATTTATGTATATTCGAGCAAACGGTTATCATGTTGAAACCACTAATGAAAAGAAAGTGGAATACCTTTGCATAAACTTCAATATGTATGGCCAAAATCATACATTGGAAAAGCTAGCCATGAGCTAGCTAGAAGCTAACTATTACGAGCAACTGTTTATTATGGCAAAACCAGTTGGGACACCCAGGTCAAGGTAATGATGTGCAGTATCCTCAATACATCACACATACATTCCCTTCCTAGTAAGCACCTTGTGTTCAATGAAACATTATGCCAAGTTTCTCACTAGAAAAATTGAATATTAGGCCATTATATGCAAAGATTAGTAAAGACTCCACCCTTTTCTTGTAAAGGATAGAAGGAGATATTTGTGGACCTTTTCCAACCACCGTGCAGACCATTTAAATATTTCATGATTTTGGCTGAGATATCGACAAAGTGGTCACATGTTACCTTATTGTCCACATGCAAACCGCATTTGCTAAACTCTTTGCCTAGATTATTTAATTAAGGGCCCAACCACCCGTATTTTCTTATACGGTCCATATTACTCAATAATGCATAAGAATTTACATCAAAATCATTTGATGATTATTGCATGTCTCTTGGGATTTATGTTGAACATTCGGTTTCCTATGTTCACACTTAGAATGGTCTCGTAGAAACACTTATTAACCTTGGTAATATTCACCAGGCTTCTAGTTTCTACAAAGGGTTATGCAATTTTACATGCAACAATGTTGGTCTGGTTGAGGCCCACAACCATGTAACCATATTCCACATCGCAACTAGTGACTGACTACGAACCAGACATTTCGTACTTACACATTTTTGGGTGCACAATTTACATGCCAATTGTGTTGTCACAATGTACAAAAATGGGACCTTAACTCAAAAGGGGCTTATATGTAAATTATAAATCCCCTTCCATTATATGCCATTAAGAGATATTGAGAGGCAATCTCTTTACCTTTATATTGGCATATAGTCACTTTTATGAGACAGTTTTTTTGTCGTTAGGGGGAGATAAAAATGCTAACATTTCTGAAGAACGACGTGAATTAACATGGATTGTTCCCCACTATGTCTCATCGTGATCCTTGAACTACACACAGTGAGAACGAAGTGCAGAGAATTCTAGATCTACGTAGTGTAGCTAATAATATGTTAGACTCTTTCTCTGATCTTGCTCGAGTGATGAGATCACATATACCTGCTACAAACATGCCTACAATGATAGACGGCATGTCAGAGCCCACCCCTAATCCCCCGGGATTAAGGGCGAAACCCTGCTCCCGTCTAACTTACGCATGACACGAAGACTAAACTGACGTCCAACCCCCATGTGACACGTAAGTCGGACAAGAGACTTTCGATCCGACCGTCCAAAATACTTCCGAACTTCTCAGAGTGCGCAAAGTCTACTGTGGATCGTATGTGTGATGTCTCCGTCTCTCTCGACCGACAGCCCGCGCCGCAACAACCTGGAGGGTATTGAAAACACAAAAAGACTGTGAGTGGACAAAAATAAAGTATAATTTAGAAAACAATTACATTTTTACCCTCCACGTAAAAACCAATGCATGCATATCCATTCAAGTTATGAAACCATTTAATCAAAAACCATCAACGAAAACCTTGTTTATCAAATCGTGTCAAACCCGTTATTCAAATCCAGGCCTCAGCCTCAAATCAATCTCAAATCTGAGAACTCGGTCCCAAAGCCATCGAAAACCATTTCATCCGGGCCACTGCCCAAAACATCGGAAAACCTTGTTGAAAACCATATCATATTTCCATTCACCGAACCTGCTGGATCTATCCGAGTCTTTAAACTCCTGAGTCTTTAAACTCATTCCAGGCCTCAATATAATCCGAGTCTTTAAACTCTCGAGTCTTTAAACTCAACAGGCTTACGGGGAAAATATCAATATCCGGGTCTTTAAACTCCCGCGTCTTTAAACTCAATCCGGGCCTGTCCCCCGTCAAACATAATCCGGGTCTTTAAACCCAATAACCAGATCCAGTAAATCCAATCCAAAACCGTCTGAAAACCATTTTCCATTTCCGAATCTGAATCCGCAATCTCATCAGGATCCCGAATCCAAACTCAGAACTCATATCCATCTCCTTTCCAGCTCCGGGTCCGCAACCATCATTCCGTAAGCCGGCATCCGGAATAACCATTCCTAACCCAAATCCGAAAATGCACTTTCAAGTTCCAAATCGAATTCTGAATCGTCATCCGGACATCCGATTACAAAACCCGAAATCACATTTCTCAAAACCACTTTTCTGAACTGGGCCTCTAAGCCCGAAGTCACCTTCCAAAATCCTTTTAATTTCATTGAAATCAAATCGTATTTCAAATCCCAAAATCAATTCATTAAAACCAGGTTCAAATCACAATATTCATCGAAACCTCGTAAAACGTGGAATTCCGTAATTTCCTTGAAAAACTTGCAAAACCGTAAACCATCAAGATCATAAATCAAATCATATAATCATGTATAGAAAACATATAAAAACATATATGCATGCATCAAGCGTTAGAAAGCAAAGTCCACTCACAGACCATTCCGACGTCGCCTCGATACGCGTACACTTACGCCGTCCCCGACCATTCCGCTATCCTCGACTTTCCCGAACCTGTCCAAAGCCCATAACAAGGTTACTAACTACTTTATTAAGGTTATACTTAATTTCCCCAATTTTTTTCCGGATTCTAAACGTATCTAAACGGGACCCTAAACCTTCAACCCCTTAGAACTAACATGAGACGTCGTCCGATTGTTCCGAAACTTGTCCCAACAGATTCGTTACAACGATTAGACCAAAAGCTATGTTGGAAGGTTCCCCAGAACAGCCACCACGCGCCCTCACGCGCTGCCCAAAGTGGTTGCTCGTGGGTCTCACGCGTATGCACACAGAGCACTGTTCATCATCTTCTTCGATGGTCAGACCGGTCTGAATCGGCGTGACCGGTTCTCCGTCACTCTCCATCCATTTTTGTTCCTTTCAACTCCCCTAGCTTCGTCCTACCCTAAGCAATCCATTCCCCCTACTCCAAACACAATATCACTGCCTAAATCTCATCTTCCCAACTCGAAATAGAAACCCGTCCAAATCCCCTGTTTCGATTCCCGGCCAACCATGCATTCCCCCGTCACGGCTTCACAACCAAAAGCTTCCTAGGAACCTACTGAGTCCACTAGAACTCACCAAACACCTCGACTCGACCCCAAACGCCACGACTTAACGTTTGAACCTAAACTGGAAAACAGAGCAACCATGGAAATTCAAGAGATTACCTGTTTGTCGACCGCCGCCGTGCTCGCCGCCGCGTTCCCTGGAGTTCACAGAGCCGTCCTAGCTTCCCCTCGAGCCCAATTGGATCAACTTGATCACCGATGCTTGCACCACACCCTCGACACCTCTCTGTTTCCCTGAGACACTCGCGCACTCCTCACACACAAACACTCACATCTCAATCTTCTCAACACAACCCTGCACTCTCAACCTCCCTGATCACACTCACACACTCACAAGGATCACACCTCCCTGTAATTGATCGATTCTCACCCTCTGTCCAGTCTCTGTTTCTCCCTCTTTCGAATGCACGACTCACACATAGCACGTTTATGTTTTTGCCCGTGCAACCTAGAACCCACTACACATACCCCACATGTCCACAATCCCATGGTCCCATCTCAAAATATCCAATCACACACTGTACACTTGTCCTCATCTTTTTTGCACAAATCCCAAGGCACCAAAAGACCAAAATGCCCCTTGTGAGTCCAAATTACCATTTTACCCTTCGCCGTTCTAGACCCGTATCTCGCTCGTCCGACGTCCGATGAAAGCATGTCTCCTGTCATTGTACTCAAGACGTCGAGACCTATCTAACGGTCCTTGGTCTACGTGAAAACCAAAAGTTCAGCAAAAATTCAACAATTTGCCCAAACCAGGGGCAAAATCGTCATTCGACGCCGAATGTCCAAAGTAACCCACAAAACACCGAATAACTCAGCTAATCCGTCACTAATCACTTCACTAATCCCGACTCCCAGGACGGGTCGTTACACGGCACAGTCGGACGCGTCATCTCAGACAGACGAGGTACGACCATGACAACTAACCAATCATTACCTAAAACGAGGTAGACTAATAGGTTTGAATGATTCTCATCCCCAAAAGAGGATAAATTTGTTACAATCGAGCCATCTCATGAGATATTTACGAATTATGGGTCCGTCTTAGAAGAAACGACGTTGGGGGACACTCCAATGTCTAAATCCACTCTCGAGAATAAAGATATCTCTGTAAAGTATGCATGCTTATATGAGATATGGAATTCGAATGATATTATCATTAATGATGTATATGTATTCACGATAGCTACTGAAATAATAACTAGTGATGAAATCAAATCTCACTCCATTGATGAATGAATTCCAGCATAGAGAAGAATGACCAAAATGGAAAGAAGAAATCTAGGTAGAACTAGATTCCTTGGCAAGAAAAGGAATATGAGATTGTGAGATAAACAACTTATTTAATGGCGCACAGTTTTCTCAATACCATGGGATTGATTACTTGGAGATGTATTCTCCCGTAATAAATGTCATATCGTTCCACTACCTTATCAGTTAAGTAGTTTCCGAAAAAATTACTATGCAGCTTATGTATGTGGTTATAGCTTATCTCTAAGGGGATTTGGATATAGAGAGATATATGAAAGTTCCTGAAGGACTTAAGATATTTGATGCAAATAGTTCCAAACTACGGAACATGCTCTTTACTCGTTTGAGGCATTCACTTTATCGATTAAAACAATCCGGACAGATGTGGTATAATTGTCTAATTGTGTATTTGATCAGAATGAGTATGTAAATAATGAGGTATGCCCATGCGTGTTTAATAAGAAATAAAGTTATAGGTTTGCTATTGATTGGTACTCCATAAGAGATAAAAGAAATTGCCAAGCACTTGAAATTGGAATTTGAAATGAATGATCTTGTGAGAACGAAGTTCTATCTTAGCCTAGGTTTGAGCACCGTGCATATGAAATTTTAGTCCATCAATCGAATTACATCCAGAAGATTTTGAGACGCTTTAATGAAGATAAAGAGAAACCTTCAAGCATGCCCATTATCATCCATAGTCTTAATCGTAAGAAGGATCCATTTCATCTCGCAGATGATAATGGAGAGATATTGAGACCAAAAGTTCAATGTCTAAGGTCAATAAGTAATTATTGTACTTGGCCCAATGCACTATATTGGAAATTTCATTTGTAGTGAACTTCCTAGCTAAATTTATTATACTCCAACACGCTGCCACTGGAATAGCATAAAAGATATTTTTGACACCTCAGAGGTTCAATGCATATGAATTTATTCTATCCCTATGCATCGAGGAATGAATCAAACCCCCTTGGTCCTCCGAATGATGCACCCGTTGTTGGGTATCCCAACGCAAGTTATCTTTTGACACACATAGGGAGCGTTCCTAAATTGATTATGTCTTTACCACTAGGAACACAACAATATCTTGGAGGTCTACGAAATAGACCATTGTTGCTACGTCTTCGAATCATACAGAGATTCTAGCTCTTCACGAATTAGTTCCTGAATGTATATGAGTGAAAGCAATTACGGGGCATATTTGAAGTCTTTATCGACTACATTCCACCAATAATGAGCCGAAAGTTATCTATGAAGATAAAGATGTCTGCATCGAGCATATGAAGATTGGTTTCATTAAAAAGAACAACACCAAACATATTGCACCAAAGTTCTTTTTCAACTAACAACAGTATGAGCATCAGAAGATTGAGATCAAGTCAATCCGATCTCAAGACAATCGTGCATACCCTTTCACCATGTCATTACCAAAGGCCAAATTCCAACAGCATGTGCAAGGTATTGGCTTATGTAGACTGGCTGATCTATATAGTCTGTACTTTTCAAGGGGAGTCAAGATCAGGGAGAGTATCTTGAAGTATACCAAGTATACGAAAGTATACTAAGTATTCTAAAGTATACTCATATGATCATCATGTACTTTTTTGTACAGCGACCACGGTTATTTTGTCCCATGCGTTTTTGTACTTAGCTAAGTTTTAATGAGGCACACTTTTGGTATGGTCATCGATTAATAATGGATCCTGAACATGCCATTATTCGACTTATATGCATTTGCTCATTTTTTTCCTTCGACCACAAATTTTTCCCCTAGGATTTACCGGGAAAGGTTTTGGTGTAGCGTTGGTGTAGTAACTTTAATGCATCTTATCTCAAAGATGTACTATCAACTCATGATCCAAAAGAGATGATTTCAACTTCCTCCGAAGATTCCAATGCGACTTCTCTGTATCTACGTGCATTGCACTCTTTTTTCTTCGGCATGGGTTATTTTTTCCTATAAGGTTTTTCTCATATGGCAAGGTTTTAACGATGCAACATGTAGGCACATAGTCAAGCATCATTATTACATGAAATATCCATGGGGGAATGTTGTGAATATGTTAAACTATGTGGCTATTTCTATGTAAGCACATTTTACGCCCATGTATATGACCCTAATCCTAACCCTATATAAGGTGGTTAAGTTGAAGAAAGAATGGCTTTTATCTAGCCTCTATCTCGTTTACTGCACGTATATTGCAACATAATGAAATTTTTAGAATTTGATAAAGTTTTGCAGAATTCTAAAATGAGTGTTTTATAATTTGATAGGCTTTTTTCAATTTAAAGTTTTTTTTTGAAGAAATTTGAAGAGTTTTATAAATAGATCATAATAGTTTAATTGATCATTTAATTATATTAAATTTCAGAAGAAAAAACTTATTAACAATCAAAAACCCTAATAATTAATAAGAGGCTAGTTATCATTGTGATAATGTATGATGATATGACACTATAATAAAGATAGCTAGTTCTATAGACAACGATCATAATTGATGATCAAATCCTAGTTGTAACTATATGGTACTGAAAACAGGAATATATATATATAAAATATGGTAGGACTGGTTTTCATCCTATAAAAATGAATATATATATATATATATATATATATGTGAGAAAAACTTATTCTTATAGGATGAAAATAAGTATACATGCACCAATAAGATCCAATAATTGAACATCAAAAGATTCCTTTTTTGCCTATAGAACAATAAACCACTAAAAACTTAATCCGAGTATAAAACATATAGTTAATAACTCCAATTTTTAAAAGGCATATATAACCTAATCAAATTGATCATTCTAAATCGATAACATATATTTGGTTAATAAATCCAGATTGATCAATCTTGGCCAATTTATTTACCTACTTGTGATTAAGGCGTCACAATTTGTTTTTTTTTTCCTACATATGATTATAATTTCACTGTAGAAAACAAACATCCTAGAAAATTACTCAAAGAGAAAAAAATAAATCAAAAGGGCTGACCAGTTCAACGAGAAAGCATCGAAACATTTCCACGCCAAAAAAAAAACTCACTTGAAATGTACATATGAAAGTATTTGAAGTAGAGGTAAGAAAATGAATTGAAAATGGTATATATAACTCACACCTCCAAATCTACAAAAGTAGACCATTTAATGAATTCAATAAATGTCAATCCAATTTTGAATATCACTCAACTTTTGTTGAAGCCTAAGAAGTTATGACTGACTACCTTTAAACTTTCATAGAGTTTTTTAAATTCGGTAAAAACCGAAATTAAATAGCTCTCAACTTTCATAAAGTTTTTGAAAGTGTTATAAAATCTGAATTGACTACTTGATGAATTATACAAACTCTTTAAAACACTAAATTGAATACTGATAAGTCACAAAATAAGCATTGGTTCAATATTATTTCTTATCCCTTTTACTTGTCTTTTGATTATAATTGCTCAATCAATAGGAGAAAGTGATATTTCTTGTGAAGTTCGTACAGATTGTTAAGTTAAGGTTAAAATCATGTTTTGCAATGAAACGTGATGATTCCAAATCTAACTCATCAAGAACTCATCGAGGACTCACAAAGTGCCACCTCACCACTCAAGGACACAACAAGGACTTCAAAGTTTCCCAAATTGCAGCTAAGCCCTCAAAACTTCCCAAAATTGCGATTAGGGTTAAATGGGTGTCCTTGTCCAACTTGGAGACCCTTAGATGCAAATTTCCTTTTCTCTCATACTAGGATTGATGTGGATTGACTTGGAAAAGAAGACTAAAAGAATTCCTATTCAAAGTTGAAGTCAAATTGGCAAGAAGCAAGGAAAAGGATTCTTTGCCATGCAAGGAACCCCTATTCACTGCTGGGGGATTTCCTTCTACTTTTGGATTGTTTTTCCTATTTTAATTAGGGATTTCCTTCAAGGAACCCCTACATATAGATTGTTTTTCCCATTGTTTAGGGTCCCCGTTTTACCTTCCGAGGTGCAAAAACTCTGCCAAAATTCATACTCAATTCTAAACTTACTTAGCCGCAATTTACAAGTTTTCAAGAGTTGTTGATTCAAGTTTTGGTGCTCAGGTCGACACGAGGCTTGGGAGAAGAAGAGTGTTTGAGCCCCTTTTCCTACTCCTTGTGTAACGCCCCGAAAATCCAAAAAAATGTAAAATATTAAAATAATGTGAAAAATGACTTTTTTACCCTTGGAAGGGATATGACTAAAAGTTGACTTTTTGTTCGGAATACTTTTTGTACATTTTTCGAGGACCGTTGTGTAGGTCCCGAGACGCTGAATCCGTAGACAAGTGGCACGTCGAAAACGGAGCTCGTATGAAAAAGTTATAGGTCTGGGAAGTTTAGGGGCAAAATGGTCATTTGTGCTTAAAGGGTAAAATGGTAATTGTGAACGGTTATAAATTAAGTGGCTGCAGTAATGTAAAATATTAAAATAATGTGAAAAATGACGTTTTTACCCTTGGAAGGGATATGACTAAAAGTTGACTTTTTGTTCGAAATACTTTTTGTACATTTTTCGAGGACCGTTGTGTAAGTCCCGAGACGCTGAATCCGTAGACAGGTGGCACGTCGAAAACAGAGCTCGTATGAAAAAGTTATAGGTCTAGGAAGTTTAAGGGCAAAATGGTCATTTGTACTTAAAGGGTAAAATGGTAATTGTGAACGGTTATAAATTAAGTGGCTGCAGTAGGGTTAATTAAATGGGCTAATTGGCTGAATCAGCCCTTAAGATGACTCAGGAAGAGTTGTGAGTGACACATGTCACTCACAAATGATCATTAGTGGCACTTTGTATAATTAATGAAATTAATTAACTGTTGCACATGTTCATATACTCGTAGTCTTCGACTAAGATACAAAACAGAGAACACAGACAACCACCTTCCTTCATTGTGATCGATTAGCAGCAAAACAAAGGAAACCAGTGATCAATTAGTGTAAGTTGGGAGAGAAAAACCGAAAGGAAAACAAAGAAAACCCAGATAGAACCATACTGAAAATACCCGAAAACCATTGAAGAACACAAATTCGATTTTGGGTTTTTAAACCGTTTCGAGTGAAATAGATTAGCCATTTAGCTTTCTGGGAGCTAAACGACTCGAACCATGTCGATTGGGAGGTCAATTGAGGGTGAATTGACGACGAACGGACTCTGTGATTGTTTGGAAATTTGGAGCTTGAGTTCGATCACTTGGAGGCCGAAATATTCTCGGGACATCAGACGAGAAAGAACAGCTCGGATCTGAGCAATCTGGACGGCCCGTGCACAGGTACTGAGGCTCGTATCGAGGCATAGGAATAAACAGACCGTTGTGTACTCAAGTATCTGACCGCGTAGGATTTTGATCTTTGTTTGTAAATATTTCCTATGCTCTGTAAATCGGTTGACAACTGATGCAGTCAACGGTCCTAAAAGACGTACCTATCCCTTGTCTGACTGTGTGTGTTGTGTGTTATGTTGTGTATATATATATATATATATATATATATATATATATATATCTGGACTACTTTTGGTATTTTAAGGTTATGGTCAGACGGGAGCAGGATCTTTCACGATTATCGAGGAATAATCAAGATGGGTCCTGTCACCTTGCTATTCCTTAGTATTTTTGTTTCTTAATCCCTTATTCTCTTTACATTTTTATGTATTCAATTATGATGTTTATTAACCTAAGTATGTGTGAGTAGTTCCCTTAAGGATTGGGGCTATTTGAAGCGCTAGGCATGTTAGTTCATACTTGGATTTCTGGCTCTTGATTATGATTATTATACATGACTGAATTGGTTGGATTACTGTGCATCATGAACTCAATTTATGCCTATAAGCCTGATCACCTTGTTTGTGTATAATTGTTGATGTAATTGCTTGATGGACCACTATATCATCTTGCAATTTGTAGCATCAAGTTTAAGAGAAGGACTTTTATTCGTGATCTAAACTTATGACCTACTAAAATTGCACATCACTTTTCTAGGGATGGTGTAGTGTCATCAAATCTTCTTTGTGTTTTATGCATTATCATGCACCATCAACAATAGACGCTTTATAGTGGATATTACGCTTAAAACATGCAAATGAAGATAAGATAATAGGTGTGGGGTGAGCCTTAGCTGAACTCTTGCACGGGCATTTTGTCTAGAACATGCATAATAATTAGATCAAGGAAATCTAAGTAGAACTATAATTGGTAAAGGTGGATAATAAGCCCTGATTCGTCTTAATCAATCAATCAAGTTTTCATCATTTTACACTTTTTTTTTACCATTTAATTTCGTGCCAAACCTCACTCTAAACCCCCCTCCCCCCAACCCCCTCTCCCGCCCATTTGTATTTACTTATTAACTAAGTTGTTTAGTTCCAAACTAAGTGGAATCACGTTGAGACAAGTTCTCAAGGGATCGACCTTTGAAAACCTACTATACTTGTTACATGATTTTTTTTACTTGCAAAGTATCACACTAGAGTTTATCATTCATAATTCTTTGTTTGATAAAACTTTTATCAAGTTTTTTGCGCCATTACCGAGTGCTTGTTCCTCAACGGTGTCCATATAATTTGGAATTACCTAAGTTGGTTTCTTTCTTTTGTTTTTCAAGGTACTAGTTTATTTCACATAGTTCTTCAGTGGAGGCCACATTCCACGGGTCAACTCCTTCATCACGGCATTCTTCAGTTCACTGGAGCCCACCACCATGTCCTCGTGCCATGGCTAATCCACAATACCATGCCCTTGTCCCTCCACCTGACATCACAATCCCTCATGTACCCAAAGACCTATATATTCTCCATAGTCTTTCCCGCAAGTACAGTTGAGAATTTCGAGCTCAAGTCCAGGACCATCCACATGTTGCTTACTTTTCATGGACTTTGGGGTGAAGACCCTCACCTTCACATTAAGGACTTCCTCCAGGTCTGTTCTATTCTTCATATCAATGGAAAGAATGAGAATGAAATAAGGTTAAGGTTGTTCAACTTTTCACTCAAGGACCGGGCCATGGATTGGTTCCACTCATTGGCACCCACCTCCATTCACCCTTAGAAGGAATTGACTAGCTTGTTCTTCACCTAATACTACACCTTTTTGTAGCAGAGTTAAACGTGTAGAATATATCTATATAGAAGGATTGAAATATCGATATCGACAGATGTATCGTTAGTCAAACTTATAGATAACTCGGTCTGAATATCGATATCCTTTACGGTCAACAAAAATAATGGAAATTTAGGCTAAAAGTTGTAAATTTTTAATGAAATTTTGGAAAAAACTTATGTACCTAATAATGGTTATATAAGACTAATAAAATTATAAAATGATTTTGATATAATAAATATATGACGAATAATATGATAAAATATGATTTTGACGATGACTAATAATATAAAATCTTAAATATAAACATAACTTGAAGTGAATTACTATAATTGAATGTTAATATAGTTAAAAACATAACAATGAGCATAAAATCTTTTCAATGGAAGAAAAGTGATAAAATAAGTCAAAATATATTTAAAATTGGGAAAAAACTGAAAAAATAGGCCAAACTTTATTCAAAAATTAGAAGAAATTGATATATTTAGAATTGGAAAAAATTTGAAAAAAAAGGGGCCAAACTTAGTTGAAAAATTGGAAAAAAATAAATGGATAAAAAATAATAATCAGTAGTTGTCAACGATGGGGTTTGAACACACGACCCCCACTAAAGAAATAAAACACAAAGTTAACTCGGCAAGCCAACCTTATTGTGAGTTGAAGCTACGTCTAATATATAACTAAAAAACTAATAGTAATCTCCCATCTTCAGTCGGGTCTGCAACTCGAGTTTTCCGACCCGACGACATGACCCGACTCAATTTCCTTCGTTACACGTCCAATTTTCACGAATTAATAATTCAACTTCATCATTTTGATCCCAGAAAGGGATATATGGGACCAAAACAAGAAAATGATTCGATATTTCGGCAAATTTCTTTCACCCCCTTTAGGTGTCATTGGTCAGAATTATTGATATATCGGCGATATATTACTGGGTTCGGTCGATATTTTCATCCATGGATATATATATATATATATATATATAATTAAAAATTTTAATTATTTTTTTGTATCTTAAGGCCTAAGGTAAGAAGGGCAATTGAGTCTTTTGGAAACAAATTCTTAAAATTTCTTGAAAACTTCCAAAATTTCGTAGAATGAAATCCTATACTTATTAAGGACTAAGAGTGTATAAGAATGTTCATATAGTAGCTAAAGATATGATTCGTGAAAACGAGAAATACTTAATAATACAAGGGCATTTTGTTTTCTTTTTTTTTTCGCTCAGAATCCTGAAAATTGAAAAACACATAAATTGACAGATATATCTCAAGATTAGATTTGAAATATGATATGAACATTTTAAACCACACAAGCATTTCATATGCGAAAAGAAAAGTAAAGTATGTGCAAGGGTACTTTGGTCATTTTCCAATTTAATTCTCATTTTCCAATTTAATTCTCATTTTCAAATTTAGTACAATTTTGTTTTTGAAATATGTGTAAATAAGAGTTTGAATTCTCAAAAGTCTTCTAAGATCATAAGGTAAGTAATAGCAATACATTCAAATTCATAAGACCCTACGGTGTAATACAATCCTTCTTGGTTTGGGTTATTACAGTCTAGCCTAGTTAAAAGAAATTTGTCCTCACAGCAATGACACCCTCTGCTCCATCAATGAAAGCAGACCTGTGTTAATTCTAAGTGAAATGGCGTGTGCAAGAACAACAAGAATTCGTAATAAATTCATACCATATGAATTAGACAAGTATATGAAACAACTAGATAGATTCAGATAACACAATCATGAGAGATTTAGTGCAACCCAACAAACAAATAATAATCAAAGAACTCACAAGGATTGATGCCAAGAAACCTTCCTCAAGGTGAAAACTAGGGGTCCTTCCGTTGACTAGGAAATCCACTAAGTTCAATATTCAATGCAAGATAAACCTTAGCTCAATATCTAAAAACGGAATTTAGAGGTAGCCATACATTGTGCAATATTAAACTCTTTTAATAACCGTGCTCTAATTGTGAATCACCATCCACAACAACACCCTTCTTCATTGATGATTCTCACAAGGTCAACAAATCAATGGCAGCATCCTTGCTCTTCATTGACTTGGCAGCCAAATGACCCAAACGTATGTATAGAACTTTGGAAGATAAATCTCATTCCAAGTTCATCAAATCACGATACTTGATGAATCTAGAAGAGTGGGTTCAATAAAAATAATTTGGGGATGAAATCAAGAACCTAGAAATCTTCCCAAAAACAGATTTCAAAACAGATTTCAAAACCAAGTTTGAGAAATAAAAATTAGATTTTCAAGAATGAAACATCAAGGAAAATTAGATATCAAAAAACCATTTTAGCTCAGCATTCTTCTCAAGAAAATCAGTTTTGGAAAACAATTATCAAAACCTAAAATCGCAGCAGCCCACATTAAGAGCTCAACTACCTTCATTTAAAGCTCTAGAATACAGCGTGGTTGTAGGAATGCTATGGAAGCCATAGTCATGAGCTTGAGAGGCTGGATTATGTTATACAAGTGTGTTTTCTTGTTTTAATGTTATAGATCTCTTTGTGGAGTTGTGAAGATGAAGACTGATGATTAGAACATCAAAATCGGACGTAAAATAGTCGAGTTATGGCTGGGGGCCAAGTCGCAGGTTGAACGACCCGTTTTCCAGCAAAATGGGTCGAACGTAGAGGTTGACGACGACCCCCTACGTAGATGTGTGAGGCCTACGCGCAGAGGGCCGGAGTGGCATGTGAGGGCGTGTCCATCCGTCATCCTCTCGCCATTTGACCAAAATGAAATTTCTTCGTTATATTTTTATGAGTTTAATGGTGTAATTTCCAAGTTAATTGGATATCTATTTATTATGGTTTCAGATTTTCAACATATTATGATATATTTTAAATATAAGTTAAAATTTGGAAATTTAAGGAATTAATTTAGAAACCCTTCTTGGATGATAAGAAATGATACTTGAAATATTAGAAACAATTATGAAAATAGAAAAAAGGGAGTTTGGCTATGAATATAATTTAAATTGAAAGGTTTAGCATTATAAATTGTTTGATATGCATGTGATGCATAAATTGTAGATCTTATGAGGACAAGAATAATTACGTTACATATGGTAATGATGAGGTCACGGGTATGAATGGATCCTAAATTAATGTTATGGAATTAAGGATATTTAGCAAAGGATTTGGTTGTTATGAAATTATGTCCACAATTTATATTGGTTATTATATAATTTCACTAATATTTGATAAACACTAAGTACGAACAATATGTATGTATGTATGTATGTATGTTATGTTTATAATATGTTTTATTTTAAGTTTTAGTTCCCTTGAATAATTTGAGGGAATGAGGTAAAGTTAAAATGGGTAATTAATTTTAGTATTAAAAGGATAAAATTAATAAGATATAACATAAGGATTTTAAGTTAAATGCGTGACTATATGTTCATCTCATAATTCAAAGTTAATTTAAGAAACTTGGGAACTTAAATCTAAAACTAATTTGAATCGTTAATGGGTATGAACAAGTTTACCTTTCCTTAAAGCTATTATGCATTATTTTACATATGCAAATAAGTAAATATGATGGTTACTAACGATGAGTTATGACTACCTAATAGCTTAGTGACTAATAATACTTTGATGTCGTATAAAGTGACATGTTATAATGGTTGCGATGATGATCACGTTAATGATGATATGATAACGATATGTACATGATGACGTGACGACATGATGTTCTATATGATGATACATATGACGGTTAATGGAAAATATGTGAGATGAATATGTTTAAAGGGTTGAAAGTATGTGATTATATGTAGTTTATATTTGAAACTGAATATGGTCGAATAGGTAAATACCACCACCTGACGGGGAAGTGGGTTGGACGTAGGTGGTAACCCAGCTAGGGTGGGTTTATTTTGGTTAAAATTGGTAAGATCTTTTGTCTAATAAGAGTTGTCATACGGGTGCAGAACCGGTCTGAGTTTCAAGAAAGTTAAGGATGGGTCATGTCATCAATTCTTGGTGTTGAACGATACCTTCCTTCCTTATACTACGACAACACTTTGCAAGAGTGTAAATTATAGGTCTGTTTTGGGCCTATCAGTGAACAGTGGTCGTGCGTGGATCCCACGTGCAGTGAAGGTACAAGGCACGTGGGGGCGTGTGCCAGTTCACCTTGAAATATAGTCAACACAATTTTTTATGTTCTCGATGTTATGAGTCAAACGGTATAGTTTTCGAGATTATCAGATATCCTCTTGAGGCAGTTTTGACTGTCTGAAGGTTTAGGGGTTGTTTTAAATTCGTTTGAAATCTCTAAAAATTTAGGGATTATAATATGAGTTATTTGGGATGATTTCTGACCTTAAAAGTGAATGGCGATAAACAGGAAAGATCTAGGGAATTACGTGCAATGCGGTACTGGACTACATGGACAATGTGTGAATGGATTTTTTTTTTCTTAAAACTATTATGCATGCATTTTTATATGTTTTAAATGATTATTATGTGATTTTCGTGATGATGATTTGATTATGATTTTATATGATTTTAGGCGATTTTACGAAGTATTCAAAATGCACGATTTACGAGATTTTGGCATAAATTGTGTTTAGGGATTATGCCAGGATTTCAAGATTTGGATTTGGGTTATGAAATTGATTTGAGTTATAAATGTGTGATTTTTGTGATATTGGCTTGGTTGTGATTTTTATATGAACTTTGATTGATATTGGCTTGGTTGTGATTTTTATATGAACTTTGATAATTTTATGGAAATGGTTTCATTACACATTTTACGTGGTTTTGCTTGAGTTAAGTTTTGGGTTTAGGCCAAAATCTTGGAACATGGATTTGGTATTAGAAATTGATATGTGTTAAAAGGGTGTTGTTTTGATGTTTGTGCACTGTGTGAATTGTTGGAAAAGCCTCCTAGGATTGTTGGGTTATGCCCAGATGTTTTATTCCTATGCGGCCACTCAGATGTTGTATCCCTGAGTGATTGAGTTATGTGGCTGACGCTCAGATGTTGTATCTTTGAGCAGCCAATCGAATGTTGTATCCCCTAGTGGTTGGCCTACCGGTAATGCAGTTGATTATGTGGTTGACACTCAGATACTTTATCCCTGAGTGGCCACTTGGAAGTTGTATTCCCGAGTAGTTATTTGATATGATGTGTGGCTAGCGCTCAGATGTTGTATCCCTGAGCGAACTCTCAGATGTTGTATCCCTGAGCGAACTCTCAGATGCTGTATCCCCGAGTGTTTATGTGATATGGTGGCTGATATTCAGGGATCAAGGAATGGTTGATTATGTGTGAGTGTGGTTATGGTATTTTGATATGGTTTTATGTTGACTTGCTTTCTGATATTACTGGTTTCCCTATAACTGTACATATTTCGAGATTTTTGTTTTAAATGGTTTATCTTACGCATGCATAGTTTTCTAAAACATAGGGTAAATTAATTATTTTTTCCAAATACATTTTTAAATTATTTATTTTTATATACTCACACGTTTTCTTGGTTTTGAAACCTTCAAGGTCATTGCACAGAAATCAAGGCTATTCGAGAGGTGCGAGCATGAACTAGCGAAGAGTAGGAGTATCCCTAATCTGACGAGTGTTGGGAGCTACTTTGGTCTTTTGGGTTACTTGTCAAATGGGAGAAGGTCCTAGATGTGTTTAACGAGGTGTTTAAGGATGGGTCATGTCATACTCAATCCAAGCAGCATTGTCTATGTAGATAATCTTCGGTACATTATCGATGGAATACAGTCCACAAGTACTTCGAATATGCCCCGTAATAGCTCTCAACCATATACATTCACGAATTTCTTCGTGAAGATCTAGAACCTATGTATGATTCGAAGATGTAGAAACAACAATATGTTTCATAGACTTCCAAGATATTTATGTGTTGTATATGGTAAAGACATAACCAGTTTGGGAGCGCGCCTTATGTCGGTTTGATAGGTAACCTACGTTAGCATACCCAATAAGGCAATGCAACATTCCAAGGACCAAGGAGGTTTGATTCGTTCCTCCATGCATAGGGATAGAATAAGCCCATATCCATCATACCTCTTAGGTATTAGAAAATATCTTTTATGCCATTCCAGTGGCGGCGTGTTGGCGCAGTGCTATATCTAGCTAACAAGTTTAAAATGAATGAAATGTCTAGTATGGAGCATTGAGCTAAGTAAAATAATATGCTTATTGTGCTTAGATATGGAATTTCGGGTCTCGAAATCTCTTCACTATCATCCGCGAGATGAAACAGGTTCTTTTTAGGATCTAGATTCTGAGCGATCATGAGCGTGCTTGAACTTTTGCTTTATCCTCATTTAAGCATCTCAACATATTCTGGATGTAATTCGATTGATAGACTAAAATCCCATATGCATGGTGTCCGAGCTCTAGGCTAAGATAGAACTTTTTTCTCCCAAGATCCTCCGTTTCAAGTTCCAACTTCAGGTGCTAAGTACTTTCTTTGGTCTCTTCTGGAGTACAATTCAATAGCAAACCTGTAACTTATTTTCTTAATAAACATGCATGGGCATACTTCGTTATTCGCATATCCCAATCTGATCCAATACTCACTTAGACAGTTATACTACATTCATCCAAATTATTTTAATCCGTAAAGTGAACGCCTCAATTGAGTCGAGAGTGTATTACGTGGTCTGGAATTATTTGCATCAAATATCCTATGTCCTTCAGGAACTTTCATATATATATATATATATATATATATATACACACACACACACACACACACACACACACACACACACACACACACACACACACACACACATATCTCTTTGTATCTAGATCCCTATAGAGATAAGCTATAAACACATACATAAGTTGCATATGTAGTTTTCAAAAACTACCAAACCGATAAGATAACAGAACATTATGACGCCCATTACGGGAGCATACGTCGCCTGTAATCAATCTCAAGGCGTTGAAAAATCTGTGCACCATTAATTGAGTTGAGTATCTCATAATCACATTTTTCTCATTACGCTTCTTTACGACTACCCATTTAAATCATACAGCTTTAACATAGGGAGGTGTGTGATACGCTAAAATCAAGCATTAAAGTAAACACAAAGTCACACTCAACACTTAAGGAAACGTATGCAATCAAAAACCTTTTTTTTGTAGATTGTAGCATTGGTAAATAGGGATCATTCTAGACCAAGGATTGAGGGTACCTAAGCATGATTGTAGTTTGATTGGTTAATTAGGGGTAAAGATTAATTTTAAAGTCTGAAGTAATTAAACTAAACCTAAACTGACCTAATATATTATTTACACATGGTGAACTCATTCTTATACCTAACTCATTCATGATTTATATCAACTTCAAACCTTCAAAATTATATAATCTTAGTTCTTCGAGATGATTCCATATTCTTAAGTACGTGCAGGGAGACACTCACGCCGCTCTTTCAACGATCTAGACTTGGAGACACTCCTATATCTAATCAAGTATAAAGTACCAACATAGAAACATAACAAAAACTAAAATATTAGAACACATGTATGATTATTGAAATCAATACAAAACATAAAACCAAGTTAACATTAATAATCAGTTCATAAATCAAGATATTCAAGCACAGAAGATAACTACAAGGTAAAGAGGCTGTGTTACACTTTTTCTCTTCGGGACACCCTATGGATACGAAGTGATTGGGCACTTTTGGTGAGACACTTGGAGACAGTCCTCTATGTCACAGATGGAGGGTAGAAGCTGAGATATGGTATAATTATTTTTGCACAAGAAATCTTGAATTTATTAAAATGGGAAATTTGGTTGAGTAGAGTTTTAATGTAGAGAATGGAGGACTCTTTAATTAATGAGAAAAACTAAGTATTTATAGGCATAGGACATAACCCTACTCAATCCTAATTAAGAAGGAAAAACAAATCCTAAAACTAGAATCAGACCCTTGCTATGTCCATGCAACTTCCCATTCATTCATACAGTAAACATCGCCCACAAGCATGATAATTTGATCTTGAAGAGCTGGAAAACGTGCAAGGCTTCAATTTCTAGTAGAACAAGTAATCCCCCTTGGGCAACCTGACTATGCCTCACCAAAACAGGAATTCTAGTGGTTGTAGGACTCCGATTTTCGTAATTCTTGAACCATTGGAAATTAGAATTCCAGATCTTTCCAACCATACCTTAATCGTATTCTAATCTATATGAGCTATTCACAATGGTCAGTGGAAGTTGGCTGATTTGGACAGGCTGATTTCTGCTTCGTAATTTTTAATCCACTTTTTCTTTTGGGCTTTTCCAAGCACGAATCTTGGCATAATCTTAAGCCTCCTTGCACATATGGACATATTCTTGACCTATCTTGTTGAATCTTGATCCAATCTTTATAATTCTTGACACATTCTTGATAGTTTATGTGGATTTACTCCAATTTAACCTTTTTACGCCAGATTCTTGGGTTAGTACCTAAAATCATTAAAACAAGTAATGACAAGATTAGGGATATAACAAAGTAAAATGCATAGGAAATTGAGATAAAAAGGTGATGAAATATGTGCTTATTAAATTCCCCTACACTTGGACTTTGCTAGTCCCTAGTAAATACCAAAACAAACTAAGACTTTGAAACTCAAAATTTCTTTCTTTTTGAAATAAAAACCTACTAAACCCTTAACCATTTGTCTCAAATTGTTGATATAAATATGTCATTAAAGATTTACACTAAAGAGTTATGTATCATATGGAATTCAAAAGTTAATACATCATAACAAAATGCCTTGACAAGTAAGACAAAGAGTAAAGTTGGTGAAATATATCTCAACATGAGTAAAATAAGTATGAATCAACTCACAGGGATAAACACTCATGATTTCCACTCAATGTGTATAGGGTTTGTGTTTGCACTCAAGGTATGTGAGAAAGATGCTCACATAATAAAAAGTAATTTTATTCATAAAAATTTCAAACATAAACCATAAGATAGTAAACATGCTTGCACAAATGAACCAAAACCATAAGCTTACTCAAGTGATAGACTCAACTAATCAAAGTTTACTCATCTCAAGGAGCATAAGGTCTTAATTTAAGGTTGTAATGGGGCTAGTTGTGGAGGCAAAAAAAATTTAGGATAATGGTTTTAAATTTGTTCCAGGACTCGACCAAAGATTCCATCACAAAGGCATAAGTATTTTCCATAGTCATAGGCCAAGTATCAACTTGTTGGGCCTTGATCTTCATTCTCAACATCTTTTAAACTTGCAATTAGGACAAGGGCCGAAATTCTTTATGAAGGCCTCCAAACTTCATTGCTCCAAATCACAGCCATAGGGGACTTAGTTCAAAACTCAAATTTAGTACCTCATAAAACTTTGTTCTAGATTGTATCTTCTTTTCATCAAAGTTTTTTTTCTTTTGAGAGGTAATACAATGAATAACAATATAGTTTGAGCAAGTCATTCCCTACACTTACATATAAGTCATCATTCATCAAATCACTTACTTGTATCTCACGCCATCTTTATGTTCTTCAACCAAGTCCAAGGAACAAGGGTAAAAGATATCTTATTCTAGGCTTACGTGAATAGATGTTTAGGGTGATGAAAGAAAGGCCTACTGTAGGCTCAAAGTGAGTAATCTAGGGTGATCACACTTATGTGATCAAGTAGGGCTCAAATATTTGGATAAGTGGTGCTAACCCTATTACCTTAATCATGTCCAAAATCAGAGAATTTTTTGACTTAAAAGCTTTGAAAATCTCATAGAATAAATTCTAGTACTCTAGAGTTCATTAAAAGCTATGACAAGCAATTATGAGGCATATGGTTCTAAAGCTCACATAGGGTTCATATGATTCATTCAAATCTTAACATGCTCGTTCTGTACCAGTTTAACATGCATCATCTACTACAAGTCATAAACATTCAATGATAAAGCAGTAACAAATGAATTCAAGTTGTAGTGATCATCTTTCAGCCATGTTGTCTTCATTTATTCTTCATTCTTATCATCGACAGGTTAAAAGGGCATCCTAAGACTCATTAAAACACTAAGTTAAACAAAAAGACATAAGACTAAAGACTAAAACACAAAAAATCTTTTTGGGTTTTTGTATTTTTTCAAAAAAAAATTAGTATTTTTTTTCGTTGATTTTGAAATAAGAGTCAATAAAGTTGTAAACCCCTCCCCCACACTTAAATCTAACATTTTCCGGAATGTACGAAAATGAAAGCATAGAATCTAAGTAAGGAGGAATGATTCATGAAAATAAAGTAATAAAGACATAAAGTAACGAAAGTAAAGAGAGTGAAAGGTTTAAGAAAGTAAATATTCGTTTGATGGCTCCTTCACTTCTCCATAATTTGGTTTCCTCCCAAGAAACTCTTGAAGTTTAACATCTTTAGCCTAGATGAAGTGCTTTAATCAACTCATACGATGTAAGGTCTACGCACTATTTCGAACTCCACATCGAGCTCACCAATTGCCTCTAGGTAAGGCTTCAATCCATCTTGAATCTGAGGATCAAGTTCATTTGCCAACTCTTTGACAAGGGCATCCCAAAGTCTAGGTCATGGACCTTAGATTAAGTGAATTACATATTTTGTTTTCCTTCAAGAGAGTTAGGTGAGAATATATACATAAAATAGAAGATGAGCTATAGAAAGGAATATACACATTAGAATTGTATGTACAAAGAATGGGTTATATACAAGTAAGAAGTAAAGAAGTCAAGGAGTGTAACCAAGAATATGCAAGGTAGATCACGAAAATGATATGCAAAAATACAAGTTCAAAAACGTCCAAATTAATGCAACACATAAAATTCTACATGAAGAATGATGTGAATGCATAAGAGGGAAATCGTTAGAACCTAAATAAGACATAAGAGTTATGTGACATTGCATGAAAAGAATGACCTGCACCTTTGATCTAAGTTCCCAAGATTCACTTAGTCATAGGGGGCCCGGTGATGAAATCCGAGCATCATGAAACCACAGGGAAGGTATGCAATCTACCAATGTAATAGATAGAGTTTTAGAGTGACATGAATAATTTTCCCATTTCGCTTCTCATAGAACTTTCCTAGGCTTACAGATTACGTGTACTAATAAAAATATTTCAATCCCCTCCATCATTCAACATTAATCATGGCCAGTTGGGATAGATGTAACGCGAGAAGCAAGGACTAATTTTGAGAACACCCCGAGGCTAACCTAGCTAGGGTATGTACTCCATTGGAGTCCTCTTTCTTAGTGCCCCACTTGTCACCAATCATAACCCTCCTAGACACCATAACCAACCGGTTGAAGTTTTCAAAATAGAGGTTTACCAAACCCGAGTGTTTACAATCTCCGTCCCAACCTCATGTCTATAAATTCGAGTCTATAGTGTGTGGTGATGAAATCCACACATCATGAAGGGTTGAGGAGAAAGTAACCAAAATTGGCGCTACTTGTTCCCGAAAGTAAGATTTTGAAGAAAAAGTTTTTCAGATTCATACAACTCTAAAACATTTAATAGGAACCAATTTATATGTTGGGAAGTCAATTCCATATATGGGTTACATAGCTTCAAAGCTTAGATGAAGACTTCTACGTCTGTGCGGCCCAAGTCATTAGCTTGGATTTCGAACCATTGTCCCCGTTTGGGCAAGTCCTAAGTGACCAGGTAGAAATAATACATGCAAGGGGAGGATGATTTTGGAACTCCAAAGTCTTACTTCTCAGTGCGAACACGATTTTGGAACTCTGAAATCCTACTTCTCAGAGCTAGCTTATACATTATCTCATGTCCTAGACATCACCTTGAAAATTTCTTACTAAAGGCAGACCTGTATTCGTTCTTAGATAACTCAAGTGTTAAGAAACTCAACCCCAACCTCATGACTTTTAAGGGCCATGAAAGGTTTAGGAGTAAGTTAACAAATGAAACTTCGCCTACTCCATTAAAGATCAATATCTAAATTTTGAGCACAAGTGATCCATATATAGCCGAGAATAGTTTGAAAAACAAATTATTCCTTAAATTATTAGTTTTTATTTTTATTTTTTTTACAAAAATCTTTTTTTTGTCTTTATTTAAAAAAATATGGATTTTTTTTTTGAGATATTTACAATGAAAATGTTTTTATCAACAAGTTTTACAATTTATATACAAGTACGGAAATTATGTACGAAAATGATATTTACACTATGAACATATTACATAAATAAAATCATACAAGAGATTATTTCAATCCCCCACAACAGCGCCAAAAATTGATATGCTGAAACTAAACATTAAAGTAAACACAAAGTCACACTTAACACTTAAGAAAACGTATGCAATTAAAAACCCTTTTGTAGCTTGTAGCATTGGTAAATAAGGATCATTCTGAACCGGTGATTGAGGATACCTAAGCATGATTGTAGTTTGATTGGTTAATTGGGGGTAAAAATTGATTTTAAAGTCCTAAGTAATTAAACTAAACTTAAACTAACCTAATCTATTATTTACACATGGTGAACTCATTCTTATACCTAACTCATTCATGATTTATATCAACTTCAAACCTTCAAAATTATATAATCTTAGTTCTTCGAGATGATTCCATATTCTTAAGTACGTGCAGGGAGACACTCACGCCGCTCTTTCAACGATCTAGACTTGGAGACACTCCTATATCTAATCAAGTATAAAGTACCAACATAGAAACATAACAAAAACTAAAATATTAGAACACATGTATGATTATTGAAATCAATACAAAACATAAAACCAAGTTAACATTAATAATCAGTTCATAAATCAAGATATTCAAGCACAGAAGATAACTACAAGGTAAAGAGGCTGTGTTACACTTTTTCTCTTCGGGACACCCTATGGATACGAAGTGATTGGGCACTTTTTGGTGAGACACTTGGAGACAGTCCTCTATGTCACAGATGGAGGGTAGAAGCTGAGATATGGTATAATTAGTTTTGCACAAGAAATCTTGAATTTATTAAAAAGGGAAATTTGGTTGAGTAGAGTTTTGGTGTAGCGAATAGAGGACACTTTAACTGTAACGACCCGTCCCGAATATCGGGATTTAATAATATTTAATTGTGATTTACTAATCTGGGATTAGTTGGGCGATTTCGGACGAATTGTGCAAAATGACCGTTTTGCCCCTGGGTGTGGGCAAAACGTTGACTTTTAATTCGGATGGTCAAATGGACTTTGACCGATGACCGTGACGTAGTTCGGGACGTCACAAGTTCATAGACAGGTGGCACGTTCGATTCCGACGTTCGTGGTGAAAGTTATGATGTACGGAAGTCCAGGGGCATTTTCGTAATTTGGACGAAATGGGGGCAAATGTTGACTTTTTGACCGGGTGGTCCGATGGCCGAGGACCGAGGACCGTTAGGAAGGTCTCGATGCCCTGAGTTCGTAGACAGGCGGCACGCATCAATCGGAGTTCGTATGACCGAGTTACGGGTCAGGATGCGTGAGGGGCATTTTGGTAATTTTCTGCACAAGGGCAGAATGGTAATTTCACGGGTGTTTGAACAGTTACTGTAGCACCGTGGAGGGAACGTGGCCAGCGCACGGGTGGTGCGTTTATGGAGCAAATTGCTGGCCTAAACCATTGTTTATGGGATTGTTGGATTGTTTATTGACGTTGGTGCGATGCAAGGCTGTGTGGACGGTGAGTTGGCCATTAAACCTTGGCTGGTGGACATGAAAATGGAAGAAAAACAGGGGATGTTCCCCACACACGATCAACCACCTACACGGTCGTTTGAGGGAATTGATGACTTGAAACAGAAGAGGAATGGGAGAGTGATTCTCTGAGATTGAGAGGTGGAAAAATGGAGTGAAAATGGTAGAGGAAGGTTCAAAAACCCGAAACTGGGTTCTGGGGAATTCAAATTCGAATTTCCAGTTTCAGGCCAGCCCAAGCCTAATTGATGAGTGATTGAGCTTCCTGGAACTTCAACGAGTCGAACCAGATCAAATGGGGCAAGCTTGGGAGCTCCTAGGGCCGTGAACGGACATGGTGGACGGCCGGAAAACTCGAGCTTGAGTTGTGACGATTGAGGTATTGTCGAGTTAAATTAATTATGCTAATTAGTTCGTAGTAGTCCTTATTAACTTCCTGTGAAGTTAATTTGATTTTGGTTAAGGATTGGAGGAGCTCTGGTGATCGACCCGTTTTGGGTGATCACGGGTTGTCGACAAGATTGATCGACGGTTGATGCTAATCATGGACACAGAACTGAAATTGGTGGATTGGTGATTGTTGTAGGATCAAGAACGGATGGAATTGATATCGAATTGAGGGTGTTTGAAACGGATCCTATCGCGGGTAATCTGACCCGTTTACCAGTCATTCGGGTGAAGAAGGAGCACTGTAGCAGGCGCGTGGCTTTCACGCGCAGCCACTCACGGCGGCGCGTGACGGCGCGTGGGCACGAATCTCGAGGTGAGGTCAACATGACTTTTATCCTATACATTGTAACGAACATTTTGGGATTGGTTTCGTGTCGATCGGACACCGTCTCGATATTGTTCGGGATGTCCGAAGGTTTTAAATCCAATTTAAAAATACTTAAAAATTCGGGAAAATTACGGGACTTGAATAGGATGTTAATGATGAGGTTAGTGATCCTCTAAATTGATTTGAACAGGATTGGGAGTCCCGGTGATAGTGAGGTGGCCCGGGAGGGCCTATGGCACGCGTATCGAGGCGCTCGGTTAAACGGTCTGTGAGTGGACATTGGTTTTATAAATTCGATGCATGCATAACTGTTTCATGATTGTTATAATTGGGATTATATGATTTATTTTGGATATCAGTGAATTTATATGTTTTCACGCTTTTCGAGGCGATTTACGTGTTTGCACGTGAATCGAGGTTTTCTGGATTTGCACTGATTTCCATAAATATGGATGGATATGATTTCATGAAACGGTCACGGATTTGATAATGTGAAATCGGGCCAGGGGCCCAGTTAATTTGTTGAATCGGGCCAGGGGCCCAATTGAATTATGAAATCGGGCCAGGGGCCCAGTTAACTTATGAATCGGGCCAGGAGCCCAGTTGACTTGTATATGTGATTTCGGGTCGGGGACCCTAAAATGGAATTGAATGAACTATTTCGGATTTGATTCAACTATTTGGACTTATGACGGTTTTATGGAAATTCGGGGCAGGGCCCTTGTGATATTTTGGAAATGAATAATAAAATGTGTTCCATAAAACCATCTCGATATGAGGATATTTATATCCTGGTCTCCTCCAAGTGTCGGGGACACTGGAGAAGTCACGGTGCATTGCCTGCGAGGGCTCATTGTACGGAGCTACCGGACCGTATAGTGATCCAGGAGCAGGATTGCTGGACGTCATGGACGTCAGACATCGGGGATGTCAGAGATATGGACCCGGTGAGACCCCGGGCAGCACGCGTTGCTTAATACCGTGAGATATGACGTCTGGAACGTCAAGCGTCTAGGACGCTAGGCATCGGGGATGCCGGAGATGGAAAAATAATAAATGAATATTACTGGATTGATGAAATAACTCTTGGATTTACTTTTGGAAATTGAAAATATGCTTTGGTTTCCGGGCTAAGGCCCTAATGGTTATTTCTAAATAAATATGGGATTATTGGTTTTGGTGCATGCATATGATTTTACTGAGGGGCATAAATGTCTTATAAATGTTTTAAACAGACTTGTTTATTTTCGTCCACTCACAGCTTTTGTTTTCAATGCCCTTCAGGTTGATTCCGGATACGACTGCAGCAGAGACTTGAGCATCGCACACCTCCTCCATCGATCCTTACGCACTCTGGAAGCCCGTTGGGGCAATGGCAATCGGTTATCCCTTGTCTGGCGCCTCTTGTCAGACGGGAGCACGTCACATTCCATGGTAATCCCGGGGGGATTGGGATGGGTCGTGTCATTAACTAATGAGAAAACTAAGTATTTATAGGCATAGGACATAACCCTAGCTCAATCCTAATTAGGAAGGAAAAAGAAATCCTAAACTTGAAGGAAGCCTTGTTAGCCGCAATTTTCATCCTTGTGCCGCAAGGAATTGTCTTTGGGAATTACACATAAGACCCTTGCTATGTCCATGCAACTTCCCTTTAATTCATACAGCAAACATCTCCTAGAATTATGAGAATTTGATCTTGAACAGCTAGAAAACGTGCAAGGCTTCAATTCCTTGTAGAACAAGTAATCCTACCCGGAGCAGCTTGACTATGCCTCACCAAAACAGGAATTCCCGTGGCCATAGGACTCCCATTTTCGTAATTCTTGAACCATTGGAAACTAGACTTCCAGATCTTTCCAACCATACCTTAATCATATTCTAATTCTATCTTGGGTTAGTACCTAAACATATTAAAACAAGTTAGAAATGGTCAGATTAGGGACAAAACAAAGTAAAATGCAAAGGAAATTGAGATAAAAAGGTGATGATGTAACGACCCGTCCCAAATTCCTAGATTAGATTAGTGACTAATCACGATTAGTGAGGCTAATCGGTGATTAGTTAGGCGAAATCGGACGAACCATGCGAAATGACCGTTTTGCCCTTGGTCGTGGTAAAACGTTGACTTTTCATTCAGGCGGTCAAATGGACTTTGATCGATGATCGTGACGTAGTTCGTGACGTCACGAGTTCATAGACAGGTGGCACGTTCAATTCCGACGTTCGAGGAGGAAGTTATGACGTTCGGAAGTTTAGGGGAATTTTGGTAATTTTGGTTAAAAGGGCCAAATAGTTGAATTTTTGACTGGGATGTCCGATGGCCGAGGGCCGAGGACTATTATGTAGATAAGGACGATATCAATCTGTAGATAGGCGGCACGTCGAATTCGGACGTTTGACGGCGAAGTTACGGTTCACGGAAGTTCCAGGTTACTATTCACGGTGACACGTTTTACGAGACAAAAAGTGCAGTTTTGTCTCTAGTGGGCCCAGCTTTTTAGATAGCCAATGGATGAGTGACAAGTGTCACCCATCCACTAGCCAATCTCACACATACATGCATATCATCCCTTGCATTTTGCATCGATCATTCCCATTTCAACCCAAAAACCCGATCTCCCATTCGACCCCAAAATCCAACCCTTCCCTTGTAACCATAACTGAGGCCAGAGAGTGAGAGAGGAGGACTAAGGATGGCAGCTGATGGATGGAACCGCCGTGGGCGGTGGCTGAAACCCAGAACCCGAGCGGGTACCCGGTAAGCCCCAAATTTCCTCTTACTTCGATTTTGTTATTATGGGCTGTTTTGGTTGATTAGGTTAGGCTTATTAGATAGTTAGGAGGGTTTTAGGATGATTTTGGACGGCTGTGAATGGCCACGAAGCCCAGGGGGTCAATCAGACGTTTTGGGCCGTGAGGGAGGAATCGAAGGAGGTGGATTTTGAATGTTTTTCATTGTTTTCTTCATACCATTAGACTCCTAGGATTAAACTAGGAATTTTAGGATTTATTTGGACTAAAATGGATGGAAATTGGGGGAGGAATAAGGCTGGATCGGTCACGCCGGTCCAGGGAACCAGTGAACCGGCGGACTGGTTCAGTCGTGAGGTTGAAGAAAACTGTTCACTGGCGCGTGAAGCCCACGCGCAGCCACTTCAGGTGGCGCGTGGCAGTGCGTGGGAGATATTTTGGGGAAAGTTCCAACATGTCAAATCTTTTATTCGATGTAACGAACATTTTGGGACTGGTTTTGTGTCGATGGGACACCGTCTCGATATGTTTTGGGGCATCGGAAGGTTTAGGATCGACTTTAAAAATAGTTAGAAAATCGAGAAAATTATGGGACTTCAATGAGAGGTTAATGAGGCTTTTAGTAACCCTATAAATGAATTTGGACAAGTTTGGGAGTCCCGGTGACGGTGATTGACCCGGGAGACGATTATGGCACGCGTATCGAGGCGCGACTTCGGACGGACTGTGAGTGGACTTTGATTTCTAAACTGTGATGCATGCATAAATGTTTTATATGGATTATGATTGTGATTATATAATATTTATTTGGAAATTTTTGAATTATATGGTTTCACGTATTTCGAGGCGATTTACGTGCTTGCATGTAAATCGAGGTTTTCCAGTTTTACACTGATTTTCCATACTTATGGTTTTGGATATGATTTCATGAAATGGTTTTGGAATTGGAAAGGTAAACTTGATTTATGAACTCTCAGACTTGAGGTCCATTTGATTTAACGAGGCATCGGGCCGGAGGCCCAATTGGTTTACTATTCGGACTTGAGGTCCAGTTTCTATGTGGATTCGGGCCTAGCGCCCAGTTATGTGTTACAAATGGTTTTTAAGGGTCATGACGGGTTATGGGAACCGACATGAACCCTTGAAATGGATTTACGGGTCATGACGGTTTATGGGAACCGGCATGAACCCATGAAAGGTTTTATGGTTCATGACGGCTTATGAGGGGCCGGGCATGAATCCTGGAAATATTTAAAGAATGATTTCAAACGGTTTTTCATATGCCATCCTTTATATATGATTGTCTCATCCGGGGAGGGTCGTTGGCCTGGGTGGACCCCGGAGTAGTCACAGAGCACTGACTGAGTGAAGTCGCCCCCCAGTTGGGTTCCTTACTCTCAGGATGGGCATGGTTCGTTACCTCCAGGGAGGGTCATTGATCTACGGACATTGACCTGGGTGGACCCTGGAGAGACTTGCCTTTGAGACCCCGGTTAGCACGCGCGTAGCTCTATTTCACCGTGACAGGTTCTGGATATGATTATAATGGATATATTGGTTTGGGAAATTATGTTTTATGATGATAAATGGATTTGGGCTGAGATCCCACATATGGTTATTATCTTATGGTTTTCTGTAAATGGTTTTGGGCAGGAGCCCTTGTGACTTGTATGTACGGAATTTGGGGCTGAGACCCTAATTATGGTTGTTTAAACTTATGTGTTTGGATAAATGGTTTTACTATGCATGCATGCTTTTTAGTGAAGGGTATAAAGGTCTTTTATGGAAATGTTTTTGTAAACTCTTTATTTTTGTCCACTCACAGTCTTTCTGTTTTTAATACCCTTCAGGTTGGATACGATGTGGACTGTAGCAGAGACCGAGATATCACATGCCTCCTCTGGATCCTGGCGTACTCTGATAGCCCGGGAAGGCAAAGGTCGAAAATATCCCTTGTCTGACACTTCGTGTCAGACGGGAGCAGGGTCATCCCGCGTTAATCACGGGGGGATTGGGATGGGTCCTGTTAGAGGAACTATGTGCTTATCAATGTGGGAACTACAGGTCCAAAAACCTTCCTTTTTGTCAAGGAATCTAATTCAACCTGGATTACTTCTTTCCTTTTTGGCCAATCTTCTCTACATTGGCATTCATTCATCAACTAAGTGAGGTTCAATTTCATCATTAGTTATTATTTTGGCAGCTACCACGAATACATATGTCATCGATGATAATATCATTCTGATTCTATATCCCATATAAGCATGCATAATTTATCGAGATCTCTTTATTCTCGGGAGTGGATTTAGACGATCGAGTATCCCCTAACGTCGTCTCTTCTAAGACAGACCCATATCTGAAATTATCTAATTAGTTGGATTAGTTGATATTAGGATATCAATGGATTCGATTGTGCCAAATTTATCCTTTTCCGGTGATGATAATACTTTGAGCCTATTGGTCTACATTATTTATGGGCAGAGACATATGAATTGTTAGCCGCCATGACCGTACCTCTCATGTTTAGGATGACTCGTCCATCTGGGACGATGTGTCCTACTGGGACGTTTTGACAAGACCCCACCCAAAATATCTCATAAGAAAATTACCAAAATTCCCTTCAAACAAAATTACCAAAATGCCCATACGTAATCTAGACCGGGAATGAAATCGTCTGAACTCCATTTCTAGCATGCCGCCTGCCGACATACTCGGGAGGTCGAGACCTAGCTAACGGTTTCTTGGATTACCTAAACGAGGTTTCGATCAAAAGTCAACACTTTAAATTTGACCAAAAATGTCAACTATTTTACTTAGAGGAAAAATCATCATTTTCTCCTTAAATTTTCCAGTTTTAGGTTTCGTCTAGATCCGAGTCATTACAACCTACCCTAAAAAAAATTTGTCCTTGAAATTTCAAACCTATACCAAAGTCATATTTCGGAACTTAATCATGGCTATACAACCTAACCTATTATCAACTCAATCACAAACCTTGTAATCAATGTATTTACGAATGTACTAATGCATCAATCTCGAGGAGTCTCACAGTTACATCACACATCAATATCTCAACTCCACCCAACAATCTAAAGGAAATCCTAGAAAATCTCACTTTCATCTCAATAACATACTCATCGAGCTCATAATATCTTAAGTCTTTCTCGAGCTCTCATTCTATATTTAAGACTAAACTCAAAACCATATCCATATCCAATGCACATACGAACATATCAATACAAATAACTCACACTTAGTTTACCTCACAAAGCACAAATATAAGGGAGTTATACACATCAACTCATATCATTTCCATCAGTAACATTTAACACATATACAACCATCCAGATACAGTACAATCAATAATCAATCACATTGAACCATCTCATCTAAAACACAAAATCAACGATCACCTTGAAGCTTACACAATAAGCAACACACAACTTCTCCTATAAAGGAGCATAACATAAACAGTTTGATCTAAGTATCCAGTACCACTAAGAGCCCCATAACTATCCTGGGCTCATCTATTCGTCTCATCACCAAGCCATGCACGGGGCTCGTATCTTGAAGGCATGAAATCAACACAACCACTCAGAACCTTAGCTCTAATACAAGTTGACAGGACCCCACCCAAAATATTTCATAAGAAAATTACCAAAATGCCCTTCAACCAAAATTACTAAAATGCCCTTCAACCAAAATTACTAAATTGCCCCTACATAATCTAGACTTGGAATGAAATCATTTGAACTCTGTTTCCTGCATGCCGCCTGACGACGTACTCGGGAGATCGAGACCCTACGTAACGGTTTTCTCAGATTACCTAAATGAGGCTCCAGTAAAAAAGTCAACGTTTTACACTTTAACCTTGACAAAAAGTCAACTTTTTTACTTAGGGACAAAATAGTCATTTTCTCCTTAAATTTTCTAATTTCACATTTCCTTGAGATCAAGGTCGTTACACGTCTGTTGTTAGGACCCGATCCTCCTCTGTCATGTCCTGACTTATCTAGCACGATATTGTCCGCTTTGGGCCTCCTTGCCCTTGCCCTCACAGTTTTGTTTTCAGAAGCTCACGGTGCATCTTCCTAGGGGGTCACCTATCATGGAATTGCACTAGTCTCATCTCGCTTAATTTTGGAGTTCCAACTGAACCCAAAGCCACTGGGCTCTCAAAAAACCTCGTGCTAGATAGGTGTGTGCCTACACATTTAAGGAATACCACCATTCCCCTCCTAGACCATTCCCCTTGCAAGAATGTGGGATCGTTCACTGTTCCCTCCTGGACACGGGTCTTACATCTGTCCTTGCAAGCATGTTTGCAGCAGGCATATGTGATCTCATTACGTTAATTTGACCAGAGAAAACATTTGGCATATTATTTGCTTCATTCTGAAAATCGAGAATTCTCCGCACTTGGTTCTTACTTTGCAGGGTTCATGGATTAAGATAAGACATAGTGGGGAACAATCCATGTTAATTTACGTCGTTTTTCAGTAACGTTGATGTTCTTATCTCTCCCTAATGATGGGGAGGCTATCTCATCAAAGTGACTATCCGCAAATTAATGGAAAGATATTGCTTATCAAGGGCTCTTAATAACATATAATGGAGGGGGTCATAATCGAAATATATGCCCCTCCTACGTTGAGGTCCCATTTTTGTACATTATGGCGGTACAATTGGAATGTAAATTGCACACTCAAAAATGTGTAAGTACGAAATGTTAGGTTAGTACCCAACCACCAGCTGTAACGCAGAATAGGGTTCGGTGGCAGTGGGTCTCAACCAGACCAATATTACTACGTGCAAAATTTCATAGCCCTGTACAGAAACTAGAAGCTTATTACACATTACCAAGGTTAATGAGTGTTTCCGCGAGATCATTATGGGTGTGAACATGGGGAACTGAATGTTAATCATCAGTTTTAAGGGGCATGCTATAATCATCGAATGATTTCAATGTAAACTCTTTGGTATTATCGAGTTTTATAGACTATATAAGAGAATCCAGATGATGTGGCCCTCAATTTATTGATATGATCGAATAGGGTTGACCAAGTGCGTTAGGCTCTAAGTCAAACTGGGCCATTCACATTTGGGTTGAAATGTTGTCTTATGGGCTTGGTCATATGTCCTACTAGGCCTCAAGCTTCTGGGTTTGTTATGAAGTCTTATGGACTCCAAGGCTCTAAGTTGGTAGGCTCTAAGCTTGGTTGGGCTAGCTAATAACTGAAAGGTTGAATTATTATAATTGATTAGGTCTTCGCAAGTATAATTGACAAAAGTGACCGTATTAATTATGATTGATTGCATCCACATAATTTTCTAGGCATGTAGATCATCGTCAAAATATGATTTCATTGTTTGTTGCTATGTACATAATTTCAACCTCTTCTAAAATTTGGGATCATGGTCTTCTGGACCAAATTTGCACCATTAAGTCGAGATTTGTGATTTGGGAATTCATATTGGGATGGGGCTTCAATGCCTTACATGTGTGCATGCATGCATGTTTGGTATCACCATCATTATCAATTTAAGGCTGAAATAGAGATATCTAGCCTCACAAATAACAATAAAAACAAAAAGAAATCGACACCTACAAGACAGCCACTACACATACATATTCATAATAAATAAAACTAGGATTCCAAGAAATTGGGATACGTGGTACTCTTCTTGGCTATATTCATTCGCCGAAAGGAAATAATTGTCCAAACTGTCAAGTTCTATTGGGCTTCAGGCATGTTAGGTTGGCTTGCAGCCTTCTGGGCTAGACTCTTTGATGGGCTTTTCCTGCCTTATAAGCTTGTAGACTTGAGCTTGATGGGCTAGTTATTTGGTAGCCTTCTGGGCTAAGGCCCTCCTTTTTTTTCTACATTGGCTGTTGTGATTCTAACTGCTTAGATTGTATTTATTGAAATATATATATATATAAAGAGAGAGAGAGAGAGAGAGAGAGAGAGAGTCCATAAGGGCTCAAGTGTTGGAACATGCAATGCAGATACTAAAGTGAAGTTTAGTACCGGGGCTTTCTGGGCTTAGTGAAAAATAAATAAAAAAGGAAAAAAACCCTAAGATGCATGAGAATTCATTTCTGGGCAAAGCGAAGCCACAACCTAGCTTTATAAACCCATGTCGCACCATGCCATTGTATGGCTAACGACAACATCCTCATCATCAATAGTTGTCATTAATAATCATCATCATTATCAAACACCCATTCATATCATCATATAGATCAATATAATATCATCATTATATTATCATATATATCAACATATCATCATCATACATCATAACATATCGTCATGCCATAATCATCATATTATCATATATCATAGCATATCATCATGTCATGGCATCATATCATATCATTCTTAACATGATATTTTATCATATCATCAACATAATTATCATGCCATCACCATATCATTAATATCAAATGTTTATTGTCATGTTCCAGATTTGAATCCCTCTCCACCGAAGAGACCCCAATTCTTCAATTCGTACAATTCGCAGCCCACGAATGTGCAGCCTACTGAAAAGGGCCTCAAGCCATCGCAGGTGAACGACAGCGCCAGGTGGTTGTCGAAGGTGAGAGGAAGAAAAAAATATCTGGTCACAGTCCTCATTGGAATCCAAGTCCAAGGTGTCTCTGCCTCTCCTCCTATTGCTCTACCATGATCTCGCAAACCAGCATCGACAGTTCGCGCATGAGCCGAAAGTTCCTAGCTTGCCACAAAATTCTCGCAGCTTGACGCAGGCTCTGCTGATGCACGAGGCAATGGTGCCTTGAGTTGTACTTTTCAAACAATCTGCCTGAATTGTTCATCAATGGCATGGATAACTTGGACGATTTCACCGTTTTGCGATGGTCGAGGGCGAGATTTAGGCAATAAAGAAGCCTCCTAAGTTGTCTTCTTCGTCTTCTCTCTGCCATGGCCATGGTTGTGCGATGAAGAAGTAAAAAAATGGGGGAAGAGAGAGAAAGAGAGAAAGAGAGAGAGAGAGAGAGAGAGGGAGAGAGAGAGAGGTGTGAAACTTCTCCATTCCCATGAATTGGGGTTATTCGGGTTTTTTTTTTTTTATCAACTATTCGGGTTTTTTCGTATGGACAAAAAATCGTGATAATTGATTTTTACCAATTTCCACTTCAAGAGACGAGGAAAGATTAAGAGAAAAATCCAATTTTTCTATTTTTAGAGTACCAATTCCCAAACTCAACTTGACTTTCGAACCCCCTAAAGCAATCTTCCTTTTCCCAGTAATATCTCAGATTTACTTTAATTTTTGGGCCTGGGTCGTTACACCCCTTGAGTGAGTTCTGTGAATTCGAGTTCCTTCTTACTATTTTCAACCTGAGGAAAATACTTTTCCAATAAAATTCCTTGCATTCAAACCAATCCATCAGTTTGTATGTTAGAGTTGTAGTCAAATGCTTAACCATATCCTGCTAGGAACAGGCATCTTCTAGTAAGTATCCAGTAGCCTTCCGACGATATTCAATTAGCATGCAGTCCATCATCTAGAAATGTATTTCAATGTTTTAAATCCTTTCTTCTTCCTCATAGGTCCTCCTTCGAAGTTCTTTTCTCCTAAGCTCCTAATATATCCTACATGTCACCCAATCTTTCCACATACTAGGTTTGCCTCCATTATTCTTGCAAAGACTTCCATACATACTTAGGCAACGATGGGTGGGTTCCTTATAACCTCATCCATTTTCCGAATTTAAAAAAAAAATGTCTATTAGTTGGAAGAAAAAGAAATACTTTTAGTTGACTAAAACAAATATTTCAAATTAAAATTTAAACTAGCTTACTTTATATACAAAGTTGTTAGGAAGAGTGCACCTACGAGCTCTTGTGTCACAACAGCATTCGAGTAGGCAATATTTGATCGCTTATAGGTTGTGTTATTCAAAGAATCTTATAAGTAACCAAGTGTTCCTTAGAACTTTTTCTAAACATCCAGAGTATTGTCAATGGTAAATTCTCTTGTGCTAAGGTCTCCGATGGTACTAGGACAAAATTGCAAGGGAAGGACACACCATGAAGGAGGTGGACAGAAATTCATGTTAGGCTTGATGCCTGGAGTAGATGCACTAAAGGTTGAGGGCAGACCATAATCCATGGGAACTTTCAAGTCCTCCAATATCCCATTTACCGATTTCTCATATGTTTTCCTAGTACAATAGCGATGGTAAACATAATCAGCTATTGGGAAACCCAACAACCGTGACTTCATACTTCAAGAAATTTAAAAGGAAAATGACAATTTTTCCCTTGAGGGTCAAAGGTGACTTTTCACTCCGGGTACTTTTTGAACTTTTGTAAGGACCGTTATGTAAGCCTCAGAATCCTTAGTCTATAGAAAAGACGTATTTCGAAATCGGAGATTAGATGAGTTTGTTAGGGGTCTAAATTGACTAGGGGCATTTTGGTCATTTCACAAGTGAAGATATTTTTGTTGATTTTATGTGATGGTGACAAGTGTCCCCCTTATCTCTTCGTGTGTGCTGATTGGTGTTGAGGTATGTGTATGTTATTTATTTGTGTGCTTGATATTGTGTGTGTGGGAAAAAACCCAAGAGGCAAGAATGGAGGGGAACAACCAGAAACCAGGGAGAGGAGAAGGAAAACGAGGAGAGAAAAAGAGAAGAAAGCCAAAGAAATAGAGAAAAGAAGAAAAAAGAAAAGAGATTGGAGGAAGAGAACCTAGAGCCAAAAACCCGAGAAACCCGAAAAATCGACCCGTGAACTCAATCCTTTCCCTAGGCCTGAAACTTTGAAAACAAGCTTTGTAACATCTTTCTGAGACTAGTACGACCACATGTAGCTGAGACTTGAGGGTTTTGGATGTTGGAAGTACTGAAGTCAATGGTTTGAAAACTAGCTAAAAATCCCTGGCTTGTGTCTTTGAATTCTAGGTATTTTTATTTGATTTTGAAATCATAGAACAGCTCCTGGGATAAAATAGAGTAGAATTGATGTTTAAAGGATGAAAAGTGGTGAATTTTGGATAGATTTAGGATTGAGTCAGGTCGCATGGACCAGATCGCCGAAGTCAGATCGCTCGAGTTGGGTATGAGTTGCAAACTCGCGGGTCAATCCAACTCAAGGTAAGGGATGACCTCTACTGTAGGCGCGTGATGTCAGGACCCGACTCATCTAGCACCATATTGTCCACTTTGGGCCTCCCCCTCACGGTTTTGTTTTCTGGAGCTCATGGTGCAACTTCCCAGGGGGTCACACATCATGGAATTACCAGCCTCAACTCGCTTAACTTTGGGGTTCCAAACCCCCCCCCCCCCCCCCCCTCCTCCAAAGCCACTTGAGCTCCCAAAAGGCCTAGTGCTAGATAGGTGTGTGCCTACACCTTTAAGGCACACCACCATTCCTTTCCCAGACCATTCCCCCTCGAAGGAATGTGGGATCGTTCACCGTTCCCTTCGGGACACGGGTTTTACACGTGAGGCCCATGCACAGTGGCCATGGGTGACACTTGGGGGCATGTACCTCATCCCCTAGGTTTTCGATCAGCACGATTTTTATTGTGTTCAACATTACAAACACATTGGTGGAGTTTTCAAGCCGATCAGACATTGTTTCGGGGTAATTTTGGGTGTCCGAAGTGTTATGTATAGATTTTAAATTCGCATTGAATCTCAAAATTTAGGGGATTTAAATGTATGATTATTTGGGACATAAGTGACCCTTCTTGGTGATTTATAACAGGCAGTACAATTTCCGAAATTACGGGGGAATGCTCAGCTTGGAATTGAACATCGAGGGTGTGTTAGTGGACTTTGTTTTTATAAATTATTATGCATGCATAGTCAAATATTTTTGCATGATTTATGTTGCAATGGTTTGAATATGATTACAAAATGATTATTTGATGATTTTCTTGATTTATTGACTTGTTCTGGACACATGTTTTACAATACTTTGTGAAAATGGTATTCAGGCTCAAGCCCAGTTTGGAAGTAGTAATTTAACTTGGTTTTGAGTCAAGGGCTTGCATTAATACGAAAGTTTGGGATTTAATCCATGGATTATGTCCATTATTTTTGTGAAGAACTACCAAACAGACGAAGCTAGGGGTGTTTTCCCAGACGACCAAAGCTTTGGGTGTTTCATAGATAGCTGATGCTCGGAGTGGTTGTTATTGTGGTTGTTTTCCAAGCTTCCGAAGCTAAGGTGTTCCTAGATGGCTTATGCTCGGGGGTTACTATTGTTGTATTTGTTTCATAGGCAACCAAAACTGGGGGTGTTCCCAGATAGCTAAGCCAAAGCTAAGGGTGGTCCCAGATAGCGGATGCTCAAAGTTATTGTGGTTGTTATTATGGCCGTTTCCTAGGCAGCCGAAACTATAGGTGTTCTTAGGCGGCTGATGCTTAGGGCGTTAGCCTACGCACAATGTTGTTGTTCATCGTGACTGGTATTTGAGTTGACGATTAGTTGTGTCTGGTTATGATGCTTGTGTTTAGATGTCCTTGCATGAGTTCATGAATATGGATTTTGGGAAATATGGGCCACAAGATATTTACGGGTATTTTATGAGTGTTGTGGTTTGACAGTTTATGATTTGTTTTTATTTGAAATCTATTTTTTTACCTTTTATTCTATGCATGTTTTAGAAAATGGGGGTAATTGTTGTTTTCATCGGGAAATGTGTTTTTAAATATTTTTTTTGTCCATTCATACTTATTAATGGTTTTGATGGCCCTACAAGTCGTTGCTTGAAATTCAGAGTAGATCGAGAGGCAGAGGCATGAGCGATAAGGTAATACAAGTATCCCTTATTTGACAAGTGTTGAGGGTAATAATATAATTTTAGATTGTTCGTCGGACGGAAGTAGGACCGGCCATGATAATCAAAGTGCTTTTGGAGCAGGTCTTATCATGGAGGCTAAGCTCCATGAAAACATTTACTGGGTTGAACTTGAGGTCAAGGTCAATGTCCTAACTGTCATCAAACAAGGAAAGCATCAACTAGTAAGAGTTTCATTGCCAAGTTTAAAAGGCTAAAGATGAAATGTAGGTTTCCCATGAACAACGGCCAAATGGTGGTCATTACGTTGAGAGAACTAAGGTTCTCACTAAGAAAGAATTTCAATGACACCCCTTTCCCATGAACAACGGCCAAATGGTGGTCATTACATTGAGAGAACTAAGGTTCTCACTAAGAAAGAATTTCAATGACACCCCTTTCTCTAACTTGCAGGGGATAGTGGTATCTGTGCCGAAATTTGAGAGATTGCTAGAAGAAGAAAAATTATAGAAGTATAACTCTAAAGTACCCCCTTTCTACAAAAACAAGATACATATTCATCAGGTAGACAACAAAGATGTTAAGGAAGAATCCCCAGAAAATAAACAGGGAATGCAACTAGAAGTGGCTAAAGCTGAGATCCAAACTTTGGGAAAAGGATCCGTGAGCATCAAATCATTGATCAAACTTGTACAGGATCAGAAACCCGCTTACTCGACTGAAGGATATTTTGCTAATAAAGTACCGATGTTTACTTCATATCTATTTGACCTGACCATGGCTGGAGAGATATATGATGAACTAGTCAAAGAAAAGGTGATCAAGCCTGATCCTAAGCAAGAAATGCCTAGACAAAAAGAGATCAAAGATGACCAAAGATGTCAGTGGCAGTGAACTCTAACTCGTTCCCTTTGGCATCAATCAATATGGTTGACCTACAATGGTCACAGTTTGAAAAAGGGAACATGACCAAAAACGGTCATCTAAGGGCTCCCAAGGCAACTTAGGAGCATAAAGGATTGCTAGCTACAATCATTAATGGGGGTTTTGTCATATGTGGCAAGTGTAGGACGAAGTGTATACTTATAATCCCCGCCTCAGGAGCTAACATAGGCCTAGAATTTGAGAGGTCAAAAGACAAACAAGATGAGGACCTCCTCATTTTTCCCGAAACCAGTCCTAAAAAGAAATCTCCCCAGAAATTTTGTCTTGCAAAGATTAGAGGACACCAAGAAACAGAGACGACCAACTAGTAAAAAACTCCTAACCAACTAATAGGATCTCGGTGGCCGAAATGGCACTTCTCCAAGATCATCAATATTCCAACCAAGGAAAGCCATAATCCAAAATGGGAAATGGTATATGGTTGGCAAGAATGGAAAGCTGGGCAAGGAATTAGAATGAACTGCTAGGCGCAAGATCCTAAGAAAATTCAAAGCCTACAAACTAGCTTAGTCGAGCTTAGGGGTAACCCCACCAGAAACCATCAGGGAGTTTGTCAGGACCCGCCCCCAATATCACCTCGATACCCGGGACGAACCCTGCTCCCGTCTGACAATCACACTTAAAGTACCACAAGAACCTCAACACAACCATAAAGCATAACTATTAGACAAGGGAGAAATATAATACAACCGTAATTCAGAGCATAGTTTATACAAAACAGGCACAAAATCCTACTAGGCTAATCTCGCAACGGAAGAACGTCGTAAGCTCTATGCCTCGATCCCTGCCTCAACGTTCACCCCAGCGCTATCACCACGACCTGGAGGGTAAGTTAAAACCAAAAAGTGTGAGTGGACTAAAAGAAAATAAAAAGTTTAAACACAAGTTAAGAATAAAACAGTTTAAGGAAAACGATATGATTTACCCTCCGTTTTAAAATATGCATGCCTAACCAGTATCAGAAAACCACAATATAAAATAGTATGATAAGTATGCTAAGATCGTATCATAAAACCAAATCCGCAAATATCAAAATCCGATCAAACCTGCTGGGTCTATCCGAGTCTTCAAACTCAACCAGACCTCAAATGTAATCCGAGTCTTTAAACTCCCGAGTCTTTAAACTCAATGGGCTTACGGGGGTAATATCATAAATATCCGAGTCTTTAAACTCCCGAGTCTTTAAACTCAATCCGGGCCTGTCCCCCGTGAATCAGAATCCAGGTCTTTAAACCCAATATCCAGATCCAGCAAATCCAATCCAAAACCAATTCTAAAATCCATCTCCAAACCCGAATCCGAAATCACTGGTCTGATGCCCTTCCGGTATCCAGAACCATTATTCCGAACCCAAATCCGGAATTCCACTTTTTCCGACATTAAAACCAAATCTCGTTTCTCGAAATTCGATTTTAAAACCAAAACCTTGATTACCAAAATCGTATATCATAATCCACTTATAACCATCAGAAACATTATAGATTGGAAACCCAAAAGTTTAGCATAAAAATCAGAAATCCAGCCTTTTCTCGAAAAACGTGCGAAAACCCGAAAATGTCTCGAAAAATGTGCAAACATATCAATCATGTATAATCATTATCAACAAGCATGAAACATACTTAAAATCATAAAACATAGATAAAAACAGTTAGGAATGCTCGTAAGAAAAGAAAGAGTCCACTCACGAATCCGAAAGTGTCAATCGCGCTCCGTGCGCTCCTCGACCGTCTCAGGCGTCTCCCGTCCTGTCAATAGGCACCAAATAGGGTCACAAATACGTCGAATAGGCTAACCCTAATTTCCCCAAATTTCTGGAAATTTATACATAATTTAAACTTAAACCCTAAATCGTCAGAATCCTCGAACTATCCCGTAACATCGTCCGATTAACCCGAAAATTACACCAATGGATTCCTTAGAACATTTAGAACAAAAACCCTGTTGGAAGTTTGTTCAGAATCCTCCCCACGCGCCGCCCAAAGTGGCTGCGCGTGGGCCTCACGCGCCTGCTACAGTGCATCGTCTACCTCGAGTCACCCGGTTCAACTTTGTTAACCAGCGTGGCCGGTTCTCCTCCAATCTTCCACCAATTTCCACCATTTCAATCCTACAAGCTTCGTCCAGTTCCCTGCAATCTATTCCTGCCCTAAAATCTGGAAATCGAAGCCTAAAACCCAACGTCTTCATCCCTGAAACAAACTACCCGCTTGCCCTGTTTTGGCCTCCGGCCACCCAGGCCATCCCCCGTCACGGCACCAACCTCAGACGTCTCCTGGGACCTTCAGGAGTCTCACCCTAACCTCCAAAACCCTCGAATCTAGCCCAAAGTCCATGACTTTCGAATTGAAGGAAATGGGAAAAACAGGGGATTCGAATCATACCTTTGATTCCTCCTCCGCCGTCTGTACCGCCGTGAACCACGGTGTCCAATGAGTCCTCTGCGGTCGTCCTAACTCCTCCTCAGCTTGGTTTGAACCACAACACGGCACAACCACCACCTCTGTCCCACAATCTCTCTGTTTTCCCTGAAAACTCAGCCTCACCACCGCCGTGTTTCTTGCACGATCTCAACCCCAAATTCCGATCACCAGCTTCCTCTCATCTCTCTGTCACTCTCACAATTCACCAAAATCTCACCCACACACTAAATCGATCACAAACTCTAACTTTCTTCCTCTCTGTTTTCTCTTCTACACAGCACAATTGCACGGTTAAATTTTGGACAATTTGTGGCCGTGTACATTTTAGACAAACCCAGAACCTTCTAGTGTCCATCCACGTGTCCCAAATTCCATGGATCAGTACAAAATATCCAAGCCCACTCAGCCACTTGCCCTTATCTGATTGGTCTTAAGGGGAAAAGGACCAAAATACCCCTAGAGTTACAATTACCATTTTACCCTCAAACTTTCCAGACCCGTAACTATTTCGTCCGACGTCCGATGACAGCGTGCCGCCTGTCGTTGTACTCAGGACGTCGAGACCTATCCAACGGTCCTCGGTCTACGTGAAAATCACAAGTCCTCTAAAAAGTCTACATTTTCCCCCTAATTAATCAAAATTACGGTAACGCCCTCAATCTTCCGAACGTCATAACTTTTTCTCCGATTGTCCAAATTGGGCCTGCCACCTGTCTACGGACTCGTGACGTCCTAAGCTACATCACGGTCAATGGTCAACACTCATCCAACCTGTAAATCAAAAAGTCAACTTTTGACATACTATTCACAAGGGCAAAATGGTCCGTTTATACAAATCTTTTACAAAATTACATTTGTACCCTTCCTGAAGGTACGGGTTGTTACAGAGTTTATGTGTTCTCTTGAGGAAAACTGGAGAAAGAGAAAGGATGAAGTCAGGCTTCAAGGAAACATATCCCTCCTAAGTTCTATGTCTGAGATTCATGTGGGAGCCAAAAAGAAGATCACATTTGGAAACTCTGCTGAAGAGGAGCTGTTAAACAGCCAGTCAAAAATCTGCACATCGCGAAAACCGGAGAAATTTCTTATCACGATACCTATAAAGGTCATGACGTAACCGAATAGGAGCTTAAATAGTTCAAGAAATACTTGTTGGAAATCATGGAGGAGGAAGGATTGCCCGATGAGGGGCAAGGAGAGGTTCACCAGGAGGTAAACCTAGCGGTAATGATGCAGAGGACTTGGCGGTTGTCTACCACTAGATAAACCAATGAAAGGCAAAAAATTTCTTAAGAACCATCTCGAGTAGTGATTGAGATCTATGATAGCTACGGGGGGAGCCAAGGTTGCATTTCGGAAGCTAGTGGCTAAAGGGAGAAGATGATCTTTTCAAATCCTACCAAGGAGAAGATGATCGTTTCAAACTCACTTGACGACTGTCTGCCAAGGTTTCTTTTTGGAACCCAATGGCTTTAGGGAGAAGATGATTTTTCAAATCCTACCAAGGAGATGACAGATCACCTCTGCCCTATCTTCCTTACTGGCTACTTGGAAGGTATCCTGATCAATAAAGTCATGCTCGATGGGGGGAAGGGGGACTTCCATCAATATCCTGCCATATAGAAAGCTAGAAGGGCTACATAGGGTTGTCCAGGACTACTTGCCAACAACAGAAATAATGTCCAACTTCATTGGGACTACTACTAAGACTCTTGGGATTTTACCCTTGGAAATCATGGTCGATTCCAAGAGGTTAATGGTGGCTTTCTTTATCATCGATAGCACGGTTAGTTACAATGTACTATTGGGACGAGACTTGATCCACAAGAGTATGTGTGCTCTATCCACTCTCCACCAGTAGATCCTACTATGGAACCCCAAAAAGATTGACTACCTTTGAGGGAGGTCTGTAGGAAGTCATCTAGGAAAACATGAAGCCATTCATGGCTAACCGATAGAAAAATATGAAAATGGTCGTCCTACTCAAATTATTACCCATAAGGTAGTAATGTAGTAGCTTTCGGCTCTTGGGGAAGGACCCATGTTCTGAACAGGAGAAAGAGGGTCCCAACTCGATGAGGGGCCATCTTTGGATCCATATAGTGTATCTCATCATCTGAGGACATGGCTTGTCGGATAATAATCTGATCTCTACCAACTCGCCTTAAGAGGATTCAAAAGAAATAAACATACATGGATATTTGTGATGCCATCTTAAAAGAGAAGAAATAAAAGAAATATGATTTTGATTTTTAAGAAGGTATTACAAAGTAGATCCAGATGGGTTAAGAAAAAAAATCACCCAACAATGGGACGGCTCATCACCGAGGCCAATGAGTGGCCACACAAACAAGGAATACCTACCATCTTCAGCATCCAAGAAGCCTCTCACTAATTTTGCCGCTGCCAATCATCTTCTACGACCACAATAAAACACTAGCAAGTCCTAATCTCTGCCATCTGCTTCTCATCCGACCGTCCATCAAGATAAGAGCAGCTAGAGGCTTGGGCCATAGATCTTCCATCACCTCTATTCTATAATGTACACAGGCAATGGTCTTAAAGGTCTGGTCATGGGTACACAATATTTCTGCAAGGGCCAAAGTGCAAACTTCAAGATGGCTTATTCCTTGGGAGCATGCTGAATCTCCAACTGTTTTCTTCAAAAGGCATAGATCACCATTTTGGGTTGAATACTTCTTATTTGGAGAAAATATTGAAGGAACTTCTGTACTACATTCCAATCTATCTGGAAGATCAAAAGAGGGGTTAATGGTGAAATAGGGCTAATAAAGAAGCTTATGAGAGCCCATCTCCAACCTTGAAAGGGAAGGATAGAGCTGCCAAGTTAGCCAACAAGCCTAATCCTTATAAAACATATACTCTCCACAAACCTCAGTCATCACGGAAACCCGTCCAAACCTTAACACAGGGATTGGAGAAAATGGGCCTCTTGGTGAAGATTTGGAATATTAGAGGAAAATTTTACCATGGATCTGGATTTTTCAAAAGTAGATCCAAATATATTTCCCCATGTCCTAAATCTATAGGAAACTCTCCCCATAAAACACCATTACTATGGAGGGGATGGTGAATATCTAGAAATAGACAGAGGGAAGACAAAGTAAGAACCCGCAAGGGTAACCTCACAACTAACGGTTCGAAATCCAACCCAGATCTAAACTAGGAAGAGGGCATATGGCATGACTCCCTCATGTAGATTGTAGGGGCTCGAAGGTCTTTAGGTAGGAAACTGAGAAAAATTTCCTCATTTTAAATAAGGACACGACGACAGAAAGCAAAAAGGCGCCCTGAATCAATCATGAAAAATGGATCTTTGATGATATCAAAATCGCCTACAAGACAAAAGAGAATATTTCGGGGAATGGTGACATAATCTTCGAAATCCAGGCTATAGATCCATGGAGAAATGGAACTTTGATTTTGCGGATACAAGGGGATTTTTCTCCTTATTTCTCTTTTTAGAAACTAAATCAAAGGCCATGGCCTTTTTGGGAAAGACAAGCTTCTTTGGGAACGACAAAGAAAGAGGATGATCTTTTAGTTTGTAGCGAAGGTGTCTTATAGAAAGAGAAGCCTGTGTGAACACAGATGGTGGGGTCGTCAAAGCCATGAATAGTGGGACAACTTGAATATAAAAGCCTTCTAGCCTAAGAGCTTTTGAATTCACGGGGTAATGTTTACATCTAAAATAAAACACTAGGGGCTTGGGAAGGGTTTTTAAGAAATTAAAGACCCAATCCGACTTTTGGTTCATGCCCAGCTCGTATCCACAGTTGGATCATGGACAAGCTCGAGCGTAATTTATGGAATTATACTGACATGGTGCCAAAATCGCCAAAAGAGGTAAGGAGGATATGCGACTAAGCCGTCGCGATCAAGATGCATGCGGGAATGATTTGTGAATCATCCGCGCTCTCATGTCATCTATAAAAGGAGAAGAATCCATCTTCCTAAAAGAAAACCAATCAAACAAACAAAAAAACAATTGATGAAACTCAATCGATTACAACAACTACAAACCCTCAAAAGTTTCTTTGTTATCCAATAGCTCGCCTTCTTGGAAAAACCTGTCACTCTGATCTAGGTTCAAGATTCAGTTCTCCCCTCAACCTTTCTCAGTTCTTACTAAGAACACCAAAATTCCCTTCAAACTCGACTTGCATCCCAAGTTTGTTTCTGGAGACTTCCCGACCACCATACATCATTTCAACTTGCTTCTACAGCTTGTATTGAAAGTCACTTTCCTCATTTCGATTGCATCAAACCAATCTTTGAGACCCTCACAACCTCACGCCCTAACCCTATCATGTCTTTTTACTGCTCTACCAACATCTTTGGTACGATTTCCAATGGATGTTCATCTAGTTGACGGTCCCTCCGCCACGAACACCAGCGCATGGCTTAGTCTAGAGATAGTTTACTTCACGCACTTATAATTCAATTCACAATGATAATACTTAGTTTATGTTCTTTGTGTTTGCCTCTGCCCTGTCCCTCTCTACAATTGGGTTCTTCAAGTTTGACTTCGATAATTTGCAATACTAGCCAATGAGTTATATGGTTGCGTAAGCCATAGAACCATCTTCGAGTTCTGGTTCAGTATTCGAGTAGTCTAACTTGAAGAGGTTAATTCTAGCTAACGCATACATCTAACTCTGAATTGCATGCTACTAATATGAACACACCGACATTGAATTTGTATTAGGCACAAAAAAAATATTTAAAGTTCTCGAAAGAGGCATAGAAAAGAACAACGCAAGCAAAATGCCCAGTTGCTCCACTTTAAATTAATTTGAGCAATAGTTCATAGTCCAAAATTCATAACTAACTTTTAACTCTACCCAGTAGAAGGCCAAGTGAGCTAGACCAGCCATATAGGGCTGGACTGCGACACCATGGGCCAAGGTTTTCAGCCTTTGCCCCATCCACCCTAGTCACTTATACTGCATCCCCCTGCATCAAGCTACATCGAAGAGATCCCTCTTACCCCAAACCCTTGCGTATCTACTCTTTCAAAAGCAAGCCACCGAACGGTGACCCCAGATTTCACTATCTGCTACGACAACATTTTTGGGCACGAATATAATCTAGTATGCCCAGTGAGACTCTTTTTAAGTGTATATCCAAATTTTGATATACAAAATGAAGGTGTGATGCTAAAGGGAGATTTTTGAGATCTACACTACAAAAATAAATTCTTGGGACACCACCAATGGAAGTGAATATGAAAACTACCCGTGATGGAAGTCTCGAGAATATTACCTGTCATGAATTAGCTAAGAAGGAATTGACGAGGTTCATCAAAGGCGCCCTGACTCCTATATTTGATCAGATGAAGGCTCTGAACGAGCAGGTTCAAGAGCTCTCTACGGAAGGGAAAGTGGAACCAAAAGGTATCGTAACCCCACTTCCAGAGGTAGCTAGCCCAGAAAAAGGAAAACAAACCATGGATTCTGAAGTTCTTACTCCAGAACTTGTGTAACGACCCGTCCCAAATTTAAAGGATTTATTAAGTCTAATTACGAATTAGTGGGGCTAATTGGGGCTTATCTGAGGATTAACGGTCGTTCAGGGTGAAATTACGATTTTGTCCCTGAATGAGGGCAAAAAGTTGACTTTTGACCCGGGAGGTCCGATGGCCGAGGGCCGATGACCATTACATAGATCGGGTCGATTCTAGTCCATAGACATGCGACACGTGGAAATCGAACGTTTGACGGGAAAGTTACGGTTCACGGAAGTTTCAAGGTACTATTCATAGTGGTACATTTTACGAGACGAAAGTGGACTTTTGTCCTGAGTGGGGCCCAGATCTTCTCCCCAGGTCCAATGGATGAGTGACAAGGGTCACCCATCCATTTCCCCCCTTACACAGACACATGAAACCAGCCCCCCCCCCCTCCCCTATGTGTTCATTCGATCGATCCACACCCAAACCTAGTGAACCCAAATCCACACCCTTCCCAACTGCATCCATATGAGGCCATGAGAGAAGCTGAGGATGAATGAGAGGATGAGGAGACGGTGGCAGATGGCGGTGGATTACATGGCCAAGGTAAAACCTGATTCCCCTGTATGTTTCAAAATTTCAATTTTGGGTTTTGGAAGTTAGGGAGGTTAGATGTTGCTTAGGATGGATTTACGGGATTGGTAGGAGGTCTAGGAGAAAGTTTTGGTGGCTAAGGACGGTTGAGAAAGCCGGGAATGGCGACTGGAGAGATTTCGGTGGCTACCCACTGAATTCCATTTCTAGCGGAGTTAGCCCAAATCGATCCTCCCAATCTCTTTCTAGTGATCCTAGGAACCTATTGGAACCCTTAGGATGAAGCTTTGACCCCTAGAAGTGCCCTAAACCTAGAATGAAATTTTTGGTTCAAAATGGTTTTCAGAACCAATGGGTTTTAGGATTGGTTTCTAGGTTTTGAGGACAAGGTTGGATAGGAAATGAAGAGACGAAGCCATAGGAGTTGGAATGGATGAAAAATGAAGAAGATACAAGTTTGGATTGGTCACGTCGGTCCAGGTGAACCGAACTGCAATCGGACCGGACCGGCCGGTTTAGACCGGGCTAACTGAAGAACAGGGACGACCCTGTAGCTGGCGAGTGGCTCCCACACGCAGCCACTTCAGGCTGCGCGTGTGGGCACGTGGCCCACGTTTTAGGGAAGTTTCCAACATGTGAAATCATCTATTCGATGTAACAAACATTTTGGGATTTGTTTCGTGTTGATTGGACATCGTTTCGATAGGTTTCAGGGTGTCCGAAAATTTAGGATCGGGTTTAAAATAAGTTAAAAACTCCAAAAAATTACGGGGATTTAATGAGGGGTTATTTAAGTAGTTAGTAACCCTCTATTACGATTTGGACAGGTTTAGAGGTCCTGGTGACAGTGATTGGCCCGGGAGAGCCGTATGACACGCGTATCGAGGCGGCATCTCGGACAGTCTGTGAGTGGACTTTGGTTTTCTAAATTGATGCATGCATAACAGTTTATATGCTTTTATGAACATGTTTTGTGATGCCATGAGTGAATTTGTGTGAGTTTGCGTATTTTCACGTAGTTCGAGGTTTCAGCCTTATACAGTGCGTTTGTGCTTTCTTTGTTGGTTGAAATTAAATGGTTTTAGATTTAAAAAGGATAAACTCGGGCTTGAGACCCATTTGGTTTTGTCTCGGGCATGTGGCCCTATTGATGACCTACGGGTTCGAGTCGTGGTCACGGCGAGTGCTTTGTGCACAGCAACGGATGACATAACGCTCGCCTCTGCACTGGGATGTGTTCCTTCTGGAGAGGTCATGATGCACATTCCGCTGTCGAGCAGCCACTGGAGGCTCAACTTCGGTGTGCTGAAGGTTCAGGATATCGATCGGTGATGGGTGTACCATGATCTAGAAATGGTCGCGTCGGTTGATACGTTCACGGCGACATACCAGGATTGAGGGCGGTCATGGACGGATGGTTGCACGCATCACTACGATTGGAATCGTGACTGAACTTGAGATATCGGGCTCGATGTCCAGTTGAGTCATGAGTTCGGGCACGAGGCCCAGTTGGTTTACGTTTATGATTTCGGGTCGGTGACCCTAAATGGATTTCTAATTTCATGACGGTTTATGGGGACCGAGCATGAATCCCTTGAAGGGTTTTAAGAATGTTTTCAATATATATATATATATATTCATATACCTTCCTTTATTTGGATTGTCTCATCCGGGGAGGGTCATTGGCCTGGGTGGACCTCGGAGTAGTCACGGAGCACTAATTGAGTGGAGTCGCCCCCGTTGGGTACCTTACTCTCGGGAAGGCTTATGGATTGTAACCCCGGGGGAGGGTCATTGATCTGCGAACACTGAACTGGGTGGAGCCTGGGGAGACTTGGGATTTGAGACCCCAGGTAGCACGCGCGTATCTTAGAAACTGTGATAGGATTGGTTATATGTTATATTTATATGTTATATGATCAGATTTCTGGTTTGGGCTGAGTCCCACATGGATTTGAGCAGTGGCACGTATGATTGGTTTCATTTACAATTTTTCGCCAAGCCCCTAGTGGTTTGGTAAATGGTTTTCAAATGCATGCATGCTTTTTAGTGAAGGGTATAAATTTCTTTTGTGAAAATGTTTTAATAAATTATTTGTTTTGTCCCCTCACAGCTTTTAATGTTTTGAATACCCTTCAGGTTGATCGCGGATACGGGCTGTAGCAGAGACCGAGACATCACACTCATCCTCTGGATCCTAGCGTACTATGAAGCCCCGAGCGGGCTGAAGTCAGACATTTCCCTTGTCTGACACTCCGTATCAGACGGGATCAGGCGCGTCCAGCGTTAATCCCGGGGGGTATTAGGACGGGTCCTGACAACTTGTGGTTGTGTGTCCTCTGCTCTATAATGCTTCACCGGCCGAAATTCACTTAATCATGGGTATGACTGCCTTTTTGATAAAAGTTGTTATTAAAAGATATGTGTTTTAAGTTCAGTAGTTGAGGAATTCTGTAAGGTCTTAGCCGCGGGAAAAAGACGGTAAGTTTTGGAAAATTAGGCTCATCAACTCCCTTTGATTCTTTGGCGATGTGTGCCAATCAGTAGAATTGTTGAATCTCGGTTTTTTTTTATGAAAACTATCATTTCATATTTCATTGTTTGAAAATGATTTTGCTGAAAAAAATTTGTTTTCAAGAATCTAGGTTTCGTTTATCAAAGTTTTTTCAAAACTTTTATGTGATTTTTTGACATCATTTTAGAGTTTGTTTCTTTGATATTTTTTCAATCCATACTTTTTTCGAAGTAAGTAGAATGAAATCTTATACTTATCAAGAACTAAGAGTATGTAGGAATGTTCGTATAGTAGTTAGAGATATTGTTAGTTCTTTTTTTTTTAACCATGAAAATGTATTTTATCAGAAAGGAAACGAAAAGCAAGTAGCTAACATACAGGGAAACAAAGTAGAAACATAAGTAACAGCACCACCTAAACAAACATGAAACATAACTAGGCAGGAAATGGGGAAAAGCAGTAAAGCTTCCCAACCACATAGATGGTGCAGGTTTGCAAGCTATCACATTGTGAGCAGAAAGAACAAATTTATAGATGGTGGTGATATGTTACTTGTTAACACAAACACCAGGGTAGATGGTGGCCTGTCAATCCAAACCAAATCTCACATCTTCCTCTTCATAAAAGATGCCACGACATCTGTAGGTTTGTTTTCTGATCTTCGATTCCATCTCCAGCTAGAGTTGAGGAACTCGTGAGACAGGAGCTTCATATGAGACAAAAGCGAGTATAATTCCCACTTTCCTAACTGATTCTCCCATTCAAGGCCCTATGTAACAACCCGTCCTAAATTCCGAGATTAGATTACTGACTAATGAAGAATTAGTGAGAGTAATCGGTAATTAGTTGAGCAAAATTGGCCGGGCGGTGTAAAATGACCGTTTTGCCATAGTCTTGGGTAAAATGTTGACTTCCGACTCGGGGAGTCAAACGTACGAGGAACGATGACCGTGACAATGATCGAGACGTCACGAGCCCGTAGACAGGTGGCATGTCGAAATCAGACGTCGAACAAGAAAGTTATAGTCATGGGAAGTGAAATTGGACTATTCACGCATTTCGAGGCGTAAATTTTAGGACTAAATCTGATTGGCTGAGTTAATAATGTGGGACCCTCACTCATCCAATTGGTCATCTCCCCCAATTTGTGGATCTCATTCTTGATTGGTGGGTTTTTGTATTAAAATAATAATTTTTTTTATTATTTTATAATTCCCACTCCTCCCATCTCTTAATCCTCACCGTCCATCCCTATCTTTTTCTCTCATCTCCACCCTTCATCTCCATCATCATTCATCATCTCACTATCATCATCAAACTTCACCATATTTCTTTGTTTTTCTTCAAAACCGAACAACCATTCCCCTACAGCCCTTCCAAACCTCATTAGTTGTACATGGTATGTGAATGGGAATGTGAGAGGGAAGAGAAACGTTGATGATGAAACCATCGGGGAAGACCTTCATGGACGGTGGCAAAGGCCCAAAGACAATACCCGTGAGGTACGTTTCTACTTCGAAAATCGAAGGTTAGGTTTTAGGGTTTATAAATCTATTTGATGGACTGGGTCGTGATCTAGGGACCAAGACGAACACATGGGACTCGTTTTCGAAGGGAATGGTGGCCAGAGTCGACGACAGGATGAGGTTGTAGGGACCGTTGCCATTTTCGATCATGGGAGGTATGTTTTGATTGTTTTTCCCGTGTTTTGAGGACGTAGATCGATATGGAAGGATAATAGGAACATATAGGAATTGAAAGAATGGAAAAAGGATAAAAAAAAATGGAGGAGATAGAACACTAGACCGGTCTCGCCAGTCCGGTCCGGTCGAAACCAGTGGACCCGGTTCGGACCATGTCTGCCAAGGGACATGGATGACACTGTGCAAGCGCGTGGCTTTCACGCGCAGACCCTTTGGACGGGGCGTGGGGGCACGTGAGGTGTCTTTTGGGATGACTTCAACATGTGAAATATCCTATTCAATGTAACGAACATTTTGAGACTAGTTTCGTGTCGATCGAACATCGTTTCGATATAGTTCGGGATGTCCGAAGGTTTAGGATCGAGTTTAAAAATAGTTAAAAATTCGGATAAATTATGGGGCTACAATGAGAGGTTAATGAAGTAGTTAGTAACCCTCTAGTATGTTTTGGAGAGGTTTGGGAGTCCCGGTGATAGTGATTAGCCCAGGAAGGCTTACAACACGCATATCAAGGCGGCAACATAGGACGGTCTGTGAGTGGACCTTGATTTCTAAACTCTGATGCATGCATAAATGTTTTATATGTTTATGGATATGATTTCTATCATGATGATTATCGATTGGTGATTTACATGATTACACGTATTTTAAGGTGATTTACGTATTTTCACGGATATCGAGGTTTATGGTTTTGCACTAATTATACGTGCTTATGGTTTTGATAATAGTTTAATGAAATGGTTTTGGATTTGAAAAGGTAAACTCGGGCACGAGACCCATTTGTTTTGGAAACCCCCGGACTTGAAGTCCAATTAGTTACGTTATCGGGCTAGAGGCTCAATTGGTTCGTGAATTGATTTCGGATTTGGAAATATGGAATCGGGCATGAGACCCATTTGATTTACAATCTATCGGACTTCGAATCCATTTGATTTAATAAGGAATCAGGTTGGAGGCCCTGTTGGTTTATGAAATTGGACCGGAGGCCAAGTTGGTTTACGAATTGGGCCGGAGGCCTAGTTGGTTTACAAATTGAGCTTGAGGCTCAGTTGGTTTACGAAATCGAGCTTGAGGCCCAGTTGGTTTACGTGATCGGGCTTGAGGCCCAATTGGTTATGATATCAGGCATGAGTCTCATTTATGGTTTATAAAGGTGATTTCTGGTTCGGAGATCCTAAATGGATTTGGAATTGGTAAACATGGATTTCTAGTTTCATGACGGTTTATGGGGATCGGGCATGAACCCTTTGATAGGTTTGAAAGGTTTTAAGAATGATTACGAAATGGTTTTTCATATACCATCCTTTATTTATGGATTGTCTCCTCCGGGGAAGATCGTTGGCCTTGGTGGACCCGGGAGTAGTCACGGAGCACTAACTGAGTGGAGTCGCCCCCGTGGGGTACCTTACTCTCATGAAGGCATATGTGGATTATAACCCCCAAGGTGTAACAACCCGTCCCGAGAGCCGGGATTAGTAGAGTGAGTAAGGTGTGATTAGTGAGGATAATCAGTGGTTAGGTGGTCCCGAAAGGTCCGGGAGCCTAGAATGACGATTTTGCCCCTGGTTCGGGCAAAAAATGTTGACTTTTATTCGGGTGGTCAATTGGGTATTGGCCAGTGACCAGGACGTAGTTGAGGACGTCACGAACCCGTAGACTTGAGGTACGTTCGATTCCGACATCCGAGGAGGAAGTTGTGATGTTCGGAAGGTTGAGGGCTTAACCGTAATTTGGGTAAATTAGGGGGATTAGTTGACTTTTTGGACGAATGAGTTTTGGTAGGTTGACCTAGCATGGTTAGATAGCTTTCGTCGTCCTGAGTTCGATGACAGGCGGCACGTATTCATCGGACTTACGAGGCGAGAGTTACGGGTCTAGGAAGTTTTAACAAAACCGTAAAAATGTGTTAAACATGAGGGTATTTTGGTCTTTTTGGCATCTGGGGATTTGTGCAGAGAGAGAAAGCAAACTGGACGGCTGGGATTTAACCAGATGGGATAAGGGTTGAGTGGATGGTGACATGTGGCAAGGGGCTAGAGGATTCTGGGAGAATCCTGTGTGTTCATAGCCCAAAGAATTGGGGTGCACTCGTGCAAACCCGTGGTTGTTCTTCGACAAACACAGAGAAACAGAGAGAGCTTGTGAGGAGAAGTTGAGGATTGATCGTGGTAATTGACGAGTCCTGGTGAGTGAGGGAGGAACGGGAGACTGAAACGAAGCTGGTGGTCGTGAATTGGTGGTGGAATCGTGCACGACGGCACGGCGGTGGTGCGGCAAAGTTTTGGGGAAACAGGGAGACCGTGAGCGTTTGGTGGTGGCTACGCCGTGAGGTGGCTCAAACCACGACCGTGGGACGTTCAGGAGGTTGCAGGGAGGCCAACGAACACCGTGGCACGCGGCGGTGCGCACGGCGGAGCTGCAATCGAAGGGTAAGTTTTCTTGCTCTGTTTTTCCCGTAAACTTCATTTGGAAATTCGTGAGTCTGAGTTTAGAACCGAGAGGATTGAAGGTCAGGGTGATGTTCAGGGAGGTCCTAGGAGTGGGTTGTAGTGGTCGCCGTGACGGGGCGTACACGGCGGAGCTCGGTCGAAGTGGAGTACTCTGTTACTCTGTTTTGGCTGTGAACTTCAAACCCAGAGTCGTCGAGTTTGGGGCTAAGTCGACGGTATAGGAGGGTTGGTCTAGGTTCAGTAAGGCCCTAGGGATTGTCTGGTGTCGCTACCGTGACGGGAGGTGACCGGAGCAGATGGATCGTGAAACAGGGGTTTGAGGGCTGTCTGGTTCGAGCTGGAATCGACGATGGTGGGACTGTGTTGAGGTTAGAGGAGTAGGGGAATGGATCTTGGTGTCTGGACGAAGCCGTGGGTGGAAGAAGGGAAGGAAATGGTGACCGGACGGCGGAGAATGCTCCTCGCCGGTTCAATTCATGGCGGCCGGTTCAGCACAGTGAGGTCGAGGTTGATGATGCTACTATAGCTGGCGCGTGAGGGCCACGCGTAGCCACTTTAGGCGGCGCGTGCGGCGGCGGTTGGGAAAACGGTCAACATGGTTTTTGGTCTAGGAGTTGTGGTGAGTTCAATGGAGTTGGTTTCGAGTCAATCGGACGTCGTTTGAGTTTAGTTCCGCGAGGGTGAATGTTTAGGGTCCCGGGTTTTAGGTTTTCGATTCGGGGAATTTTGAGGAAATTTAGGTGAACCTTCGTGAACGTGTTAGTGACGTAATTTGATGATTGTGAACAGGATCGGGATTTCCCGAGGAAGCCGAGGAACGTGCTGGACGTTCGGGACGCGAGTAGGGCTCAGTACTATGAGTGGACCCTTTCCTTAAACTCGATCATGCATAACTGTTTTTATATACGTTTTTGATGGTTTTACTCTTACATCTATAATCTTGACTATATTATGATGGTTTTACGTGATTGCACGGTTTTCGAGAAAAGGACGGTTTTAGCATGTTTTACGAAAAGGGTGATTTTGGAAAGATAAATGGACTCAATGATTTTAAGGGGATTTTGGGACATGATTTTGAGAATCAAGGTTTTGGTTTTACAATCGAAAGTGACAATTGGATTTGGAGCAAAGGCTTGAAAAGTGGTATTCCGGATTTGGGTTAGGAATGTCGGTTCTGAACGCCGGAAAGGCTTCGGACCGGGGATTTCGGATTCGAGTTTGGATATGGATTTGGAAAAGGTTTTCAAATGATTTTGGGGATTGGATTTGCTGGATCTGGATATTGGGTTTAAAGACTCGGATATATTGATTTCCCCCGTAGGCCTTGAGTTTAAAGACTCGAAAGTTTAAAGACTCGGATATGATTAAGGCCTGGATTGAGTTTAAAGACTCGGGAGTTTAAAGACTCGGATAGGTCCAGCAGGTTTGATCGGGAAATGATGATTTGAGCTTTATGGTTTATGACACGGGTTTTGATACTCATGCTATGATTTTCCATACCTGTTTTATAGTGTTTCTGTTTCTTATGATGTTTTATGAGAACTGCGTTAGATCTGTGTTATTAACTGTTGGTTATGCATGTGGTTTTCAAAACGGAGGGTTAAATTCGGTTTCTGATAAATGGTTTTAGAACTTTTCTTTTATTATGGTCCACTCACATCTTTTGTTTTAACTTGCCCTCCAGGTTGTGGAGCTAGCGCGGGGTCTTGACGTCGAGGCAGAGTCCGAGGCATAGAAGTGTCGTGAGGGATCCCCGGAATAGTTCAAAGTCTTCCGCGTGCGTGTAATTTATCGGTTTTTAGTTCCTTTTATTTTCGTACTATGCTCTGTAAAGGATAACTTCGGGATATTTTGTTTAATTACTCCTGCGTCTGACTGGGTTTGAGTGATTTTTACTTGGGTGTTGTGTCGGGGAGTCAGACGGGAGCGGGATTTACCTCGGGTTCGGGGTAAAACCGGGGTGGGTCCTGACACAAGGAGGGTCATTGATCTGCGGTCATTGATTTGGGTGGACCCTGGGGAGACTTGGGATTTGAGACCCCGGGTAGCACACGCGTAGCTTTGGTAACCGTGACAGGATTAGTTATATGATATTGGAAAACACGATTTCTTGGATTTTGATGAAATGGTGTTTTGTGAATAGTAAACGGATTTGGGCAATGACCCACATACTCGGATTTACGGTTTTGGGTTGAGTTCCCACATATGGTTACTATGTTATGAAATTGTGCAAATGGATTTGGGCAGGGGCCCGTATGATTTGGATTTACGGAATTTGTGGCTGAGACCCTAATAATGGTTATTTGAATATATGGTTTGGTAAATGGTTTTCATTTTCATGCATGCTTTTTAGTGAAGGGCATAAATGTCTTTATGAAATATGTTTTTATGAACTCATTTATTTTCGTCCACTCACAGCTTTCGATGTTTTTAATACCCTTCAGGTTGATCACGGATACAGACTGTAGCAGAGACCAAGACATCACACTCCTCCACCGGATCCTAGTGCGCTCTAGAAGCTGGTCGGGCTGATGGTTTTACATTATCCATTGTCTGACACTTCGTGTCAGACGGGATCATGACACATCTCGTGTTAATCCCGGAAGGATTGGGATGGGTCATGACACTCTAATTAATTCTTGAGAGTCAGATTCGAAGCAGACACTATTGAAACCCCTCCTTAATGCAAACATACAGACACTATCCTTGTTTGAGATTCCAGTATTTGCAATTTTCACCAACCAATCATCAAAGGTTGAGATCCTTCGCACATCAACATTGTAAGACAGAGAACCACTAAACCAGACCCTACTAACAGCACCACACAACAATAATAAATGGTCTACCGTTTTAGGCTCTTTGTTGTACATAGGGCATAAAGGATTGTCACCTATTTGTTACCTGAATAGATTGACCCTAGTGGGTAGGATACCTCAATTTGCACTCCACAAAAAGTTCTTTACCTTAGGAATAACAAGGCTGCCCCAGAACATCGTCTAGGTCATCTGTGGTACCACTCTTGTTGAAGAAAGAGGAAGGGTTGAGATAGTGTTTCGAACCACCATTAGCCACTTGTACCCAGCTTTGACCGAGAATGCTCTGTTCGTAGTAAAAGGCCATATCAATCTATCATCACTGACAGTATCCCCAAGTTTGATGTAAGAGATTGCCTCCAGTCCTTTCTCTGAGATACAATTAGAAATTTCTCCTAGAGCATAAATGGTTGATTTAATAGTATCTGGTTAATTCCCCAAAAAGTATCTGGTTGATTCAATAGTCTCTAGCTCTGCTTTACCAGCATCGCATCATTGAACTTCACCAAACAATAAAATCCTATCCCTCCATCTAGCTTATGTCTCCCTAACTTATTCTAATTAACCTAATGCAAGTGATTTTTTTCATTTTCTTGCCCCACCAAAAATTTGCTAACAAAGAATCCATCTCCTAGCATAAAGAGATGAGAAACTTGAAATTTCCATCGGATAGGTGGGTACTTCCATTACCACCACCTTAATTAGGATCTCCTTACCCGCTTGAGAAAGTAGGCGTTGTTTCCTACCTCTCACTTTCTAAAACATTTTTTCCTTGATAAAACCTAGAGCTTCTTTCTTTGATTTCCCTCAAAGGGTAGGAAGACCCAGGTACCTACCTGGCTCTTCAACAACTGCCACACCTAGGATGGCCCTTAGTTGGGATCGAAGCAGATCAGGGGTGTCATGGCTAAAGTACATTCAAATTTTGGGGTGTAGCTTTGAGGGAAGAAAAGAAAATCGTCAGTGAAGAATAAATGTGATAGTTGAGGCCCACTACTATGGAATTTCATTCCCTCCAACCACCCCCCATCAATAGCTCCATTCACCAACCCTAAGAGGACATCACATACCAAAATACACAAGTAGGGAGAGATTGGGTCACCTTGGCGAAGACCATGTGAGGGAGTGAACCAATTTCCAACTTTTCCATTTAAAATTACAGAAAATTCCACAGCTTGAACACACTTCATCACTAAACTGACCCACCTTGAGTCAAAACCCATCTTCAGAAGCACCACCTCCAAGAAATTCCATTTAACTCGATCATAGGCCTTGTTCATATCTAACTTGAGACCCGTCTAATTTTTTATTTATTATTCCTTAATTTCAATGCATGAAAGGCTTCATGGGCAATCAAGATATTGTCTAGAATTTTCCTACTAGAAATGAAAGCACTTTGTTGAAGCGAGATGATCTCGGGCAGAAAATTCTTTAAATAGTTAGCAAGGACCTTTGAAATTACTTTATAGGAGAAGTTATAAAGGGAAATCAGTTGAAATTGAGTTACCAATTCAGGATGATGGACCTTTGGCACACGAGCAATGCCGGTGTATGACAGATTCCTTAAATCTTCCCTACCCAAAAAGAAATTATGAACAAGAGTGCACATATCCTTACCAATTATTTCCTAATGCCCCTGGTAGAACAATCCTAAAAATCCATCTGGGCCTGGAGCCTTGTCTACACCAAGCTCAAAGGTTGCTGCCTTAATTTCTTCCTCAGTTGCCATCTTGAGCATATCTTCGTTCATTTCCGGGGTGATTACCCTCTTTTTGAATGGCTTAATAGAATCCCAATTTTTATGACTTTCTGATCTAAAGAGGTTTTTGAAATACAAATCAATATGATCACAGACCTCCCTCTCCTTTGTTAGCCAAGCCCCACTCTCAGTTTTGATCTGTGTAACTAGATTGCTTCTCCTCCTTTGAACGATGGAATGGTGAAAAAATGAAGTGTTTGCATCCCCCTCTATTAATCATTTGACACGTGACCTTCTCTTCCAATAGATTTTTTCATTTTTCCAAAGACAACCAATTTCAGCTTGAATTTCAGCTATTCTTCCTCCATTTCTATCCCATTCATCTTGGAGGATATTCATTTCATACATTAGGCTCCCAATTTTTTTTGTACTTTTTGAAAATATGAGTTTACTCCACTCATCAAGTGTAACGACCCGTCCCGGAAGTCGGGATTACAGAAGTGATTAGTGACGGATTAGCTGAGTTAATTGGGGGTTAGTTGGTTACTGTTGGACCTTGGGCGTAGAATGACGATTTTGCCCCTAGTTTCGGCAAAATGTTGACTTTTAGTTCGGATTGTCAATTGGGCATTGACCGATGACCGTGACGTAGCTCGGGATGTCACGAGTCCGTAGACAGATAGCACGCCCGATTCCGACATCCGAGGAGGAAGTTATGATGTTCGGAAGGTTGAGGGCATTACCGTAATTCGGTTAAAATAGGGGGAAAAGTTGACTTTTCGCACGACAAGGTTTTTACACGTAGACCGAGGACCGTTAGGTAGATCTCGTCATCCTGAGTTCAACGACAGGCGGCACGCTTTCATCGGACGTAGGACGAGTGAGATACGAGTCTAGAACGGCGAAGGGTATAATCGTAATTTGGACTCATATGGGGCATTTTGGTCTTTTTGGCGCCTTAGGATTTGTGCAAATCAGATGAGGACAAGTGTACAGTGTGTGATTGGATATTTTTGAGTTTGGGACCATGGGATTGTGACACGTGCCCTATGTCTGGTGGGTTCTAGGTTGTTGCACGGTTCCAATTAATTTGGTGCTGTATGTCAATTGTGTTCGAAGAGGAAGAAACAGAGAGTGAGATTGAGGGAGGAATTGATTGAATTGCAGAAAGTGAGTGAACCTTTGAGTGTGTGAGTGTGACCAGAGGGAGGCTGAGAGTGCAGGGACTGGTTGAGAGGGATTGAGAGTCGAGGGGTGTGTGTGTGAAGTGAGGAAAAAAACCAAGAAGAATAGGACAGAGGACCACCGTGCACGGTTGTGCACTTCCAGTGACCAAACCATCAAATTGAATCCGTGGTGGTGTCAAGAGGCTTGAGGGGAGTCGAGGAGGCACGACGGAGCTCACGGTGGCGGCCGAGACGCAGGTAATTTCTCAGTTTTCTCTCGATGCTCTGTTTTTCCATGTTGGTTCAAACTGGAAGTCGTGACTTTTGGGGCTGAGTCGAAGTGTTTGGAGAGCCCTAATCGACTAAGTAGGTCCCTAGGAAGCTTCTGGTTGTTAAGCCGTGACGGGAGGAAGGCTGGTTGGCCGGGAGTAAGAACAGGGGTTTCAGACAGTTTTGTTCGAGCTTGAGGGAGGTAGGTAAGAGGCTGTGCTGTTGTGTTTTAAGTAGTGGAATGGATTTCTTAGAGTAGGACGAAGCTAGGGGAGTTGAAAGTACAGAAATGGTGGAGGAAGGACGGAGAACCGGGAACTCCGGTTCAGACCAGTCGACCCATCGAAGAAGACGATGAACAGTGACTGTGTGCAGACGCGTGAGGTCCACGCGCAGCCACTTTGGGCGGCACATGGGGGTCCGTGGGGAGGATTCCAGCGAACCTTCCAACATAGTTTTTGGTCTAATCGATGTAACGAAACCGTTGGGACAAGTTTCGGGACGATCAGACGTTGTTTCGGGTTAGTTCTACGAGGTTGAAGGTTTAGGGTCCCGTTTAAAGTACGCTTAGAAGTTCGAGAAAATTATGGGATTTGAGTAGGACTTTTTTGAAGTAGTTGGTAACCTCGTTGTGGGCTTTGTACAGGTTCGAGAAAACCGAGGATAGCGGAATGGCTGGAGACGGCGTAAGTGCGCGCGTATCGAGGTGACGTCCGAATGGTCTGTGAGTGGACTTTGCTTTCTAACTCTTGATGCATGCATATATGGTTGTGATGGTTTGTGGTTTTTGCACGATTTTCGAGGTATTTTAAGGAAATTCACGTTTTAAACGAGGTTTCACTTTGACTTCGGGTTTTGAAATATGATTTGATTTCAAAATTTTGAAATGGATTTCGGAAAAGTGATTTCGGGCTTGGAGCCCAGCTCTTGTTATTTTGGAAATGATGTTTCGGCTTGGGTTTTCGAGGTTTGGAAAGGAAGTCTGGATTTGGGTTCAGGACTGTGGTTCCGGATGCCGGCTTACGGAATCATTGTTGCGAATCTGGAGATGGATTTTCTAGACCCGGAAAGAAAAGAGAAAACTCACTGGATCTGGTTTTGAGTTTAAAGACTCGGATTGATTGACGCGGGGGGTGGGGGGGAGGGTCCTGGATTGATGTTTTGAGTTTAAAGACTCGGTATGGTTTTGAGTTTAAATACTCGGATATGATACCCCCCCCCCCCCCCCCCCCCCCCCCCCCCCCCCCCCCGAGGCCTGTGATTGTGTTTTGAGTTTAAAGACTCGGATATCCCGGGAAGGCCTGGCTATTTGCGCATTGTGTTTTGAGTTTAAAGACTCGGGAGCACTTGAGATCTAGTAACTTGTATGTATGATTGATATTTTCACTGGTTTTTCACTGGTTTTCTGATGTTTTGGGGAGTGGCCTGGATGAATTGGATTTGACGAGTTTTGGGATTGAGTTCCCAGTGCTGAGATGGAATTGTGATTTGAGGCTGAGGCCTGGATGATATGGGTTTCCAAATAGTTTTTCAATGATGGTTTTGATATGAGTGATTACATGACTTGACGGGATATGCATGCATTGGTTTTTGCGTGGAGGGTATAAATGTAATTGTTTTATTGAACTATTTTTGAACTTAAACTTTATTTTTGTCCACTCACAGTCTTTTCGTATTTTTGATACCCTACAGGTTGTTGCGGAACGGGCTATTGATTGAGAGTAACGGAGACATCACACGTACGATCCACAGTAGACCTTGCGTACTCTGGGAAGTTCGGAAACTTTTGGACGGTCGGATCGAGAATCCCTTGTCCGATTTACGTGTCACATGAAGGTTGGACGTCAGTTTAGCCTTCGTGTCATGCGTAAGTTAGACAGGATCGGGATTTAGCCCTTAATCCCGGGGGATTAGGGGTGGGTCCTGACATCAAGCCTAGCTCTACATCAATTTAGCTTGACCACCCACCTTCTGGAATAACAAGCTTGATGGTTTGGGAGCCAACATTTACGAACCACCATTTCACATTCCTTATCCGAGAGCCAAACTTTTTCAAACTTGAAGTTCTTCTGTCCACGGTCGCCCACCTGTTGGGTTTTTAGAAGGATTGGACAGTGATACGACCCATCCCAAATCTTCTGGATTATCGTGGGACGTGCATGCTCCTGTCTGACACCGCGTGTCAGACTAGGGATAAACTCGTCACCCACTCGGGATCCATTAGAGTATGCTAGGATCGGAGGTGGCACGTGATGTCTCAAACTCTGCTACAGCCCACATCCGCTATCAACCTGAAGGGTATTAAAACCATAAAAGCTGTGAGTGGACAAAACAACAGTTTATGAAATCATTTATATCAAAAAGACATTTATACCCTCCACGTAAAAGCATACATGCATCACAAAACAGTTATTTCAAATACTTTCTCGGAAGTAAGACGTATTGCTTCCCAAATCAAAATACAGTGAAAAATTCTTCTCAATAGAAGCCATCATCTCAGTAGGGTCTCAGCCCAAAACCAAATCAAGCAAACCATAATGGAACCTCGGCCCAAATCATCGAACACGTGGGAACACATCCCATGAGAAAATCATCCTAATGTCAGTCACGATTCTCATCCTAGGACATGTGCACATAGCTCAGGACCGTTCACAATCCTAACATGTCGCCGTGAGCGCATCACTCACCGCGACTGTCTCTAGATCATCACGAACACATCGGTGATCGATCTCAGAGTATCTCAACAGCACTTCCCAAGTTGAGCCACCCTTAGTCATTCCTTCCCACTGCTGGTCGACCACAAGTAGTGCGTCGTGACCTCTTTGGAATGAACACATCTGCAGTCCAGAGGTGAGGGACGTAACACCCGGGACGAACCTAAATGGTATCAACATACATAGGGCCTCAAACATGGAACATCATCAAATGGGTCACAGCCCGAAATCCAGTGTCCTATGACACTTCATATCCCTGGGTTCCTCGAATCCTATCAAATCCACAACTGGGTCTCATGCCCGAAATACCTTTTATAAAACTCATAACTAGGTCATTGCCCGACTTATCTCACGTTTGACTGTACTCTAAGTCAAATCTCAAATCAACTGGGTCATACACCCGAAAGATATATCCAAAGTTGAAAACCAGTTCTCATTTTCAAAACACTTTCAAATCATAGTTCAACTGGAACTCGTGCCCAAATAAGAATTTCACGCATCTCCGTGAAATCCCTTAAAACCGTAAATCAGTTGCTCAGTTCCATGCCTCTTTGTGAACCTCGGAATCACATAAAATACAAGCATATAGCACACTCTCCCCAAGCCCAAACATCACATAAAGCATAAATCTCGAACTACGTGCATTAACGCATTTTCCTCCGAAAATGCCCAACAAATCATATTTAAATCTCATGCACTCATGGCATCTCAAAACATGTTCCAAAACACATATAAAACATTTATGCATGCATCATATTCATAAAACAATGTTCACTCACAGATCGTCTATGTTGCGCCTCGATATGTGCTCCATAAACCTTCTCGAGCTAAATCACCATCCCCGAGACTCTCGGACCTGTCCAAATCATACCCGAAGGTCACTATCACTTCCAATAACCTAACATTAAATCCCCCAATTTTTCGGAATTTTTAAACGTATTTAAAATAAACCCTAAACCTTCGGACATCCAAAACTACCCCGAAACGGTGTCTGATCGACTCGAAATTTGTGACAAAATGTTAGTTACATCGAAATGATGAAAATACATGTTGACCATGACCCCCAACTCTGCCCCACGTGCTGTCACATGCGACTACGCGTGAAGCCCACGCGCCGGGAATAGTGTCATTGTCTACCTCTGTCGAACCCGGTTCATTGGTTCTTCCGGGTTGACCGAACTGGTTGGTTCTTCTTCAATTCTCAAGCTTTTTCAACGGGATTTGCTCCTATCTCTTCATCTCATCATTTCCTATCGATCTAACAACCTAAAAACGTGAAATCAGGCTTAGATTTTACCTGCGAATTCGTGCATAGTAACTAGAACCTGCAACCCTGTACTGCCATGGACTTTGGCCACCTTAGACCTCGATTTCAATCCCAATTATCTCGTAAGACCACCAGGAAGAAATCCCAATCATTAGAACAAATCAACAACCCCTAGAAATTGAATTTGAATTTTGAAACCAAAAGCTTACCGTTTCGGGTTTCCAGCCACCACCCACGACAGTCCTCGCTGCTGCCACCGTTCAGTTCCTCTCCTCTCACTCTCTCACTTTCCTTCATACCCCAATCACAGAGGATAAGTTTTGGGGAAGGAGGGTTTGAGTTTTGGGGTGGGTTGTATGTGTGTTTCGGGTTTGGTTTGAATGAAACAGATGAAGATAAATGATGCATGTATGTGGGGTGCTAGGCAATGGATGAATGACACTTGTCACTCATCCATTGGGCCTGAAACAAAATATCTGGGCCCCACTAATAGCCAAAAGTTAACTCGCCTCGTAAAACACGCAATAACCCCACGAACCTTCCGTGACCTGTAACTTTCCCGTCGAACGTCCGATTTCGACGTGTCGCCTGTCTACGGACTCATATCAACTCGCTCTACGTAACGGTCCTCAGTCCCCATCCATTGGTACTCCAGGATCAAAAGTCAATTTTTTACCCTCGTTTAGGAGAAAAATCGTAATTTCACTTTGAACGTCCGACGATTCTCGACTAATCCCCGATTTAATCTTAATTAATCCGACAAATTCGGGACGGGTCGTTACAGGCAATGGTTGGATCTAAGGGTCGGTAAGTGAGATAAGGAGGAGTTAGGTCATTGATGTTGCCACTCAATGTTTATTAATCCTCTACCAATTCATTCTTGAACGATAACTCCATCTACACTTGTCCCCTTCCATGTGAACGGTTGCCCTTTTCTACCCAAATCTATAACCTCTGCACTCTCCATAAATTCCATTAGGAATTTGCGCCTTCCTATTGGATCCACCCGGGTTCCCTTCTTCTCATGTTTCCAGAGGCATTCGTTGAAGTCTCCAATGCACAGCCAAGGAGATAATCTAGTCGTGAACCTTCTTTTCAACCAACTCCAAAACCTTTCTTTTTCCTCCTTGTAATGAGTCCCATACACCTAGGTTGCATTCCATTCTTCATTCCTTCCATGGAAGCAAATTGAGGTATCTATGACAGTTTTGGAGGAGTAGAGAACTTTAACCTCATTATTACCATTCCACCATAAGCACAAGCCACCTACCAATCCAATAGGAGGGACATCAAAACAGAATTCGTATCCCAAATTTGAACTCATTTTTATCATCTTATTGTGTTTCATCTTTGTCTCCACTAGAAACAAAATAACAGGGCCGATGTCTCCGAATTCGCTCTCGGAGATGACGAACAGTCAGGTCAGAACCCAGCCCCTGACAATTCCATGAGAGTATATTCATACTGATTGGGCAGCTGGATCAGTCCAGCCGCCATTAACTGCTTCAAACCTTCCTTCAACCAAGAGTTCCTTTGTGATGTGTGCATCCTCTGTTTCTGTACCAACTCTGAGCAGAACATCAGACCAAATCTTTGTGGAGATACTTACCCAATAGATTAATACCCGGGGCATTGGTTGTTTCCTCTAGGGAGGCTTTAATCGGTAGGTGAGCATCAACTTCTCTTACTTGAGAGGAAGATGGAGACTCTCATTGAGGAGAGAGAAGAGAGCAGAAATCAGACTGAATCACCAAAACCTAATTGGCTTTCGTGCTTCGGTCTGATTTCACAAGAATGTGGTGCAACTCGTGTGACTAGTCTGATTGCAGTAATGGGCTTTACCTTCATATGTAATTTGTTTTCTGCTCAAACTCTAGGAATTAGTCTTCTTTATTTTTCTTTAATATATATTGAAGATGAAGTTTCAAAAGAATGTGGTGTAACTCGTGACTCGTCGCAGTACAAATTACTGTTTTACAATTTTCAACTTCATTTTTATTGAATCAAGGGCATGACTGTTTATTTTTATAAAAAATGTTATTGAAAGCAATGCATTTTAAGTTTAATAGTTGAGGTATTCTTCAAGGTCTCAACAGCGTGAACAAAGACTGTAAATTTTGGAATGAACCTTTGATTTTAGTAAATTTCCTGGTTAGCTGAGAGACCTCTAGTTTTTACTTTGAGGAAGATTGTTAGGTATCAAGTTTTTTGAGCTATACTGATTAAATCTATTTTATCTTTAATGTTATTGATTGTCAAGTTTCCTTAATTATGCACACCATCACTTTTTTTTTTGTTTTTGACAGAGCTTTTAAGTGCTTAGATTGTTACTATGTGATTATGATTCTTGCATGGTCCATCTGATAAATGTGTGTGTATGTGATCATGAGATGAATTGATTGTTGCATTGTATCTAGAATGTTAGATATAATTCAGTGGCTAGTCACATGAACTTTGATTTAAAATTGGTAACCAAATTTCATATATGATTCGTGAAAAAAAATATATTTACTAATATAAGAGTATTTTCATCATTTTCACTCGTAATCTCGAAAACATGAAAACACATCAATTGACGAATATATATCTCAAGATTAGATAAGAAACGTGATATGCACATTTTAAATCACATAAGCATTTAGTATACGAAAAGAAAAGTAAAATACGTATAGGAGCATTTCGATCATTGGAATTAAATTTTCATTTTCAGATTTTGTCGAATTACGCTTTTAAAATATGAATAGATAAGAGTTTGAATGTTCTTAAAAGTCTTCTGAGATCATAAGGTTGGTAGGGATGTATTCGTTTGAAGTTTTAATAAATTTTAAATCCCCTCCTTGCCGAGAATGATGAACAATGAACACCCAAACCCAGAGGCTGCCAAATTGACGCCAAAATCAGCCCTCAATTCATATCCAAACCTAGCTAACGATGAACACCCAATCCCCCAAATTACATTATAATCTTTAAAATAAATGGACGATCAAAAAACCCAAGCAAAACAGTTCCGATCAAAAAATCCAGAAACGACGAAAACAGAAACTCAATGGAAGCAATTGAAGTAATCGGTGGTAAAAAAAATCCAAAAGAACATGAAAAAATCTAGATTTTGATGAAGCAATCGAAGAAACACAAACACAAACACATACAAAAAAACCAGAAGAACATGAAAAAAAATCAAGATTCTTCATATACCAATTTTGGCCCTTCCAAATTTTCAAACATCAATCCATGGTGAAGTCCATCAAACACAAACAAACAATTTTAATGGGTATAAATTTTCTGGTGATTTATAACCATCAAAACCCAACCTATCAATAAGTCTTAATTCATGAATATCTAAAAGCACAAACACTAAAGAACATAAACCCAAACTTTTGTTGAGTTTTAATTCATGAATTTTCTCAGAACCCATGCTAAACAATTGCCTTGAAACCAAGGTCTTTCCCATAAAATATTATGGAAGTCAAGGGCTTGGTGACCTGAGCAATTGCCGCAGAAACACCAGCTGCGATCAACACCTTGCCAAATCCAAAAAAAAAAAAAAAAAAAACAAACAAAACAACAAAGTTCATCTCATAAACTAACCACAACATCGCTAACAGTGAACACCCAGTCGCCCCACAATTGAAGCCCAAACCGAGCCGCCCTCGTACCTGACTCCGAATCCACATTGAAGTCGTCGTCCTCGTCGAGATCGAGAAATCGCTGCCATCTCTGCCGAAATCAGAGCTATTGGCATTGTGGTCGAATGAAAGCGCTCGACGGAGGTGGGAGCAAGGCTAGCGCAGCGGAGAAGAGCAGGTGATTTCGTCAAGCTTGTCTCCGGACAGAGCTCTGTTGGACCTCATCGACAAGAATGAGATGCTGAGTTAGGAGATGGAGATAAGAGAGAGAGAGAGAGAGAGAGAGAGAGAGAGAGAGAGAGAGAGAGAGAGATTTTTGGGTTTCATACCTTGGTAATTGCAACATCATCTTCAGCAGGATCATTGTAGATTTTCTGGGTTTCTTACTCATGAAATTGCAGACGAGAGAGGGTGAGAGAGAGAGAGATTTCTGGGTTCTTTTCTCGGTGAAGAGGGAGGGTTTTTGTTTAACAATAATTTTGTGGGGGTGGACTTAATAGGACCAAAAAATTGAAATTATACCCTTTGATTAAATTGAAAAAAAATTTGAATAGTAAAATTGATGTGATGATCGATATGTTATCAAATCGGTATGGTTTCGGTTTCGCAGTTTTGAAAAACAGTCCAGTATCGATACCGAACTTAATTAGCGTAGAGGGAAATTTTGCTTCCCAACATAATCTCACCACCATGCCTAATTGCTGGGGGTTTTATTACTTTTTAGGGTACGATCCATTCAAGACAAATGTGCATCTTAATTACAACCTCTTGTTACCGAGTAAAATCTTTTGATTCTGCTTACAAACGAAAATAAATATGAGAATAAAATGTCTATTTGATTTTTTTTTGTAGATGCATCTAAGTCGAACCTTAGATTGCCTACGTATCCGTCTCCGGAATCAAGCCACTCGTAATTCCAGAATTTTTAATGAGTGAATGATTCGTTAAAAATAAGGATTGTGTGTTGGAAATTGTGTTTGGAAATGTGTTTGGAAATATATTTGAGAGAATTTAGTTAGAAATAACCAGTGATTCAAAGATGGTTGTGGTTGCATCTAGTAGGTATGCTAGATTGCCTACGTATCTCTTCGTGAGAATCAAACCGACGTAGTTCGAAACCTTTTTTAATGAGTGAATGACCCATTAAAAAAAAGTGTTTGACTATTTTAAAAAAATAGAATTAACTTCAAAGAAGTATGAATTTATTTAGAGGGGGTGGTTGCATCTAGAATAATCTAGATTGCCTACGTACCCTTAACGGGATCAAACCGGCGTAGTTCTGGAGTTTTTTAATGAGTGTGGACTTTTTTAAAAAAAATGAATTTTTGGGCCTGAGAATTTTCAGAAGTGATTTTAGGCCTTTAAAATGCCTTGGGCTTAATTAATGAGTATTCTGATGACTCATTAATTATTATTCTTCATTAGCCCGCTTTATCAAATTTCTGAGCCCAGCTTCAAGTATATCTCCTGAAGTAAATAAAACCAACTTCTAATAGGTCTCTGATATCCTTATTTGCTGATGAGATTAACTCTCCAAATCAAATCAACAAGAACTTGAACGAATGCTTCTTTATTTGTCTCCCATTATTTTTCCCAATTTCATGTGCATCCTTCGGCTTCAAAGTTTCTTCTGATATGGTAAGATCATACTCATCTTTTTTAATAGGATTTTTTGCCTTGCTTCCTGCTCCGAATTTCTTTCCATAAACTTATCACATGCACCAAGTCCATTAATACCTTATTTTTGTTTCAAGATCTGTAGCTATCAATTGAAACAAATCAAGTGCCTTCATTATAATTGCTGACAATTGAGTAAAAAGGTGCTGCTCACTTTCCCATATTTTCACCTTTTTTGGTCTGTAGCATTCACACTCATCCATGCCATTATAACTTTTTTGTTAATTCCATGCTAATTACTTATAGCATATTTTCTTCCACAAATTGCTTGCATGATTCCCGATTCTTGAACCTTGCAACCATTATTGTCTCCAAGCACTTCCATTTTCACGGCCCATGAATCTAACTATTTCATTTTTCTTCCTCTACAGCGCAGAACCCATCTCACCTTCACCACTTGATTAATTTTGTGAGACAACAAGTGCTTCCTTCTTGAAGGTAATTTTGCACGCTTGGGGTCTCAATATTACTTCCTTGTTTTTGTATGGATGTTTATGAACATCGGCCGATCATTATCGACCAAATTTTTTATGTTCATGAACACTTTATGACAGGACCCGTCCCAACTGGACGTCAAAAACCGTACCCGGTCCTGCTCCTGTCTGACAAGTCAACTGAAAGTCCGAAACTACCCTTCAGTACCTGCCAGACAAGGGAATTTTTGCGCCTGTGCCTGCACATACTGTCAGGACCCACCCCGGTTTCACCCCGAAACCCGAGGTAAATCCCACTCCCGTCTGACTCCCCAACACAACACCTAAGGAACACTTATTCGAACCCAGTCAAACGCAGGAGTAATTACAAAATATTCCAAAATCCTTATCGTTTACAGAGCATAGCACTACATGACAAGAAAACTAAAAACCGAGAAGGTACACGCACACAGAAGCCTTTAAACTCTTCTAGGATCCCTCACGTCGCTTCTATGCCTCAGACTCTGCCTCGACGTCAAGACCCCGCGCTAGCTCCACAACCTGGAGGGCAATTAAAACAGAAAATGTGAGTGGACCAAAAAGTACCAAAGTTCAAAAACCATTTTATAAGAAAACCGAGTTAAACCCTCCGTTTTGAAACCACATGCATAACCAACAGTTATAAACACAGTATAAAATAATCGTTATAAACATCATAAGAAACAGAAACACTATAAAATACCATGAGAAACCACACACGAGTATCAGAAAACTGTTTCATAAACCATAACCACCAAATCATCATTTTCCCGATCAAACCTGCTGGACCTATCTGAGTCTTTAAACTCCCGAGTCTTTAAACTCAATCCAGGCCTTAATAATATCCGAGTCTTTAAACTCCCGAGTCTTTAAACTCAAGGCCTACGGGGGAAAATCAATATATATATCCGAGTCTTTAAACTCCCGAGTCTTTAAACTCAATCCGGGTCTTTAAACCCAATCCGGCCGGTCCCCCGTCACATATATCCGGGTCTTTAAACCCAATATCCAGATCCAGCAAATCCAATCCCAAAACCATTTGAAAATCATTTACCAAATCCTCATCCAAACCCGAATCCGAAATCACTGGTCTGATGCCCTTCCGGCGTTCAGAACCGTCATTCCGAACCCAAATCCGGAAAATATCTCTTTTCATACCGAAACCACATGTAGTCACAAATCACATTTCATAACCCATTTATCATGATTTGAAAACCTTTATCGGTGGAAATCCCCAAATGTGGCATCAAAATCCGAAAACCAACATTTTCTCAAAAACCGTGCCAAAACCGTCTTTTTCTCGAAAAACGTGCAAACACATAAAGTCATCATAACATATTCAAGAAACATCTAGTCATAAGTAAAACCATAAAATACATTTATAAAAACAGTTATGCATGATCGAGTTTAAGGAAAGGGTCCACTCACAGTACTGAGCCCTACTCGCGTCCCGAACGTCCAGCCCGTTCCTCGGCTTCCTCGGGAAATCCCGATCCTGTCAAACACCGTCAAATTACGTCACTAATACATCTACGAACACTCACTTAAATTCCCTCAAAAATCTCCGGACCAAAGACTTAAAACCCCGGAACCCTACACATTCACCCTCGCGGAACTATACTCAAAAGACTTCCGATTTACCCGAAACCAACTCCATTGAACTCACCACAACTCCTAGACCAAAAGTCATGTTGACCGTTTTCCCCATCGCCGCCGCACGCGCCCCCACGCGCCGCCCAAAGTGGCTGCGCGTGGCCCTCACGCGCTGCTACAGTACCACCTCCTTCCTCGAGCAAACCGGGTTCAGTACAGTGGTCTGCACTCAGACCGGCGTACCTGGTTCTTCCTCCTCCGTCCACCAAAACGGTTCCTTTCTTCACCAACAGCATCGTCCAGGCCAACCCTATCGGTTCCCCAACTCCATTCACCTCGACACTGTCCCAATCCCCTCGACTGAACTCAAAACCAGACAGCCCGTCGACCCCTGTTTCACGACTCCTCCACTCCAGCCACCTCCCGTCACGGTGGTGATACCAGACTCACCCCACAACCTCACTGATCCACGTCCAACACCCCTAACCCTTCGACTCACCCCAGAAGTCCACGACTTTGGGTTCGAAGTTCACGGTCCAAACAGGGTAACAGAAACTCCTCTTCGCCTGAGCTCCGCCGTGTACGCTCCCGTCACGGCGACCACCCAAATCGACACCTAGGACCTCCCTGATCACTACCCTAACCTCCAATCCTCTCGACTCTCAGCCCAAGGTCACGACTTTCCAAATGAAGTTTACGGGAAAAACAGAGTAAAGAGATCTCACCTTCGATTGCAGCTCCGCCGTGCGCACTGCCGCCTTCCACGGTGGTCGTTGGATTCCTTGCAGTCTCCTCAGCCTCCCCTGGCCTCGATTTGCCTCGCCTCACGGCGTAGCCACCACCTCAACCTCACAGCTCCCTGTTTCTCCCCAAAATTCCTCCACACCTCCGCCGTGCCGCCGTGCACAATTGCACCTCCAATTCGCGGCCACCAGCTCCGCCTTGCCTCACTAACACACTCACAATTCCCTAACCACTCACCCTTGCACTCAGATCGATCAACTGATCCCAACTCTCACCCTCTGTTCTCTGTATTTCGAAGGACTGCACGGTTGCACCCCAATTATTTGGGACCGTGAACACACAGGATTCCACCAAAATCCTCTACACACATGCCATGTGTCACCATCCACTCCACACACTCCCACATGGCCTAATCCCAGCCGTCCATTCTTTTATCTGTGCACAGATCCCAATGTGCCACAATGACCAAAATACCCTTCTTTTTAACACATTTTTACGGTTTTACCGAAACTTCCTAGACCCGTAACTCTCGCCTCGTAAGTCCGATGAACACGTGCCGCCTGTCATCGAACTCAGGACGACAAGAACTATCTAACCATCCTTGGTCAACCTACCAAAACCCAATTATTCAAAAAGTCAACTTTTCCCCCCTATTTTACCAAAATTACGAAAATACCCTCGACCTTCCGGACATCACAACTTCCTCCTCGGATGTCGGAATCGGGCGTGCCACCTGCCTACGGATTCGTAACGTCCTCAACTACGTCCTGGTCACTGGTCAACTCCCATTTGACCACCCGAAATAAAAGTCAACATTTCTGCCCACCTAGGGGCCAAATCGTCATTCTAGGTTCCCAGACCCCTCGGGACCACCTAACCCTTGATTAACCTTACTAATCACCCCTTAATCACTCTAGAAATCCCGGTCCTCGGGACGGGTTGTTACACATACCTCCACCTCTGGAATAGCCTCGATCAACGCGCCACGACCTGAAGGGTTAAAAAAAAACAGAAAAGGTGTGAGTGGACAAAAATGACCTCTTATAAAAACATTTACCAAAATACATTCTTACCCTCCAGTTTTCACAAACTTGCATGCATATCGTAAAACATGAGTAATAGTATGAAATCATTCACGTATGAACAGTGGACCGATAAAATTAAAACATATTTTCTCATGGTCCACAAAAACTCATGTTCACCAAATCAGTTTAACATCTCAAAAAGTTCACAGTTTCTTTAAATCATTTTAACCGCTAAACCACGGTTTCCTCAAAATCATTTTCCATAATCCACGGGACTTATTTCCATATCCTGTTGCTTAGAGTCACGTTTATCCCTGCAACGCGTGCATATCAATAGGCTCAAGGACCGCTCAAAATCCGAGCATCCGCTGCTGTGAACACATCATCAGTCAGCAATCCATCGCTGGGAAAAACCTCACCAGCCGACGATCCGGATCTCGTGAACACATCACTTACCGATCCATATAATCCAGCACATCTGATCTGAGTCAAGCCTCCCCTGGGCTGCAAGACAAAGATCGTGCTACGTGACCTCTTCGGGGTAAACACTTCCATCCCGAAGGCGAGCGTTATCTCCAGGGTGCACTCCGGGGAAAAACATATTTCCACCCGAAAGCCCTAATTATCCGCAACATATCATTATCACAAAAACCAGTGAAAAACAGTTGCATTGAAAACCAAATCATTTACCAACACAGGGTCTCAGCCCCAAGTCCCGATTTACTTTATAAATCCGAAAATCATCAATATCATCATGTCATCACATGGAAATACAATTCCAACCAAAATCACAATTCCATTGGGTCTCAAGCCCAAAATATCAATATCACGTAAATCCGTGCAACCATAAACCCGAGTTGCCACGATCACGTAAATCCATGAAATCAATCATTGACTCATAATCCGAGTCCAAATATCATTTTCAACTTCCTGACTCGTAACCCGAGTCAAAACATCATTTTCAATCCGGGCCTAGCCCAAAACATCATTTGCACGTTCCTCGTAAAACGTGCCCGAAAGACTGATTAAAATAATCACAAAATCAGGAGGACACCAAAAATTATCAAATTCATCAAATTCACATGTAACTCCAATTCCGAGTCAAAATCATTATTTACTTGGGTTCTCACGCCCACAATATCATTTTTAACCAATTTCATGATTTCTCGAAAATCGTGCCAAAATATAATAATATAATAATCATAAAACCGAGAAATCACCGGAATGAAATACCAATCATGCCAAAGCATCTCAACCCATATAATAAAGCATTTTAAATCATATATGCATGCATCACGGTTAGAAAACAAAGTCCACTCACACACACCGTTCAAAACGGTTCGTTTCCGAGCTGCACGTTTTTCCGTAAAATCTGGAAATCACAACTCCTGCCCAAAATCAATATAGAGGGTTACTAACATCTCAAATACTTCGTATAATTTCCCCCAAATTTTTCCGGAATTTAAATACGTATTTTAAACGTAAAACAAAACTTCGAATACGCGGAACATTATCGAAACAATATCCGATTTCATCGAAATCAACGTCAAAATGTTCGTTACACTGAGAGGATCAAAAGTCATGTTGACCTCACCTTGAGACTAGGCCGGACGCGCCCTCACGCGCCGCCGTGAATGGCTGCGCGTGAAACCCACGCGCCAGCTACAGTGTCACCAGCCTAACCCGTTTGTCTGATAAACGGGTCCTTTAGCCCGCGATCAGACCCGGTTCCAATCCTGTCAATTCGACACTGATTACATCAATTGATCATCCAGTTAGTTTCTTTTTGAGTTCAATTAAAGGTCTGAAATCAGAATTACACGATTACCCGCATCAAACCTCACGATCGAAGATGAACACTCGAAGAACACTCCGAACACTGTTCATCATTCGAACACCTTCAATCTCAATCGATTTCCTTCAATTGATGCAACCAGAAGCATCAGTGGACTCCGTTAAACATTTCCCCCAACTCAATTGCATCAATCCATTGCTCAATCTTCACGACTCAAACTCGAACATCCGTGCACTGTGCAACCATGGAGCTTCATCAATCTCCAGTGTTTTCCTTCAATTGATCCTTCCAGAAGCATCGTGGGATCCTCAGGAAGATAATTCCCAGCTCAATTTCATCCATCGAAGCCTCCAATTCCTCGACTCAATCTCGAATTTCCTCCTCTGTCACCAAGTGTGTTCAGAGCCAAAACGTTGCCAATTCTTCATGTTTTTGATGTGGATCGACTCGTACTGATCTCAGGAAGCTAACTCGAGCTTCAATTCCACTCCTCACGGCTCAATTCGCAACAATTGAATTTTCCCCCTAAAATTTCTAAAATTCGAAACCTAGAATTCCTCACACTCGCAACCCCTCGTGTTTCCCTTGTTATTCCAGTCATTCCAACTCTCATTTTTCTCACAAGAACGGCAGAGAAAGGGAGCCAATTCTCCCAGTTCAATCCCTCCCCAAAATGTTCACGGTTTGAAGAAATTTCAAAGAAAATAAAGGAAAATGGTGGAGAACATGATGATTAGGGGTGATGATGGTGTTGGGAGGGAAACATGGAGCTGGAAACAAGGGATGGGTGACACTTGTCACTCATCCGGATGTGCACAGTCACCGGGTACTGTTCATTATTAAAATATTATTTTATTCCCGGTTCGTTCGGTTAATCGAGCCCGATTCCGTGACCATAACTTCGTCGTCGAATCTCCGATTTCGGCATGCCGCCTGTCGTTGGATTCGTATCGACGAGACCTACGTAACGGTCCTTGGCCCTCGTCCATCGGACCTCCCAATCAAAAAGTCAACATTTGGCCCATAACATGCCAAATTACCAAAATACCCCTCAACTTCCGAACATCATAACTTTCTCTACGAATGTCAGAATTGAACGTGCCACCTGTCTATGAACTCGTGACGTCCCGAACTACGTCACAGTCATCGGTCAAAGTCCATTTGACCGCCTGAACTAAAAGTTAATATTTTGCCCACGCTAGGGGCAAAACGGTCATTTTGCACGTTTCGTCCGATTTCACTCAACTAATCCCCGATTAGTCATTCTAATTCATAATTAATTAATATTCAATCCCGATATTCGGGACGGGTCATTACACTTTATTTCTCTTTCTCGGATCTACCATGTCATTGCATACTTCTTGGACTTGATCGTCCATTTTTTTTTTTGAGGTTTATGAACATAGCTTTCTTTCTTGCCACGAACGATCATGATTGTTCATTTCCTTTGATATTCATAAATATTCACGGACGATCATGATCGTCTATTTGTATGAATATCAAAAAAATTTTAGTCAATCATAATCGATTGTGCCTTTTCCGTTTATACCGTGATCATGATCGATCATGAACATCACCCATTTCTCTTGATATTTGTGGCGTCTGCTCTGCGATATCAATTTTTTTGAAATATATCTATATATATACATGTATGTAAACATACAATTATTTTTCTATGCATATAAATATTTCTCTTCTTTTTTTCCGGGAAGAATTTCATATTCATGCCATTAAAAAAAAATGAGACAGCATAGAAATCATTTTATACCTAGTGGGCTTTGGGTGCTTGTGGAAGAACCCTTTCTTTCAACTGAAACTCCTATTGCTCTTCAGAATCTCTTCTTTTTTTTCCTGCTGCCTCTTTCCTTCTTTCTTCTTTTTTTCTCTTTCTTTTTCTCTTTGCTGACTTTCTTTTCTCTTTGCTGACTTTCTTTTCTCTCTTGATTCACCAACTTTTCACTCTCTTTTTTCTTTTCCTTTTCTCCTCTCTCTCTGATTCACTCTCTGCTTTTCCTATCCTCACTTCACACACACACACACACACAAACTTTTCTACCTTTCCAACTTTTCTTTCTCTCAATTTTCCCGATTTCCACTTTCCTTCCTCCCCTCTATGTCATTCCCTTGTGCCTCTATATACAGGCAACGGGAAAAGATGAGATCAAATGAAGATTGGGCATTTTTTAATTTAAATTTTGAAGCGCCCAATTAAATGAGGACTCTGTTTGAAAAATATTGATGATATCTGATTTCGAATTCAAATGCCTGTTATTTTTTATGTGGCCTTTAAATTCCTATTTTTTTCCTTTTTGAAAATATCAATTATCAGATAGAAGCTACCAGATATTGATTAATATATATATATATTTATGTGACTTGGTCACCACTTTTTCTATTTCAACAGATGCCCCATCAAGGGTTGTATGTGTGAGAGGTTTGCACATACAATACTTGATACCAACTTCCTTTATTTGATCATTTTTCCCGTGTACTCTCAGGTAATGGATCCACATGGCAAGCTTCGTGCTCAACGGGCTTTTGACGAGCAGGGGAAGGAACTTAAAATTGGCCATTTGTACCCCCGCTCAACCTCAATGGGGTCACTCAAAATCAATGTGGCTTCGTCATGTGGCACGGTATGGGTTACCAAGGACAAATTGAATTGTGGATTTCTCAAATTTGATGCTGATGCGGATGATGGAGTCATCAAGACCTGCCAGAATCACGGTGATCCTATTGATTGCTACTCACTGTCAAAGGTCAACAACAATCGGCAAGGAGATAGCGAGGTGGAGGTAAACACTGATTTCTTCCCTCTTATCTATGGGATGATGCAGAGAAAAGAGGGATGGACCACTAGCTTTGATTTTCGCTGACGAGCTACACTTGAAATTGGTCTACTCGAATGGACTGAACTTACTTTAGCGAGTTTTAAGGATCAACTTAATCAAGCCGGGATATATAGTGCTATCGTTGTCTCCCGCTACTCTTATGACTACTCTTCTGCCATTTGGAAGGCATTTTGTGAACTGTGGGATCCATTATCCAATACTTTTCGCCAAGGGAATGGTGAGATGTGTGTATCTTTATATGATCTGAAAGTCATCGATGGGTTGCCAATAAGTGGGGTTCCCTATGAAGAGTTTATTCCACCTAATGTCGACTTGAAGCAATCAGACTCGTATCCCTCAACGGTTTCAAAGCTCTTGAGGATCCATGCTCTGCTGTGTGACTTCCATGGTTTGAGCCATATCTATTGGTCTCACTGGCTCAGACATTTTTACCGCGGTCCACTTTTTTATGATGGTTTTGGTACGCAGAAAAAATTTTCAACCAAACAGCATGAGAACTTTGCGACTGCTAGGAGGATGGTTTTACAAGTTTCTGAAGAAGGGGCTCTAGCTGCCTACTTAGCTTTTTGGCTTAGCAGATTTGTGCTTCCATCTATCAGCTATCGGATCATACCAGAATGTTTTTATATGGCCAGCTTGATGGCCCAGGGTATTAAAGTTTCTGTGGCACCCGTGACTTTGGGATATATTTATCACGGATTAGGCGTCATTGCCACCAACCCGAAAGGACCTGGCTCGTCAGGTACCTCCTTCCCCATTCATTATGTGATCGGCTGGTTGGGACAGTATTTCCCTTCTTTATATAAGTCCTGGGCTGATAGTGAATTTCCCGAGAATTATCCTCTTTTGAAGCGCTATGCTGGTGTAGAACCCAACTTATTTAACATTACTGAAGCTCGAACCCTCTTCCGTGTATCCCAATCTGTTGTTTATAGACCCCATGCCTTTGTTGAAGAGACTGGTCGCTTCCTAGTAGATGATGGGAAATTAACAGGTGAGCAATTTGACTTATTGGTGTGTCTGCGCTCTTCACTACTACCTGTACGAGTTGGAAAGAATCTTTGGTTGGAGCCGTATTATCCGAATAGATTTGCTAGACAATTTGGTCTAGACCAGGGAGTTCCTTCAAATGAGCTTGACTCCAATGTTCCAAGTAGAGATCAATATGGGATTGAGGATTTGGCCAAAGCACAGGCCTTGCTTCTTAGTAGCGGCACTACATCTGTATTCTATATCCCTCGCTCTACTCACTTAGGCGAATTCTCATGGTGGTATTGTCATTGGTGGGCTAGGCGAAGTGCTCCCTACTTAGCGCCCTCTGTATCTCGCATTTATTTTACTTTAGAGAATGGTCCCATGAAAGACCAGCGACCCTTCGTTGTAGATAGCTTGAGGAAAACCTCTACAGGTATGACCAAAGAGGTTCTTCTTTTAGCCGCTAAAAAGACAAAATGGCCTTTGAACTTGCGGCCTGGTGGAGGGGACTCTCGCTCTAAAAGGAAAGAGATCATTGTCCATACAGGAAAGGCTCCCAAGAGGTTATCAGAGAATAAGTCAGCTAGCTCCAATAAAAGGGTTTGTCATGAAGATACCGGCAGTTCCAACGGCCCCATAGTTGAGATGAGTAGTACTCCAGAGGCTGTTGTTACTATGACGAAGCCCAACGAGCAATCCTTTGATGTAGGATCCACTGATGCAGGTGACTTTGTGTATCCAAGAGCTCCGATGCCGATCTTTCAGATTGAGAAATCGATTCACTACCTTGTTGCTTCTGAAACCGATGAGTTCAGACGCAAGTACATAATTTCTGAGGCAAAAAACATTTTTCAAAGACTTAGTCAGCCTCCTGGCCAGATTTTAGCTTCTAAGAGAGCAATTTTTCGTTCTCTTGAGTTCTTGAAGTCTATGATGGGCGTTCTTGGTTCGGGAGAGGCAGAGTTACAGTGGTTCTCAGTGACAGTTGCTCGGAGTTGCGAATTAGCTGAGCAGTTGTGTGAAAATGGTGTTGATATCGAGCCAGAGATTAACGTCGATGTCAACTTGTCTCAACGCCATGCCAAATGTTTCACTGTGAAAAAGACATTAGATATAGAACTCTCGAACTCTGTTAAAGGCCTGGATGATTTGAAGGATACTGAGCTTGCTGTAATAGAGGTTGAGGACCGAACTCGACTTTTGAGAGAACAATATGAGTCTGCAAAAGGTTCATTTGAGGAGAAAATTGGAGAGCTGAAAGTGTCACTGCTGTCACAAGACAAGTTGGAGCATAAGCTGAAGGTGCAAATTGATGATCAAATTGCAAGCATTCGAGCTTCTAGCAAGGCTAACAGAGATGAATTTGAGGCGTTGATGAAGTCGATGTCTTCTTTTGCTTGTGGGCCAAAGTAGAGATTTCAATTGCATTTTTGTTACTTGTTTTTCAATAAATATGGAACCATGTTGAGTGGACTCCTTGCTATGTACTTTTTTTTTTTTGCTACCATATGGGAGAGAAGTTCTCCTTAATATTTTTTTTTTCAAGATGCTTTAATGTAATTGTGCAATTTCAATTACAATATGATCGAGGAATTTCTTCTTTAATATCTTCATTCATACTTCCCCCGAATAATTATAATACCTCGAGTACCATAATATCATCGAGAAATCTGTTTGTTGATAGTGTGATGAAGATTAATATATGATTCCTTGCTGCAATTACGCGAGCACGAATTTTCAACATCAGATTTTGCATTTGTACTTTGGCTATATTCGCAAATGATAGACAACTATCATGGAGGCAACTTTTAATTTCCTTCGGGATGTACTTTCTTGTATAACATTTGATTTGGCTGCAATGATTCTTTAGGCCGCTTCAACTTGAAATTTTGCCCATCCCTGTTTGTACCACGTTTACTTGTATCACTGATTCTGGCTTTCGATACATAACGTGCACTTGATTTTTTTTTTCTCTTTGAAAAGAAGGGTTTAATGGCATATTAAGCTGATGTATTCTTTTATGATATTTCAGAAGATATAATTCCTGAAATAAACAACAACAAAAATTCCATGTTGAGATAAAGTTAGTTAATATTTATGGCTGCATCTAGCTTTTAAACCAGATTGCCTACGTACCCTGTGAGGGATCAAGCCAAACGTAGTTCATCCCTTTTGATTTAGGGTGCTTTAAAAGGGAATTGAGGATTTGATAGCTGCATCTAGTTTGAGGCGAGATTGCCTACGTACCCCTTTTGAGGGATCAAGCCATCCGTAGTTCAATTTTTTTTTTGGCTCTAATTTTTTTGCTTGGACCGCCTTTTGTGGGTTTTCAGTCTGACGAGCCATTCATTTATTTGCCCCCAACTTTTATTGAGTCGGCCTTTCATTTTTTTTTCAAAGGGGCCATTAGCTATAGAACTTCTTGATGAATTTCCCGTTCACGCATTGATAGATGCATGCTCCTTCTGAGTTGGACAATTCATAGGCCCCTTTTGTAAAGACCTTAGTGATGACGTATGGTCCTTCCCACTTTGGCTCAAATTTTCCATGCATTTTTCTAGTAATGACAATCGGTCTTCGAACAGTTAAAACGAGATCTCCTACTGCAAAGGCTCTGAGTTTGACATTTTTGTTGAAGGCTCTAGCGACTTACGCTTGATACATTTCAAGCCTTTGTTGGACATTGAGCCTTTTCTCCTCCAGGGCCTCGAGCTCTGCTAGTCTTACCTTTGTATTTTCTTCCGCATCTGTTAATTGTACGGCTACCCGAAGCGAGGGCAGTTGGACCTCCAGTGGTAGTACTGCTTTAGAGCCATATACTAGGTTAAACGGTGTACAACTGGTTGCATTAAGAACAGTCGTTCGGTAGGCCCATAGTGCTTCAGGAAGACGCTCATGCCAATCTCTTTTATTCCATGCCACCATTTTCTTTAGGATGTTGCACAACACTTTGTTGAAAGCTTCTGCCTGTCCATTTGATGAAGGATTGTAGCTTGCAGAAAAAGAGTGCTGAAATTTGTATTTTTCACATAGTTTAACCATGGCTCTACATCTAAAATACGTGGCATTGTCAAATATAATTTTCGATGGCACTCCATAACGATGAATAATGTGATCTTTTATGAACTTTGTGACATCCTCTGCCTTTACTTCCTTTAATGGAATTGCTTCAACCCACTTGGAGAAATAATCTGTCGCTGCCAAAATGTATTGATGTAGGCGAGAGGATTTTGGCCTAGTCATCCCTATGACATTCAATCCCCAAGTTTGGAAAAGCCAAGACAAAATTTATGGATGTAGCATTTGTGGAGGTTGGTGCTTGAAGTCTCCATGTAGGTTACATTCCTTGCAAGTGGTTGCAAATTTTATTGAATCTTGGATCATAGTTGGCCAATAGTATCCAAGTCTTCTGATCTGGGCTGCGAGCTTTGGGCCAGCTTGATGGGCCCCACAAATCCCGGCATGGGTGTCGTGTAAAGCTTGTGATGCTTCATGTTTTGACAGACATCTAAGGAGTATTCCGTCGAAGGACCTTCTATACAGAGTGTGATTTAAGTACACAAAGCGAGTGGCTCGTCTTCTAATTTCAACTCTTTTCTTTGGGTCTGAGGGAAGCTTCCTTTGGTGGAGGTATTCGATTACTGGCTGGCGCCAGTCTATCTCTTCATCGTGCTCTTCGATTTCATATACTGTATCAGTATTAGATTCAACAACCCCTTCTATTCTATCTAGAGCGGGTGGTAATAAATATCTTTCCCCAACAGTGATTTTTACTTCCCTTTCATCTGGAAGTGTTAGAGATGCTGCAAGCTTGGCCAATGCATCAGCCTTGTCATTTTCTAATCTTGGGATGTGACTGACTTCAATATCTCCAAATTGCGAGATTAGATATGTTAGGACCCACCCCGGACTCACCCCGAAACCCGAGGTAAATCCTGCTCCCGTCTGACTCCCCAACACAACACGCAAGTACAACTCACTCAAAATCACCCAAAACTCAATCAGACGCAGGAGAAACTATATAAAATATCCCGAAGTTATACTGTACAGAGCATAGTACGAAATACAAGGAAATGAAAACCGATGAGATTTACACGCACGCGGAAGAAATGTAAACACTCCGGGAACCCGCACGAAATGTCTATGCCTCAGACGCTGCCTCGACGTCAAGACCCCGCGCTCGCTCCACAACTTGGAGGGCAATTTAAAACAGAAGATGTGAGTGGACCATAATAAAAGAAAAGTTCTAAAACCATCGGACCATCCAAACTAAAAATCAACTTTTTGCCCTAACTAGGGGCAAAATCGTCATTCTGCGCTCACGTACCAATCGAGACCATCTAACCACCGATTAAGCTCACTATTCCCGACTTAACCATTGTACTAATCCCGACTCTCGGGACGGGTTGTTACAAGATATTTGACCCGTTCGTGGTATCGTGTCAGATTGGCGTTTTTCACTTCATATTCGCCAGTTAGTTGTTTGATAACCAGCTGGGAATCGCCAAATGCTTGCAAATGGTCGATACGCATTTCGAGTGCAATTTCAAGACCAATTATCACTGCATCATACTCGGCCACATTATTTGAACATAGAGCCATGAGTGTGTAAGAATATGGAACTAGACCCCCAGATAGTGTGACGAAAACGATGCCTGCACCTGCGCCTTTTTTCCTAGCTGCTCCATCGAAGTATAAACACCATGGTGTGGTTTCGACGAAGAACACATTTCATCAAGAAGATCCTCATTAATTTCCATGTTATCTGGCGTCAGATGTGCAGCTAAAAACTCGGCTAGTGCTTGTCCTTTTACTGCTTTGTGAAGAGCATATTCAATCTCAAATTCTGACAGCAGTAGAGACCACTTGGCTAGCCGCCCTGAAGGTACGGGTTTTGACATCAGGTATTTGAGAGGATCAGCTTTTGAAATCAAGGTGATGTTATGGGCCAGTAAATAATGTCGAAGTTTCTGGACAGCAAATACCAAGCATAGGCATATTTTTTTCAATGGTTGTATAATTTTGTTCTGCCCCCACTAGTGTCCTGCTCAGATAGTAGAGTGCATTTTCCTTCTTATCATCATTATTTTGGGCGAGCAATGCCCCCAATGAACGCTCCAGTGCTGCAATGTAGAGGATCAATGGTCTCCCTTGATGGGTGCCACCAGTACTAGCGGATTCAGCAGATATTGTTTGATGCTGTCGAATGCATTCTGGGATGTTTTGTCCCATATAAAAGGTGCATCTTTCTTCATGAGCCTTGAAAAGGGTTGACATCTTCCGGAAAGATTTGAGATGAATCTGCGAATATAAGCCAATCTCCCTTGCAATCCTCGTAATTCTGGCAAATTTCGGGGCGAGGGCATTTCTTGGATTGCCTTTATTTTCCCGGGGTCAATTTCAATCCCCCTGTATCTGACAACAAAACCCAGGAACTTCCCCGATGTTACAGCAAATGCACATTTTAAAGGGTTCATCTTGAGTTGATGCTTGCGGATTCTGTCGAAGACTCTTCTCAAGTCAGTGAGATGATGGTTTCTTTCTTTTGTTTTGACCACTAAATCATCCACATAACACTCGATGGTGTTGTGAAACATGTTACTGAAAATTACAGTCATTGCTCTTTGATATGACACCCCTGCATTTTTCAAACCAAACGGCATCACAGTGTAGCAATATATTCCTATTGGTGTTCGGAAGGCAGTGAGTTCTTCATCTTCCGGTGCCATTTTTATTTGGTTGTAGCTTGAGAAGCCATCCATAAAAGATAATGCTGCGAAACCTGTCGTGGCATCTACTAACAACTCTGTGTTTGGAAGCGGAAATTCATATTTAGGGCATGCGTCATTGAGATCTCTATAATCTACACAGACACGGATCTGTTCGGTAGTCTTTTTCTTGACCAGAACAATGCTTGAGAGCCATGTAGGGTACTTTACTTCTAGAATGAAACATGCAGTCCTTAATTTCTTGATCCCTGCTTCAATTTGGATTGACAACTCTGGTCGGAAGCGACGTGGAGCTTGCTTTACCCACCGACTATTTTCTGACACTGTTAGTCTGTGTACTGCAATTTTTGGATCCAAACCTGGCATGTCTTGATACCCCCATGCAAATACATCTTGATATTCTTGTAGGATTTGATCATAGTTTCCCAACTCCTGCTGAGTCAATAATGCGCTGACAAAAATTGGTTTGGGGTTTTCAATTGTTCCAAGATTGATTTCCTGAAGATCGTCAACTGTAGCCTGACCTCCATCTTTGATTTGTGATGGTGCTGGTATGACACTGTCTATGTATTCTTCCCCCGATTTTTCATTGTGCCCATTTTCTGAATCTGAATTTCCTGATGTCTCACATGCGGATGTCGAGGTGCAATTTACTTGGGCATGAGTTTTCCCTTGAGTGTATGTAGCAATGACTTTGCTGCTTTTATTTATTCGTCTCCGGACCTTCCATTTTGTATTTTTCTTCATGTTTTCGGACTGGAGAGTAGAAATATTCCCAAGTCGTTGGAAAACAGAGATCCGTGGCGGCTTTGTGTTCCCAAGCCGCTGAAACGCTGATATGCGATGCTTCAGACTTTCCCCGCTTTCTTCTCTGAATAAACCCTGTTCACGCTTAGTGAGAACTTCTGGTTCAGGTGTCTTTAGATTGACTGTTTCTTCTCCTTTTGGGATGGCCACTTTGAGCATGCCATTTTCTTGGGAGACTTTAATGGTGGGCTCGTTTTTCTTCATTTTTCGACTTCTGAGCTTTATTTTTAGGGGTCTAAAGGATTTAGGTACAATGTCGGCATCTTTACGCATGACAAATCTCTTGTTCCTGCCCCTACTTCCTGCAAAGTGAGTTGTGATGATCAAGGTGTCTGTTGGTATGGAATGGCTGATTTTCCGCAGAGGTCGGGTATAGCTTGTCATTAATGTCTCCATTGTACTTTCTATTGGAGTCAGTGCATTTTCAACCTTTGATGGGCGCTTCACAATGACTTTATACTTGGGTGCCTTTGAGTCTGATATGCCTTGCTTGTTGGGAGCTTTCACTTTGATGTAGATTGCCTTATGTGGCTCAGGTACTTCTACTTGTCTTTTTGCTTTTATGTCAGCTTTCACAATACATTTCCCAGTGATTCGGGATGTTGTACTATCTGAAAGTTGATAATACTTGGCATCGGAGTAGTTCACTTCCTCCCCACATAATGGATCGGTGTCGGCAGAAACCTTTTTAACCTTTCCGTCTATAACATACTTGAAGCACTGATGTAGAGTGGAAGGGACAACACCATTACTATGGAGCCATGGACGTCCCAATAACACTTTATAGGATGTATCTGCCTCGATCACATGGAATAAAACCTCTGAATGGAGCTCTCCTATCTGCAATGATATCCTCATAAATCCCAAAGCCTTTTGCCCCAACTGATTAAACCCTTGAATCGTTAATAATGATGGGGACAACTGTCGTGCTTTCTTCCCGATAGTGTGTAATGTTTTCAACGGGATGAGATTTACTACGGAACCACAGTCAAGCAGGATTCTATTGATCTTTGTACCCCCGAGTTCTCCGGTGACATAGAGAGGTCGATTATGTAATTCATTCCCCAGTAGAAGATCAGTTTTATCAAATGTTACCGTTGTTAGACAACGGGTGCATGTATGTCTGGATGAGATATCACATCTACCTTCATATATTTTTTTATGTCTCTTTGTACTGTCCTGTTCTTCCTTTTGCAGAAAGAACTCTGATGGTCAGACCTTTTTTATGAGTGGAAGCCTGAGGAGTCTTCTCATCTACCCTATGAGATACATTTGACTCGACGTTCTGCTTTTGCTTACCAACGGATGATGCACACTGATTAGAAAGTAAATTGATTTCATCTTCCTTTGTGTCATCTTCGCGATGCTCCCCGGAGACCATCTGACATGAGCAGGTATTTCCTTTAGCCTCCATGTTGAAAAATTTGACTGGTAAGAACTCAGTGAGTGTAACTGGGACCCTTGAAGGTTGTTCATATACTTTTCCTCCTTCTGACGTTTTCATCTTCTTTTGTGACCTTTTCTTCTTATTTTTCAAAGCTGGTGTTCCTTGGATTTTGATGCCAGAACGAGCTAAAGAATCAGGATTAGGGAGGTGCTTGGCTACATTTTTAGCCTTTTTGATGAATTTCCAACCTTCCATGGAATATTCGGACGAGGGGTCTACCCAAACCTCAAATGATGGGGCGGTCATTAATTCATGTTGAGATGGAACTTGAGGGTTTCTAGGAGACGGCATATCATCTACCTGAAAACCTACGGATATTGCACCTTCTGGTGATGCTTTCGGAAGGATGGATTTTCCTTCGATTACATTCGTTGCTGCCGCTTCTGGGGTGTATGAGTCTAGCTCTAAGTCACCACTGTTGATCATCTCTTGCATTTTATTTTTAACCATGTAACAATCCTTGAGTGTGTGTCCGAGGATTCGGTGATATTTTAGGATCATTCATCCTATTGGCTTCAGCTGGGCGCTTAGGTTCAGGGAGAGTGATAGCGTGGGCTCGAAGAAGTTCTTCAAATATTGCCTCAACATCGTCGTCATCAAAGGAATATTTGACTGACTTGCGTTCTTTAAGGGTCGGCCTTTTAGTCTGCTCCTTGTCATTGATTTTGTCATTTCTCTTTTCTGTCCTGACAAATGTTGCCATTGATTCTCCCTTCATTTGTGCTCCCCTTTTGCTATCATTTGGCTTCTCTCCAATCTGCACCTTTTGCATTGTTGTATTTTTTCAAGCAATTTGTCTCTCCACATTGCTTGCCTTAGACACCAACTCATCAAATGATTGGGGTTCTGCAGTGGCCACGAACGTTTCAATATCAGGAACGAGATTGTTATAGCACATCTATACTGCTGACTGTTCAGTAATTTTTTCTGGACACTGCAAATTGAGGCTCCTCCACCTCATGATGAAGTCATTCGCACTCTCACCAACTCTTTGCATAGTCTGGGCGAGTTCACTGATGGACACTTTCTTCTTTGAACTCACAAATTTTGCAAGGAACTCCTATTGCATATCATCCCATGCTATGATGGATTCAGCTGGTAATTGTGTATACCAGGTGAATGCAGCTCCTTTGAGGGACTGAACGAATTGTCGAACTAACAATGCGTCCGATTGCGACGTCTCGCCACATGCTGAGTAGAAATGTGCTAAATGTACATGAGGAGATCCATGGATCCCGTCATATTTGTCGAATGTTGGCCATTGGTACCCTTTTGGGAATGCTACCGCATCGTATCTCGAGGGGTATGGCTTTCGATATCCGAGAACAGGAGTAGCCATGGACAACTGAAATTCTCGAATTTTTTCAGCAATAAGAGTCTTTTTGTCTATTTGGGTCATCGATTTTGATGATGATTCCCCAATTTCTTCTTTCTTCTCCACTCTCTCTTCCACCACCTTTCCTTTCTTTCGCTCATTCATGTTTAATTGAACGGCTAGTTGTGCAGCTAGTGATGCAATTTCAGCGTCTTTCTCTGCTAGCCTCTTGTCATTTTCTGCTAATCTTTGCTCCATCTCTCTCCTCATTGATAGGAGCATTTCTTCAACATTTTTAGGATGTTGGTCTTCTGGATTCTCCTCACTGTCACCAATACATGTGTGGTTTCAGCCGCTCCGCCTATATCCCCCCTTTCTGATTCAAGGATCCTCTCTTCCAAATTTTATTCCTCCGTCGGTGGGGATTGAGGTTGATCATAAAGAGGATTCCAAGACAGGGTAGTAGGGCGTAAGGCTGTTAGTTCCGCAATGGTGAGACTAAGCATATCTCGAGACCTGGCACGAGTCAATGGACCTCCATGACTAGCTTGAGACTTCTTCACCCTCTTTGCAGGTACAACCATTCTTGTCTTATAAATATTGGCAAGCTCCACTCCTTTATTCGGCAGAGATATGTCGACGTGTTTATGAAGGCGGAAACCCTTACTCTCGCTCATTGTTGTTCGTGGAGATCCAAGTGTATCTCTTTCTTCTCTGTCAGTGCTCTCACGTATTCTGGTTGTATGAACAACTAGATTTTCTTGGACCTCTGAGGCTTCAGTGCCTTCCTTCTCAGCTTGTTGAGGGCAAGCCTCCTGAGTTCCTTCATCAGTAGAAGTCACTAGTACAGATTCTCCTACGTATTGGAGGACGGGAATGGTACCAATCACGATGGTGGTTGACGGACCACTAGTGGTGATAACTTGAGGAGTGAATGGTTGATTTTTTGGTTTGATAGCTTCTATTATAGTGACCTCTTCCAAGATGGATCTAATCGCATCCACCTTCGCCTTCTCTTTCTTCCGACGGCGTGCAACTCTTTTCCTCGCATTGCGAAGGGCACACTTTGATGGAGACTGCCTTGGTTGGAGTTTACTGGCCTTCGCAACAGTTGTTGGAGTGACTTTTGCTTTAGGTGCATTGAGTGGAGTCCTGGGTGTTGTGAATGCCATCGAGGTTCGCTCCAAATGGAATGAAACACGATAACCAACTTTGCTGGTACGTCCAGCCTGAGTTGTAGGGATGCAACGGAAGAAGACGGTGATTTGTGGTGCCATTTGAATACCTGAAATATGAGGATAATATAGAAAAGTGGTTATTTCCGTTGTAATTAGAGATGAAAAGGAAGATGGGTCCAACTGGGCGTGCCAAAAACTATGTAGAGGAAAATTTTGCTCCCCAACATAATCTCACCTGACAGGACTGCCCCCGATAGGGGCATCGATAGCCATGCCCGGTCCTGCTCCCGTCTGGCAAGATGACTGGAAATCCCAAGTTACCCTCAGTACTTGCCAAACCAGGGATAGCCACACGAACTTACTCATGCCTCCGCCCCTCGTACAGCCTCGAACAACGCGCCATGACCTGGAGGGTCAATAAAAAAACCAAAAGGTGTGAGTGGACAAAAATAAATCAGTTTAGCAAAACAGTTACAACAAACGTTTTTACCCTCCGCGTAAAAACAAATGCATGCATACAAAAAAACCATTTCGCAAACCGTTGAGATTTTCTCCATAAGAAAAGTTGTGTATCAAATTTCAACATAAGGAAAAGCTCGTATGAACCTCAAAATCATTTTTCCTTTCTCAACCATCGGGTCTTAGCCCGTAATCATAAACACCGGGCCTCAGCCCAAAACCACGAATCAAACCAAATGCACAACATGATCCAAAACCATCAACCATATACCGGGCCACTGCCCAACTCAACCGAAACATCAGAAATCATCAATAAAACACAAGTCAATCATTTTGCTGGATATCAAGTGCGCCCGAGTCTTTAAACTCAAAACCATGCGCACAAGCAGGCCTTCCCGGGATTTCAACGAGTCTTTAAACTCAAATCATAATCAATAGGCCTCGGGGGTATCACAGTACCCGAGTCTTTAAACTCACGAGTCTTTAAACTCATTAAGGGCCCTCCCCCGTCATCAATTAACCGAGTCTTTAAACTCAAAACGTGCTCCAGCAATAGCACCGGGTCTTTAAACCCAAAACAGTTTTCAACGGGTCTTTAAACCCCAAAACATTTGTCAAACACAACAACGTGGGATCCATCCCAAAATCACATTTTCCACAACAGGACTCATGGTCCGAGTTTCCACATTCGAATTCCCAATCATACTTCACAAAACATATTCAAATCACCATTACACACGGGGCATGTACAATCATACCAAATCACTTTATCAAATCCTTTTTCATTCCCGAATTCGAATTCGCAATAATGATTCCGTAAGACGACATCCGAAAGAATCATCCCGAACCCAAACCAAGAATCCACTTTAAATTTCCAAAAACCGAAATCTCGTAAATCAAAGTTACTTTTGTGCGCCAGAGCATCAAGCCCGAAATCACCTTTCTCAATCCATTTTAATTCTTAGAAATCACTTCTTTCTCAAATCTCATTTTCAACACATCAAAACCACAACCATAATCACCAAAATCACGACCCAAGCAAAACATACTCAAAACCCATTTTAAAATCCTCAAAATCACAAATCTCATTTTAATTCCCCGGCTCAAACATCAACAGTGATCAAATCATAATAACTCGAAATCTCGTAAAACGTGCAAATCCAGAACGTTCTCGAAAAACGTGTCAAAATCGCAAGTCACACTCGCAAATCATAAACAACCTTCTTAAATAACTTTTACACCCATTTCATATAACTTCTTTCATTAAACCATCATTAAGCACACGAGTGACCATAGTCTCGAAATACGTGTAATTTCACATGTATAGTAAAAATACGTATAAATACGGGAATCGAATACGTATTAATACAGAAATCAAAATCAATCACAACTTATAATCATAATTATAAAATCATAGAAATAATTTATGCATGCATTAAATTTGAAAGCAACGTCCACTCACACACCGTCCAATAGGGCTCGGTTTCACGCCGCACGCGATTTCGTAATTTCCGATATTTTCCAGAAATTCCAAATCCTGTTCGAAAACATACTTTAGTGTCACTAAGGGCTTACATAACAGTATACTAATTTCCCATAATTTTCCGGGAATTAATCGTTAATTACAACGTAATATAACTCTTCGGACCCTCGGAACCACATCGAAACGGTGTCCGATAAGTTCGAAACCAACGCTAAAATGTCCGTTACATTGTATAGGATAAAAGTCGTGTTGGACTTACCTCGAAAATCGAATCCACGCGTCCTCACGCACCGCCTTGAGTGGTTGCGCGTGAGTCCACGCGCCAGCTACAGTACCCCTGCACAGTTCATCGTCTCTACCCGGCAATATGCCATACGGGCCGTTCAACCCGTGTGAGGACCCGATTAGCATCCCTTCAATTCGACATTATTTTGAACGATTTAACACACCATTAGCTTCGTAACCAATTGAATTAGGGATCTGTAAGGCTCATTACCGTCGTCATAACCTCGAATGCCTCGACTCAACCTAAGTTTCCAAATCGAATTCCTCGTCTGAGTTTGTCTAATAACCAAGGATTTGTCTCTCCACATTGCTTGCCTTAGACACCAACTCATCAAATGATTGGGGTTCTGCAGTGGCCACGAACGTTTCAATATCAGGAACGAGATTGTTATAGCACATCTATACTGCTGACTGTTCAGTAATTTTTTCTGGACACTGCAAATTGAGGCTCCTCCACCTCATGATGAAGTCATTCGCACTCTCACCAACTCTTTGCATAGTCTGGGCGAGTTCACTGATGGACACTTTCTTCTTTGAACTCACAAATTTTGCAAGGAACTCCTATTGCATATCATCCCATGCTATGATGGATTCAGCTGGTAATTGTGTATACCAGGTGAATGCAGCTCCTTTGAGGGACTGAACGAATTGTCGAACTAACAATGCGTCCGATTGCGACGTCTCGCCACATGCTGAGTAGAAATGTGCTAAATGTACATGAGGAGATCCATGGATCCCGTCATATTTGTCGAATGTTGGCCATTGGTACCCTTTTGGGAATGCTACCGCATCGTATCTCGAGGGGTATGGCTTTCGATATCCGAGAACAGGAGTAGCCATGGACAACTGAAATTCTCGAATTTTTTCAGCAATAAGAGTCTTTTTGTCTATTTGGGTCATCGATTTTGATGATGATTCCCCAATTTCTTCTTTCTTCTCCACTCTCTCTTCCACCACCTTTCCTTTCTTTCGCTCATTCATGTTTAATTGAACGGCTAGTTGTGCAGCTAGTGATGCAATTTCAGCGTCTTTCTCTGCTAGCCTCTTGTCATTTTCTGCTAATCTTTGCTCCATCTCTCTCCTCATTGATAGGAGCATTTCTTCAACATTTTTAGGATGTTGGTCTTCTGGATTCTCCTCACTGTCACCAATACATGTGTGGTTTCAGCCGCTCCGCCTATATCCCCCCTTTCTGATTCAAGGATCCTCTCTTCCAAATTTTATTCCTCCGTCGGTGGGGATTGAGGTTGATCATAAAGAGGATTCCAAGACAGGGTAGTAGGGCGTAAGGCTGTTAGTTCCGCAATGGTGAGACTAAGCATATCTCGAGACCTGGCACGAGTCAATGGACCTCCATGACTAGCTTGAGACTTCTTCACCCTCTTTGCAGGTACAACCATTCTTGTCTTATAAATATTGGCAAGCTCCACTCCTTTATTCGGCAGAGATATGTCGACGTGTTTATGAAGGCGGAAACCCTTACTCTCGCTCATTGTTGTTCGTGGAGATCCAAGTGTATCTCTTTCTTCTCTGTCAGTGCTCTCACGTATTCTGGTTGTATGAACAACTAGATTTTCTTGGACCTCTGAGGCTTCAGTGCCTTCCTTCTCAGCTTGTTGAGGGCAAGCCTCCTGAGTTCCTTCATCAGTAGAAGTCACTAGTACAGATTCTCCTACGTATTGGAGGACGGGAATGGTACCAATCACGATGGTGGTTGACGGACCACTAGTGGTGATAACTTGAGGAGTGAATGGTTGATTTTTTGGTTTGATAGCTTCTATTATAGTGACCTCTTCCAAGATGGATCTAATCGCATCCACCTTCGCCTTCTCTTTCTTCCGACGGCGTGCAACTCTTTTCCTCGCATTGCGAAGGGCACACTTTGATGGAGACTGCCTTGGTTGGAGTTTACTGGCCTTCGCAACAGTTGTTGGAGTGACTTTTGCTTTAGGTGCATTGAGTGGAGTCCTGGGTGTTGTGAATGCCATCGAGGTTCGCTCCAAATGGAATGAAACACGATAACCAACTTTGCTGGTACGTCCAGCCTGAGTTGTAGGGATGCAACGGAAGAAGACGGTGATTTGTGGTGCCATTTGAATACCTGAAATATGAGGATAATATAGAAAAGTGGTTATTTCCGTTGTAATTAGAGATGAAAAGGAAGATGGGTCCAACTGGGCGTGCCAAAAACTATGTAGAGGAAAATTTTGCTCCCCAACATAATCTCACCTGACAGGACTGCCCCCGATAGGGGCATCGATAGCCATGCCCGGTCCTGCTCCCGTCTGGCAAGATGACTGGAAATCCCAAGTTACCCTCAGTACTTGCCAAACCAGGGATAGCCACACGAACTTACTCATGCCTCCGCCCCTCGTACAGCCTCGAACAACGCGCCATGACCTGGAGGGTCAATAAAAAAACCAAAAGGTGTGAGTGGACAAAAATAAATCAGTTTAGCAAAACAGTTACAACAAACGTTTTTACCCTCCGCGTAAAAACAAATGCATGCATACAAAAAAACCATTTCGCAAACCGTTGAGATTTTCTCCATAAGAAAAGTTGTGTATCAAATTTCAACATAAGGAAAAGCTCGTATGAACCTCAAAATCATTTTTCCTTTCTCAACCATCGGGTCTTAGCCCGTAATCATAAACACCGGGCCTCAGCCCAAAACCACGAATCAAACCAAATGCACAACATGATCCAAAACCATCAACCATATACCGGGCCACTGCCCAACTCAACCGAAACATCAGAAATCATCAATAAAACACAAGTCAATCATTTTGCTGGATATCAAGTGCGCCCGAGTCTTTAAACTCAAAACCATGCGCACAAGCAGGCCTTCCCGGGATTTCAACGAGTCTTTAAACTCAAATCATAATCAATAGGCCTCGGGGGTATCACAGTACCCGAGTCTTTAAACTCACGAGTCTTTAAACTCATTAAGGGCCCTCCCCCGTCATCAATTAACCGAGTCTTTAAACTCAAAACGTGCTCCAGCAATAGCACCGGGTCTTTAAACCCAAAACAGTTTTCAACGGGTCTTTAAACCCCAAAACATTTGTCAAACACAACAACGTGGGATCCATCCCAAAATCACATTTTCCACAACAGGACTCATGGTCCGAGTTTCCACATTCGAATTCCCAATCATACTTCACAAAACATATTCAAATCACCATTACACACGGGGCATGTACAATCATACCAAATCACTTTATCAAATCCTTTTTCATTCCCGAATTCGAATTCGCAATAATGATTCCGTAAGACGACATCCGAAAGAATCATCCCGAACCCAAACCAAGAATCCACTTTAAATTTCCAAAAACCGAAATCTCGTAAATCAAAGTTACTTTTGTGCGCCAGAGCATCAAGCCCGAAATCACCTTTCTCAATCCATTTTAATTCTTAGAAATCACTTCTTTCTCAAATCTCATTTTCAACACATCAAAACCACAACCATAATCACCAAAATCACGACCCAAGCAAAACATACTCAAAACCCATTTTAAAATCCTCAAAATCACAAGTCTCATTTTAATTCCCCGGCTCAAACATCAACAGTGATCAAATCATAATAACTCGAAATCTCGTAAAACGTGCAAATCCAGAACGTTCTCGAAAAACGTGTCAAAATCGCAAGTCACACTCGCAAATCATAAACAACCTTCTTAAATAACTTTTACACCCATTTCATATAACTTCTTTCATTAAACCATCATTAAGCACACGAGTGACCATAGTCTCGAAATACGTGTAATTTCACATGTATAGTAAAAATACGTATAAATACGGGAATCGAATACGTATTAATACAGAAATCAAAATCAATCACAACTTATAATCATAATTATAAAATCATAGAAATAATTTATGCATGCATTAAATTTGAAAGCAACGTCCACTCACACACCGTCCAATAGGGCTCGGTTTCACGCCGCACGCGATTTCGTAATTTCCGATATTTTCCAGAAATTCCAAATCCTGTTCGAAAACATACTTTAGTGTCACTAAGGGCTTACATAACAGTATACTAATTTCCCATAATTTTCCGGGAATTAATCGTTAATTACAACGTAATATAACTCTTCGGACCCTCGGAACCACATCGAAACGGTGTCCGATAAGTTCGAAACCAACGCTAAAATGTCTGTTACATTGTATAGGATAAAAGTCGTGTTGGACTTACCTCGAAAATCGAATCCACGCGTCCTCACGCGCCGCCTTGAGTGGTTGCGCGTGAGTCCACGCGCCAGCTACAGTACCCCTGCACAGTTCATCGTCTCTACCCGGCAATCTGCCATACGGGCCGTTCAACCCGTGTGAGGACCCGATTAGCATCCCTTCAATTCGACATTATTTTGAACGATTTAACACACCATTAGCTTCGTAACCAATTGAATTAGGGATCTGTAAGGCTCATTACCGTCGTCATAACCTCGAATGCCTCGACTCAACCTAAGTTTCCAAATCGAATTCCTCGTCTGAGTTTGTCTAATAACCAAGGAAGTCTTCAATTAGCTTGTAGTCTAGCATCATAACCTCATGGTAAGGATGAATTGAAATCCAATTTCACAAACACTTACATCAAATTGCACGAACGCAAGGCTCGATTTCCCGGCCACCCGTGACGACCGTCCATGGCTCCAGGAGCTTCAAAGCTTGCAATCATCGATTTGGATCGACCCCATGAAGTTCCAGAAGACTCATTCGAGTCTCAATTTGGCTTGGGCTGGCCTGCAAATCGAATTGGGATTTTCCCTCCGTTTTTCAATTTTCCTCCGATTTCTGTCTCCCTGATCACTCAAACTCCCCAACGTCTATCTGCTTCTCTCCGTTCCATTAAGCTACATCACTCCCTTAGACAATGTAGCCCCCGTTCTGCCCCAACCTCTTAGTTTCAAAAATGAAACACAAGTGCTCTGCTCTCGGATTCCAACCGTATTGCCCGGTTTCAATCCTAGTTTAACCCCCACGTGTTCTGCAAGCTGTTCCAGCCACCAAAAGATGTCTCCACTCCTTCACCGCCCCAAGGCCACTCACAATTAACAAACCCAGTGCTCCAATTCCAACCTCACCCGTGCACTCTCTCAAACTCCTGGACACTGATCGGTTTATTATTTTTCAATTCCACGCCCAGCACAGCATCCTGCCGTCCCAGGCACGTTGGCCTCCCACTCAGCCTCAATTACATAAACAAAACTCCCTCACGAAGCCCAAGCATTAAGCTCCATAAACAATTCCACCCGTCCACCCGTGCTCTGTTTTTCAGAGAAGAAAACCACACCATACACGGCTGTCCCAAGAACACAGCCAAAATTACCATTTTACCCTCAAGTGACAAATGACCAAAATGCCCCTCAAGCATTCCAGACCCGAAACTCGGTTATCCGGACTCCGATTGATGCGTGCCGCCTGTCTACGGACTCAGGGCATCGAGACCTTCCTAACGGTCCTTGGCTCTCGGCCATCGGACCTCCCGATCAAAAAGTCAACATTTTCCCCTAATTCGTCCAAATTACAACAACGCCCCTGGACTTCCGAACGTCATAACTTTCACCACGAATGTCGGAATCGAACGTGCCACCTGTCTACGAACTCGTGACGTCCCAAACTACGTCACGGTTATTGGTCAAAGTACATTTGACCGCCCGAATAAAAAGTCAATGTTTTACCCACGACTAGGGGCAAAACGGTCATTTTGCATCGTTCGTCCGATTCCACCAAACTAACCACTGATTAACCCTCATTAATCATGATTAGTTACTAACCTAATCCCGAATTCCGGGACGGGTCGTTACAATCTTCCCCCCCTTAAAGAATTTCGTCCCCGAAATTCCAACCGATCAAACTCAACCGTTCCTCCCTCCGAAAACCAATTTTGTTCTCGAAATTTCCGATTATCCTTATTTTACACCCACCTCGGGGGAAACTTTTCGACCTCGCAACACGTGTACACCCGTACAACCATTAACTCATCTGTACGCAGACATCCCATCGTCGTCTCACGTCGTACCGACCACACTTGACCACCTCGAGTGAAAAGGATCACTTGACGTCTACTCCCACTGGGAGTCACCAACTCTCACTCGTCAGTCCGTGCTGACGCTACCATCCCAACGGCCACCACAAAACCTCACCAGTAAAGCAGTAATCAACAGCCAATTAGTGTCACATAAAGTTGCGTAAGATCAATAACACGATCTCATCTCGCAGGGCAAGCCCAACCCTGCGGCATATATCAAGCTCAAATTCCAGTTCACAACAACACCAAGTGTGTCGGAATTAAGCCGAATGCCAACACGTACAACCACACCACTGGTACCTCCCACGTACCGTCACTAGATACCACTCAGCCTGTCCGGTACCAATCCTCGTACACCGTACAGGGTACGTACACCCATCTCCAACAAGTCCACTACAAGGTTCACAGTCAATCACAACCTGACACTCGGGTTTCTTGTCCAATCTCATACTAGACAAATTGATCATTCTAACTCATCATCCATTCTAGATCCCATGGTCACCCGACCAGTAACACAAAATCAACCCCCAAACACGTCGTCCAAGATGTACCAATCCAAGCACGCTCACCAAGGCGCGTACAGTCATGCCGAAGGGGCATCAAATCTCACTCACAATTACCGAGGTGCACCAACCCCGAATCTATACTCGCTCAACGGTTACCACGTCACATCCGATTGACTTCGAAAAGAAGCCAATCCCAATCGCCCATCTCTACGACTGACCAATTAGACCCTCTTGGATATCCACTCATCCACAGGTCAAGCCTCGAGTCCAAAACATGAACGTTCCCACTCGCTCGAGTACGAATAACTTCGAAAAGAAGTTCGGTCCAACCATTCCCATATCCAAACATTTATGACAGAGCGATAAGCTCTTCATCTAGCCTGATCAAGGCGATCACAGTCCAAATTCGTTACCCCGTCACCCGACTGGTAACGCCACGATCCTAGGTCGCCGCCACGTCCAAGGCCCACAACCTCCTCAACCAGATCCACCTAGGATCCGCACATGCTCACAGCTAGCAATCCACCTGGAACCCGATAATAGGGTCTTACACCCACTAGATTTCTTGTCAACCACCCAACATCCCTCAACTATTTTCTCCTCCCATCAATCACTCCACAACGTAACACATCCACTCTGTGGATCCCCTCCATTTACCTCATCTCGATCCCTGCCACTCCACCTAGGAGAGACCAAGGATGATCCAATACGATGTCATCAACATCCATCCTCTGTTAGTGCAACCACAACTCACTGCACCCACCGTACCAAATATCCAACTTCGTCTGCCACCAAGCAGAAAATGGGAATCCCGTTTACCCCAACCTCAAGAAATGCAACTCCACCCGATGACCCCAAAACTCACATGGGTCCACCACCCAATACGCGCTCATCGTACTGGTATCCGTGATCAACATCTACCAGGGCAGAAAATAAGAAGTCAACCCCGAGGAGCTCCGAATACCAATCACCAATGATTTTCCCCATGTCTCAAATATACCGTTTAATCCACCCATCTTTCGTCACTCATCACTGTTGGGACTTGTCCCCACACCTCACTATCTCTGCTGGATCTCATCCAGCCCATGACTCGACCACTCTCATATACCGAACATGTGCCCATCATAATAGAGTCACATCCCCAAATCGTGGCTCACACAATCTCCCTCACGGACACCAGCACCAGCGCTAGCGCGCCAACATACAAACATCCACACTAGCACACCGTGTGCAAAGTGGGTAGCCCTGGATCTCTGCTCATACCGAACGACGATCCCGCATCATCACCCGTACCCCGCAACCATGGGTACCACCATTCTAAAAATCCACATCAGAAATAATGAACGTTCCCTGAACGCTCCCTGATCCTCAACCACTACCACTACACCAAGCACCCACGACAATTAGTTATCTCCACAAAACCACCGTTCCACAAAACCAAGCCATAATTTCCTAACTCATCCAATAAATGACCATAAATCGGTCCTTGGCATCCTAAGTGCCAAACGTTCCTCACTCAGCCTTTCTGGCTCCCCTCGGGCCTTGGTACCTTACCATGACTCATCTCACATTCCTAACCCAAAATACTAACTCATCGAGAGTCCCACCTCCACATCTCGACTCCTCCTGAGTCCAATCTCATACCAAACCAATCATGTCATTACTGACATACCCAATCCCCGAGCAATATCCAAAGCTCAACCACTTTCTATTCGACCAATAAGGCCTAAGAGAGAGTACAATTTGCCCAAAAATGCGGCCTTCCTGCCACCAGTCTCGTTCGTCCTTGCAACCCACACAATTCTACGCCTAACGAATCGCGGTTCACAGCGTCCACTACCCGACATCTGACCCTCAAACCAGGGTCAATCTCACCTGAGATCTAACACGAGGTCCCAAACACCCTCGCCTACTCGTCTCACTACCAGGTCGCGCACGAGGCTTACGCTCCGGAGGCACGATGTGGCAACAGAATCAGCAACCTAGCGCTCTGATACCAAGTTGACAGGACCGCCCCCGATAGGGGTATCGATAGCCTGCCCGGTCCTGCTCCCGTCTGGCAAGATGACTGGAAATCCCAAGTTACCCTCAGTACTTGCCAAACCAGGGATAGCCACACGAACTTACTCATGCCTCCGCCCCTCGTACAGCCTCGAACAACGCGCCATGACCTGGAGGGTCAATAAAAAAACCAAAAGGTGTGAGTGGACAAAAATAAATCAGTTTAGCAAAACAGTTACAACAAACGTTTTTACCCTCCGCGTAAAAACGAATGCATGCATACAAAAAAACCATTTCGCAAACCGGTTGAGATTTTCTCCATAAGAAAAGCTGTGTATCAAATTTCAACATAAGGAAAAGCTCGTATGAACCTCAAAATCATTTTTCCTTTCTCAACCATCGGGTCTTAGCCCGTAATCATAAACACCGGGCCTCAGCACAAAACCACGAATCAAACCAAATGCACAACATGATCCAAAACCATCAACCATATACCGGGCCAATGCCCAACTCAACCGAAACATCAGAAATCATCAATAAATCACAAGTCAATCATTTTGCTGGATATCAAGTGCGCCCGAGTCTTTAAACTCAAAACCATGCGCACAAGCAGGCCTTCCCGGGATTTCAACGAGTCTTTAAACTCAAATCATAATCAATAGGCCTCGGGGGTATCACAGTAACCGAGTCTTTAAACTCACGAGTCTTTAAACTCATTAAGGGCCCTCCTCCGTCATCAATTAACCGAGTCTTTAAACTCAAAACGTGCTCCAGCAATAGCACCGGGTCTTTAAACCCAAAACAGTTTTCAACGGGTCTTTAAACCCCAAAACATTTGTCAAACACAACAACGTGGGATCCATCCCAAAATCACATTTTCCACAACAGGACTCATGGTCCGAGTTTCCACATTCGAATTCCCAATCATACTTCACAAAACATATTCAAATCACCATTACACACGGGGCATGTACAATCATACCAAATCACTTTATTAAATCCTTTTTCATTCCCGAATTCGAATTCGCAATAATGATTCCGTAAGCCGGCATCCGGAAGCATCATCCCGAACCCAAACCAAGAATCCACTTTAAATTTCCGAAAACCGAAATCTCGTAAATCAAAGTTACTTTTGTGCCCCCGAGCATCAAGCCCGAAATCACCTTTCTCAATCCATTTTAATTCTTAGAAATCACTTCTTTCTCAAATCTCATTTTCAACACATCAAAACCACAACCATAATCACCAAAATTACGACCCAAGCAAAACATACTCAAACCCCATTTTTAAAATCCTCAAAATCACAAGTCTCATTTTAATTCCCCGGCTCAAACATCAACAGTGATCAAATCATAATAACTCGAAATCTCGTAAAACGTGCAAATCCAGAACGTTCTCGAAAAACGTGTCAAAATCGCAAGTCACACTCGCAAATCATAAACAACCTTCTTAAATAACTTTTACACCCATTTCATATAACTTCTTTCATTAAACCATCATTAAGCACACGAGTGACCATAGTCTCGAAATACGTGTAATTTCACAAGTATAGTAAAAATACGTATAAATACGGGAATCGAATACGTATTAATACGGAAATCAAAATCAATCACAACTTATAATCATAATTATAAAATCATAGAAATAATTTATGCATGCATTAAATTTGAAAGCAACGTCCACTCACATACCGTCCAATAGGGCTCGGTTTCACGCCGCACGCTATTTCGTAATTTCCGATATTTTCCAGAAATTCCAAATCCTGTTCGAAAACATACTTTAGTGTCACTAAGGGCTTACATAACAGCATACTAATTTCCCATAATTTTCCGGGAATTAATCATTAATTACAACGTAATAGAACTCTTCGGACCCTCGGAACCACATCGAAACGGTGTCCGATAAGTTCGAAACCAACGCTAAAATGTCTGTTACATTGTATAGGATAAAAGTCGTGTTGGACTTACCTCGAAAATCGGATCCATGCGCCCTCACGCGCCGCCGTGAGTGGCTGCGCGTGAGTCCACGCGCCAGCTACAGTACCCCTGCACAGTTCATCGTCTTTACCCGGCAATCTGCCATACGGGCCGTTCAACCCGTGTGAGGACCCGATTAGCATCCCTTCAATTCGACATTATTTTGAACGATTTAACACACCATTAGCTTCGTAACCAATTGTATTTGGGATCTGTAAGGCTCATTACCGTCGTCATAACCTCGAACTACCTCGACTCAACCTAAGTTTCCAAATCGAATTCCTCGTCTGTGTTTGTCTAATAACCAAGGAAGTCTTCAATTAGCTTGTAGTCTAGCATCATAACCTCATGGTAAGGATGAATTGAAATCCAATTTCACAAACACTTAACTCAAATTGCACGAACGTAAGGCTCGATTTCCCAGCCACCCGTGACGACCGTCCATGGCTCCAGGAGCTTCAAATCTTGCAATCATCGATTTGGATCGACCCCATGAAGTTCCAGAAGACTCATTCGAGTCTCAATTTGGCTTGGGCTGGCCTGCAAATCGAATTGGGATTTTCCCTCCGTTTTTCAATTTTCCTCCGATTTCTGTCTCCCTGATCACTCAAACTCCCCAGCATCTATCTGCTTCTCTCCGTTCCATTAAGCTACATCACTCCCTTAGACAATGTAGCCCCCGTTCTGCCCCAACCTCTTAGTTTCAAAAATGAAACAAAAGTGCTCTGCTCTCGGATTCCAACCGTAATGCCCGGTTTCAATCCTAATTTAATCCCCCCGTGTTCTGCAAGCTGTTCCAGCCACCACAAGATGTCTCCACTCCTTCATCGCCCCAAGGCCACTCACAATTAACAAACCCAGTGCTCCAATTCCAACCTCACCCGTGCACTCTCTCAAACTCCTGGACACTGATCGGTTTATTATTTTTCAATTCCACGCCCACCACAGCATCCTGCCGTCCCAGGCACGTTGGCCTCCCACTCAGCCTCAATTACATAAACAAAACTCCCACACGAAGCCCAAGCATTAAGCTCCATAAACAATTCCACCCGTCCACCCGTGCTCTGTTTTTCAGAGAAGAAAACCGCACCATACACGGATGTCCCAAGAACACAGCCAAAATTACCATTTTACCCTCAAGTGACAAATGACCAAAATGCCCCTCAAGCATTCCAGACCCGAAACTCGGTCATCCGGACTCCGATTGATGCGTACCGCCTGTCTACGGACTCAGGGCATCGAGACCTTCCTAACGGTCCTTGGCCCTCGGCCATCGGACCTCCCGATCAAAAAGTCAACATTTTCCCCTAATTCGTCCAAATTACGACAACGCCCCTGGACTTCCGAACGTCATAACATTCACCACGAATGTCGGAATCGAACGTGCCACCTGTCTACGAACTCGTGACGTCCCAAACTACGTCACGGTCATTGGTCAAAGTACATTTGACCGCCCGAATAAAAAGTCAACGTTTTACCCACGACTAGGGGCAAAACGCTCATTTTGTATCGTTCGTCCGATTCCACCCAACTAACCACCGATTAACCCTCATTAATCATGATTAGTTACTAACCTAATTCCGAATTCCGGGACGGGTCGTTACATCACCTCCATGCCTAATTGCTGGCGGTTTTATTATTTTTTAGGGTACGACCCATCCAAGACAAATGTGCCTCTTAATTATATCCTCTTGTTACCGAGCAAAACCTTTTGATTCTGCTTACAAACGAAAATAAATATGAGAATAAAGTGTCTATTTGATTTTTTTGGCAGCTGCATCTAAGTCGAACCTTAGATTGCCTACGTATCCGTCTCCGAAATCAAGCCACTCGTAGTTCCAGAATTTTTAATGAGTGAATGACTCGTTAAAAATAAGAATTGTGTGCTGGAAATTGTGTTTGGAAATATATTTGGGAGAAATTAGTTAGAAATAACCAGTGATTCAAAGATGGTTGTGGTTGCATCTAGTGGGTATGCTAGATTGCCTACGTATCCCTTCGCGGGAATCAAACCGACGTAGTTCGAAACCTTTTTTATTGAGTGAATGACCCATTAAAAAAAGTGTTTGGCTATTTTAAAAAAATAGAATTAACTTCATAGAAGTATGAATTTATTTAGAGGGGGTGGTTGCATCTAGAATAATCTAGATTGCCTACGTACCCTTAACGGGATCAAACCGGCGTAGTTCTGGAGTTTTTAATGAGTGTGGACTTTTAAAAAAAAAATGAATTTTTGGGCCTGGGAATTTTCAGAAGTGATTTTAGGCCTTTAAAATGCCTTGGGCTTAATTAATGAGTATTTTGATGACTCATTAATTATTATTCTTCATTAGCCCGCTTTAGCAAATTTCTGAGCCCAGCTTCAAGTATATCTCCTGAAGTAAATAAAACCAACTTCTAATAGGTCTCTGATGTCCTTATTTGTTGATGAGATTAACTCTCCAAATCAAATCAATAAGAACTTGAACGAATGCTTCTTTATTTGTCTCCCATTATTTTTCCCAATTTCATGTGCATCCTTCGGCTTCAAAGTTTCTTCTGATATGGTAAGATCATACTCATCTTTTTTAATAGGATTTTTTGCCTTGCTTCCTGCTCCGAATTTCTTTCCATAAACTTATCACATGCACCAAGTCAATTAATGCCTTCTTTTTGTTTCAAGATCTGTAGCTATCAATTGAGACAAATCAAGTGCCTTCATTATAATTGCTGACAATTGAGTAGAAAGGTGCGGCTCACTTTCCCATATTTTCACCTTTTTTGGTTTGTAGCATTCACACTCATCCATGTCTTTATAACTTTTTTGTTAATTCCATGCTAATTACTTATAGCATATTTTCTTCCACAAATTGTTTGCATGATTCCCGATTCTTGAACCTTGCAACCATTATTGTCTCCAAGCACTTCCATTTTCACGACCCATGAATCTAATTATTTCCCTTTTCTTCCTCTACAGCGTAGAACCCATCTCACCTTCACCACTTGATTAATTTTGTGAGACAACAAGTGCTTCCTTCTTGAAGGTAATTTTGCACGCTTGGGGTCTCAATATTACTTCCTTGTTTTTGTATGGATGTTTATGAACATCGGCCGATCATGATCGACCAAATTTTTTATGTTCATGAACACTTTATTTCTCTTTCTCGGATCGACCATGTCATTGCATACTTCTTGGACTTGATCGTCCATTTTTTTTTAGGTTTATGAACATAGCTTTCTTTCTTGCCACGAACGATCATGATCGTTCATTTCCTTTGATATTCATAAATATTCTCAGACGATCATGATTGTCTATTTGTATGAATATCAAATTTTTTTTAGTCAATCATAATCGATTGTGCCTTTTCCGTTTACACCGTGATCATGATCGATCATGAACATCATCCACTTCTCTTGATATTTGTGGCGTATGCTCTGCGATATCAATTTTTCCGAAATATATATATATATATATATATATACATGTATGTAAACATACTATTATTTTTCTATGTATATAAATATTTCTCTTCTTTTTTTCCGGGAAGAATTTCATATTCATGCCATTAAAAAAAATGAGACAGCATAGAAATCATTTTATACCTCGTGGGCTTTGGGTGCTTGTGGAAGAACCTTTTTTTTTTCAACTGAAACTCCTACTACTCTTCAGAATCTCTTCTTTTTTTCCCTGCTGCCTCTTTCCTTCTTTCTTCTTTTTTTTCTCTTTCTTTTTCTCTTTGCTGACTTTCTTTTCTCTCCTGATTCACCAACTTTTCACTCTCTTTTTTCTTTTCCTTTTCTCCTCTCTCTCTGATTCACTCTCTACTTTTCCTAACCTCACTTCACACACGCACACACACACACAAACTTTTCTACCTTTCCAACTTTACTTTCTCTCAATTTTCCCGATTTCCACTTTCCTTCCTCCCCTCTATGTCATTCCCTTGTGCCTCTATATATAGGCAATGGGAAAAGATGAGATCAAATGAAGATTGGACATTTTTGAATTTAAATTTTGAAGCGCCCAATTAAATGAGGACTCTGTTTGAAAAATATTGATGATATCTGATTTTGAATTCAAATGCCTGTTATTTTTTATGTGGCCTTTAAATTCCTATTTTTTTCCTTTTTGTAAATATCAATTATCAGATAGAAGCTACCAGATATTGATTAATATATATATATATATATATATTTATTTATGTGACTTGGTCACCACTTTTTCCGTTTCAACAATTAGCATTTCTATTTTTCGAAATAACTAAAACTATTTTCCTATTGGTTGATATAGCAATCATATACTAAAAACTATTATGAGTTGTTTGTGACCTAATGATAATAAATTTATCAAATTAACTATTTTGTCTACCATACTTGAAAATAGTCTTGTTTAACTACATTAAAAACTATTTTTCTTAACCTAAATACTAACAACACTAGTAGTTACCTAAGGAGTTGACATCATAATTCCTCATTAATAGTAGAAACAAAAAAAAAACTTACTAACCGAGTATTTGTTATACTATAAACCATAATTCCTCATTAGCATTTACCTAAATCCTAAATTCATAAAATTTTGGCTCAAAATCGAAATCGTACCAAAATCATACCGAATTTAATCGGTGCGATACGATACGATCCGATATAAATTTCAAATTGTGAAATACCGAACCGTACCAAACCGATTAAAATTAAATGGTATGGTTTCAGTATCACCAAATATCGTACCATATCGAACCGTGTTCAACCCTAATAATTTTGTTTTATAATTTATTTTAAACTTTATTAATTGTTTTTAATATAATTCAATATGTAGTTATTTAGTATGAAAAGAGTCCATAAGTATCACTTGGACACTTAATATATTTTTTTTAATAAATTCTTTTAATAGAATATTAACGATGAATGCGTGGATGTTATATTTTGATTATAGATACGTAGAATCTAAGTTTCAAATGAGATATAAATTTGAATATTTTTATATAATTTATCTTACACTAAATTACAGTACTAAGATAACCAACATGGAAAACAAGACACCAATAAATGTAAGGGTTTTTTTTTTTTTTTGGTTAAATAAATGTAAGGGTTGTTGCAGATCAGCAGATGCTCCTGGTACAAATGAATGAGCGGGAATCAGACAATTATTCCACGACAAATTAACCAGCTAAGCCCGTGTTGTCGAGCCAAGTAACGGCCACTTTACCCATTATAGCCGGTAAGAACGCATCCTCACACCAACGGTCACGTTATCTCATTTTTTGTCTGCAAACAAACTTGCAACGAAACTTGCAACGTTTTAGCTAGTTCCCAAGAAAACCCAAAACCTTGCATATAAATTCATCTCCTTCTTCTTCAATCTCGCAGAATTATACCAACACACTAACTTAACACTTAACAACATTTCAGTTTGAAGTTTCATTGTAGATTGTCCGGAGATGCATAAGATTGTTGTACTCTCTGTTTTTCTTTTCTCTGTTTCACATTTCAATGTAGTACAAGGAGACAATGCGCCTGCTCCTTCACCCAAGTCCCCTAATAAAACCAAAAACCCGCCATCTCCGCCGCCACCACCACCACCACCACAACCTTCTCCAGCGTCTTCTCCAACCACTGCTCCGTCCACATCTCCGGCATCCCCTCAGAGCCCTCCGACACAGTCGCCTCCTTCTCTTTCTCCCAAAATATCCCCGACTGTTTCTCCGCCAACCCAAACTCCTCCGGCGACTACACCCACGGTCTCTCAGGAAATTCCTCCCTCACCGGTTTCTCCGGCGAAGAGCCCGTCCAAAGGCGTGTCTCCCCCGGTATCCAAAGGCGTTTCTCCAGCGACATCTCCTCCCACTGTTGCCCATCCAGCCAAGACTCTCGTGAGCGCTCCGACAGCAAGTCCAGTAGAGGCTCCGCCAGTGGCAGAGGGTCCGGAGATTGCTGCAACCCCATCTGGGTCAGGAGGTATTCCTTCGAGTTCTGCAACTCCAGCGGGGTCTCCCTCGATGTTCCCATCAAGCGGTAACCCACCGATTCCGGCGCCGGCGAGTCTGTCACCGGACACTGCGCAGGGTCCGTCTAGCGATGAATCGACAGGTCCGAGTTTGCAGTATGGGGCTCGGGTCATTTTGTGTGGGCTGTCTATCTGGATTGCTTTGGCCCTCTGAATCTACCCTCTAATTCTATTTTTTTTTTTTTGCGTTTTTTTATTAAGACTGTATCTGTATAATTATTTGAAGGGTAATACTATTTGTATACATTAAATTGATTATATTTAGTGATTGTATTGATGTGTTAATCAATGAATAGTCTAATATAAATATAAAATAATTGAACTTATTAAAATAACATCATTCATTGATTGACATATCTTTTGAACAACAAAATATTTTTCGCTCAAAAAAAAAAAACAAAATATTGTAAAAGTGTTTACACTTGAAAAATTTTCTTTAGGCCAAAGAGCCCACGAAAATTAAAGTCCAAAACAGAAAAAGCAAGTACAACCCAAGCAGATTTGAACGTGTAGAAAAAGAAAGCATGGACGGTGCTAACGCATGAAGAAAATAGAGGCAAAGGAAGAGCATTTTAACGGATGTGACCCACGAGGGCCCCGACTTGGAAAGTTGGGAGCCTTTTCACTGTCTATAAATAAGGAACAACCCAATTTCTGAAAGGATAGACAATGTGACGACCCGAAGATTTGAAAAAGGAAAAATTGGAAAATTTGGAAGGAAATGACGATTTTGCCACTATTTATAAGGGCCGAAAGTTGACTTTTTGATTGGGACCTTGTTTGGACTTTCCGGAAGTACCGTTGGATAGGTCTCGGGATGCTGAATCCGTAGACATGCGGTATGTGTCAATCGGAGGTCGGATGTGAAAGTTATGGGTCTGCGAAGGCTAGGGGCATTTTAGTAATTTGTTATGACAAGGGCAAAACGGTCATTTGCCACAGCAGGGATAATTGGATAATTAAGTGGCTGATTCAGCGTATTTGGATGAGGATTATTCATTATGTGACATCTGTCACTTGCTTATGTTAATTAGTGGCAAACGGTTGTTTAAATATTTAAAGGGATAACAACAACACAATCGTGTTTGTGTGTTGTCTGAGAAAATGATCAATATATATGTATGTACTGTGAAGAAAACCAAAACAGCGAGTGGGATTTGTCTTGATCGATCTTACCAGCGATCACAACCCAATTGAGAACTAAGGATTGAGAGGAAAACAAAGAGAATTAATTGGCAAGTTCTGAAACTTGAACATGTTGAACCTAAACTTAGAAAACCCGAAAACCTTAAATGAACGTTAGGATCGAATTTAAATTTGTGGACGGTTTTGAGTGAAATTGAGCTTGAATTTAGCTCCCTTGTAGTGAGACGAGTCGAACCAGATTAAGAACGAAGGAAATTGGGGTCGTTGGGCCTTAGAACAGAGAGGAGAAGGTCTTTGAATTTTCGAGCTTGAGTCGAGAAAATTGAGACATGGAATGAGGAAATTGATCTTGGAAATGTGTTTATTAGAATCCCACGATGCTTCCTGATGCATCAATTGAAGGAACCAAATGCGAAATTGTGGCGATTGGACGATGAACAGTGATTCGGTGTTCGTCGAATAGTCGAGTTTGATTCAACTAAATTGAGGTAAAGTCCTATGTAATTAAGTTTACAGATCCCTAATTCAACCTATTTCGATGCAAATAGACGGTTTAATTGTTGAAATTGACGCTGAATTGATAGGAATCAAATCGGGTCTGTTCGCGGGTCGTAGGATCCGTTTTACAGACAAACGGGTAAGGACGATGCACTGTAGCAGGCACGTGGGTTTCACGCGCAGCCACTCACGGCGGCGCGTGAGGGCGCGTGGCCACGATTCCCGAGGTGAGTTCAACATGACTTTTGTTTTATGCAATGTAACGAACATTTTAGCGTTGGTTTCGAATTAATCGGACACCGTTTCGATATTGTTTCGAGGGTCCGAAGGTTTATGTTACGTGTTTAATTAATATTTAATTCCCGAAAAATTATGAGAATTGATATGATGTTAATTGAGTCCTTAGTGACCCTGAGTAATGATTTTGGACAGGATTCGAGATTCCTGGAAAATGTCGGAAATTACGGAAACACGTCGAGCTCGGAAAGCGAGCAGTTTGGACGGTGTGTGAGTGGACGTTTGTTTTATAAACTGGCATGCATGCATAGTTAAATGTTTTACATTATTTATGGTATGATTTGAATTGCAATGATTTGATATGATTATTTCGAGATTTAATGACTATTTTAATTGGTGTTTTGGGCACGTTTTTCGAGAAAATGTGAAATGGCTGTTTTGGGTGAAAGCCCGGGATTTGTGATTGGTTCTGACTTGGATTATGGATTGGGAAATTGATTTCATGGGCTTGTAATGTTTTTTAGGATATTTTATGGATTTACGTGAAAATGACAACTTCGGTTGCGGTTGTACGGATTTGCGTGTACGTGATGATTTTGGGCTAGGTCCGAGATATTAAAAAGAATGTTTTGAAATGTATTGTGAGTTCAAGGTGAAATGATGGAATCGAATGATTTTCGGATATGATTTTACGGATTTACTTGCATTGAATTATTTAATGATTTTACAGGCTTACGAGAAATGAGAAATGAGATTTGGGCATGTGGCCCTGTGATAAATGGTTTGAACGATGATTTGAAATAATGCTTTTGATTTTGTCTTGATGTTTGATGCCCCCAGATGTGTAATTCCTGGGTGGATTTCGGATGTGTAATTCCCGAAGTGACTCTAGATGTGTAATTCCTGGAGGGACTCCGGATGCGTAATTTCCGGAGGGACTGGATATGTAATTCCTAGTGAGGCTGGATGTGTAATTCCCAGCATGGATGACGACTCTGGATGTGTAATTCCCAGAGGATCCTCGGATGTATAATTCCCGAGTTATATGCTTTATTGTATGATAAAATGGTTTTATAAAATGATTCAAATGGCATTTGGGCTTGAGAGCCGGGATTTGATGTTTTCATGTGATTTGGCTGGAAAGCTGGTGATTATTCATATGTTGATTCTATGCATGCATGGTTTGATAAACTGGAGGGTAAATGATGTATTTTGATAAATGTGTTTTAAATGATATTATTTTTGTCCCCTCACACCTTTCCTGTTTTGATGACCCTCCAGGCCGTGGCACAACGTTCGGGGCTGATCGAGAGGCGGAGGCATGAGCGGAAATCAGTGCAGTTATCCCTTGTCTGACAGGTGATGAAGGGTACTTTCAGGACTTCAGTTGACTTGTCAGACGGGAGCAGGACCAGGCACGGTTATCAAAGTCCAGTTGGGACGGGTCCTGTCAGACAATCAACTAATCGAACTCAGTAAATTGATCCTCATCAATTTCTAAACCTATGAACACCTTTCACCAAGATTTCATGGTTTTAAAAAGGCTGGCCTTTGTGGCAAAAACTATTTCTTTCAACCTAAAAAATCAAGATATAGCTACTCCTTTCACCTCTTCGAGACATTTATGTAACTGCTTAACATTCTTTCTAATCGCTCTAGCACCAATGTCATAATGCTTGAATTCATCTCCCTGCATTAACCTTCTTTCTTACCGCTCAATGTTATAAGGGTTGCCCTCTTACCGACTGGCAGTTCTTGGATTATCGATCGAGGTTAGCAGTAGACTAACTTTCTTCCTAACCATTCAGTGTCATAAGAGTTGATTATCTCGACTACCGGCTCACGGAAAGTCATTCCGACTACCAACTTATGAAAAGTCATTGACTACCAAATTACGGAAAGTCATCCCAACTACCTATTCACGAATTTTCATCCCGACAATCGATACAAGGAAAGTTATCCCCGACTACCAACTCATGGTTGATCACTAAGGAACTCAAACGTCATTTTCGACATCTTGTCGTCGCTTTTGAGTGCTCTGTGATAGGCTCTTAAATAAGCATCATTTTGATGCTCTTCATTTCCCCTTTTAACTTATCTTCTGAAGTTTAAATATACAATCCATAGGAGAAAGTTTGTGAAGATTGTGTTGATTAACAAAGTGATGCCAATACTGAAATATTGCCAAAAATTGGGTCTCAACTTGATCCCAAGTCCAACCGGGCCCTTGCATTTGCGCTTGACTCCTATTGCCAACTAACTACAGAGGACAAGTCCTTCTGACTCGTGACAGGAAACGTCCCTTAATTTTCTTGAAAATTGAGCCGGTCCCGCTCTTACCTGATAACTTTTGTTAGACAAGAGATATCACCAATTTTAGCCATATCCATATCTTATTAGATTAACCAAATTAAACCTATTCTTGCGGGGTTACCGCCCTCATCCAACCCACTTTACCCCGTCAAGTAATAGAATCTACTAGTTCAACTTGTCAGTGTCTTAAACGCATTATCAACAATTGATGCTATTTCAAAACAACCCATATGACAATATTCAAGAAATCCATTTGTTTGCATATGATAGTTCAAAACATAGTTACGCAATATATCCAAAAAGTTGCACTTATCTTCAACCTATAAATTGTCAAAATTATTAAATTATCATAAAGAAATTATAAAGACGTGGTTATAACGAAACTCATATAACATAATTAAAGTATATAATCATGATGAATATGATAACCCTAAAAAGAACAAACTATTTACAACCACCGTGTACTTAACCAATTTCGTTAACCACACTCATTTTCGTATCTTTCCTTACTTTCCATCTTATCACAATTCGTAGTTTAAGTTACATTAATATGAAAATGTAATTATAATAAAATCCTTAATTATCCCCAAATTAATTTAAAATTTAATGTATGAATAAAAAACTTTGGACCCTTAAAACTATACCCAAACGATACCCAATTAACCTCGAAATTATAACATTGAACTTAGAAAATTAAGAACTAAAACTTTCATATTAACCAAAAAATGATACACGATTATAAATGCCCCCACGCGCTTCTACTTTCCCCTGCGTGTGGTGGCAACGGGTCGCCGTTTACTGTTCATCGTCTTCTACCTTGTGTCGGGTCTGCAACTCGGGTTCCAACCCGGTTTCTCTACCCATTCTCAGTTCCCCCCCAGTTTTCCATCCCTTTTTCACAATTAAACATACTAATCTATTCGGAACTAACCCAGAAACACAATTCTAAGTCCAATTTGAGGATCAACTCACCTTAATTCCTCGAATTCATTCAAACTTCGCAAGTCAAATTTCGAACACTATCCAAGGTTCGGGCTTGAGTAATATTCTTCAATTTTTCGATGTTCCTGCTTGTAATGGTTCAAGGAAGAGACTTACAATCTCAATTCTAGCAATTGAAGTCCAATTCCTCAAAACTCGATTCAAGTCCACGGTTTCAATTTTTCGCCAATTCCTCACTCGGCTCTCAAACTCTCTCTTTGTTTTTCCTTTGCACTCAATCGGTCTTAGTGCTCTCTTGTTATGAAGCTACCAGGTTTGGTAGCTCACTTCCCCCAAAACTAACTCAAACACCCAACATATGTACTTCACACACCACACACCACACACAAACCGAAAATACATGGGATAATGAAAGAAAATGTTGAGCATAGGTATCACCATCATACATTATCTTCTTGTTGTGAAATTAATAAATTACCCTTCAAGGAAAATTTACATAAATGCCCTTGCACTCAAAATCACCAAAATGCTCCTAGGAATTCTTGACCCATAACGAACTTATTCAACCTCTGTTTTCGGTATACTACCCGTCTATGGATTCAAAATTTCGAGACGTTCGTAATGGTCTTTTGAGAACGTCCAAAAAATATTCAGGCCAAAAAGTCAACATTTGACCTTCTAAGAGCAAAACCGTCATTTCCATTTTATTTTTCAAATATTTTTTCCTTGAATTTTTGGGTTGTTACAACCTACCCCCCTAAAAAAGATTCATCCTCAAAACCAAAACACATTTTTCATAAAATCTCGTAAAACATGCACAATTAATAAGTCTTGTGACAATCCCTTAAAAATCATACAAAATCATAAATAACCAAACATTACAACATCTCACATCACAAATATCGAGAACACACTTTTATAGCACGTAACCATACATCAACCCAAATTCACAATTTAAGCGAAATCCGGAAACATATCTAGAGAAAATCTCATAAAACATGCAATAAAACATTTTTTGTAAAATCGTTAAAAATCACAAGAAAATCATTAGCAACCAAATATCACCAAAATCACATAGAAAAACCTTTAAACTACCTAAATATGCATGCATGATATTTAAATAAAATTAAAAATCCACTCACTGATTCCTGACTCTATTATACCCATGCAATACCGAGATCCCATATAATCTTATTTCACATTAGTAATCTCACACCAGGTACCTTCCAAGTTACTTTCAGGAACATAATAATATCAACGTCCTTTCTATATCATTAGTCCACAACATCATCTAACACCAACACATCATGTAACGACCCAATCCTTTAAGAGAAAAGAAAATTTAGAAAATTGTGCAAAATAACGATTTTACCCTTGGAAAAAGTCAAAATGTTGACTTTTTGATTGGACAATCTTTTGGGAATTCCGGGAAGACCATTGCGTATGTCTCGGAATCTTGAGTCTGTATACAAGAGGCTCACTAAAATTGGAAGTCGAATGGTTTTGATACGGCCAAAAACCCTCAGGGACATTTTTCGTATTTTTGTCATTAAGGGTAAAATAATCATTTGGGCAATGACAAGCAATTGGAATTGGACAGGTGTCCCATTTCTGGATTGTTCTGATGTTCTCCCTTCCCCCACCGACTTGCCCTCTACTTAGAGTGTTTATGTGTGGAGTAGGGCCGAAAGTGAGAAAACTCACTAAATATGTTGATAATGTTGTCTTGGGATTCATTTATTCCTTTTAATGCATAGGGAATTAGTGAAGGTATGTTGATGGTTGTTGTAGCCTCATGATCCTTACGGTGCAACATGGAAATTGGTTGTTATGGTTTCAATATATGACTATGGTTGTGCTTTGTAAACTATAATTTCTTATCACTGAGCCGGAATGGAAGATTGGATCGGTGATATGTATATCGTATTCGACTTCTTTTGATTTACGAGATGTATGTTAGTTGGTTGGTTAAAGAAATGTGTGAAGCGGGAAATCCCTTCAGTGAGGAAGATGACATTCCAACCTCTAAGTACTTAGAGATATGGTAGTAAGAATTGAGACTTTGGTATGTTTATGTGTATTACTATTTGTGTCCAGATACTTATCTCATGATTTGATGGAAATGAATTGAGTAATGAGTTGATATAATTTGAAGGATTTTGGTTTAGTAAATGAGTTTTGGATATGGTATCACGATGGTTCGTGGAAATTGTCTCTAGAAAAGCTATGTTGAACTCAGACCCTATTGAAATGTTTGACTTGAGTTGAGGCATATATGCTTATGAAAATGAGTTCATTGGATTTGATGACTGTATTTCCACACAAGCCATCCTTTAGTGTATTTTGGTTCTTCTTTAGATGTCTTGTGATTTCGGAGAGAGCATGATTACGCTACTTGGAGATGAATAGCTCCGTGGGTGATATAGTCTCGAGAGTGTTAGGGTATGACATTGCCCGGAAGTTTTTTATTCCGGGATCTACTCGGATGTGAGGATTCCGAGTTTCTACACATGGCATTGATACAAACGAATGTTTGTCCATGAGGATTGAAGATCAATTGATAAGCCAAGTCAAATGCATGAAATTGTAATAGTTAATGTGTTTAATTAAAATTTAAGGAAATCTACAATTGGTCCAATAAGATTACCCAATCTTTGGGAAAGCATACAGAGTGTATTGTGTGGAACCTCTATTCATATAGGATCTTATGGATTTGAAGGAAGGATAAGGTGAATGGTTACCACTTGCATTACTCTAAGAGTCCTCCTGATGAGGTTTGGTGTTATGGGAACTTTAAGTGTAGTAAACGTCAGTGTTGAAGTTATAATTGGAGGATTATCAAAAGAAATGGAGAGTTGAGGAACTATTTGTATAAGATTTAAGACAAATAAAATAATGGAACAAGAAACAAAGTAATCTTTCGCCACGATAGAACTCTGGTGTGTAATTTGTTAACGGAAATGGTAGCAATGTGGTATGAACTCAAGTTCGATAATGTTTAGATTCGGGAAGTATATTTGAAGCTAAATAAATACTGAGATCCAGCATAGTTACGAAATTGTATTTGATTATGATACTTATGGTATAAACTTCAGGATGGTGGTGTTAACTTAGTATTACTTGTTGCTTGGTCTGACATAACGCGTAGGTTTTTATTATCATTGTGGTGTATGCTGGAATGTGACTTGGACAACATGTGGAATTATTTTCGAAGTGCTTTATGAAATTTGGTTGATAATGGCAGCACTTATGTGCTACGAACTAGATGGTTAAATTATTAAGTTTATTTTTGAGTATTCTCGTGATTGTGACTAAGTTAATTATTTCGACTTGACACATATGGATTTGGAGTTGAGTCCCAGTTTAGTTGAGGCTTTAACTTGTGGATTCGAGTGGTGGTGTCGAGATATGAGGTAAGTATGTGAGTTCTCGGTATTCGTGATATGGAATAGCGGGAGGATTGTTATGGTTGACATGGGTTCAAGCATCATGATTTGTGAGTACGAGATTGGAACATAAGTGGTCATTGACTTTTACCTTATATAGTAGAAAAAAAATTGCCGAGAATTAGATGGATATGACTGAAATACAAGTTAAGTCTTGTGTTGTTATTCGATGTAAGCGGGTTTCAGGACAGTTTGTATATATAATATAAAGATATTTGATAATTTGAAATTCTTGGAATGAGATTATGTACGTTAGTGGATATCATTTGTGAAGGAAATGATGATTTAGACTTGTGATTGTGGATACGCCTATGTGTTCGGTTACTGCATAAGCATTGAATACCACTGACGTTGATAGTCATGACAGAGTTGCTGATTCGCACAGTTTTAGGGGCTAGCTGGTCTATCATAGATGATTTCGAACCTTGATGGAAGAATGTAGTATAGTGACTTTTGTGTTGATATGAAGGCTCTATAGAATTTGATAAGTGTTAGTGAGATTTGGGGTAATAGCCTACTCGTAGAGCCGTAATTTGAGGTTCTGAATGTTTGAGACAATTAGTTGGTTATATTCGAAAATGAAATTGACAAAGCCTTGAGCTATGTTTTGATTGTAGTGGAGATTGAGTTAAGAAAATCAATTGTCCAATTTGAATTTGGACATGGAATTGTTTTGGTTCTGAAATTTCGAGGACGAAATTTCTTTAAGGGGGTAGCTTGTAACGACCCGAAGTTTTAAGAGAAAAGAAAATTTGGAAAATTACGCAAAATGACAATTTTCCCCTTGAAAAAAGTCAAAATGTTGACTTTTGATTTCAGAATCGTTCAGGAATTCCACGAAGACCGTTGCGTAGGTCTTGGAATCCTATGTCCTTAGACAAACGACACCCTAAAATTGGAAGTCGAATGGTTTTGATACGGGTCAAAAACCCTCAGGTGCATTTTCGTATTTTTGGATTTAAGGGTAAAATGGTCATTTGGGCAATGGAAACCAATTGGAATTGGACAAGTGTCCCATTTCTGGATCGTTCTGATGTTCTCCCCTCCCCACCGACTTGCTCTCTACTTAAAGTGTGTATGTGTGTGAGCACCGTGAATCGGGGCAGTAGGGCCGAAAGTGAGAAAAGTCACTAATCACATATTACGGGAGAGAAAACGAGAGGAAATTGAGTGGGGATCATGCAAGAACGAAAGTGAGAAGAAGAGGAAAATATATGAGGAATACGCAAGGTGAAATCAGTGAGGGAGAGTGAAAACAGAGGAGGAAAAATTGTAGAAAATAGATTTTCTTTGGGGTCATTGTTTCTGGACCTGGAAGAATACGACTTGATGCCCCAGTAAGCTTCTGGAACTTATGCGACCTTACAAAGATAGGAACGAGGGGTGATTGATGCAAGGAGACTGTTGGACTACCCATGGACGCCATAGTCGAATGAGCTTGAAGCTCTACTGTAATCATGAGGTAAGGAAACTTGTTTCTGAATATATGGATCGATTCTTGAGATTGAGTAGCTACATTTAGACTGTTAGAATGTGAAAAAGGACGTAAAATGCATGTTTTCAAATCGGGTCAACTCGCGTGTCGAATGACCCGATTACCAGGGATCCGGGTCGAGCTGAGGTTAGGGGTGATGGACAGTACCCCTCGTGCGTGAAGCCCACGCGCAGGGGCTGTGCAAGGCATGTGAGGGCGCGTGAGTTACTGTATAGACTTGGGATCAACACAAAATTTCTAGTATTCAATCATACGAGTCTAATGCTACAAGTTTCGAGGCGATCAGATTTTATCTCGAGGTAGTTTTGATTGTCTGAAGGTTTAGGAGTCGCTTTAATTCGTATAAAAATCCCAGAAAATTCCGGGATTAATATTTGAGCCAATTGAGATGATTAGTGACCCTTTTAGGTGATTTTTGATAGGAATTGAGGACTTCATAGTTTAAAAAAAAACCGTGAAGTTTCGTTTGGTCGCATATAAGGTACGTGTGAGTGGACTTTCATTTTCTTAAATCCTATGCATGCATTTTTATATGGTTTTACATTATTTAAAATATGATTTTCTAGGTGGAATTTTGAATGTGAGTTTACATGATTTTATATGAATATTAGAGATTTCCTGTAATTACTCATTGCGCGTATTACGAGGAATTTTTTATGCTAAATTCTGACTTGATAATGAATTGTGAAAATTGGTTTTATACCAAAAGGACTTTCTTACATGATTTTGGTGGTTTTAATTAATGGGAATTTATACGGATTTTATGGATTTTCGACGATATTACGGAAATTGCAATTTGACACGTTTTGCGAGGAAGTTAGGTTTATTATACTACAGATCTTTCCTGAGTTTTGGAAAATAGTTTTATACTCTTCGTGCCATATTTATATGATTTTATGAATATTTTAAAGTCTCGTTTTACGAGGCTTGGTTGATTTGTGGTTTTGGGCTTAGGCCTAGAATATTGGTTTGTAGTTTGGATTGTGATGTTGATATGGATATATGGTTTCTCAGTATGTGTGAACATTGTGACATTTATGATGATGTATGATGATTATGATGATGTGAGATGTGATGTGGTTGATAAGCCTCCTCGAGATGCTAGATTATGATGGGTAGTCTCAGATGTCGAGCCTGGGGCTCCGTCATTCTCGAGACTTGTCTGAGACGTCCAGCCTAGGGCTATGTCATTCTAGAGACTTGTCTCAGACGTCAAGCTTAGGGTTCTGTTAGTTCTTGAGATTAGAACCTTGACTTAGACATCGAGTTTGGGACTCTGTTAGTTCCTGAGCTGGTCCACAGTTGGACGTCGAGTCTGAGACTCCGTTAGTTCCCGAGTGATATTCGCCTACTAGTAGTGCACATTGATATAATGATTCAGTTTACAGATATCGAGGATGGCTCAGTCGATATGATTGGGTGATTCGGTATGTTGGTGTTCAATATAGCTGGTTTTAAGTGACTGGTATGTTTATGTATTTTTGTGATCTTGTTTGTGTCGGTATAATGACGTGACTGGTTTTCTATATATATTGAATCCATGCTTTAGTCTAGCCGTATCTACAACTTTGTCTTGATATGTTCTCGTGTTGCTAAAGGTTTCTAAAGTTACTGTTTTTTTAGTTACTGCATGTATTTCAAATTGATGTTTTAGCCGTAAACTTGGTGCATGCATAGTTTATTAAAACGGAGGGAAATTGGACATTTTTGAGCTGACTTTGTAAACCTTTATTTTCGTCCACTCACACATTTTGATTGTTTGAAACCTTCCAGGGTCGGGGTCGTTGCACGAGAACCGAGGCTATTTTCAGAATCGAGGCATAAGCTTACAAGATTGCAAGTATCTGTTGTCTAACAGGTTTTCGAGGATGTTTTCAGTATCCTAGGTTACCTGTCAGACGGGAGCAGAACCTTGGTACGTTTTATATATGGTTCTTCGACTTGGGTTCTATCACATCTTCTAGATAAATATTCCCTCAAGGGTATCTGTAAACTCAGGAATAGAAGCCTAACTCAACATTCGAGTCAATATCCCAATATAGCCTCTGGAACCAGAGCCCAGCTCAACGTTTGAGACTAACCAACCATCACCTACTTAGGAACCGAAGCCCAGCTCGACATCTAAGTGGTCATCCCACAATACCGGTCTCGTGAAAGGGGTCCAGCCCGACATCTGAGACCAACCACTACCGACTCAAGAAGGAACCCAGCCAGATATTTGAGTCGTCACCACAATACCAATCTCAGGAAAGGAGCCTTAGCTCGATGTCTAAAATTTTCCACCACAAACAAGTCTCAGGAAGTGAGTCTTAGCTAGACATCTGAGACTTCCTGTAAAGACCCGGATTTTATAATTATTTAATTAAATGGAAATTATATGTAAATTGACCATTTTGCCCCTAATCAAGGTAAAATATTGACTTTTGACCTGAAGCACCGTTTGACTTTGACTATTTGACCAATACGTAGATCGGGTCGCCCTGATTACGTGGACAAGCGGCATGCCAAATTTGGAGACCCGAAGCGAAAGTTATGGGTCAAGGACGTTACGGGGCAATATTACGTTTTTCGAGACACGGGAGAATTAAATGGTCTTAATAAGTCAAAACTTGACCTTTGAACCAATCAGATGGGTGACATTTGTCACTCATCTAACCAGCCCAAAAGCCCAATTATTTGGATGCATGAACCTTTGCCATTATTCTTTGCCGTGAACACCATATACCCACACAAACACTCTTCTCCTCTTCCTTTTCATTTTCTCTCAGCCCAGATCGATCTCCCTCACCCTCACTACCCCTCACTGGACATCATCATCATTATCATCTTCACTGTCGTCGTCGCCGACCACCGCAGCCACCACGACAACCCAAGACCCGCGACAGCCCAAACGTACTCCAAACCGTCCCCAGTGTAAACCACACCTTCCCCTTCCGTCTGGAGCTCGACAGTGGACACAGAAGAGGACAGGGAGCCTGACTGGAGCTCATGACCGGCTGGTTCGACGCAGGACACCGCCTGAAGCGACGGAGAGGAACCGGGAAACAGAGCCGAAGTTCTCCACACCAAGGTAACGATTTCGATCTTTTTCTTAGATTTGGAGGTTACAGACGTCTATGGTGTGTTTAGACGAGTCCCTAGGGCCAAATTGCGAAGAAAATGGTGACCGGACGAAGAAATTCTGGGTGGGTCTTGGCCGTGGGTCACAGTGGCTCTGCCGCTGGGTTTTCGGTAGGATCCCACCAAGCAGCACCGCAGGCCTTCGGTGCAAGACAACCGAAGCTTAGACTGAGAATTCGGTAGGACTCCACCGAAGATGACGTCATCATTCTGACATTGTTCTAACAGCGTGATGACGTCATCTTGTCAGACTTGTCAAAACTGTCAGGGTAGGGACCAATCACAGGCCGACACCTGGCGTCTGACACCTGTTAGAGGATGACGTCATGCTGACGTCAGCAGTGACGTCATGCTGACGTCATCAGTTACTGTAGCACGGTTGACCGCGCGTTGACCAGGCGCGTGGGGGCACATGTGAATAGTACTTTTTGCGGGGCCGATAACATTTTCAAGGTTTCGACGATACGGATCCAATGGCGGTGGTTTCGTGTCGATCGAAGATCGTTAGGTTGGTCAAATTGAGGAAATTAGCCTCGGGAAGCGTGTTCGGAGCGCGTTCCCGGGTCGGTTTCACCCTAAGTTTTTATGCTAGACCTATTAGGGTCAATTAGTGACCCTTAAGTATGTTTGGACATGTTCGGACTTTGTGTTTAGCTTCAGGACATGTGTAAATGGTTCGTTAGCGCAACAAGGACATGTTGTGAGTGGACCGTTGATTTTATAAATCAATACATGCATGACTGTGTTACTTGTTTTCTAAATTGTTTTGTGATAAATGTTTTCTGATGTTGGGATTTGAGAATTGGATTTCGGATTTCGAGAAATGAATGGATTTTACTTAAAAAGGGGACTTATCGGGCCTGAGACCCATTTGACGAGTATTGACTCGGATTTGGATAAAAGTATTTCGAAATGAATTGTGAACCATGGAGTATTGATGATTTGAGACCTTCAACTTAAAGACTTGTTTATAAAGAATTCTGGGAAAAGATTTTGACATGATTTTGAAAGGTTTCATTAAGTACAGTTACACCCTTCCATATTTGCAGATTGGTCTCCTGCAGACGTCGACCTGGAGAGTCACGATCCACTGACCAGAATGGGCTTCCCCATTGGGAACCCGTTCCAAGAGTGGGAGATTGTGTTGTGGCCCCAGACCAGATTCCAGAGAGATACTTGAACTAGAATCCGAGAGAGAGCTCGGATTTGGTTCAAAGACTGAGCCTTCCAGACAGAGAATTCCTGGGAGAAGACTCGGAGTGAGACCCCGGGTGGTATGCATACCCTACTAGAGATAAATCATGACCATTATCGGGGATTTGATCCCTAGGGGCCGTGTGCCCCGAGTTGGCATCTTCTCGGAAGAGCCGAGGAAGGGGTTGTGGATACATGATTACTTGTAGAGTGATATGATGTTGCCCATATATGTTTTTACTATAGATATATGTATATGTATAGATATGTTCCATGTTTTTATATGTGATCGTATTCCCTGTTTTATACTGCATGCATGTATGTTTCCTTAAACGAAGGGTCTAATGATATATATATATATGTTCAAATGGATTTACAACTGCTTATTTTTGGTCCACTCACACTTTGAATGTTTTCTTGACCCTTTAGGAGAGGAAACCGAGGAGGGCATTGACTCCGGGGCCGAGGCATAAATACCACCGTTGCGTTTACACCACCCTGAGGGGTAGGTTTATCTTTATGTTGTATTAGTACGAACATAATGCTCATTTCCCTTTGTCTGACATGTTGTATTTTGCAAACACACCGGTGTGTATCTAGAACCCCCAGTAGGGGTATTTGTGTTATAAAACCCTTGGAAAGGTATTTGTGGTATTTTGGTTTACGTGTCAGATGGGAGCAGGCTTCCTCAGTGGTCCCTAGGGGGAAAACGGGGCGGGTCCAGTCAAGTTGGTATCAGAGCCGGGCATTATGTTAGCGGTCGGTACAGGGTACTTTGACACGCATGTTTTGTCATACTAATTTTATTATTTATGCCTCTTTACAGTTCAGTATGCCCCCGAGACTAGGGACCCCGTTTACACCACCTGACACGGGCCTCGTTGGAGGCTCTGGAGATGTGAGTGCTAGGAGTTCGTTGATTGGTATGGCACGTTACATGGGTGCCACGGTGTTTAGTGGTGACGCCGATCCTGAAATTGCAAACCCTTGGGTTCTGAGATTGGAAAAGATCTTCTTGATGATGCCCTGTTCACCTGAGCAGAGAGTACTGTTTACCACCTTTCTACTTGATGGTGAGGCTCACGAGTGGTGGTACACACTGGAGTTATCGGGCTGGGATGCCCAGGCTGTGACTTGGCAGGAGTTTAGGAGCCGCTTCTTGGACCAGTACTATCCTCGTGCATTCCGCGAGGCGAGAGAGGTCGAATTCTTATAACTCCAACAGGGAAACTCGACTGTTGCCGAGTATGAGTAGAGATTTCAGAGGTTGTCAAGGTTCGCAGAGGTTTATGTGAGGACTGAGGCAGACAGGTGCCACCGTTTTGAGCAGGGTCTGAGAGGTGACATCTGAGCTATGGTAACTTCCTCAGCTATGATTTTTACTACACTGCGAGAGTTGGCCGATGCTGCAGCTAGGGTGGAAGCAAGTTGGACCAACCGCCAACAGGAGACTGATGTGGGAAGACGCAGGGACCGTTCCTTTTCTGGACCTTCGGGCCACAGGGCCCCAAAGGGAGGTCGGTTTGGTGGAGGACAGTCATCCTACAGTGGGGGATCATCGAGTAGTGGTCGGTTTGGCAGGTTTGAGAGAAGCCGTGGGACCGGTTATCGTGCACCGCAGCAGAGTGGCACTTCTGAGGGGCTTGCAAATTGGATGAGGCACGTGACATGCTACACTTGTGGTGAGACTGGTCATGTGTCGAGAGGATGTCCGCAGTGGTCAGGCGGTAGTGTAGCTTGATCCACACAGAGCACCGTGTAAGATGTTGTTAGAGGCAGAGGACAGAGCAGTTATCGCGGCGATCGTGGGGGAACACGAGGGCGTGGTCGGGGCACAGGACCCCAGGCACAAGTGTTCGCAATCACTAGGCGGGAGGCCAGGACTGCTCCTGAGGTGGTGATAGGTACACTTACTATCTCTGACATGTCTGTACGTGTATTGATGGATCTGGGAGCCACCCATTCCTTTATTTCACGTAGTTGTGTTGGGTTATTGGATCGAGAGTTGTCTGTACTTGAGGATGACTTAAGTGTTGGAACCCCGACTGGGGATGTGTATATAGTTAACCAAGTGCTAAGAGACTGTCTAGTGAGAATAGGGGATTTTGAATTGTTGGCGGACTTGATAGTGTTAGACTTGCATAATTTCGATGTAATCCTAGGCATGGATTGGTTGTCCGAGCATGGAGCACTAATGGATTGTAGAAAGAAGAAGGTATTGATCCAGAGTCCGGGCGTACCTAACCTGACTTTCCAGGGAGATATTGCAAATTCTCCACCAAGAATTGTTTCAGCCCTCACAACACGGAAGCTACTGAAGAAAGGATGTCAGGGGTATCTAGCTCATGTAGCGAACACGAATATAGCAACCCCAAGAATAGAAGATATACCTGTGGTGCGGGACTTCGCGGATGTGTTTCCAGAAGATTTACCAGGATTGCCCCCAACCCGAGAGATTGAGTTGACGATAGAGCTACTTCCATGGACTGGACCTATCGCACAGGCGCCCTATCGTATGGCTCCGGCAGAACTAAGGGAGTTAAGAGAAATCTACATGAATTAATCAAGTTGGGATTCATCCGGCCAAATGTATCACTGTGGGGAGCACCAGTCCTATTCGTGCGGAAAAAGGAAGGTAGTCTCAGATTGTGTGTGGACTACCGACAATTGAACAAGGTAACGGTGAGAAATAAATACCCTTTACCTTGAATAGATGACCTTTTCGACCAGTTAAAAGGAGCAAGATACTTTTCAAAGATTGATTTGAGGTCTGGATACCATCAGTTGCGGATCGCCGAGGAAGATGTTCCGAAGACAGCTTTTCGGACCAGATATGGGCATTTTGAGTTTTTAGTGATGCCCTTTGGATTGACCAATGCACCGGCAGCCTTTATGGATTTGATGAATCGAGTGTTCAAGCCCTATTTGGATAGGTTTGTGATTGTGTTTATTGATGATATTCTGGTGTATTCGAAAGGCGCAAGGGCACACGAGAAACACCTAAGATTACTGTTGGTAAGGTTGAGGAAGGCTCAGTTGTTTACGAAGTTCAGCAAGTGTCAATTCTGGCTGAACAGTGTTGGCTTTTTAGGTCATGTGATTTCAGTGGAGGGGATCAGTGTGGACGCCCAAAAGACGAAGGCAATCACAAATTGGGAACAACCTAAGACGGTAACTGAGGTTCGGAGCTTCCTGGGCTTAGCAGGATATTACAGACGGTGGCTGGCTTCTCTACTATTGCAGCACCTTTGACCCGTCTGACGAGGAAATGAGTTAATTTCGTTTGGACCGAGCATTGTGAAAACAGCTTTCAGGAATTGAAGGGAAGGTTGACCACTGCTCCTGTTTTAGCCTTGCCCACTGACGGAGGAGAGTTTGTGGTTTATAGTGATGCATCCTTAAAGGGTCTGGGATGTGTGTTGATGCAGCACGGGAGAGTTATAGCCTGTGCCTCCCGACAGTTGAAGCCACATGAGATGAACTACCCAACTCATGACTTGGAACGAGCAGTAGTGATGTACGCTCTGAAGATTTGGAGGCAATACCTTTATGGGGAGACGTGCAAGATTCTTACTGATCACCAGAGTCTAAAGTATATTTTCACTCAGAAGGAGTTGAATCTGCGACAAAGAAGATGGCTAGAGCTAATTAAAGACTATGACTGCACTATTGAGTACCACCCCGGAAAAGCGAATGTCGTGGCGGATGCTTTGAGCAGGAAAGCGATTGGTTTGGTTGCCCATCTGCGTATGATCTATTTACCGTTGCTAGTAGAACTCTGACGGGCCGAAGTTAGTCTTAGTATGGATGATGATGGAGCCCTGTTATCAAGATATCATGTGAGACCCTTACTGTTGGACAGGATCCGCGATGCTCAGCTCAGTGATGAAACGCTATGTAGTATCAGATTGGGCGTTGAAGCCGGGGAGAGACAAGATTTCACTATCAGGGACGACGGTGCAGTTTTGAAACTGGGTCGGTTATGCGTGCCAAAGGATACAGCACTGAGGACTGAGATACTGGAGGAAGCCCACAGTTCGGCCTATGCCATGCATCCTGGGGGAACCAAGATGTATCGAACCCTCAGAGAATACTACTCGTGGGCAGGAATGAAACGAAAGATTGCGAACTTCGTAAGTCAGTGTTTAATCTGCCAGCAAGTGAAAGCGGAAAGACAGAGACCGAATGGACCCTTGCAGTCCCTTCCAATCCCATAGTGGAAATGGGACCATATTACCATGGACTTCGTCTTTAAGTTGCTAACTACCCGAAGTGGATTTGATGGTGTTTGGGTAGTAGTGGATCGCCTTACTAAGTCAGCACACTTCCTACCCGTGCACGAAACTTTTAAACCCAACCGACTGGCACAGTTGTTTATTGATGAGATAGTTCGATTGCATGGTACTCCAGAGTCAATTTTGTCAGACCGAGATCCGCGGTTTACCTCGAGGTTTTGGCAGAGCCTACAGAGAGCACTTGGCACGAGACTGCATTTCAGCACGGCGTTTCATCCTCAAACGGATGGGAAGTCAGAGAGGACCATCCAGATCTTGGAAGACTTGATGAGAGCGTGTGTATTACAGTTTCAGGGTTCTTGGGATACCTACTTACCCTTGATGGAATTTGCTTATAATAACAGCTACTAAGCGAGCATTGGGATGGCACCGTTTGAGGCACTGTATGGGCGACAGTGCAGAACACCTTTGTGCTGGACCGAGATAGGGGAGAGAGCCTTGTTGACTCCAGAACTTATGGATGTAACCCAAGAAAAAGTCAAGATCATCAAGGAACTACTGAAGGCAGCTCAAGATCGTCAAAAGAGCTATGCAGATCGTAGAGTGCGGGATCTGGAGTTTGAGGTTGGAGACTGTGTATTTCTGAAATTATCGTCGTGGAAAGGCATTGTTCGCTTTGGGAGACGAGGGAAACTGAGCCCTCGGTATATCGGACCATTTGAGATACTGGAGAGAGTGGGAAACGTGGCGTACCGATTGAATTTACCTTCGGAGTTAGTACGAGTGCATAGTGTCATCCATGTGTTAATGCTTCGGAAATGTGTTAGGGAAGAATCACATATCCTGACGGAACAACCATTGGAACTCACGACAGATTTGAGTTTTGAAGAACAACCAGTGCAGATCCTGGATTGGAAACAGAAAGTTCTAAGGAACAAGACCATTCCGTTAGTGAAAGTTTTGTGGAGGAATTCTGTGGTCGAGGAAGCAACTTGGGAACCGGAAGCCTTGATGAGAGAGCAGCACCCCTATTTGTTTGAGTAATTTCGGGGACGAAATTTTTTAAGGGGGGTGGATTTTAACGACCCGGATTTTATTATTATTTAATTAAATGAAAATTATATGTAAATTGACCATTTTGCCCCTAGTCAAGGTAAAATGTTGACTTTTGACCCGAAGCACCGTTTGACTTTGACTCTTTGACCAATACGTAGATCGGGTCGCCCTGATTACGTGGACAGGCGGCATGCCAAATTTGGAGACCCGGAGTGAAAGTTATGGGTCAAGGACGTTACGGGGCACTATTACGTTTTTCGAGACACGGGAGAATTAAATGGTCTTAATAAGTCAAAACTGGACCTTTGAACCAATCAGATGAGTGACATTTGTCACTCATCTAACTAGCCCAAAAGCCCAATTATTTGGATGCATGAACCTTTGCCATTCTTCTTTGCCGTGAACACCATATACCCACACAAACACTCTTCTCCTCTTCCTTTTCATTTTCTGTCAGCCCATATCGATCTCCCTCACCCTCACTACCCCTCACTGGACATCATCATCATTATCATCTTCACTGTCGTCGTCACTGGCCACCACAGCCACCACGACAACCCAAGATCCGCAACGGCCCAAACGTACTCCAAACCTTCCCCAGTGCAAACCACACCTTCCCCTTCCGTCTGGAGCTCGACAGTGGACACAGAAGAGGACAGGGAGCTTGACTAGAGCTCACGACCGGCTGGTTCGACGCAGGACGCCACCTGAAGCGACGGAGAGGAACCGGGAAACAGAGCCGAAGTTCTCCACACCAAGGTAACGATTTCGATCTTTGTCTTAGATTTGGAGGTTACAGACATCTAGGATGTGTTTAGACGAGTCTCTAGGGCCAAATTGCGAAGAAAATAGTGACCGGAGGAAGAAATTCTGGGCGGGTCTTGGCCGTGGGTCACAGTGGCTCTGCCGCTGGGTTTTCGGTAGGATCCCACCGAGCAGCGCCGCAGGCCTTCGGTGCAAGACAGCCGAAGCTTAGACTGAGAATTCGGTAGGACTCCACCGAAGATTACGTCATCATTCTGACACTGTTCTGACAGCGTGATGACGTCATCTTGTCAGACTTGTCAGAACTGTCAGGGCATGGACTAATCACAGGCTGACACATGGCGTCTAACACCTGTCAGAGGATGACGTCATGCTGACGTCATCAGTTACTGTAGCACGATTGACCGCGCGTGTGAACAGTAATTTTGTGGGACCGGTACCCTTTTCAAGGTTTCGATGATACGGATCCAATGGCGGTGGTTTCGTGTCGATCGAAGATCGTTAGGTTGGTCAAATTGAGGAAATTAGCCTCGGGAAGCGTGTTCGGAGCGCGTTCCCGGGTCGGTTTCACCCTAAGTTTTTATGCTAGACCTATTAGGGTCAATTAGTGACCCTTAAGTATGTTTGGACAGGTTCGGACTTTGTGTTTAGCTTCAGGACAGGTGTAAATGGTTCGTTAGCGTAACAAGGACATGTTGTGAGTGGACCGTTGATTTTATAAATGAATACATGCATGACTGTGTTACTTGTTTTCTAAATTGTTTTGTGATAAATGTTTTCTGATGTTGGGATTTGATAATTGGATTTCGGATTTCGAGTAATGAATGGATTTTACTTAAAAAGGGGACTTATCGGGCCTGAGACCCATTTGACGAGTATTGACTCGGATTTGGACAAAGGTATTTCGAAATGAATTGTGAACCATGGAGTATTGATGATTTGAGACCTTCAACATAAAGACTTGTTTATAAAGAATTATGGGAAAAGATTTTGACATGATTTTGAAAGGTTTCATTAAGTACATAGTATACCCTTCCATATTTGCGGATTGGTCTCCTCCAGACGTCGACTTGGAGAGTCACGATCCACTGACCAGAATGGGCTTCCCCATTGGGAACCCGTTCCAGAAGTGGGAGATTGTGTTGTGGCCCCGGACCAGATTCCGGAGAGATACTCGAACTAGAATCCGAGAGAGAGCTCGGATTTGGTTCAGAGAATGAGCCTTCCAGACTGAGAATTCCTGGGAGAAGACTCAGAGTGAGACCCCGGGTGGTATGCATACCCTACTAGAGATAAATCGTGACCATTATCGGGGATTTGATCCCTAGGGAATGTGTGCCCCGAGTTGGCATCTTCTCGGAAGAGCCGAGGAAGGGGTTGTGGATACATGATTACTTGTAGAGTGATATGATGTTGCCCATATATGTTTTTACTATAGATATATGTATATGTATAGATATGTTCGATGTTTTTATATGTGATCGTATTCCCTGTTTTATACTGCATGCATGTATGTTTCCTTAAACGAAGGGTCAAATTATATATATATATATATATATGTTCAAATGGATTTACAACTGCTTATTTTTTGTCCACTCACACTTTGAATGTTTTCTTAACCCTTCAGGAGAGGAAACCGAGGAGGGCATCGACTCCGGGGCCGAGGCATAAATACCACCGTTGCGTTTACACCACCCTGAGGGGTAGGTTTATCTTTATATTGTATTAGTACGAACATAATGCTCCTTTCCCTTTGTCTGACATGTTGTATTTTGGAAACACACCGGTGTGTATCTAGAACCCCCAGTAGGGGTATTTGTGTAATAAAACCCTTGGAAGGGTATTTGTGGTATTTTGGTTTCCGTGTCAGATGGGAGCAGGCTTTCCCAGTGGTCCCTAGGGGGAAAACGGGGCGGGTCCTGTCACTGCCCACCATTCAGTAAAATAGAATCTGTACATAAATACAATAACACAAATATCGAAAAACATATGTCCATAATATACATATAAATTCCACAAATATGTTGATTTCACATCTGCCACATACATTCATTCCAAAATTCTTAAAATTCATCACCAATCATGGAATTCTCAAAATTCGTCAATAATCATATGGAAAAACCAAATCTGAATCATTGTCACATAAATCACACAATAACCATGACTCTCAACTCAAGTCAAACCAAAATTTTCAAACCGAACTTTAGTACAAGCACTGTTTATGAAAACGTTTTGTAAAATGAGTACTTCAAATAATTGCATAAAATCATAAAATCACTATAAAATTCATTCGTACTTAAATCATCAATATATAAATCATTTAATTAAAATAGGCTATACACAGAGCTTATTGTCACAATACCCCGTCACTAAATTGGATTTTAGTCCAAATAACATTTATAAAAATCTCATAAAACATGTGTTTCCAAATATATCCACAAATTATTGAAAATCATTGAAACATAATCAAACAATTATATAAGTCACATAAGAAAAGGTTTAAAATACTCTATATATAGTTCATGTCATAGGACAGAATTATATAGTTCCCATGCTCTGATACCAAGTTAATAAGACCCTTCCCAAAATTTCCTTGGAAAACGGGCAGGTCCTGCTCCTATATGACGACTCTTGTCAGACAATGGCTATCACCAATTTTAATCATATCAATATTTTATTAGGTTAACCAAATTAAACCCATTCTTGCAGGCTTACCGCCTACATCCAACCTGCTTACCCCGTTAAGTAATGGAATCTACTACTTCAAATTGTCCATGTCTTAAACCCACTATCAATAATTGATGCTATTACAATTCAACCCATATGACAATATTCAGAAGTCCATATGTTTGCATATGATAGTTCAAAACATAGTTACACAATATATCCAAAAAAGTGCACTTATCATCAACTTATGAATTGTCAAAATTATTAAATTATCATAAAGAAATTATAAATATGTGGTTAACCATATAACATAATTAGAGAATATAACCGGGATGAATATGATAACCTTAAAAAGAACAAAATATTCACAACCACCATATACTTAATCAATTTTCTTAACCACAATCCCCTACTTTCCATCTTATCACAATTCGTAGTTTAAGTTATATTAATATCCAAATGTAATTATAAACAAATCCTTAATTTCCCCAAATTAATTTAGAATTTAAAGTATGAATAAATGACTTTGGACCTTTAAAACTATACTCAAGTGATACCCAATTAACCTAGAAGTTATACCATTGAACTCAAAAAATTAAGAACTAAAACTTTCATGTTGACCAGACAATGAGACACGGTGGCATGCGCCCCTACTCTCTCCTACGTGTGGTGGCCACGTGTCGCTTACTGTTCATCTTCTTCTACCTTGTGTTGGGTCTGTAACTCGGGTTCCGACCTGGTTTCGCAACCTGTTTTCAATTCATCCCAGTTTTCATCCATTTTTTCACAAATAAACGTACTAATCTATTTGGAACTAACTCATAAACAAAATTCTAAGTCCAATTTGTGGATCAACTCACCTTAATTCCTCGAATTCGTTCAAACTTCGCATTTCAAATTTTGGACACTGTCCAAGGTTCGTGCTTGAGTAATTATCTTAAATTTTTTGATGGTCCTACTTGTAATGGTTCAAGGAAGAGACTTACAATCTCAATTTGAACAATTGAAGTCCAATTCCTCAAAACTCGATTCAAGCCCACAGTTTCGATTTTTCACCAATCCCTCACTTGGCTCTCAAACTCTCTCATTGTTATTCATTTGCACTTTGTTCCTAGTGCTCTCTTGTTATGAAGCTATCGAGTTTGGTAGCTCTCTCCCCCCAAAAATAACTCAAACACACAACATATATAGTTCACACACCACACATCACCCACAGCCACATCATAGTGGTGCACACACACCCAAAATACACGATATATGGAAGAAAAAAATGATAAGCGTAGGTGTCACCATTGTACCTTATCTTCTTGTAGTGAAATTACTAAATTACCCTTCAAGGAAAATTTACTAAAATGCTCTTGCACCCAAAATTACCAAAATGCCCCTAGGCATTCTTAACCCATAACGAACCTATTCGAGCTCTATTTTTTGTCATACTACGCATCTATGGATTTAGAATTTTGAGACCTTCGTAATGGTCTTTTCAGAACGTCCAAAAAGTATTCATGTCAAAAAGTCAAAATTTAACCTTATAGCGGCAAAATCGTCATTTCCATTTAATTTCCTAAATTTTATTTTTCTCGAATTTCTGGGTTGTTACAACTCAAGTACATTGTGTCTCTGCCTTGCATTGTGCCTTCATGCCATGTACCTATACTTGCGCCTAGTTTCTGGTTGTGCCACACCTAGGGCCCTAGGCCAACTTTGGACATCCTTTTTTCCGACTGATAAAGGAAGATATTAATAGGAACCTGGCATGCTCTTATGCTTTACATTCCATAACCTTTCCAAGCGCACTGTCCATGCCTCAGTTGGAGGACTTCTCAAAATGGCCCAATTCAGAGCCCAAGATGGGACAACCCATGGGCCTACGATACTCCACTTTGGGCCTCTCATCCCGGTAGGTTAAGAGAGGATTTGTATTATGATTAACATGGTTTTCATACACAAATTTCCTACTCTTTCCAAGCACACTATCCTAGCTCAATTCTATGGACTTAGGATTTTAACTTATTTCAATGCCCATTAGGGTTAGTTCGTGGGCCTAGACCTATTTCATTGAGTTCCCGGGCCCTAGGGGCAAGATCCGACTGCCCTAATCTATTCCATGTTTCCTAGCCTCATTTTTACAAGTGTTAAAGTGCCCAAGATCAACCAAGAAGCATTTCCTTCTTTCTTGGCCGAAATTGGTCTCCTTATTGAATAAGGTTTGAGTTTTGTTATGCATGCGAGCTGGGGACAGGTGTATAGTCCGGGATATTTAGGATGTATCTACAGATTTCTACTTATTTTTAGACAAGGAAATGGGCTGAAAGATTCACGAAACATTAAGGACTTATCCCCTAACTTGCCGCGCCCAAGAAATTCGGTTTCTTTCCTATTTTAGCGGCTAATTTTTCTACATTAAGTAGGATTGATTTTCCTAGTCCGTTTAGCATGAGATTTCCTTGTAGATTACTTCTCTAAGACTTAGGGAAGTGTCCCTTATATATTGTACCTTAAAAGACTGCACAGAGGGCCATTTTTACCTCCTTTGGCCCCGAAACTTTGCCCAAATTCCTAGTGACCCGCATGGAAAGGAAGTCGAGTTTTCAGCCTTTGTCTCAAGTTGGGATTTAGGAGTTGGAGATGTTGCTCAAGAAAAGAAGACATGCTCATGTTCTTAGGTTGCCTCCAGATTCCTATCGATTTTTTTCCTTAACTCTAGTCCCTTATTTTCTTATGCAATCTATGTTCACTATGTACTTGTTTTACATTTTTATGAGTGAGTAGCCACTTTTGAAATAGGGCTGCTTAAAGCCCTGACCATGAGAGTCAAATGATTTGATGTTTCTTGGATTAATATTATTTTGAACGATGTGATTACCATGATTATGCAATAGATTGTTGTTGAGTGGTTAGTTAATGCTTTTGATTATTGGTGAATGACTGCATGTTGATTGATCACCCTCATGTAGTTGATTAACCACCCTTATACTTACTTAAGTTTCATAAGGTAGTGTGTGTCATGAAACTCCTCTCGTTACTAATGTGTTTGATTGATAAAGTTGGATAGACATCCTAAGGTAAACATCATACCTAGGATATGCAAAGTCAAGAGGAATAAATGTGTGGGGTGCTCAACATCAGGGCTCTTGCATGGGCACTAGATTCATACATTCATATTAATTTAGTCCAAATATCACATGCCAGATTCAAAATATGGTGGACAGTTATCCTTGGTTCTTCTCCACCATTCAATAAACCCTATTTGCTATTTTTACTCGCATTTGATTTACTTTCTTGTTTTTGATTACTTGCACTTCAAGCATCTTCAAGCCTCCCTATGTATCTTACTTTTTTGCTCCTTGTTTACCTGTTTCCACTGAGTCAAGAATCTTAATCATCAATTCATCCATTATTCAAGTCCCCAAGGAATCAACTTTTTCTTGCTACTTTATTACTTCCTACGACATTGTACGCTTGCAAGGATATTATAACTAGGATATAATTAGTAACATTAATTTGTGCTGGTTTTACTCCCATCACTCTACCATCTCATGGTATGATATCCGACTGATATTCATTTCAATTGATGATTTCTGAAATTTCTTACTTGATACGAGCTTGAATGCAAAAACAAAAAATTACTTTTCTGTACTTATAATTTTAATTGTTATTCAATTCCACTGCATTTACATTTTTGTACTTGTACTTCCCCATCTCAATACAAGTTAGATTTTCTTAAGTAGTAATTGATACTTAGGATACACTATCTAAGTGTGGTTTGCGACCTACCAAGTCAGAATACCATCTTCATACATTAATCTGAATACTTTGATTCCTACTTGAGAGATCCTGGGACCATTGTCCATCTAACTGCTGAAATAAAAACGTCGCCAAATTGAATATCATGGAGAAATAACTTTTTGAACTTGGGTTACATTGGAGAAGAAAATATTTTAAGTCCTTGAAAAAGGCAAAAAAATAATAGCGTAGGCTAATTCTTGTCTGCCTGCTCAACAATCACTTGATCAGAAGAAAGGTTCTTGGGTCGAAAACGGAGCCCATTTACACTGTCTAGTAGCAGTTCTCTACTACTGGCACACTGAAACCTGAGTTGAAAAGGGCATTTGCTTCCTAGTCTGCCCATTTAGGGATCGACTGTGGCCAAAGGCCTATCACACTAAGCCCATCTAGCATCTCTACACCTCACCATTCGCAAGAAAAAGATCCCTATGAGTGGTTTGCCTCCCTCGCTCTGTAGACCAGGTTCCGCATGGAGGTCCTATAAGGGTTACCTCGGGACATTCGGCTCCTAAAATAAGAATAAAATTTTGGGCAGGAACATGATTTGGCACGCCCATTAGGACTCTTCTTAGTGCAGTCCCAAGTTCAGGTATACTCTACGACGCTGAGACGTTAAAGGAAGATTTTTGAAGGATCTTTCTTAAGAAATTGCCCTGAGTTACTAAGCACACAAGCTGACATGGAGCCATCACTTGATAGATCATTGGAGGATACCACCGACCAAGTCATAGTTAAGGAGGAGCTCACTAAGATCTTCAAGGATATCCGAGCTCCCATTAGTTTTCAAATTGAGGCTTTGAATCGCTAGGTTCAAGACATATCTAGCTGCGACACGGTTCCAAATAAGAACACTAATGTTCCAACATCGAAAGTCACGAAACCTAACAAAAGAAACAATCATAAGGAATCGGGAGCATCAGTTTTGGAGCCTCTATTCCCGATACCGTCTTTCTCAGGAAGAAAGAATTTTGAGATCCTAGAGGCAAGCAAAGTTCGCTAGGATTTTCCGATCGTTGATACTAGCTTGCTTTCTAGAAACAAGCCACCTAATGGCTGGGAAGAAATCAAACCAGAAATCCCGCCAAAGACTAGAAGCGTACTGAACTCCTAGAGGAAGTCCAATCTTGATGATGCAAGATCAGACAAAGAGCTTCTCTCTGATAGAAGACCATCTCACGCTATAAAGCATCAGGCCCTTATTAATGAAATGAACAAACTAAGCCATCTGATAACAAGTCAACCAGTACCTTCTTGGAGAATTATTATCCCAACCTATAGAAAGCCTTACCCAGGTTATATAGACCAAGACAACCCTTTCCCCAGGAATTTCAAGCCGCCAACATTCACATTCTTTAATGGAGATGGCATCACTTCATCCTTCGAACACACTGGGAAGTTCTCATCCCAATGTGTGGCCGTTGAAGTTAACCCTTACCTCAAGTTACGGTTGTTCAACAGTTCCCTGTCCAAGGATGTTTTCTCTTGGTACACTTCATTACCAGAAGCATCTATCAATACTTGGGGGAAAATGGAAGCCAAGTTCCATGATGAGTTTTACAGGATTGAACCCGAAGTCACTATCAGCGACCTGACCGCCCTCAAACAAGGTGAGCATGAGATCACAAAGGTCTTCATTACCAGGTTCAAAAAGATGAAAATGAAGTGCAGGTTCCCTATCAACAATGCCCAGATGGTGACTATCACACAGCGAGCCCTGAGGTTTTCCCTTAGGAATAAGTTTGATGATACTACTTTCTTTGATCTCCAAGGAGGAACAATGGTATAGACACAAATCTAAAGTTCCACCATTCTAGAAAAATAAGATCCCAGTGCACTAATTAGAGCACCAGGAACTCCAAGAAGAATTAAAGGCAGCGGAAGAGGAACATAAGTTAGAGGTGGCAACAGCCAAGATGCAAACTCCAAGGAAAGGACTAGTGGCCCTCAGGTCACTAGTCAAGCCTGCTCGGAAACAGAAGTTGATCATACCAAGCGGCAACCTATTCGCAAATAAAACACCAATGTTTAGTTTCTATTCGTCTGACCTACCCAGGTAGGAGAAATCTATGATGAGTTGGTAAGGGCAAAGGTAATCAAATTAGGTTCCAAGTAAGAGTTTCCCAAACCTGAAGATCTCAAGGGCAAAAAATTTTGCAAATAGCACGTATCATTATACCATGGCACATCCAATTATGTTCAATTCAGAGATATAAGATATAATCCAGAGATTAAGCAACCAAGGACACATTGAGTTAGCACCAATACCTAAGGCCCCGATAGGGGTGGATACGAATCCATTCCCACCACCATCAGTCAACATGGTCAATCTCTGATAGTCCCAAAAAGAGACCAAGTCAACAAAAGGAGAGCAACCACACCATGGCCAAACCAGGCATGTGTTCACCACAGACAAGAATAAAAAGGTGTTATGCGGGGAGTGTCAAACAAAATATGTTCCCATGAACCTGGCTCCGGATGTTGAAGCGAAGTTGGGATACTCAAAGCAAGGTTAAGATGATATTCCTTTTGATATGCTTGAGAGGAAACATAGTCTGCGTATCCCCAAAACTAAGATGCCACAAGGCTCCACATCTCAAAAATTTAGAGACGTGGAAAGAAGTAAGAACAGGTAGCTAGTGATTGGTTTAGGGGACCGGCCGACCAACAAAAGTCACAAGGTAAAAATTCAGTTTCTCCAGATAACGCCACCAAAATAGCCAAACCTTTCAAAGCCATAATCCAAGAGGGAAAGTGGTATATGGCAGGTAAGGATAGAAAGCCAAACAAAGGGTTAAGAAGAACTATCAAAAGAAGGATCCAAAGACAATATGGGGCATACCTTCGTACTAAGAAAGGCTTAGGTAGCAACTAAGAAAGAGCTAAATAGTCCTCTAAAGATGAACAAGGATGGGGGAGAAGGGTCGGAAAGGAGATACACATCCTAGTACCACCTAAGAAGCTTCTTCTATAGTTAGAAGAAAACTGGTATTCAGAGACTTTCCCTAAGGAGGGTTGAAGACCAAGCAAACTAAGAATACCCAGGACCCGATTAAAGAATCACCTAGAGATAACAACCAGCACGGCTATGGTCAAGGCATGACCAATGAGGAGGTAAAACACTTCGAAAAACACCTGCTGGAAGTTATAGAATTAACTATCTTATTTGACAAGAAATACGAACCTCGAATTGAGGTTGATGTGGTGGTGGTCCTACTAGAACATCTATCGTCTATATATCATCAAGTTAATCAGATGGTTAGCAATGTTTCCATATACGAACCCTCTCAAGCAATGATCAAAATCCCAACGAAAGAGGATCCTGATGTTTTCTCAAAAGCCATTCCATTTCAAGGGAAGTTATTGTTTGACATCCCGACTAAGGGGCTGACAGACCATCTGCAACCTATTTTCATTACAGCTCACCTGGAAGGTATCCCAATCAACAAAATAATGATAGATGGGGGGACTTCCATCAACATCCTACCCATTAAAATTGTGTAAAGATTAAATATGACGATACGAGATTATTTGCCAACTACGGCTATAATGTCTAATTTCAGCGAAACCACCACTAAGACCCACATGGTCTAACCCTTGGAGATCGCATTGGGATCTAAGAAATTGATGTTAGTATTCTTCGTGGTGGATAGCACGGCAGCCTATAATGTTTTACTCAGAAGAGATTGGATCCACAAGAGTGTGTGCATCTTGTCTACTTTGCACTATTAAATCACCATATGGAATCCCGACGACACTACCCAAGATGGAGAGTCTTGGGAAATCATCCAGGCATATGCTAGGCCATTCATGGCCAACCCTACGGTGGCTGAAGCTAGTTTCAATAACCTCGAGATGGGTATCATTAGATTGGTTAAGGAGGACAAAATTGGTCGACTTACCAAGATCACGACCAACAAATTATCAGAATCAGAATTCTTCCTTCCTGTAGAGTGGGAGAGGACCTGCCTAGTTTTGGACTTCTTCAGTCAATAATTCCTACATGCGACATAGGTTTAAGGCAACTAGGTCTATAAAAATGTTTTCCAAAGACGAAGTCACAAAAAATAACACTTTTATAAAGTAAAAGTACTCGATGGATTGATTACATGAAAAATGGAAAAATGGAATAACAGGAAGACAGAGTCATGATGGAACAAGAGCAAGTGTGGATCAAGGGGAAGTGGATCCTCCCTTGGCCCAATGTAAGACCCGGTCTTGGAAGCAAAAACGATGAGTAAGACCCGTGAGCTTGAGAAGCAAGAACGGAGAGTAAGACCCGTGAGCTTGGAAAGGTAAGATCGGTGAACAATCCCACATCGCTCGGGGAGGGAAAGGTGAAGTTCCTTATATGTGTGGGCACGTATCTATCTAACACAAGGCCTTTTGGAAGCTCACTCGTTTTGGATTCCTTGGGAACTCCGAAGTTAAGCTAGTTGAGGCTGGTGCAATCCCAGGATGGGTGACCTACTGGGAAGTTTCACGTGAGCTCCCGAACAAAACTGTGAGGCCTGGGCCCAAAGCGGACAATATTGTGCTAGATGGGTCGGGACGTGACACTCAACTAGGAGAAAGGGGTCAACCAACCGCCCCAAAAATATACCCATCGTTGTAACCTTCTTGAAAGGAGTTATTAGAGATGGTTCCAATGGATTGATTTTGATCCTCAATCATATTCTTGAGCTTTGAAATCCTAGCATTTAAAGCAACAAGGTCGTCTTCCAGCCACTGGAGAGATAGCTTCTCAATGTCGTTATTTATTTCCAACTGGCAAACATGTTGATTGGATGTTGCTAACAAATGGGAATTTTCGTACATGGCCTTCAACCTATCTTTTTGGCCAAAGAACACCAAGTTTTCCAAAAAAAAAAAATTTCTTCCGCATTGTCTTCTACCGTCCAACGAGAACGGACAATCTGGTATGCCATAGAACCTATTGTAAGACCCATGTCCTGGAGGGAATGGTGAACGATCCCACATTTCTGCGAGGGGAATGGCGATATGTCTTATATGTGTAGGCATACACCTATCTAGCACTAGGCCTTTTAGAATCCCATTGGCTTTGAGTTCGGTTGGAACTCCAAAGTTAAGTGATTTGAGGCTGGTGCAAACCCATGATGGGTGACCCACTAGGAAGTTGCATGTGAGCTCCCGGAAAAAAAACCATGAGGGCAGGGCCTAAAGAGGACAATATGATGCTAGATGGGACAGGTCTAGGCAGAATAGTATCAGAGCCAGACCCCGACCAAGAAGCGTGCCAACGCTGGGCCCTAAGGGGGTTGGATTGTAAGTCCCATTTCCTGAAGGGAACAGTGAACGATCCCACATTCATGCGAGGGGAATGGTGATGTGCCTTATATGTGTAGGCACACACCTATCTAGCAATATGCCTTTTGGGAACTCACTGGCTACGAGTTCGGTTGGAACTCCAAAGTTAAGCGAGTTGAGGCTGGTGCAATCCCATGATGGGTGACCCACTGGGAAGTAGTTATGGCTTAAAAAAAGTGAAAGGCAAAATGGTAATTTTGTACCAAGGGAATTTTAGTCATTCGCTAGATTTTCTAGAGATTTCTAAAAGTTTCTCCCTATTTCCTACCACTGGCTTACCCTATAGATATTTATGTTCATTCATGTTGATTATGTGGAGAAATGAGGAGATGATTTGGGGGTGGTTCGGTGGGGGTCCACCGAAAAGAAAGAAATCTGCACCCACCACCATACTGCAAGGGAAGAGAGATCAGAGGGAGAGCGAGAGAGATGAAGGAAAGAGCTAGGAAATGAACTGGGCTAAGGAAGAGGCTTGAGAAAGAGGTGAGAAAACTCCCAGACCTGTGAGGTCATCGTGAACCCAAGAAGGAAAAATGTGAAAATTAATGATCGAGTTGGGTTCTTGACATGGAAACTTGAAAAGGAGTTCACTTATCATCCTTATGTGTCCAGGCGATCTCCCTGAGCACATTTCTTGAAGGTTTAGATATGAAGATACAGTTGTAGAGGAAGTGGACGCCATGGCTGTAAAGCTTGGAGATTGAACTGTAAGTTGGATGACACGACCCTTACCAATCCCCCCTCCCGGGATTAACACGGGATGTGCCATGCTCCCGTTTAACACCACATGCCAGATAAGGGATAACCTAGACCTTGACCTTCTTGGGGCTTCCAGAGTGCGCTAGGATCAGTGGAGGAGTGTGATGTCTCGGTCTCTGCTACAGCCCGCATCCGTAATCAACTTGAAGGGTATTAAAACTCATAAAGCTCTGAGTGGACAAAAATAAATAATTTAATAAAACACATTTCACCAAAAAAACATTTATATCCTTCACTAAAAAACATGCATGCATTCGAAAACCAATTTACTCAATCATTCCTCAAATCAAATCAAAGTTAATAAAATTGTTTATCAATCAAAGCCATTTCCTTCCTCAAATCATTAGTTCCTTAGCCCAAAACCGTAAAACCAAAGTATGTGGGTCACTGTCCAAATCCGTGCGGGAACTCAACCCAAAACCAGTCACGTGAGAACTCAGCCCAAAACCAGTCAAGTGAGAACTCAGCCCAAAACCAAGTATATGGGTCACATCCTAAATCCTTTAATACCAAACAACCAATCCAGTGAAATACAGTTTACCAATCCTTGGCATCCCAGATGCCTGACAACCCAAATGTCTAATAATGTCACGGTCTAAGGCTAAAAGGCTCCCTCGATGATTAAATCTGAGCCTTTTCCCAAACCTAGTCCAAGGTATGACATCCCAGATGTCTAATAATAGCAATCTTGATCCTGAGCCTCCTACAGACGACCCCTCTCAGGAAATGCACCGTGAATACTCCAGTGCCCTTGACCTCTGGAGGAGAAAATCCACTCATAAGGATGGTATAGTTTAAAAACCGAAATCAAATCCATTTCAACAAGGTCTCAGCCCGAGATATAACTTCCAAATCCAATTACGGACTCAGTCCAATTCCAAATCCAAATACAAATCCAAATCCAAATCCAAATACAAATCCAAATCCAAATCCAAATCCAAATCCAAATCTCATTAGGGTCTCTAGCCCAAAATCACATTTCATAAACCATAAATAGGACTCATGCCAATATCGTAACCAACTTGGCCTTATGCCCGATACCATAGACCAACTGGGCCTACAGCCCGATATTTTATAAATCAATGGGGCTCAAGCCCGGAATGATATTTCCAAAATCCGAAATCCTTTTTTTGTCCAAATCATTTGAAACACAAGCATGTATAAAATATGGCCTAAGCCCAAAGTATAACACAACCTATAAATTCTCGAAATATATGCAATACCACATTTATACGAAATTACCACAACACCACAAACATATGCACTCAAGGCATCTCAAATCATGTATTTAAAACATATAAAACAGTTGTGCGTGCATCATATTTAGAAAGCAATTTCCACTCATAGACCATCCTTATTGTGCCTCGAAATCCGTGTTGTAAGCCTCTCCGGGGCTAATTCACCATTTCCGGAACATCCGGACCTGTCCAAATCACACCCGAAGGTAACTAACCATCTATACAAGTCCTAAGCATAAACCCCCAAAACTCCCAAAAAAGTCAACGTGTCCCAGACATAATTTTCTAGGCTAAAAATCTTAATTTGACTAACCTAATGATCTTCGATCATTGGATCCGGATCGTCAACACCTTTAAAATAGTACTGGTCCCAACTAGAAATTCCTGTCCACGCGCCTCCACACGAGGATCAAATTTGCTAGTAAAAAAGTTAACGCTGACGTTAGCAAAGTTAACGCTGAAGTAAGGTCAACGAGTAAAAGTCAACGTTGACGTCACTCCTGACATCAGCATGACGTCATCCTGACAGGTGCCACTTGTCAACATCCCGTTGGTTCACTTATCCGACATGTCAGTGACACGTGGCAAAATCTGATTTGCCCACGACACTAACATGTCAGGCTGACTGGGCACTAATAACTACCACGTGTCAGCTTCTGACTGGGCCACGTGACCTGACATTTGAGAGACGTCATCGTCTTCATCCTCCCGCGAGTCTGACCTGTTTGACTGAACTGGGTTGCGCAGACCCGCGACCTTGACCCGGCTCCCATTTCCTCATTTCTACACCATTTTGATCCCCATTTCTTCCTAAACGTTCTTCTAATCTTGGTTCCTCAGTCTTGCAATGATCCAAGGAACAGGTTTCGATTAACAAAAACCCTTCACAACCCCTAGAATTCAAACTCGAATTTTGAAACCAAAAGCTTACCTTTTCGAGTTTCCAACCGCCATCCACGACTACCCTCGTCGTTGCCACCATCCTGCTCGTCTCAGTCTGTTCTCTTACCTCCCTTTTCACACCAACAGCAATTGGTGAGAATTGAAGGAAGTAGGTGTGCGTTTTTGGGTTTGTTCATTTGGGGTTTCGAGTAGGAGAAACAAAGAAGACGAAAACATTGGATCCTAAATATTAGGGTTTTGGGCCAATCAGGTGAGTGACAGGTGCCACACATGATTGGTCCACTCAAACTTTCAACCCAATCCAAAAAAAATGCCATTTTCCACTTTTCTCCGTTTACATGAATAGTATCGTTATCCTTCCGTGACCCGTAACTTTCCCGTTGAACGTCTGATTTTGACATGCCGCCTGTCTACAGACTCGTAATGTCTCGATCTACATAACGGTCCTCGGTCCTCGTTTGTTTGACAACCCGGATCAAAAGTCAACTTTTTGCCCATTCTCAAGTGCAAAATCGTCATTTTACACCGATTGTCTGAAATTTCTAGATTAATCCCCAATTAGTCACTATAATAATTAATTAATTAATAAATTAATCCCACAACTCGGGACGAGTCGTTACAACCTTCCCTTCTTAAAGAATTCCTTCCCCGAAATTCAAACTAACCGAAGTCCACATCTAACTTGTGGGAATTCCAACCTGCCTCACGTTTAGGGTACCCTCGTGTCTACGTACACGTCCTCTAATTAACCATAGTACTCGTCTGTACCCAACATCCCACAAATATCCACGATAGTCGTTTGTACTCAACGACGTCGTCTCGCTATAGTACTCGTCCGTACCTAACGTCACTCGATGTCTACCACCACAAACCTTGACTCACTCTAGAGTCCTACTAGTGTACCTCATACAAAATCTTATCTCACTCAGCATCGAATACTGTGTTTCTTGACTCGTGTTTCATACTCAAGGTTGACTCTCACCCGAGTCCCATCATAATATCTCATCTCCCTCAGTGATCCACGCTAACATCTTACTCAACCTATGGTTACACTAACCACTAACTCATTCAACCTGTGGATACACAACTCGACACCTCACTCAACCTGCGGATACGCACCTACGTCTCACTAAACCTGAGTGTATCCGGAAACCATCGAATACTTACTCCAACAGTGATAACACATCTCAACCCTATGGTTCCACTAGCCATCCACGGTTCTGAGCTCCCGCTCATACAATCATTGAACCTTTACAAGATCACTCTGGTCTAGTGCACAGTATTCAATGTTTAGTCCACGTTCTCAACAACCCAACCATATCGAAACTAAGACGATTACCATACCACGTCCATTTCGGACTCAACCTGGAGCACCAGGTGCACAGTACAAACGTCAGGTTGATATACACTCCACAACTACACTATCCAACGTGTCCTGCTCATAGGAACACACCGCACACAACCATAACCCAGTTCACGCACCACGTGGCTACCAGCAAATCACGATTCAACTCTGGAGCCTGTCCGTCCAATCCTATTCCAGACAGATCATACATTCCAACTCAGCATCCATCTAGGTTTTCCTGGTCACTCGACCAATACCTGAAGAATGTCCAATTCCAACCACGTCTACCAAGACGTACCAATTTAGAACCTGCCAATATCCTACCTGATGCATCGGCTATTCATCTCTTCCTGATTGATACTCAAAGTACTACCTCATTTACTATAGAGTAACCTCTAATCAATAGTCAAAATGCTCATCCTCTCTGAATGAATCCAAACCCCATCGTCTGACACTCATCCTATCCAGGTGACTCCAATCTCAATCATTTCATTCCATAGCCATATGATCCTCTACATCTTCATCCATAACTCATGCACCTCTAGACAGAGAGAAGGAAATTAAATCTTAAGCAATAGAGCTTTTCACCACCTACCATACGAATTGTGGATTTCTTCCACTTAGCCCATGATAATGTCCACTTAGGGTAATCCGAGATGATGACATCAAAGTTCATCCTACGTCAGTGTAACCACCAATCCTACTACACTCACCCACTTCAGATAACACCAAGCACCCTCTGCTCCTCAACTCATTCAAATTTAATCCACTGCTTGTCATGACATTCCCGCACCAAGAGAAATTGCAACCATGCCACTCGCACAGAAGTAGAAAATGAGAAGTCTTCTTCACTAAACAATAATATATGTTGATAACCACTATAGTGATCTTCTCACGTCCAAATCATTCTCCCTTCAGCCCAACCTTGGCCAACTTATATTTGTAAAAGTGATAAGAAGTTCACTTTAGAATGAAGTATATTTATTAGCAGAAGAAGATGTGCAGTTAATCTAATTGAAACCAACTCCTAAAGTTTCATCGAAAAGAGTACTAGTCTCTTACCGATGACACTAGTCAACTGAGCATCACGTCCTACCACTGGACTCTCGAGTCCTCCACTCTGTCGTAACCTCTCAGCTCCCAAGCCGTAATTTACTCGAACATCAATCCATGTGTCTTGGAAAACGATCCAACTCAAAGTTAAACCTTGCATGTCTGTTTTTTACCGTTTATGCACATCCAAAAGGTAGTGATGGACTATCTAATTCTCACGTTCTGACACTTATAGGTTCAACTCCAGAGCATACCCGCGTGCCTCAAGTCTCACAACCACTGGGAAATCGGTCACCAAACCGGGTATCCCGTACCTTTGGTAACCAAGAAAAATCTAATTCAATGAGCCATTCGTGATCCTATCTGTCCCGTAAAACCACTACTAGACTCGTCCAACTACTACTAAAGTCTCGGAGAATTATCATTAGCTCCCCAAATCCACTAATTTCCATGACGTGTCTGCGTCATCCAGAACCACTCAATTAACGTTGGAATTCCATCCAACTCATCTCGACTTGAGATACCACACTGTCACTTGGGTTACACTCCCAAGACTAGACACAAACTGATGAATCATCCTTGCCTGGTCAGCACCGAACACGAGCACAACACGACTGAGTCACCCCCTCTGCTCGTTAGCTCGGTACGGGCTACAACAAACCTTTTCTTGTGTCGGAGGAACTCTGCCTCCTAGGTTACTCACCAACTCTGGGAAAAACTACGTAAGAAACGTTCCTTGAACATCGCCCAACTCTCAAAAGTCTCAACCACTACCACCCTGGATCGCAATGTCTACCAAAACATCATGCAGACGAAACCAAGAAACTGTCTCGATAATAAGACTCTACACCCAGACGGAAAATCACCGTCGGTACCAACCACTCTGTACTACCTGAACCTTGTCCTCAAAGACGTAACTCAACGTCTAAACCACCTCTAGCTTGACGGACGCTCTGCTGAAGGTGTTAAAACTACTGATTAGTCCACCCCGGGATCCGATCGACAAGTACCACTCTCTGGGAAACTTTCCCCACCAATCTTAATTAGTCTCAACTATACGACCCTAGTTTCAAACTAATCACCTTAGACCAATCATCTCAAACCAATCCTCTGTCATAACTCCGAAAAGTTTTCATATCCAACCATCCATAAGGGTCTAATCTCACCGCATTCCGGCATCCCGTGCCAACGTAACCTATCCAAACATTGGTTCCACTAGACTTTCCTACTATTTACCTTAACTATCATATTAATGACGGGCTCATTCCACGTAGAGATATCACATCCTGCACGTGCGCGACACTCTAAGAGCAAACCGTGCTCTGATTCCAAGCTGACACCCCACTCTGATACCACTTTGACACGACCCATCCCAATCCCCCCCCCCCCCCCCCGGTGGGATTAATATGGGATGTGCCATTCTCCTGTCTGACTCCAAGTGCCATACAAGGGGTAACCTAGACCTTAACCCTCTTGGGGCTTCCAGAGTGCGCCAGGATCAGTGGAGGAGTGTGATGTCTCGGTCTCTGCTATAGCCCGCATCCGCAATCAACCTGAAGGGTATTAAAAAACATAAAAACTGTGAGTGGACGAAAATAAATAGTTTAATAAAACACATTTCTCAAAAATACATTTGTACCCTTCACTAAAAAACATGCATGCATTAGAAAACCAATTAACTCAATCATTTCTCAAATCAAATCAAAGTTACTAAAATCTTTTATCAATCAAAGCCATTTCCTTCCTCAATTCATTAGGGTCTTAGCCTAAAACCGTAAAACCAAAGTATGTGAGAACTCAACCCAAAACCAAGCACGTGGGAACTCAGCCCAAAACCAAGTATATGGGTCATAGCCCAAATCTTTTAATACCAAACAACCAATCTAGTGAAATACAGTTTACCAATCCTTGACATCCTAGATGCCTGACATCACAGATGTCTAATAATGTCACGGTCTAAGGCTATGTGTGCCGCTCGGGGTCGTAATCCGAGCCTTTCCCCAAACCCAGTCTGGGGTACGACATCCCAAATGTCTAATGATAGTAATCATGATCTTGAGCCTCCTTCGAACAACCCCTCTCAGGCAATGCACCATGACTACTCCAGTGTCCCTGACCTCTGGAAGAGACTATCCACTCATAAGGATGGTATAGTTTTAAAAAACCAAATCAAATCCATTTCAACAGGGTCTCAGCCCGAGATATAATTTCCAAATCCAATTAAGGACTCAACCCAATTCTAAATCCAAATCCAAATCTCATTAGGGTCTAAAGCTGGAATGACATTTCATAAGCCAAAAATATGACTCATGCCCAACATCGTAACCAACTGGGCCTTATGCCCGATACCACAAACCAACTGGGCCTCAGACCCGATATTTTATAAGTCAACGTGGCCTCAAGCCCGGAATCATATTTCCAAAATCCTTTCTTTGTCCAAATCATTTGAAACACAAGAACATATAAAATATGGCCTAATCCCAAAGTATAACACAACCCATAAATCCTTGAAATACGTGCAATACCACATTTATACGAAATGACCAAAACACCACAAACATATGCACTCAAGGCATCTCAAATCATGTGCTTAAAACATATAAAACAATTATGCATGCATCATATTTAGAAAGCAATGTCCACTCACAGACCGTCCTTGCTCCTCCTCGAAATCCACTCCGTAAACCTTTCCAAGGCTAATTAACCATCTCCAGAACATCCGAACCTATCCAAATCATATAGAAGGTCACTAACCATCTGTACACGTCTTAAGCATAAACCCCCAAAACTCCCAGAAAAGTTAACATATCCCGGACACGCTTCCTTAGGCTAAAAACCTCAATTTGAACAACCTAACGATCTATGTTCGACCCAAAATCATTGCCATTGGATCAAGATTGTTGAAACCTTTAAAATGATACTGGTCCCACCTCGAAATTCGTATCCATGCACCCACACGCGAGGGCTAAATTTTCTAGTCAAAAAGTCAACGCTTACGTCAGCAAAGTCAACGTTGACGTAAGGTCAACGATCAAAGTCAAAGGTCAATCGGTAAAGTCAACAGTGACGTCACTTTTGACGTCAGCATGATGTCACTCCTGATGTTAGCATGACGTCAACCTGACTGCTGTCTGGCACTTGTCATGTGTTAGTATCTCGTTGGTTCACGTGTCTAACATGTTAGTGATACATGGCACAATCTGATTGGTCCATTTCATTAACATGTCAAGCTAACTGGGAACTAACAACTGCCACATGTCGACTCCTCACTAGGCCACGTGGCTTGACATCTGTGATGACGTCAGCATGTTGATATCATCGTCTTTAACCTCCCGTGGGTCTGACCCGTTTGACTGAACCGAGTCACGCAGACATGCGACCTTGACCCTGCTCACATTTCCTCATTCCCGTGGGTCTGACCTTGACCCTGAACAGCAATGGGTGAGAATTGAAGGAAGTAGGTGTGGGTTTTTGGGTTTGCTCATTTGGGGTTTCGGGTAGGAGAAACAAAGAAGACAAAAACATTGGATCCTAAATATTCAGGTTTCGGGCTAATCATGTGAGTGATAGGTGCCACACATGATTGGTCCACTCAGATTTTCAACCTAATCCAAAAATGCCATTTGTCCACTTTTCTCGGTTTACATGAATAGTACCATTATCCTTTTGTGACCCGTAACTTTCTTGTTGAACGTCCGATTTCGATGTGCTTCCTGTCTACGGACTCGTAATGTCCCGTTCTACGTAACGGTCCTCTGTCCTCATTTTTTTGACCACATGATCAAAAGTCAACTTTTTACCCATTCTCAAGTGCAAAATCGTTATTTTACACCGATTGTCCAAAATCTCTAGATTAATCCCCAGTTAGTCACGATAATCCTTAATTAATTAATAAATTAATCCCGCAACTCAAGACGAGTGGTTACATTGGAGGTACGTTCTTCTCCTTTCAAAGTTGTAGAACTCTTCCTGGATTCATTATGAGTGTACTAGATGTGAAAGGAGAGAAAATAACTGAGAAATGAGAAAGTTACATCCGGGTCTGGGTCGCGTGTCAAGACGACCCGGTTGCAGAGAACCAGGTCAGGCGCGAGGAAAGGGACCATGAATAGTAAGATGTGTGGTTCCCACGCGCAGTCACTTTTGGCCGTGCTTGGGGACTCGTGAGTGGAATTTTCGAGGTGACGTCAACATAAAAATTATAGTATTAGATCATACGAAGCTAAAGATACAATTCGAGGCGATCAGATATCATCTCGAGATAGTTTTGACTGTATGAACGTTTAGGGTCCGTTTAAATCCATTTAAATGTCTCGAAAAATTATGGGATTTTCGTATCAATTCATTAAGGTGGTTAGTGACTCTTCAAGGTAAATTGTGGCAGGAATTGTGATAGGTCGTTAATTAAGCATTATTTTATATTCTTTTATACCCTTTATACTCGAATTTTAATATTAAAATAAAACAATTGGAGAAAATAATATATTTTGTGGGATTTTGTAGAGATAAATAAAGCTGGGAATTTGGAGCGTTTTGGCTAAGGAATCGTCCCGATCGGAATTATAACGAATAAATTACGGTCGAAACTCGATGAAATTATATAAATCCATTTTTTAAAATTGAAAATCCATTATTTGCAGCTCAATCCATTTTGCCCAGCAGCGGCCCACTCGCTCAGGCCAAGATTTTATCGCAACCCAATTCTTCATGTGGCCCAGCGACGTGTCCAACATAGCAAATCTATTCAGAGTGCGCTTGCCAAATTGGCTTTCTCTTGTTCGGCGCGCATACTTCGAACCGCCCTTATTTCTATCAGCACCCATTGCACTACTCGAAACTACTCCTTGATGTAAGATTTTGATTAGCTTAAATTTAGACTATTCTATCTTTTGTTTATCCTGCAAGTGCACAGTTGATATGTAGTATAGCTCACTAAAACAGGTTTCGTTCCACAAGGAGTGATGTTTAAATTCAATTTATCAATTCAACCTAACTATGACTCTTTTCTAAGCTAACAAACACAAGTTGAAAATAAAATAAAATAAAATAAAAAGGTGAATCGAGTGAGGGAATTATTGACGGAGCACCAAACCAGATTTTAAACAACAAAAATAATTTCAAAAGTCAATTTGAAAGATCACAACAACTTAAAGTTTCTTGGGTTGTAGTTAACACTAGAGCATTGGATTAGTCACTAATTATCTTATTCAAATTCTTGAATGCAAGTTATAAATTTTACCAATTCAACTTGGGAAGATTTCTACCCCTAAAACCTTGGTCTAGTTTTAGGCCTAGCTTTCCTTATGTATGAGTCCAATCCTTGGTCCGGTAAAGAATCAACTATCCTTAAATGTAATCTATCCTTGGTCTAGTATAGAGTTACATATAAGGATGCCTTAAACTTTATGAAAGCAAGAAATCATACAATCATACAATCTATGGTCAAGTATGTGTCAATTGCAATTCATAATCTCTTGAAGCTAAATGTAGTGCAATACAATGGTCATTCATCCACCACACAACAAATCATCAAAATGAGAATTTTATTGGTCGCGAATCAACAAAATAATACAAATAAATTGTCAAGACCCACCCCGGTTTCACCCCGAAACCCGAGGTAAATCCTGCTCCCGTCTGACTCCCCGACACAACACCCAAGAAATCAACTACAACTCAGTCAGACGCAGGAGTAACTATATAAAATATCCCGAAGTTATAATTTACAGAGCATAGTACGAAACACAAGGAACATAAAAACCAATAAATTACACGCACACGGAAAGACTTTAAACCACTCCGGGATCTCTCACGTGACTTCTATGCCTCGGACACTGCCTCGACGTCAAGACCCCGCGCTCGCTCCACAACCTGGAGGGCAAGTTAAAAACACAAGGTGTGAGTGGACCATAATAAAAGAAAAGTTCTAAAACCATTTATCAGAAAACCAAGTTTCACCCTCCGTTTTGAAAATCACATGCATAACCCAGTTATCAGAACAGTTATAAACCAAATTACCATAAACCACATCATAAGAAACAAAAACACTATAAAACAGTTAGAAAAACCACAGCCTGTGAATCATAAAACAGTGTCATAAACCATGAACATGAAATCATCATTTTCCGATCAAACCTGCTGGACCTATCCGAGTCTTTAAACTCCCGAGTCTTTAAACTCAATCCAGGCCTTAATAATATCCGAGTCTTTAAACTCCCGAGTCTTTAAACTCAACAGGCCTACGGGGGAAAATCAATATATCCGAGTCTTTAAACTCAATCCGGGCCCGTCCCCCTTCAATCAATATCCGGGTCTTTAAACCCAATAACCAGATCCAGCAAATCCAATCAAAACCAGTTGAAAACCATTTTCGTATTCACATCCAAACCCGAATCTGAAATCACCGGTCCGATGCCCTTCCAGCATCCTGAACCGTCATTCCGAACCCAAATCCGGAATCCACTTTTCCACTTGGAAACCAACCCTTTTTCCAAAATCCGTTTCTAAAACCGAAAACCTTTAATCACCGAAATCATGTTCCAAAATCCCGTTATAATTATTGAAAACCACTTATCATTTGAAATCCCAAAACCATAGCATCAATTTCAGAAACCAACCCTTCGTAAAACGTGCTAAAAACCGATTTCCTCGAAAAACGTGTAATAATGTAAAACCAATCGAACATATTCAATAAACATAGACTTATAATTAAAACTAAAAAACAATTATAGAAAACAGTTATGCATGCTCGAGTTTAAGGAAAGGGGTCCACTCACAGTACCGAGCCCTTAATCGCGTCCCGAACGTCCCGCATGTTCCTCAGCTTCCTCGGGAAGTCCCGATCCTGTTAACAATCACCAAAATACGTCACTAACACGTCTACGAAGGTTCACCTAAATTCCCTCAAAAATCCCCGAATCGAAAGCGTAATAAACCGGGACCCTAAGCTTTCACCCTCGCGAAACTACTTCGATTCGACGTCCGATTAACCTGAAACCACTTCCAATGAACTCAACACAACTCCTGGACCAAAAATCATATTGACCACTTTCCCCAGAACCGCCGCACGCGCCCCCACGCACCGCCCAAAGTGGCTGCGCGTGGCCCTCACGCGCCTGCTACAGTGCACCTTCAACCTCACGTCGACCCGGTTCAACACAGTAGTCTGCAGCTTGAACCGGCGTCAACGGTTCTCCGTCGTGCCTGCACCAAAACACCTCCTATCTTCACCAACAGCATCGTCCCATCCTAGACTACCCATTCCCGTACTTCACTCACCTCGACTCACCCTAAACCTCATCGGCTCAAACTTGAACAAAAACCCGTACACTGTCCTGTTTCCTTCTCCGGCCACCCAGGTCATCTCCCTTCACGGTGGTAACACCAGACGGTTCCTAGGACCCTTCTAAACCTAACTCAACTCACCTGAACAGTCGACTCTACTCCAATCTTCACGACTTTCGGTTTGAAAGTCACGACTAAAACAGAGTACATCCAGACTCGCCGTCGTGCCAACCTCCACCGTGCACCTCCCGTCACGGAAGCTCAACCAAACGACGCCCTGGACTCAACTGAACTCCCTAGACTCTCCTAGACTCTTCGATTCAACCTCTCAAGCCACAACTTCCGATTTGAAGTTCACGGCCAAAACAGAGCATAGACACGGGGAAATAGACATTACCTGCAACCTGTCGCCGTCGTGAGCTCCGTCGGTATTGGTTGACTCCTCGCACCCCTCACGACACCACCGCGGTCTTAGTTGCCCCGTACACGGCTGTCACCGCCACGATTTCTCCACACTCTCTGATTTCCCCCTTGTTTCCCTCTGATTTTCCCGTGGCCCGCAGCTCCCACACACACACCCGCTGCACCCCTCAACCAACTCACCAGCTTCCCTTCGATCTCCCGTCCCTCACTCACTCACCAGAACTCATCAACTACCACAATTACCCTTCAATTGTCCTTCACAATCTCCCTCTGTTTCTCTCTGTGTCAAAGAACACGAACACACACAGCACGGGTGCACCCCAATAATAGAACCGTGCACACACACTAGAATCCCCCAGAACCCACTACACACTTGCCACATGTCACCACCCCCCACTCTCTCTCACACATATGGCCCAATCTCAACCCTTCATCTGATTCTCTCTGCACAAATCCCCAGGTGCAAAAAGACCAAAATATCCTTCTATTTAACTCAAAATTACGATTTTGCCATTACCTTTCTAGACCCGTAACTCCCACACCGTAAGTCCGATGCATACGTGCCGCCTGTCATCGAACTCAGGATGACGAGAGCTATCTAACCATCCTAGGTCAACATACCAAAACCCGATTATACAAAAAGTCAACTATTCCCCCTACTTTACCCAAATTACGGTTATGCCCTCCACCTTCCGAACATCCCAACTTCCTCCTCGGATGTCGGAATCGGGCGTGCCACCTTCCTATAGATTCGTGACGTCCTAAACTACGTCTTGGCCACCGGTCAATACCCATTTGACCACCCGAACTAAAGTCAACAGTTTTGCCCAAGTCAGGGGCAAAATCGTCATTCTAAACTTACAGACCTATCGGGACCACCTAACCACCAAATAACCTCACTAATCCCACCTTAATCACACTACTAATCCCGGCTCTCGGGACGGGTTGTTACATAAATTCCAATTAAAACAGAGAATAAGAATTCATCAAGCTAAATTGAAATTCAATAACCCAACATTCAGAAAATTTGAATAATCAAATTAGAGTTTCATCCTAGCTCTAGCAAAGAAAGCTTAGTACATAATCATAAAGAAAACACAACAAAATCATAAATTAAAGGATAAGAAAAGTGATACTGATTTTGGAACTCCATCTGCCCAAATCTTCAAGGCTTTTTGTAGAGTTCTTAGAGTTCTTCCACACCCCCTTCAAGAATCTCACCTCCCAGTAGAAAGAGCAGATTTTGTTTTCAATTTTTTGCCCCCTTCCCTCTTCCTTCCGTTCAGCTCTTGTAGTCTCCCCATTGATGGCCAAATAATTGATAATAAGTGAGATATTAACTTCTGAATTTTCCCAATTAATTGAACCCATCAGTTTTATTTGAAAAAATAAAACTGAAATTTGGTATAGTAATTGATAGGGAGGCTTGTGTATCCTTTTCTGTTTCAGATTTTGGTGAAGGAGAAGAAGCAGCAAAATGTGAAGAAGATTAACAGAACACAGCAGACTTAAAAGAAGATGTGTGTTTCACCCATTAGTGGGAGAAATGACAAATTTTCCCTCAACTGAAAAACAGCAGCTTACAAATTCGCGCGGGTTTTTCTCTGTTGCGCAGTCTGTACGTAAACGATCATAAATCCTTCTAGAAAACTCCGAATCATAATCCGTAAAATTTTTCGGAAAGCTGACTTCCGTATCTTTCCAACAATGTATGGATCAATAGCTAGTTCACCCCGAGCAGGTACAGTTTATTCAGAAAAGTGGATGGCTGTGCAGAGGCAGTTTCTGCTCCTAGGATGCATATTTCTCTTTTATTCCTCAATCCTATTAAAACACAAAACTAAGTCAAAATGAAAAAAATAAACTTAAATCATAGCAAAAGTCTAATGAAAAGGGTTATAAAAATGTATCAATTAAGCAACGTATCACTCCTCCTGCCAATCCCTGTCCAAGCTACCAACCTTCTCTCAGCACGCCTTCACCGACTCCCTGGTTCCATTGTTAGCGCGTCAGGCGCCGAAGACACGTCGTCCTACATCCACCTGCATCGCCGAATCCTGCAGCCCTCCTCAACCGCTTCTGGCCGAAATCACACTCCTTCATGCCCTCCTCTTTGCTGAATCATACCTGCCCCTTTTGGACAAGTTTTTCATCATAATTTTACCCCAAAATTAGCCAAAAACCCATCATTATTTATCATTTTATTTGTAATTATTTTTATATTTATTTTTTGTAATTTTGGCACTCCCACTATAAATAGGAAGACCATTTTATTTGTGTAGGGTCCCCAATTTTGTCTCATTTTTAGTCTCATTTTCCCCTTTTATTAGTTCATTTTTCTCTCTTCTTTTAGTTATTCTTCTTTTTATTTTGTAGATTTATTTTGGGACCATTTGTAACTTCTTTTAATTAGTTATCTTAGTTTCATTTTCCTTATTTTGTTATTAGAATTTCTTAAACTTCTCTTTAATTACATTTTTATGTTTTCCTTAAGAAAAACCTAAGGCTAGGTAATTGTAAGGCAATTCAAGAGTTTTCAAGACCGAATTCCTCGAATTTCTTCTTCCATCTTCACAAGTTTCCTGCCGCTGTTTGGTGATTCTTGTGAAAAACTGTATTTTTCTACTTAAATACTTGTTATTGTTTTAGTTTTACTTATAATTCCATATATGTGTTGGTATTTTCTTTCTAAAATTTGTAAGTAAGAATACAATCTCCATGTGTTTTACTTTCTGAATTTCTTTTACTTCATATGTTTTAGTGCTTAAACTTCAATCGAAGCTAAATGTTGATATGTTGTTCGAGGCATTTGGAATAGGGTTGAAGAGTTTTAATGTTTGACCGCTATTCGGTGCATTAAATCACAAACTTAAGGTAGATCATATTGTAAGTAATAATCCGCTGCTCGGTGCATTTATAATATGAAAAATGTATGCATGTAATGGAGATGATGAAGGTAGGATTTCGTGATTGGTTCATTCTAAGTATGATGTTAGAGTGTTGGTAAAGATTGTGTTTAAAGAAAGTTTATTTTAGGAGTAGTTTTAAGTAAATGTAATTGTTAATTTGAATTTAATTCTTAGTTTGGTTAAAAATGTAGTTTAGGTTACAATCTTTCAAAACCCCCCCATTTCATTCTTTATTCTTTATTATTTTATTATTTTATTATTTTATTCTTTAATTCATTAATTCTTTAATTCTTTAATTCATTTATTCTTTAATTCATTTATTATTTAATTCATTAATTATTTAATTCATTTATTAATTTATTCTTTTATTTATTATTCTTTTATTTACTATTCTTATATTCATTATTCTTTCTCACTAACATATTACTAATGTTTCCTAATTTCCCCGGTTAAGTACGATCCATATTTATCAATACTACATCTACACAAAAAAGGTTTAAATTGCATAATACTTAAATTACGTGTTCAATTAATGTGTAGTATAAGCGTTATCAAATTAACGTCCTTGGCTTTTATGGAAAATCGAATAATTCAGTTCGGTCGCATAAAGGTACGTGTGAGTGGACTTTGTTTTCCATAAACCATATGCATGCCTATTTATGTGTTGTAATTTGTAAATATGTTTTGTTGTGTCGTTAATGATACTTGGGTGATTTGAATTATTATATGAATTCGATAATTTTGTGAATATTTTATTATTATTTTATCGCACGTTTACCGGGATTTCGTAAACTATGTTTTAAATACTGTTTTGATTTTAGTTTTGGCGTGAATGTGTTTGCGATACGAGATATTGTGAGATTGGAGTCTTTGTGGTTTCCTATGATTTTTGGGTGATTTTCGGAATTATTTTCGATATCGTTTTTTGTGAGGAAATTGGGTATTTTATGTTCTGGCTTACTACTGAGTTTTAGAAAACAGTGTTATACTCGATATACCTTTTTTTATGAATTTGGTGGGGTTTGGTGAAATAATACTCTACATGATTTTTGGAATATTTAATGATACGTTTTACAAGGCTTGGTTGAGTTGTGATTTTGGGCTTAGGCCCGGGATGTTGGTGTGCGGTTTGAATTGTGATGTTGATAGGGATATGTGATTCCTCGATATTTGTACCATTGTGATGTTAATGAAGATGTGTGATGATTATGATGATGTGAGATGTGATGTGGTTGATGACCCTCCTCAAGATGCCGATTGTGATTGATCGTCTCGGACGTCGAGCTCGACTCTGTCTTTCCCGAGACTTGTCTCAAACGTCGAGCATGGGGCTCCATTAGTTCCTAAGACTAGGATCGTGACTCAAACGTCAAGTTCGGGACTCCGTTAGTTTCTGAGCCGGTCCATACTCAGATGTCGAGTTTGGGACTCTGTATTTCACGATTGATATTGGCCTACTAGTAGTGCACCTTTGATATGATGATTTAGCGGCAGAAATTGAGGTTGGGTCGGTTGATATGAATCATTCGTTTGATAATATTGGTTATTTCGGTATGGTTGGTATTGTGTGATTGGTATACTTGTGCACTAGTGTGGTCATCTTCTTATATTAACAGGTCTGACTTTCTGTATTATTGAGTCTGTGTGTTGGTCTAGATGTATTTGCAGTGATGTTTTCCTATGATTTCCGGTTGAAAAGATTTATGAAGTTACTGGTTTTCTTGTTACTACACGTATTTCGAATTTGATGTTTTACTCGTAAATTCGATGCATGCATAGCTTTATTAAACGGGGGGTAAATGATATGTTTTGAATAGCATATTTTTATAAACCTTTATTTTTGCCCACTCACACATTTTCCTTGGTTTTGAAACCCTCCAAGGCCGTTGCACGAGGATTGGGGTAGTTTCCAGAGTGGAGGCAAAAGCTTACGAGATTGCAAGTATCCCTTATCTGATAGGGTTTTGAGGATACTTTTGGTAGGTAAGACTACCTATCAGAAGGGAGCAAGACCCGAATACACTGTATGTAGGGTTCGTCGGGTTAGGTCCTGTCAGTTAGGCTTTTTAGCCTTACTCTCTGCAAAGCCTCGAGCAAAGCCATTCTGTTACGACGAACGACGCATGTGACAAAAAATCTTATCCCTAGAGGTTATAGTGCATAACAGATCACTCACTTCTTCATGGAGTTCTGCCTATTTGTGTTCAAGAAGGGACATACGACTCTAGGTCACTACCAATGTGTCCTCAAGAAACTCGGTGCATGCATTGAAAGAGGTTTTCTAACAATAGGTCTCGTGCCAGTGACCATCAGTCGAAATAGGAAGATGGTGAAGTTAAAGCTCCAGATCTTGGATGATCTGTTATTGTTCTTAGGATTTTTCTTGGAGGCGTTGGTCAATGCATGTGTAATACACAAGGGGGATCCTGGAAGAATCTTGTCTACTGGTAGACATGATAGAATGGAAATGAAATGAAGTGACAATTCATGATACAAGGATTTTCTTTATATTTATCTTGGTAAGTTATGACGACGACTATTAGACGCATTTTGACCACCTTTGAAATGATATGAGGGGTATTTCTAAAAGTCTCATCTCATTAATAAATATATTACAAGAAAGAAATAAAAAAGAAAAAGAAAAAGAAAAAGAAAGACAAATGAGCAATCATCAATCCAAATCAGAAGTCATCTCTACCACAAAGGAAACTTCCATCATTGCTCGCTTCAGGGTGTGGAGCCTAGACTTCCCATGTTCGATGATTGGTTCCTCTCAGTAATCACGATAACCTCGAGCTCCATCTACACCATGTCTTTCTCATCACGGATACCTTCGAGCCTCACTTCTTGTGCCCTAGCCTTCGACTATGCTTTAGCCCGGGCCTCCTTCCAAGGAGCCTCTGCTTCCCTCAAGCTCCTCTCGAGGAAATGATTCTTAGACTTAAGGACGTCTAACTTCCTCTAAAGTCTTGCGTGAGTTTTCCCTTGAGTTCATAGAAGAGCTCGTGTTTCCTGAGCGGGGAGAGGAGGACATTGTAGAAAAAGTTTATGATCCTTTGAAAGAATTCTTGGAGGAATACATGCAAAATAATGAGAAAGCAGAGGGTTTAAATAGAAGGTTATGAGTTGTCTTGCAAAGTCATGATTAAAGGCGTGGAAATCGAAGCGATTGAAATGAAAAGACACGTACAAAATCAAGTCATCAAATTATTATATACAATGGGCCAAGGCCTTACGTTAAGAAAATGAAAAAAAAAATCAAATTTAAGGTCTACTGTTCTAGAAAGAAGCCCAGCATTTATTGAAGCCCAAGTCACATCATGTGTAATTCGATGGACACACTGTTAGCCCGATCAACTATGGCCAGCATCTGTTCCTCTCTTCCCTGTAGAATTTTCTCCTTTGCCTACAATCCTGACTTCACCTAAGTCTTGAACAATGTTCCTGCTAGAGAAGCCCTCCAAAAAGCGACGGATCCTTTCGCGGTCGAACTGGGAAAAAGTGATGGCAGAATTCGTACACATAATCTTGTAAGAAGGAGAAAGAAGTAACACGACTTCCTGCTCTAGAGCCCGGACTTCCAATGGATCTTGGATGCAACGACCCGGAATTTTGAGAAAATAAAAATTAGGGTTTTACCCTTAGAATGTCAAACAGTTGACTTTTTTACTTGGGCACTTTTTGGACGGTTCGGGAGGACTGTTGTGTAAGTCTCAGAATTCTAAATCCGTAGACAGGTAGTATGACAAAATCAGAGTTTGAATAGTTTCGTTATAGGGAAAAAATTTCTAGGGGAATTTCGATAATTTCTGTCATGAAGGGCATTTTGGTAATTTTGAAGGAAAGACTTAGGAGGAACTAGAATTTTCTTTACTCTCCCCTCCTTATCTCCTCCACCGACTTAGTTATGTGTGTGTGTGTGTGTGTGGGTATTCGGGTGGTGATGGCCGAAATGGCGGAAAATCACCAAAAACCAACCCGTGAGGGAAGAGTGAGCCAAAAAGAAAAGAGAGAAGAAAAGGGAAGAACCAGAGAGAAAGAGGAAAGGAAAAGAGAGAGAAGAAAACTAAGGGAGAAGGAAGGAAGAGAAAAACTGAAACCCGATTTACTGAAAAATGTAAATTGGCTATTTAAGTTATTTGAAGCTTCCAAGCTTGCATCCAAGCCTATTGATATCGTAATTGAGTTCCTATGTCAAGACCCGTCCCAAATCCCCCGAGATTAACGTGGGGCACGCCTGATCCCGTCTGACAAGAAGTGTAAGACCAGGGAAAAGTCCGTCTCTAGCCCTAACCGGGCTTCCAGAGTACACCAGGATCGTAGGAGGAAGAGTGCGATGTCTCGTCTCTGCTATAGCCACATCCGTTATCAACCTGAAGCGCATTCAAAACACGAAAACTGTGAGTGGAAAAAATAATATTTTAATAAAACGTTTTCATACAAAGACATTTAGGCCCTTCACTAAAAGCATATGCATGCATTCAAAAACCATTTACCAACAAGTTCATAAAACCATTTGAAAACATTCTCAAAACCTTTCAAGGGTTCATGCCCGGTGCCCATAAACCGTCATGAACCATAAATCCATTTGGGTCCCCGACCCGAAATCACAATCTTAAAACCGTAAATCAATACATGTGGGAACTCGGCCCAAATCAAACACAAGTGGGTCCCAGCCCAAAACCATATCGTCAGTGAAATACCAGAACATAGAATAAGGGGTCTCCGCCCCAAACCATTTCCAAAATATCAAATACGGGGTCGCCGCCTCAAATTACTTTCTAAAACATGGAACACGGGGTCTCCACCCCCAAATCACTTTCTGTAAACCTCATACGTGTGCAGACGTATAACCCATCTGTGGCACTTCCGAGAAGCTGCCAACTCGGGGCACACAGCCTCTAGGGAACACATCCCCGATATATGTCACGATTCATCATATCTATACTAGTGTGCACACCACTCGGGGTCTCACTCCGAGTCTTTCCCCCGGAATTCTCCGTCTGGGAGGCTCTATCTTCGGACCTAGTCCTATCATCTCTCTGGAATCTGGTTCGGGACCACATCATAACTTCCACTCCTAGAACGGGATCCCTGTGGGGATACCTATTCTGGTCTGTGGATCGTGACTCTCCAGGTCGACCTCTAGAGGAGACCATATAAATTATATGGAGGGTACATACATTTCAAATACTTTCTTTCTTTCTCAAAACATATTTCAATTGGGTCCCATACCCGATTTATCTCAACAGGATTCCTCGAATCCGATTCAAATCCATTTTCACAGGCCTCGACCTAAATCCACAGTTCAATAGGGTCTCAACCCGAATTCTCATTTCACAAACCGAATTGGGATTCAAGCCCGATTTCACAATCAACTGGACCTCTAGCCCGATATCACGACTAACTGGGCCCTAAGCCCGAAACCATAAATCAATGGGGCCTCAAGCCCGATTTCACAACCAATAGGGCCTCAAGCCCGATACTACAGTCAAAGGGGCCTCCAGCTCGAGATTACAACCAACTGGGCCTCAAGCCCGAACTCGTAAACCAACGGGGCCCTCAGCCCGATCGTATAACTCAAATGGACCTTATGTTCGATTTCTCGTCAAATCAAATGGACTCTAAGTCCGAGATTTTCCAAATCAAATGGTTCTCGTGCCCGATTTTAGATTTCCAAATCCAAAACAAATTCATTAAACCCTCATTGAAAACCTAGTACGTATAAGCAACGTATAAAATCAGAAATCTCGAAATACGTGCAAATACATAAATCCTAGGCTACCACAAAAAAATGCACTCATGGCATCACAAAACATGTTCTAAAAAATTATAAAATATTTATGCATGCATCAAATTCATAAAAAAAAAGTCCACTCAAAGACCGTCCGGAGCCGCGCCTCGATACGGGCGCCATAAGCTTCTCCCTTGCCATTCGTCCCCTCCGGGATTACCGAACCTATCAAAATTAATGTAGAGGGTTACTAACTACTTAAATAACCCCTCACTAAAGTCCCGTAATTTTCCGGAACTTTTAACTATTTTTAAACGCGAACCTAAACCTTCAGACGTCCCGAACTATATCGAAACGATGTCCGATCGACACAAAACTAGTCCCAAAATGTTCGTTACATCGAATAGATGATTTGAAATGTTGAAACCTTCCCCCAAAAGTGGGCCACGCACCCACACGCGTCTGCAACAGTCCCTGTGCGTGGCAGCCACGCGCCGCAGTACTGTGGATCGGCTTCCACCTCTCGACCAGTCCGAACCGGCCAGTTCGGTTCAACCCTATAACTGGACCGGCGTGACCATTCCAGGGCCCTCCTTCCTTCCTTTTTTGTCCAATTTCTTCCTTTTTGATTCCATTCTTCCTATTTCATTAATTCCTATCATTTCATATCAAGAAAACTAAGAAAAAACGCCTAAAACCTAACAATTGGATTCCTTCCCTCACGTTTCAAACTCCCCGATCATCCCGTGGGCTACTCAGCCTCTCACAGCCTCCAAAAACAGCCCCTACTCCCTCCTAACAACCTAAAAATCATCTCCCAATCATCCAAAACCGTCCATGATGCCCAAATCGAAATATTGAATCCAAAAATCAAAACTGAGCACCTTACCTTCTCTCCACGGTGCACGGTGGCCCAGTCCCCTCCTGCCACCGTCCTCAGCTTCATCAGCCTCCTCTTACTCTCTTGGTTCCTCAAACATGATCATATGGGGTAAGGGTTTGGATTGGGGTTGGATGTTTGATCTGGTTTGGTTGGAAATGGGGAAAATGGTCGAACACGGTTAAGGGTGGATATGCATGAGTATGTTTGAGTGTGCAATGGATGAGTGACACTTGTCACTCATCCATTGGCCCAATGACAAAAATCTGGGCTCCACTTAGGGCAAAAGTCATTTCGTCTTGTAAAACGTGCAATAGTACTTTCGAACTTCCTTGAACCGTAACTTTTTTGTCGAACGTCTGAATTCGACGTGCCATCTATCTACGAATTCGTATCAACCCGATCTACGTAACATTCCACGGCCCTCGGCCATCGGACCTCCCGGGTCAAAAGTCAACTATTTGCTCCTATTCAACCAAATTACCAAAGTACCCCTGAACTTCCGAAAATTATAACTTCTTCCTCGAACGTCAGAATTGAGCGTGCCACCTGTCTATGAACCCGTGGCGTCCTGAGCTACGTCACAGTCAACAGCCAAAGTCCATTTGACCTCCTGAATGAAAAGTCAACGATTCACCTATTCTATGGTCAAAATTATCATTTCGCCCTGAACGTCCGTTAATCCTCGTCTAATCCCCGATTAGCCTTGCTAATCCATCATTAATTCTTAATTAATCCCGATAATTCGGGACGGGTCGTTACATCCTAGGATTGGGTTGAGATAAAATTATGGAAGTTTTAGACGTGGGGAATGTGGAAATATGAGTTTGATGGATGGCTGAACATGTTGAGGTTCTTTATGGAAAATCGAGGTAAGTTCTTTGTGTTTTGGCACCATAGAACTATTCCTTGGATTGAGTAGATGAAGTATGATTATTAGAACATGAAAAATGATCAAAAAATGGAAGAGTACGAGTCACGTCAGACTGCAGGTCGGGTAACCCAGGTTGCAGACCTGATTAAAGGAAGAAGGCAAGTCGCCTTGATAATATAACATGAATAATTAGTGGAATAACAAGGTAATTTCTAGAATTTAATTATGATACTATTTTTCATAATAATAGTTTATAGAGGTTACCTTCTCTTAAAAAATGGATAATTAGGCCTATATGTCATGTATGGTGATTGTATGATGTATGTTACATGATGAACCTAGGTGCATGATGTTACTATGATGGTAATAAATGTGGGGAAGTATGATGATCGTGTGATGATGGGCATGTGATAATATAAATGTGATGATATGATAATGTCATAATGTTATACATATGTGTGTGTGTGTGTTTGCAAATATGATGATAATATACAAAAATAAGATGATATGAAATAATGAGGACATGCTAGCAATAGTGATATATTATGGTGAACAAACTTTGCTCGTAGCCCTAATTTTCATGTATAATTTAGTATAATTAACCAAAGAACAAGGATCGGGAAAAGTTAAAGTGACATATTTACTAGTTGACGGGGTTTAGCGGGATGTATGTGGGCAGTAAGCTTACCAAGGTGAGTTTAGTTGGTTATTTTGATAAGATATGGACACAAATAAAATTGGGAATATCTCTTGTCTGATAAGTGTTGAAGAAAAATTCGGTAATTTAGAGTGCATGTCAAATGGGAGTAGGACCGGGTGTAAGTATTAAAGTAATTTTAAGGAACAGGTCTTGTCACTAGACCTAAAACGAGGGTGAAAGATGAGAATCAAAAAGAGTGAGGGAAGTTGAAGGCGAAGAGAATACCTGTTCAACTCCAAAAGAGGTCTCGTATTCTCTATCGCCAAAAGGGGTCTCGTATTCCCTAGAGTCAAAATCGCACTTTGGGATGACTGTAGGGGGAGTGTGCGGACTGCCACACACCTCATCTAGGCCCGCACCTGTCATCAATGTCTCCCTAATAGACGACAAAGGAGGGGAGGAGCTGTCTCTTTAGGACCTTCTGACAGGACCCGTCCCAATTTACGTGAGATTCTGACTGGTCCTGCTCCCGTCTGACAACTCGAATCCGAAAAGGGATCTCACAACTTGTAACCTGATTCACAAATTTTTCAAACATAACAAATTAATTCCACCTTGCGGGATTTCCGCCCACGTCCAACCCACTTCCCAACAGGTGGTGATAGTTACTAACTATATCCTTTTCCTTTTTATAGTCCCTTAAGTCATCAAGCTATTTACAATGCTCTTTTAACCGATTTCTAAATCAAATATATCTCACAACCTTTTTCTCTTACTTCAGTAGCCACACAATTAGTCAATTGATCAATTCCCTAATTATGTTCCAAATACTACTACGTATTTATAATCCAAGTTTTCCACCAATTAATTGATTCCCCACGTACTTAAACGGAATTTCTATATTTACTGTATTATGGCATTTATGACTACTCTTTACTAGAATTAGTATTACCAACTCAATCCTTAACCCTAATCCAATATCCATATTGTTATAACATGCTTAATTAGTTACACTAACCTTCAGATTTTCCATGACCAAAGAATAAATAAAAAACTAATTAAAGTATACACAATTAATAAGGAAATTTCATTGAATATTAGAAATATGCCCAGACAGTGTCCAATAATTCCAGAAATTATATCATAAATTTTAGAAAATTAAACGAAAAATAATTCATGTTAACCGGACCGTTGACCTCTGCAGCACGCAACATCAGTAGTGCCCTGTGCGTGAACCCACGTGCCCAGTACTGTAGCACTGTCTTCCTCACCCGACTACCCTGTGCGTGAACCCACGTGCCCGATGTAGCACTGTCTTCTAATAATTGAACTAAGGAGAATTTCTACGAAGCTAAAGATAGAAAATGCTTACAGTTTCGTGTGATAGACATTCCCTACCATTCGGCTATGGTTTCGTAGCCGTGATTGCAACGTTACCCATGTTCCCAGTCTCCTTTTGCTGCACCACAATGACCACAATGTCCCCAGGAGGTCATCACCACCTTTACCTTCGAGGTTCTCACCTTGTATCTAGGAATACGAAGTAAGGAGTTCATAGGTTCCATGTCCTTTCCATGGGTTCCCCTGTTTTTCTCTCTATTTCTTCCTCTTTTTGTTTTTCTTTCTTCTTATTTCCTTCCCTCTTTGGTTTCCTTCTCTTCCCCCTTATTTTTCCTTACAATGGTTGTTGTTGTGTTTTCATGGCCTTTCGGCCTGTGACCAATGAACCTCCTCCTCCCCTAAACACAACACATTCATATATATATATATATATATATATATATATACACCTAGATCGGTGCTAAAGAGGAGAGAAAATATGTCAAGAAGGTTCTAGATAATTCTACATATGTTTCACATGTTTAATTACAAATTTACCAAACTACCGTTAACTAATTTTGATTCACAACATTCTTTCCTGAGCTCCAATTTTGGTATACCACCCGTTGACATACTCAGGGGATTGCAATCTTCTTAAAGGTCCTCTCAGCACGTTCAAAGGATCTCTTGAACCAAAAGTCAACACTTTGACTTTTTAGGAGAAAACGGTCATTTTCATTTTTCTCGAATATCTGGGGTGTTACAACTTCTATCTTATGTTTATACTCAAGAGTACCTCTTCTGGTTCATCCATAATGCAAATGTCAGCAATATCGGATCAACCATTACACACGAGTTATCATAGCAATCACTTATGACTACTCTATGGATGACATTCTTATATGAACTGCCAGGGAACTAAGCTTTTTAACTTGTCATGTTATGTCAGTTTCATGCTTTATTACTCTAGCATTATCATGATAGATCAATAGACTTGCTCATCTTAGTATAAGATCTTAGATAATAGCATAACATCATTATAACAATCTTATTTCACCACTACACATTTTCATGGCATCATTGCATCATCAAACTGATATAATCATATAATAAGTATGAAACCATTTATTACCACTCGCTAAGTATCTAGAGTTTAATAGACCCAATTTCCATGCAAAATATTTAATAAAATCCCCCAAAATTCACATAAAATCCCATTAATTCTTAACCAAGTTTTATGTCAAGTACCATTCACATCACTTATCTCACATATCTTACTTGTCGATATCTAATTCCAATTCAATTCATATTTCAAGTACTGTTCATATCTCATAGTTCACATCTCACATTTTATATCGGCTATTGGTATTCCAACCCATAATTACTAGCAAGTATCAAATATCCAACACTCATTTCCCCCGGGGTTATTTCCACACAACACTCAGGAATCGGGACCCCAAGCTCGACCTCCGAGTACAACTTCACTTTCTCACTCAGGAACCGAAGCCCTAGGCTCGACGCTTGAGTGAGTACTAACCTAGGAACCGGAGCCATGCTCGACGTCTAAGTCAGCATCCTTGTATCAGTCTCTGGAACTAGAGCCCTTAGCTCGACGTCTGAGACCAACTAACCACCATCCACTCAGGAACCAGAGCCCCTAGCTCGACGTCTGAGTGGTTACTCACAACACCATACCGTTTCATAACATCATATCATCTCACATCATTATATCATGGCATTATATCATCAAAAGTATCATCATATATCTCATCATCAGGTTCAACTCGTCATCATTACGTTGTCACCATCATTATATGCTTATCACCAATCATCAAGCCATAACATCATTTGACCTCATTTTATCATCAATATACGTCATCATAACATCATCATTTTATACACATATCTGGTAATTATCATTACACAATTTTACCCAATTTCACACAATACCTAATGACAGGACCGTCCCCTAAGGAACATTGATAACCGTGCCCAGTCCTGCTCCCGTCTGGGAAGTCGACTGAAGTTCCCAAGTTACCCTCAGCACTTGCCAAACAAGGGATAACCATACCTGTGCCCACTCATGCCTCCACCTCCTAATTAGCCTCGATTATTGCACCACGACCTGGAGGGTCAATAAAAACACAAAAAGTGTGAGTAGACGAAAATAAATCAGTTATAAAACATGTTACAGAAAAGACATTTCTACCCTCCGCGTAAAACCAATGCATGCATTCGAAAATCATTTCATAATCCATTTCATTTTCGATATAAGAAAACCGTATATGAAAATCAAAATCATTTTCCTTTTTTCAAACCCTCGGGTCTTAGCCCGCAATCATAAACACAGGGCCTCATCCCAAAATCATGAATCAAAATCCAAGCACACAACATTACCCAAAAATCCATCAAGCCACATAAACAGGGCCATTGCCTAACACATCCGAAAACATCGAAAATTAACAATAAATCACAAGTCAATTAGTTTGCTGGATCTCAATCACCGAGTCTTTAAACTCACATATATCTGGTCTTCCCGGGATATCAACGAGTCTTTAAACTCAAAACACAATCAATAGGCCTCGGTGTAACGACCCATCCCAAATATCGAAATTAAATATTAATTAATTATGGTTTAGAATGACTAATCTGGGATTAGTTGAGTGAAATCGGACGAAATGTGCAAAATGACCGTTTTTCCCCTAGCGTGGGTAAAATGTTGACTTTTAGTTCGGGCGGTCAAACGGACTTTGACCGATGATCGTGACGTAGTTCGGGACGTCACGAGTCCGTAGACAGGTGGCACGTCTAATTCCGACGATCAAGGAAAAAGTTATGACGTTCGGAAGTTTGAGGGCATTTTCGTAATTTAGACGAAAAGGGGGAAAATGTTGACTTTTTGTTTGACAAATAATTTTCACACGATTCGAGGACCGTTAGGTAGGTCTCGATGCCCTAAGTACTACGACAGGCGGCACGTCAAAAACGGAGTACAGATGCGACAGTTACGGGTCACGGAAGTCTAGGGGCAAAATTGTAATTTGTCGAACCAGGGGCAAAATGGTCTTTTAACCATGATCAAACAGTGACACCTGTCCTTTGCCTTCTTCTTGCCCCAGAGAACATGGAAACGGGTATTAAGGAAAACATAATCATACTTACTTTGGACATTAACCCCTAAATTATGGCTTGTCTTCATCATTGTCAATTTAACAGCTGATAAACCATTGTCTCAGCTTCATTGTGTAATTGTGAGATTGAGGAATTCGAATTGAGAGAAAAACTCGAGAGACAGAGAGGCCCCTGGGATAATTCTGAATCGAAAAATCTTGAAATTAGAGGGAAATTCGAATTCGAAATTGTGAGCGGTGAGGATCACAATTAAGAATTGAATTCGACTTCTGGGATCAAAACGAAACTCCCTGCAACAAAAACGAAGAGAAATCGTGTCGAATTGGGGAAGAACAGAAGCTTCCATGGCTGCTTAAAATCGAGCTTGGGTTCAACCAGTTAGAGGTAAGGAATTCTCAAATTGAACTTGTAAAAATGTTCCTTACACTCTCACGATACTCACTGTATGAATTAATTTGAAAATCAGGGTTGGATTAGATGGAGTTGGATTAGATGGGATCAGTTGAAAGAATGGATCGATTTGAGGTCGAATTGAATGAGTTTGAATCGGGTTCTCTCGCGGGTTTTCCAACCCGTTTATCAGACAAACTGGCGATGACGATGCACTGTAGCAACACTGTACTACGCGCGTGGCTTTCACGCGCAGCCGCTTGCGACGGTGCTTGGATGGGAATCCCGTGAAGTGGTCAACATGAAACTTGATGTTCTCGATGATATGAACCTATCCACGTTGGTTTCGGGTCAATCGGATATGGTTTCGGAGTAGTTTCGAGTACTCGACGCGTTTAGTTTATATTTAAATAATATTATAAAATTCCGACGATTAGGGGATTCTTATATGAGGACCATATGATAGTCTAGTAACCTTAAATCACTTTGTTTGACAGGCTGGAATATTCCCAGGACGTCGGAAGAAAGCGAACAGCTCGAGGATGAGCAATCCGGACGGTGTGTGTGAGTGGACTTTGTTTTCTAACCGTGGTGCATGCATATATGTTTTAAATACTTTATTATATGATTTTATATGCTTTGACATGATTGATGTTTCAATCCGGTGATTTCTCGATTTTATGGATTATTATATTATTTTTTGCACGATTTTCGAGACATTATGAAATTGATGTTTTGGGCGTAGGCCCGGGATTTAAAATGATGTTTGGACTCGGGTTATGAGTCAAGGATTGAAAATGATGTTTTGACTTGGATTATGAGTTAAGGATTTGATTTCATGGATTTATATGAAAATGGCAACTGAGGTTGCGATCGCATGGATTTGCGTGAAAATGATATTTTGGGCTTGAGACCCAAGTGAATAGTGATTTTGACTCGGATTTGGAGTCACATGTGAATATGATTAATTTGATGATTTTGATTTATAAAGGAAATCCTGGACACTGTTTTATGATGGTTTTGTGGAACTTGATTTGTGAAAGCTATGTCTCGGGCATAGACCCTATTGAAATGTTTTTTATTCGATTTGAGACATAAATGATTTTTAAATGATATTACTGGATTTGGTGACTGTTCCACATATACCATCCTCTGTAATTTGATAGTCTCCTCCAGACGTCGTAGATCCTGGAATAGTCACGATCCACTGCCTGGAGATGAGTAGCTCCGAGGGAGGCTCACTCGCAGGAGCGTGGGACCACTGCCTGGAGATGAGTAGCTCCGAGGGAGGCTCACTCGCAGGAGCGTGGGATTATGTTGACATCCTCCAGATGTTGTTGATTCTTGGAGTTGATGTACTCGGACGTGAGACACCGAGTTTACACGCGTTGTATTGATATCGTGACGGGTTATATGGATATCGTGACGGGTCATACTCGAATGATTTCATACTATCACTCATGTTTTAAGTTATGCATGCATGTTTGTGAAAACTGGAGGATAAGAATGTATTTTGGAAAATGTTTTTATACGAGGTCATTTTTATCCACTCACATCTTTTCTGTTTGTGACCCTCCAGGCCGTGGTACGACGTTCGGGGCTGATCGTGAAGCTTAGGTAGCAGCAGAAATCAGCGCAATTATCCCTTGTCTGGCAAGCACTTAAGGGTAGTTTTGGGCCTTTCGTCGACTTGTCAGACGAGAGCAGGACCGGGCACGGTTTTTTACGTCCAGTTGGGACGGAGTCCTGTCAAAGTGGTATCAGAGCATTTGGTTATTGATTTTTGTTGTTACGTCATGCCTCCGAGACGTGTGCCCCGTGCATGGCCTAATGATAAGTGGGACGAGAATAGTGTTAGTGAAGGTCCAGATATTGAGAGAGCCCGACGGTTGGGAGCCACTGTGTTTCGTGGTGATTAGGGCCCGGTTGGTGCCGATGTTTGGATTACTCGTTTGGAAAGGATTTTTGAAGTCATGATATGTCCCCCGGAGGACATGGTTTCGTTAGCCACTTTTCTTTTGGATGGCTATGCATACAGGTGGTGGCATCGTTTACAGTTGGCTGGATGGTATGCCCGTACGTTGGCATGGGATGCATTCCGAGAGCGATTTTTAGATCAGTTTTACCCTCGCTCATTTTGGAACGCTAAAGAGGTTGAGTTCCTCCAATTGCAGCAGGGGAATCCGTCCATGGTCAATTATGAGCAGAAATTTATGTACTTATCTAGTTTCGCTCCTCTGTATGTGGCTACTGAGGAGGATAAGTGACAGGACCCGTCCCAACTGGACCTCGATAACCGTGCCCAGTCCTACTCCCGTCTGACAAGTCAACTGAATTCCCGAAACTATCCTTCAGCACCTATCAGACAAGGGATAACTGCGCTGATTTCCGCTCATGCCTCCGCCTCGAGATCAGCCCTGAATGTTGTGCCACGGCCTGGAGGTTCATCAAAACAGAAAAGGTGTGAGTGGACAAAAAGAATATTATTTGAAATACGTTTGAAACACATCATTTACCCTCCAGTTTATCAAACCATGCATGCATAGGGAAAAACATATGAATGACAATCACCGGCTTTTCAGCCAAACAACATAACAAGTCAACATCCGGCTCTCAAGCCAAACACATGATAACATAGTCACCTGGCCACACAGACCAGAACTCGTACTCAATACCAGTACGTAATCACAATCAACATCAAGCAATACTATTGACAAGGTCACAATCAATTATTCAATCAATCAATCAATCAAACCGCACTGTTCACAAGTGCACAAACCATCACATAATCACATCCGCACTACGCGTAGGCCAACCTCGGGAACTGCACTCAGGCATCATCCGAGTCATATCCATCATGTCTGGGAACTGCACACGCATCCTCTAGACGTCTCATACCCGGGAACTGCACTCTTGCAACGTCCGAGTCACGTCTAAGCACTGCACTCGCATCATCCAGCATGATCCAGTATCCAGTATCCACAATCACAATCACAATCATAATCCATATCACAACACATATCAATCATATCTATGATCTCAAATCAAGTCATAAGCATTCCCGACAGAGTTTTAAGCTCAAATACCAATTATACGTAAATCCGTGAAATCACATTGAAACCATAAAATATTCCAGAAACCATCATTGACTCACCAAATATGTCAAAACATCCTTTTGAAACCATTTTGACTCCGGGCCTCGCCCAAAATACCATTTGCACATTTCCTCGAAAAATGTGCCCGCAAAATCGATTAAAATATTCATTAAATCACACATAATCACGCCACATTATTAGGACATCATTGCAAATCAATTCATGCAATCAATCATGGAAAAACATTTAACTATGCATGCATCATGGTTTATAAAACAAACGTCCACTCACACACCGTCCAAATCGCTCACTTTCCGAGCTGCACGCGTTTCCGTAATTTCCGACGCTTTCCAGGAATCCCGAACCCTGTCCAAAATCATTACTCATGGTCACTAAGGACCTAATTATCATCATATTAATTTATCATAATTTTCCGGGAATTTAATATTAATTTAATACGTAACTTAAACTTTCGGACCCTCGAAACATTATCGAGACGGCGTCCGATCGACTCGCAATCAAAACCAAAAATGTTTGTTACATTAAATAGGACAAGTTTCATGTTGTACACACCTCGAGATTCCCCCTCACGCGCCCCCACGCGCCGTCGCAAGTGGCTGCGCGTGGGTGCCACGCGCCTGCTACAGTGCCGTGAACAGTTACCTCCTTCACCCGTTTATCTGGTAAACGGGTCCGGTTAGCCCGCGAGGTGACCCGGTCTAATCCTGCACATTTCTAGTTCATTTCTTCAATTAATTAAGCTAATAGGATCGTATTAATGTTAATTGAAGATCTGTAATGTCAATTTCGTCACTACTTACCTCAGTCTATTCGATCAAATCTCACGGGTTCGAAGTCTGTTCATCGTCGAGTTCCTCAAACCAGCATCCAACCCTTCAATTAATGAGTCACACAGCGTCGTAGGCTCATGCGAAAGGTGATTTCAAAGTCAATTTCACAAGAACTGGCCCCCAATCACTCAACCCAAGCTCGAAAATCTCCGAAGTCCGCCATGTCCGTTCTAGGCCCAAACGACACCAATTGTCGTCGAATTTGAGCTGGTTCCATTAAAAATGATCGCAGATGACTTAATTCAATCTCAGTTTGCAGCATCTCGAGCTAGAGAGATGAATTCGAATTTTTGAAAAAATTTGAAGGGTCTCGGGTTCTTGGGTGTTTCTTCCCCTTTTTCTTTCGTTTTCCTCCCAATCTCATCCTCTCCATTCCGTTCCAGTCTTTCCCTTTCATCCGTTCTTAGTTGTGATCAAGCAGAGAAGAAGAGATCAATGGATTTTGTGTAAAGTTATAGGGTACTCTCTCTGTTTTTCCAAAACACCCGCACAGGTTTATTCACAATTTGTTTTCCCAGTTGCAATCCACACTGTCCATTACATGCCCTATCATCAAATCCAGCCACTAATCTTCTTCTTAGAGTGACAAATGTCACTTAATAACTAATCCTCATCCAATTAGGCTGAATCAGCCACTTAATAACTAATATCAATTAATATCAGCTAATTGCGCCGTAAAGGACTTTGATTGCCCAAATGACCATTTTACCCTTCACGTCACAATTTACCATTTCACCCCTGAACTTTCCAGACCCACAACTTTCTCGTCCGAACTCCGATTGACGCATGCCGCCTGTCTACGGATTCAGCATCTCAAGACCTACCCAATGGTCTTCCCGGAAAGTCCAAACAATGTCCCGGTCAAAAAGTCAACTTTCGGCCCATTTCGACCAATTTACCAACTTACCCTCAAACTTCCGCACGTCACAACTTTTTCCTCGAATGTCAGAATTAGGCGTGCCACCTGTCTATGAACTCGTGACGTCCCGAACTACGTCACAGTCATCGGTCAAATTCCTTTTGACCGCTCGAATAAAAAGTCAACCATTCACCCAATTCCAAGGGCAAAATCGTCCTTTTCCTCAAATTTTCCAAATTTCCGTGTTTCGAATTTCCGGGGTGTCACAATAAGTGTCGAAGGTTTGTGCAGGGCTTGAGGGATGCAATACGAGGTGCCATGGCGGTAGGCTCGTATTCTACCTTGAGTGAAGTATCGGATGCTGCTTTTCGAGTAGAGGCTACTGTTTTGCCTGTGCAAGAACAATCTTTGAGCTCTGGACGACGCCGAGAGCGTCAGGATACTGAAAAGATAAGTCAGGAAACATCGAAGCGAGTTAGTCTTCACTCCTTTGTGTCGCGACCCCCGGTGGGTGTTCATTCGAGTGGAACTTCAACCCAGTCGACAGGTAAGCGGCGTGGTGGAGCTAGTCGCCTCAGCACTGCCCGCTGTCACTTTTGTGGGGAACGTGGGCATTTGCAACGGAATTGCCCCTATCGACTCGGGAGTAGTTCAAAGTAATTATGTTGATACTCGGTTTCGTGATACATTGTAAATAGTTTTTATTGTACACTTGTGTTGTAAACTTGAATCATGTGTTTTGGTTCTGTCAGACTAGTGTTGGTCCGGACGGATGTTTTTGATAACGGTATGGTATGTGGATGGGCATGTTGGGCCCAGAATAAATTTGACCCGAGGATGGGTAATCGGATGTGTGACCTTTGAAAATTAGATATCGAATTGGACTCAGAGGGAGTCCGAAAATGGTTTAGTGTGTACTGAGAGATTTTTAGAAAGGATGTGGTTTCCTTAAGGGTATTTTACTCGGTGACCGGATATGCCAGTGGTGGCATTGACGTTGGTCATGATTGAATGCGGACTCGAGAGGAGTCGAGGCATTAGACTTGGACTCAGTAGGAGTCAGGAGTTGGTTTAGGATTCAGGATGAGTCCTGATGTGATTCGAGGACTCCAGCTGAGCTGGTTATGACTGTGAGTTGTTGACGCAGGTTTTCTGACCACGGTTGGTTTGGTTGTGATAACGTGTTGGTGTGCCTTCATCTACAGATGGGCATGTGAGGTGTTTGATGAATGTGTTGACTAAAGAGAAAATTTTGTGGTGTTAGGTCTGGTCGACCATGGTAGACTTGTTTGGACTACCAGAGTAGACTTGTGACATAAGTGTTAGTAGTGGCCGAGGTTAGTGTGAATCCCGGGAGAACTAGACGTTCTTTCCTGTGGACACGTTGTTGTGTCATTATGTGAGTTGTGATTTGGTGAGGTGTTTTTGGGTAGCATAGGACAAGGATTGTCGATGCTAGCTAAACCCTCAGGAGTTTTACTTTTCCCTACGTGGTTTGGGATCGAACATATTGGTCTATGGGTCGAGTATGTCGAGGTCATACTTCTGGAGAAGACGACCATCAGGAATAGTAAAGGATGTTAAATAGAAAGGCCTATTGTGTGCGAAGGTGTTAGTCAGGAGACCTTGAGATTGCGACCTTAGCGTCGGGTCGAGTAATATTTTGGGATTGGCTTCCTTATGAAGTCAATCGAATGTAATGTGTTAATCGTTTGAACAGGTAACCGAGAGGTTCGGTTTTGGTGTGTCTTGGTAGACGTGAATGAGATTTCGGGTTTTGGAATCGAATTTCTGGGTGACGATTCAGGATTTGATTTTGGAACTTGAAAGTGGATTTTTGGATTTGGGTGCGGAATGATTATTCCAAATGCTAGCTTACGGAATAATGATTTCGGATTCGGATTTGGAAATGGATTAAAACATGTGATGTCTGGGTTTGAATACGGGATTTCTTGCGAAATTGCGGATTCGGATTTGGATTTGGAACTGGATGATGGGTGGAGTTTCGATTTGTCTACTGCTGGTTTGGGCAAATGGACTCCATTATTGGAACGTGTTTGGCTATGACCTAGGTGGTTGTAGTCTGGTCAATGGATAGGTGTATGTACCTTGTACATGGTTTGAGGTACGATACTTTGCAGACTTGTGGTGTCGGGTGACGGTATACGGGTTATACCAGTAGTACGTTGGTGAACGTGTTGGTAATTGGCTTAGTTCCGATACCATTGGTTTTGGTTGCGAACGTGAACTGGACATTGAACACAATGCACTGGGCAGAGTGATTCTGACGCATTCAGTGATTGTTTGAGCAGGTGCTCTTAGCCATGGTTGGCTAGTGTAACTCTAGTGTTGAGTTGTGTGATCACTGCTAGGCTGGTGTTCAACATGTTCTAGTTACACCATCTGATTGAGAGGGATGACGGTATGTGTATACTCAGGATGAGTGAGTTGGTGGTTAGTGTGACCGCAAGTTACTTTGCGGCGAGATGTTATCATCTCGTGACCTTACCAGCATCTTGGATTGCTGAGGGGGTGACAGTTGTGGATACTGAGATTGGTATTTGTCGCAGGATTGAGTTTTCCCTGCGAGGTGAGATCATGTGGTTGATCTTACGCTACATTGACGGAGTTGTAGTCCGAGGTGGTGTCACTGTTTTGTTGCTGATTGGAGCTTTACTAGGGTGGTAAAGCTTAGTGGTGAAAGTTTGGCTAGTAGTGTCAGCTTGGACTGACAAGTGAGATTTGGTGACTCCCAATGGGAGCGGGGGTCAGGACATATTAATGATTAAAAGGAATCGTCAAGCTGAAGGAGTCAGCTTAATGATGACATTGTCAATTTCAGGTGACTAGTTTCACTCGAGGTGGTCGAGTGTAATCAGTATGACGTGAGTCTGTGATGAGATTTCTGAGTGCAGACGAGTTTTTGTGTTGGTCAGTGGGTGTACAAATGTACACGTGTTGTGAAACCAATTTGTTTTCCACGAGGTAGATTTGGATTACGGATAGTTGGAATTTCGGGGACGAAATTCTTTAAGGGGAGAAGGTTGTAACGACCCGTCCCAAATATCGAAATTAAAAATTAATTAATTATGGTTTAGAATGACTAATGTGGGATTAGTTGAGTCTAATCGGACGAAATGTGCAAAATGACCGTTTTGCCCCTATCGTGGGCAAAATGTTGACTTTTAGTTCGGACGGTCAAACGGACTTTGACCAATGACCGTGACGTAGTTCGAGACGTCACGAGTCCGTAGACAGGTGGCACGTCTAATTCCGACGATCAGGGAAAAAGTTATGACGTTCGGAAGTTCGAGGGCATTTTCGTAATTTGGACGAAAAGGGGGAAAATGTTGACTTTTTGTTTGACAAATAATTTTCACACGATTCGAGGACCGTTAGGTAGGTCTCGATGCCCTGAGTACTACGACAGGCGGCACGTCGAAAACGGAGTACAGATGCGACAGTTACGGGTCACGAAAGTCTAGGGGCAAAATGGTAATTTGTCGAACCAGGGGCAAAATGGTCTTTTAACCATGATCAGACAGTGACACCTGTCCTTTGTCTTCTTCTTGCCCCAGAGAACATGGAAACGGGTATTAAGGAAAACATAATAATACTTACTTTGGACATTAACCCCTAAATTATGGCTTGTCTTCATCATTGTCAATTTAACAGCTAATAAATCATTGTCTCAGCTTCATTGTGTAATTGTGAGATTGAGGAATTCGAATTGAGAGAAAAACTCGAGAGACAGAGAGGCCCCTGGGATAATTCTGAATCGAAAAATCTTGAAATTAGAGGGAAATTCGAATTCGAAATTGTGAGCGGTGAGGATCACAATTAAGGATTGAATTCGACTTCTGGGATCAAAACGAAACTCCCTGCAACAAAAACGAAGAGAAATCGTGTCGAATTGGGGAAGAACAGAAGCTTCCATGGCTGCTTAAAATCGAGCTTGGGTTCAACCAGTTAGAGGTAAGGAATTCTCAAATTGAACTTGTAAAATTGTTCCTTACACTCTCACGATACTCACTGTATGAATTAATTTGAAAATCAGGGACGAAATCAGTGAACCCGAATTGAAAACCCATCGAAGGTTGATCGTGAAGTCGTGAGGTTTTAGACCCTAATTGAGGTAATTGAACTTACAGAACTTAAATGGAGTTGGATTAGATGGGATCAGTTGAAAGAATGGATCGATTTGAGGTCGAATTGAATGAGTTTGAATCGGGTTCTCTCGCGGGTTTTCCAACCCGTTTATCAGACAAACTGGCGATGACGATGCACTGTAGCAACACTGTACTACGCGCGTGGCTTTCACGCGCAGCCGCTTGCGACGGCGCTTGGATGGGAATCCCGCGAAGTGGTCAACATGAAACTTGATGTTATCGATGATACGAACCTAATCCGCGTTGGTTTCGGGTCAATCGGATATGGTTTCGGAGTAGTTTTGAGTACTCGACGCGTTTAGTTTATATTTAAATAATATTATAAAATTCCGACGATTAGGGATTCTTATATGAGGACCATATGATAGTCTAGTAACCTTAAATCACTTTGTTTGACAGGCTGGAATATTCCAAGGACGTCGGAAGAAAGCGAACAGCTCGAGGATGAGCAATCCGGACGGTGTGTGTGAGTGGACTTTGTTTTCTAACCGTGGTGCATGCATATATGTTTTAAATGCTTTATTATATGATTTTATATGCTTTGACATGATTGATGTTTCAATCCGGTGATTTCTCGATTTTATGGATTATTATATTATTTTTTGTACGATTTTCGAGAAATTATGAAATTGATGTTTTGGGCGTAGGCCCGGGATTTAAAATGATGTTTGGACTCGGGTTATGAGTCAAGGATTGAAAATGATGTTTTGACTTGCATTATGAGTTAAGGATTTGATTTCATGGATTTATATGAAAATGGCAACTAAGGTTGCGATCGCATGGATTTGCGTGAAAATGATATTTTGGGCTTGAGACCCAAGTGAATAGTGATTTTGACTCGGATTTGGAGTCACATGTGAATATGATTAATTTGATGATTTTGATTTATAAAGGAAATCCTGGACACTGTTTTATGATGGTTTTGTGGAACTTGATTTGTGAAAGCTATGTCTCGGGCATAGGCCCTATTGAAATGTTTTTGATTCGATTTGAGACATAAATGATTTTTAAATGAGATTACTGGATTTGGTGACTGTTCCACATATACCATCCTCTGTGATTTGATAGTCTCCTTCAGACGTCGTAGATCCTGGAGTAGTCATGATCCACTGCTTGGAGATGAGTAGCTCCGAGGGAGGCTCACTCGCAGGAGCATGGGACCACTGCCTGGAGACGAGTAGCTCTGAATGAGGCTCACTCGCAGGAGCGTAGGATTATGTTGATAGCCTCCAGATGTTGTTGATTCCTGGAGTTGATGTACTCGGACGTGAGACGTCGAGTTTGCACGCGTTCCATTGATATCGTGAAGGGTTATATGGATATTGAGATTGGATGTTGAGGATTGGTGGTATTATGATTTATTGATATTTATGTCCAGAGGCTTTATAACAAATGTTTTATAACTTGAACTGATTTGATGAACATGAGTTTTACGGACCATGGGAAAACATGTTTTGATTTTATCGGTCCACTGTTCATACTCGAATGATTTCATACTATCACTCGTGTTTTAAGTTATGCATGCATGTTTGTGAAAAATGGAGGGTAAGAATGTATTTTGGCAAATGTTTTTATACGAGGTCATTTTTGTCCACTCACACCTTTTCTGTTTTGTGAGCCTCCAGGCCATGGTACGACGTTCGGGCTGATCGTGAAGCAGAGGTAGCAGCAGAAATCAGCGCAATTATCCCTTGTCTGGCAAGCACTTAAGGGTAGTTTTGGGCCTTTAGTCGACTTGTCAGACGGGAGCAGGACCGGGCACGGTTTTTGACGTCCAGTTGGGACGGGGTCCTGTCACTCGGGGATATCACTATAACCGAGTCTTTAAACTCAAAACATATCAATCAAGGGCCCTCCCCCGTCATCAATCAACCGGGTCTTTAAACCCAAAACATGATCTAGCAATAGTACCGGGTCTTTAAACCCAAAACATCATCCAGCAATAGTACCGGGTCTTTAAACCCAAAACCATTTGTAAATCACAACAAATCCAAAATCCATCGTAAACCAATTTCTCAAGTCAAATCCGAGATCACACTTAATCGAAATGGAACTCATGTCCGAATTTCACATTCAAATCCCCAATCATATCCGTCATCCATTCCCGAATCCGAATTTGCAATAATGATTCCGTAAGCTAGCATCTGGAACCATCATCCCGAACCCAAATCTGGAAATCCACCTTCAAGTTTCCGAAACCCGAAATCTCGTTCATCAAAGCCACTTTTATGAACTGGGCATCAAGCCCGAAATCGATTTTTCCAAAATCCGTTTTAAATCTTTGAAATCAAATCGTTTTTCAAATACCAAATTCAAATCACCAAAATCACGGTCAAACTACAATATACTCGAAATCTCGTAAAACGTGCAAATCCGTAACACTCTCGAAATACGTGCCAAAACCGTAAATCATACTCACAATCATAATCAAGATATCATCAAAACATGATACGCACAAATCATATAAAATCATTCATTAAACCATCATCAAAGCACAAGAGAAACCATAGTCTCGAAATATGTGCGATCACGTATTGCATATCGAAATACGTGTAAATACGGAAATCGTAATTACCATAAGAATAAGCATAGAAATCATAAATATAAAGCATAGAAAACCATTATGCATGCATTGAATTTTAGAAAACAAAGTCCATTCACACCCGTCCATATCGCTCGCTTTTCGAGCTACACGCGCTCCCGTAATTTCTGACATTTTCCAGGAATCTCAAATCCTATCCGAAATCATTCTTCAGGGTCACTAAGGACTCAAATAAAATCATACTAATTTCCCAAAAAATTTTGGGAATTAAATATTAATTAAAAACGTAACATAAACCTTCGGACCCTCAAAAAAAATATCGAAACGGTGTCTGATTAATTCGAAACCAATGCCAAAATGTTCGTTACATTGCATAGAACAAAAGTCATGTTGACCTCACCTCGAAATTCCAGCTCACGCGCCCCCACGGGCCACCGCAAGCAGCTGTGCGTGAGGCTCACGCGCTTGCTACAGTAACCTGCACAGTCGTCTTCCTCAACCGACTAGCCTGCAAACGGGTTGTTCAACCCGCGACATGACCCGTTAAATTTTCCCACAATTCGACATCGTTTTCGACAGTTCAAACGTTCAGTTGTATCGAAATAAGTTTAATTAGGGATCTTTAAACTAAATTACATAAAACCTTACCTCAATTCGTCAATGCGGGCTCGAGGTTTCGAAGACCATTCGAACACTGTTCCTTCATCAAAGCTCATCGATCCTCATCCTTTTTCTTCAATTGATCCAGCTAACAGCTTCGTAAGATCATCATAAACTTGTTTTAAATCTCAATTGCATCATCCAACGCCTCCAATTACGCGACTCAATCCTTCGAATTTCCAAGCTTCGCCATGTCTGTTCTTAGCTCAACGGGCTTCGAACCTTGCATTTCTTGATTTGGATCGACTAATAAAGGTCCCAGAAGGCATAATCTGACCTTAATTCGACTTGGGCTAGTCTAAAACTGAAAATTCGAACTTACATTAAACCAAGAACGGTTTCGGATTTTTGAACTCTCCTTTCACCATTTTCATCACCTTTCTTCCTCTCTCTCAATCTCAGAACTCTGTTCTTCCTCTCTTCAATCTGTTTCAGCTCTCAGTTTCTCTCAATTTGGTCTTGGGAAGGTCAATCACGCTCAATGGTGGTCTGGTCTCTATTTTTCTATTTCAAAAGCACAAACACAGCACTGTGCACCTGTTCCCAAACCCACTAACACTCTATTGCATACCCGTGCGCTGCTCAAAATACCCAATTGCATAAACAATTCACCAGCACTCAGCCCAACCAGCCACTAATCTATCCTTTCTTAGTGACAATTGTCACTTAATTTGTAAACAATTCTCCTAACAATCCACTCACGGCTGTTTTCAAACTGCACCCTCAAAATTACCATTTTACCCTTCCTTCACATAATTACCAAAATGCCCTTCCTCATTCTAGAATCATAACTTACTCGTCCGAAGTTCGATTTCAGTGTTCTGCCTGTCGTTGTACTCAGGGCATCGAGACCTTCCTAACGGTCTTCGAATTACATGAAAAATTTATGTCGTTTGAAAAGTCAATAAAATGCCCCTTCTTAACCAAATTACCGAATTACCCTTGAACTTCCGAACATCATAAATTTATCCTTGAATGTCGGAATTGGACGTGCCACCTGTCTATGAACTCGTGACGTCCCGAACTACGTCACAGTCACCGGTCAAGGTCCGTTTGACCGCTCAAACCAAAAGTCAACTGTTTGCCCGATTCTAGGGGCAAAATCGTCATTTTCTTCAAACTTTTCCAAATTTTCCTTTTTCGAATGTCCGGGTCGTTACACCTAATTATTTTCATCAATATGTTATAATCGTCTGAACGTCATAGCTTCCAAAAAATTATTTTAGCGCATACGCAATCTAATTACCATATATTTATTCTTTAGTCAAATCATTTCCAAAATTTAAATTTCAACTCAATCAAATTTTCCATGAAAATCTCGAAAAATGCATAATAAAATAATAATAAAATATTTATAAATCACCGAAAAATCCAATAAATTTTTCAATCACTTTAATATCACAATACCTCACGTCACAAATCACATACAAATTGAATCTGCCATCAAACGATAGTCGGAAACATTACTTGCGAAAAATCTTATATATAGTGTATCAAATAATTTCCATAAATCAAGTTCAATTTCATGCTATAATTATTATAAGAATGGTCAAATTGCCATAAAAATTCATAAACACATACTCAAGATTCATGTAACATTCACTAAAAATAATCGTCACAAGAATCATTCGAAAACATTCATAAACACACACACACACACATATATATGTATATATATATATATATGAAAACATTTGTACGTTTCCATAAGTTCACAAAATCATCTATATTCACTCTAATTATCCCACGACATCACGTTTACATAACCTTCTTATCTTAGGAACAACTATCTATTAACCTGGCTCTGATACCAAATTGACAAGACCCGTCCCAAATTTCTGTGAGAATCGGACTGGTCCTGCTCCCGTCTGACAACTCAAGTCAGATAAGTGATCTCACAATTTGTAACCTGATTCAAAAGTTTGTTAAACATACCAAATTAATTCCACCTTGCGGGATTTTCACCCACATCCAACCCACTTACCGACAGGTAGTGATAGTTACTAACTATATTCTTTTCCTTTTTATAGTCCCTTAAGTCATCAAGCTATTTACAATGCTCCTTTAACCGATTTCTAAATAAAAAATATCTCACAATCTTTTTCTCTTACTTTAGTAGTCACATAATTATTCAACTGATCATTTCCCAAATTATGTTCCAAATACTACTACATATTTATAATCCAAGTTATCCACCAGTTAATCGATTCCCCATTTACTCAAAGGGAATTTCTATATTTACCGTATTATGGCATTTATGACTACTTTTTACTATAACTAGTATTACCAACTCAATTTTTAACCTAATCCAATTTCCATATTATATGCCCACGTATTTTATAACAGGCTTAATTAGTTACACTAACCTTCATATTTTCCATGATCAAAGAATAAATAAAAACTAATTAAAGTATAAACAATTAATAAGGAAATTCCATTGAATATTAGAACTATGCCCAGACAGTGTCCAATAATTCCAGAAATTATATCATAAATCATAGAAAATTAAACGAAAAATAATTTGTGTTATCTAGACCGCCGACCTCTGTGACACACGCCCGCATGCGCTGGCAGCAGTCCCTTACGTGTGAACCCACGCACGCTAGTACTGTAGCACTATCTTCCTTACCTGATTGCCCTGGTTTTCGGATTGCCCGACCCAGCCATAACTCTGCCATTTCTAGTTTATTTTCTTCGTTGTAAACATCAATCTTCTTCTAATTGAACTAAGGAGATGTTCTATGATGCTAAAGATAGAAAATACTTATAGTTTTGTGTTACAGACCTTCCCTGCCATTTAGCTATGGTTTCCAAGACGTGACTGTGGCGTTTCCCATGTTCCCAGTCTCATTTTCCTACACCACAATGACCACAACGTCCCCAGGAGGTCATCACCACCTTCAACTTCGAATTTCTCAGCCTGTATCTAGGAATACAAAGTAAGGAGTTCACAGGTTCCATGTTCTTTCCATGGTTTCCCCTGCTTTTCTCCCTACATCCTCCTCTGTTTTCTCTCTATTTCTTCCTCTCTCTCTTTTTTCTTTCTTCTTCTTTCCTTCTCTCTTTGGTTTCCTTCTCTTCCCCCTTATTTTTCTTTACGGTGGTTGTTGTTGTCTTTTCATGGCCTTTTGGCATGTGACCACCGAACCTCCTCCTCCCCTAAGCACAACACCTTTACACATATATATATACACCTAGGTCGGTGCTAAAGAAGAGGGAAAATATGTCAAGAAGGTTCTAGATAATTCTACATATTTTTCACATGTTTAATTACAAATTTACCAAACTACCCTTTGACTATTATCAAAATTACAATAGTACCCTTAACTAATTTTGATCCACAACTTCCGTTCCCAAGCTCCATTTTTGGCATACTACTTGTTGTCGTACTTAGGGGATTGGGATCTTCTTAAAGGTCCTCTCGGTACGTTCAAAGGATCTCTTGAACGAAAAATTCAACACTTTGACTTTTTAATCTAAAAGGCAACTGATAGAGATTTTACCAAGCACAAAAGATGTACTAGGAAAAACCTCTACGTGTAATAAATTTTGAAAGCGCACAAGACGTACAGGTAGTATAGATGCAAGCAAAGGTTGATCCCACGAAGAATTGCTCAACAATATCTAATTCGTTTTAACTCAATTGACTTAAGTGGAGTAATTAAAATGCAATCGGGGGTTTTTTACGTTTTATGAATGAAATAAATTAACTAATAATAACTAACTAAGTCGAGCTAGGGTTTCTATCCACCTTTACCAATTATAGTTCTGTTAGATTTCCTTGATTAGATTACTATGCATATATATGAATTAAGTGCCCGTGCAGGGGTCCGACTAAGGTTCACCCCACACATATTATCTTGTCTTAGATTGCATGTTTAAGCGTGATGTGCCCGCCTTTAAACAACTATTACCGATGGTGCGTGATAATGCATGAAACATGAAGAAGATTTAATGACACTACACTGTCCCTAAAAAAGTGATGTGCAAACCTAGGAAGTCATGAGTTTAGATTACGAAAAAGATTTTCCCTCTTAAACGTGATGCTACAAATTGCAGGGTGAACACAAACATCGAGGTGATCCGTCAAGCAATTACATCAACAATTATACACAAATAAGGTAGCTAAGCTTATAAGTATAAATAAGTTCATGAAGCGCAGTAATCCAACAAATCCAGGCATACATAACAATCATAATCAAGAGTCAGAAATCAATCACGAACTAACATGGCTAGGGCTTCAAGTACCCCTAGCCCTAATTACACTACTCAAACATTATTGAATTAACGAATAACATAATTAAATGCATAACAAACATAAAACGATAAAAGAATAAATAAACACAAATACTAAAGAATAGAAAGGAGTAGGAAAGGGGGCTCAAACACTCTTCTTCTCCCAAGTCTGACGTCTTCCTTAGCACAAGCTTGAATCCAAAAGCATAAAACAATTATAAAATGCGGCTAACTATGTATATAAATTGAGTATGAATTTTGACAGAGTTTTGGGACCTAGGAAGGTAAATTTGGCCCCTAACAATAAACCCTAATGCCCCTATTTATAAGAGAATAAGTAATCCTCTTAAAAATAGGAGTTTTAAATTCAATTCTATAAGGAAAAGGCTTCCTAAATAATTAAGAAATCTAATTAAAACTTTTTTCTACGAGTAAAAGAATTAAAAATAAGAATACAAAAGGAAATAGGACTAAAATCCCTATACAATATGGAGAATAAATGTGGAAGGAACTTGAAATTAACCTTAAAATAGAAGAAAATCCGGAATTAAAGTTGTAGGAGGCGTTTCGGTGGCAGTCCACTGAACCAGGAACCATCACTTCAGCACACGAGAGCGGAAGAACAGGCCGACCGTTCGGTAGGCGCTTACCGAATAGGTCCAAAGCTACAGTAACCGCAAAGTAAATCCTTCATTCGGTGGTTATCCACCGAATTTCCTATGCAATCTTCTTTCCTTCATAACTTATTCGTTTCAACTCCGATTTAGGTGATTCTTTCGCCCAAATTCTCGTAATTCCAAGCTCTATTTGATCTAAACATTTCTCACAAAATATATTATTTTCTCCAATTGTATAGAACGAATTATTAACAAAACATAAGTAAAAGGGTATTAAATCATGGATAAAACATGCATAAATTATGACCTATCAGCAACTCATTGACTTTTTCGGACAAAACAGTCATTTTCATTTGTCTCAAATGTCTGAGGTGTTACAATCTCCCACCCTTTAAAAAATTTTGTCCTTGAAATTTGAGAACAACTTCTATATTATGTTTATACTCAAGAGTACCTCTTCTGGCTCATCCATAATGCAAATGCCATCAGTATCGAATTAACCATTACGCACGAATTACCATAGCAATCACTTATGACTACTCTATTCATGACATTCTTATATGAACTGCCAGGGAACTAAGCTTTTTAATACGTCATGTTATGTCAGTCTCATGCTTTATTATTCTAGAGTTATCGTGATACATCAATAAACTAGCTCATCACGGTATAAGATCTTAGATAACAGCATATCATCATGACAATCTTATTTCACCACTACACATTTTCATGGCATCATTGCATCATCAAACTAATATAATCAAATAATAAGTATGAAACCATTTATTACCACTCACTAAGAGTCTAGAGTTTAATAGACCCAATTTCCTAGCAACATATTTAATAACATTTTTCTTAATTATTCAAAAAATCCCCCAAAATTCACATAAAATCCCATTAATTCTTAACCAAGTCTTATGCCAAGTACCATCACATCACTTATCTCCCATATCTTACTTGTCCATATCTAATTCCAATTCAATTCGTATTTGAAGTACTATTCATATCTCATAGTTCACACCTCACATTTTATAACGGCGGTACCGGAAGGTCAACCCGTAATTACTAGCAAGTATTAAATATCCAACATTCATTTCCCATGGGGGGAGGGTATTTCCACACAACACTCGGGAATCAGAGCCCCAAGCTCAATGTCCAAATACAACTTCACTTTCTCACTTAGGGACCGGAGCCCCAGGCTCGACGTCTGAGTGAGTACTAACCTAGGAACTGGAGCTTTACTCGACGACTAAGTCAACAACCACGTACCAGTCTCTAGTACCGAAGCTCCTAGCTCGACTTCTGAGACCAACTAACCACCATCCACTCAGGAACCGGAGCCCCTAGCTCGACGTTTGAGTGGTACTCACATCACACTACTCATAACACCATACCATTTCAAAACGTCATATAATCTCACATCATTATATCACGACACTATATCATCAAATGTATCATCCTATATCTCATCATCACGTTGAAATCATCATCATTACGTCGTCACCATCATTATATGCTTATCACCAATCATCATGCCATAACATCATTTGTACTCATTTTATCATCAATATACGTCATCATAACCTCATCATTTTATACAGTCTCTCGTATTTATCATTACACAATTTTACCCAATTTCACATATTACCTAATTATTTTCATCAATATGCCATAATCGTTTGAATGTCATAGCTTCCAAAAAGTTATTTTAGCGCATAAGCGATCCAATTACCATATATTTATTCTTTAATCAAATCATTTCAAAAATTCAAATTTCAACTCAATCAAACTTTTCGTGAAAACCATAATAAAATATTCATAAATCATCGAAAAATATGATAAATTTTTCAATCACTTTAATATCACAATTCCTCAAGTCACAAATCACATACAAATTGAATTCGCCATCAAACGATAATCGGAAACATTACTTGCGAAAAATCTTGTATATAGTGTATCAAATAATTTCCATAAATCAAGTTAAATTTTATGCTATAATTATTTTAAAAATGGTCAAACTTCCAAAAAAAAAAACTCATAAATACATACTCAAGATTCATGTAACATTCTCTAAAAAAAATCGTTATGAGATCACGTATACATAACCTTCTTATCTTAGGAACAACTATCTGTTAACTTGGTTCTGATACAAAATTAACAAGACCCGTCCCAAATTTCCGTGAGAATCGGACTGGTCCTGCTCCCGTTTGATAACTTGAGTCAGACAAGAGATCTCACAATTTGTAACCTGATTCGAAAATTTGTTAAACATACCAAATTAATTCCACCTTGCGAGATTTTCGCCCACGTCCAACCCACTTCCTAATAGGTGACGACAATTTCTAACTATATTCCTTTTTAAAGTCCCTTAAGTCATCAAGCTATTTACAATGCTCCTTTAACCGATTTCTAAATCAAATATATCTCACAAACTTTTTCTCTTACTTCAGTAGTCACACAATTATTCAACTAATCATTTCCCTAATTATGTTCCAAATACTTCTACATATTTATAATCCTTGTTATCCACCAATTAATCGATTCCCCACATACTTAAAGGGAATTTCTATATTTACCGTATTATGGCATTTATGACTACTCTTTACTATAACTAGTATTACCAACTCAATCCTTAACCCTAATCCAATATCCATATTGTATGCCCACATATTTTATAATAGGCTTAATTAGTTATAAAATAGGCTTAATTAGTTACACTAACCTTCAGCTTTTCAATGATCAAAGAATAAATAAAAACTAATTAAAGTATACATAATTAATAAGGAAATTCCATTGAATATTAAAGCTATGCGAGATAGTGTCCAATAATTCCAGAAATTATATCATAAATCTTAGAAAATTAAACGAAAAATCATTTATGTTAACTGTACCGCCGACCTCTAAGGCACGCCCCCTCACGCGTCGGCAATAGTCCCCTGCGCGTGAACCCACACGCCCAGTACTATAGCACTATCTTTCCCACCCGACTGCCCTGGTTTTCGAGTCAGCCGACCTAGGCATAACTCCACCATTTCTCATCCATTTTCTTCGTTCTAAACATCAATCTTCTTCTAATTGAACTAAGTAGAAGTTCTATGGGGCTAAAGATAGAAAATACTTATAGTTTCGTGTGATAGACCTTCTCTCCCATTCGACTATGGTTTCCTAGTCATGATTGCGACGTTACCCACGTTCCCAGTCTCCTTTTGCTGCACCACAATAACCACGACATCCGTAGGAGGTCATCACCACCTTCACCTTCGAGGTTCTCAGCCAATATCTAAGAATACGAAGTAAGGAGTTCACGGGTTCCAAGTCCTTTCCATGGTTTCCCCTACTTTTCTCCCTACATCCTCCTTTTTTTTCCTCTATATTTCTTCATATTTTTGTTTTTCTTTCTTTCTTCTAATTGAACTAAGGAGAAGTTCTATGAGGCTAAAGATAGAAAATACTTACAGTTTCGTGGCATAGACCTTATCTACCATTTGGCTATGGTTTCCTAGTAGTGACTATGGCGTTGCCCTTGTTCCCAGTTTGCTTTTGCTACACCACAATGACCACAACGTCCTAGGAGGTCATCACCACCTTCACCTTCGAGGTTCTCAGCTTGTATCTAGGAATACGAAGTAAGGAGTTCACGGGTTCCATGTCCTTTCCATGGTTTCCCCTGCTTTTCTCCCTACATCCTCCTCTATTTTCCTCTCTATTTCTTCATCTTTTTGTTTTTCTTTCTTCTTATTTCCTTCTCTCTTTGGTTTCCTCTCTTCTCCCTTATTTTTCCTTACGGTGGTTTTTGTTGTGTTTTCATGGCCTTTCGGCCTGTGACCATCGAACCCCTCCTCCCCTAAACACAACACCTTCACACACACACACACACACACACACACACACACACACACACACACACACACACACACACACACACACACACACACACACACACACACACACACACACACACACACACATATACACCTAGGTCGGTGCTAAATAGGTGGGAAAAGATGTCAAAAAGGTTCTAGATAATACTACATATTTTTCACGTGTTTAATTACAAATTTACCAAACTACCCTTTCATTATTATCAAAATTACCATAGTACCCTTAACTAATTTTGATCCAGAACTTCCTTTTCTGAGCTCCAATTTTGGCATACCGCTTGTTTACGTACTCAGAGGATTGAGATCTTCTTAAAGGTCTTCTCGGTACCTTCAAAGGACCTCTTGAACCAAAAGTCAACACTTTGACTTTTTAATCTAAAAGTCAACTCTTTAACTTTTTAGGACGAAACGGTTATTTTCATTTTTCTCGAATGTATGGGGTGTTACACCTTATCCCAAGGAAGATGGGTGTGACCATTCAGAAGGAGCATTATCAAAGGGAACCTAACCAAAAACATCTCGAGAATCTAACGATAACACTGCCAACAGAGTGGTATCCACACCCATTTCAATCCAAGACACTGCGTCAGAGTCAAGAATAGAAGAAGGATTAACACTCCCTAAAGCGGGAGTGGTCGATCCTAACTCCAACAGAGATGAGAAGGGCTCCCTGTAAACGACTAGGGGCATTTCAATAGGGGAAAAGGAGATGAGATGCTAACAACCCCCACTGGGTCCAATCCTATCACCATAGGCTCTCGAGAGCAGACTAAAGATGAAGAGACCAAGATTGAATGGTCTGGCGATGAGCAGTCGACCATCCTATCAGAAGCGACTTTAGGAACAAGCTCGGGGGTAGCAGTTGTGTGCACATCACGAATACTTGCTTGAACCCCAACCTCAAGGGGTTAGGGGAAAGAGAAGTAGAGGAACCTCAAGGATGACCCGTGCATTTTGACACCTTCTTGTTCTGCATATACTCTATTAAGGAGAGATCTTCGGACAAATTATTCTGCCTAATCAAATACCTCCCTTTTTTTCCTTTCCGAAGTGGTAGGACGAACAAGGGTCGCAGGGGTAGAGACTGGCAAAGCCTTCACCAACGATGAAAAGGAGCCTGCTTCTTTGCCCTTACGAGATGACTTGCATGGAGGACTCGGTGCATCTGGAGTAAACCCAAAATGGATCATAGGATGCAAGGTGTGCCATGATAAATGTAAATAATGATAAGAGCAAAAGTTACCAAGTGAGGTTGGGGAAGCAAAAGCCACATTCATCTCGATACGACCCACATGTCTCTCCATTATCAAGTCCTCACTAGAGGGGATGATCAGAGCTACTGAATCGTCAACCCCATCCACCATCAGGTCAACATCATCTATGAAAACTACAACATAAAAGCATATAAGAAAATTAAAGGGCATATGATCTTTCATGTTGTTAAGGGAAAATGACAGGACCCGCCCCGATCCCACAGGGACCACAAGGGGACGTGCCCTGCTCCCGTCTGACACCCAATAATTCATACCAATTTTAACCTCAAAACATTTAAAAGCATAAATAACCAAATTAAAGTCATACATAAAATCCGAATTAAACGAATGTCAGACAAGGGATATAATCCAAAATTACAAATTTGCGAGCACGACTCTAAAGTAATCCTGCGGGTACACCGCCCAGCAGGGGTTCAGGTACGCAGAAGTAGATCTATGCCTCAGCCTCTGGTTCCTCCTCTACCTCAGTTTCCCGACCTGGAGGGGTTATCAAACAGTAAGGGTGAGTGGACCGAAACACAAGTTTATGAAATCGTTTGATAAGTAAAACATATAATTTACCCCTCCGTTTTCCAAATATGCGTGCACCATAATTCCAAAATCATAAACCATATAATATGAACCATAAGGCATATAGCAAAACCATAACCATAATTTTAGTTGCTGCACTATACACCCCAATCCCGACATCCCTGATGTCTGACGTCCCTGACGTCCAATAGGTCACAATCACAAGGCTACGCGTGCCACTCGGGTCTCAATTTCCGAGTTCAATCCCCGAACCCCGTTCGGGTACAGCATCCCCGATGCTTAGCGTCATAGACGCTGGACGTACTAGACGTCCGTGACCTCTCCGGGGTACCTCATCCGGAGGAGACAATACAATATGGAAGGATCTATACAGTGCAGTAACAAATACATTTTATTGATATCCACATGCAAACATATATATATACAGAATCAATCATTAAGTTTCATCAAACGGGTCTCAAGCCTAAATACCGTGAAACGTGTCATAACCACATTTTCCATATCATCAAAACCATCATTGTTTTAGCATGTGAATAAATAAAACCAGAAAACATTTATGCACACAAGGGTTTAAGAAAATGGCCCACTCACAGTACAATCCTGCTAGAAACCGAACGTATACCCTCGTCCTGGTACAAATGTACAATCCCTGTCAAATCCAAGTATTCGTAAAGGTCAAATTAAACCCCCAACATTCAACCATGAAAGCCTAGGTCGAAACCGACCCGGGAAAGCCGCCCGAACGCGCTTCCCAAGGCAATAAACCTTATTTTGACCAACTTAATGATCTCCGATCGACCCGAAACCACCGCCATTGGATCCGGATCGTCGAAACCTAAAGAATGGTGGTGGTCCCACCAGAAACACTGTTCACACGCGCCCCCACGCGCCGGTCAACGTGGCGGTCAACGCAGGAACAGTTCCTGCTGACGTCATCGCTGACGTCACTGCTGACGTCAGCATGACGTCATGCTGACGTCATCTGACAGCTGTCAGGTCTGACGTGTCAGACTCTGACAGGTGCCACGTGTCAACATCCAATTGGTCCACCTCACTGATCTGTCAGACCACGTGTCAGATCTGACATGTGCCACGTGTCAGCACGGCACTGGTCCACGTCACTGACATGTCAGTGACACGTGGCAGTCCCTGACTGGTCCACGTCACTGACATGTCAGTGCTGACTGTGCACTGACATGTGACACGTGTCGGCTCACGGTTGGTCCACATCATCTAACAGGCTGACAGGGTGCCACGTCAGCACCACTGTCCTCAGACGGGTTGACCCGTTTTCCTGCAACTCGGGTCGATCAGACCCGCGATCATGACCCGGTTGCCATTCCTTCATTTCTGAATCATTTTCGTTCCTTCCAATTCCTAATTACTCGCCTTAAATCCTAGATTAGTTCCACGTAATTAAAATTGAGAAAAACGGATTGAATCGAAGGCCTACCTCGAAGAACAGCCCTGGCCTCCCGTCGCCGTTTTGCTACCTCCCTGAGCTCTACCGGCCACGAGATCGATTCCAGAAGGTTCCTGGATGTTCCTAGAGTGGATTAGGATTGATCACTGACCAGTTTAAACGTGGGAAAAGATTTACCAGAAATCTGGGTTGAAACCGCCACGGGTTTCCCCTGCTTCCTTCCGCGCCGCCGTCTGCCGCCGTCCACCGCCGTGCCTCCGTCCTTCCCCGTGAGTCCAGCAACACACAGACACAATGAGTGGGTAGCTGGCTGGGATACTTTGATCGAAATGGCTGAAAGTGCTCTGCGGGTATGAATTATAAAGAAATGGAGGGAAGGAAATGGATGGCTCAGATTGAATCTCCAGATTAGATCAAGGGCTGAGATCTGATCTGGGGTTTTCAATCCAAAGGCTGAAATTTAAAGCTGGTTCAAATGTTTAATTAATCCAATAGTGGATCTGATCCAATCTAGCCAATGGGTGAGTGACACTTGTCACTCACCAGGTGTCCTCCAACCAGATTTCCTGAATATAATATTCGACACGAAAACCGAGACACGAACTTCCCGAATTCACGTTTCTGACCATAACTTCCTCGTACGAAGTCCGATTTCGGCGTGCCGCCTGTCTACGGACTCAGGACGTCGAGGCCTACCCAACGGTCCTTGAGTCAACTGAAAATTAGTTGTCAAAAGAAAAGTCAACATTTTCCCCCGAGAGTCCAAATTACGGTAATGCCCCTGAACTTCCGATAGCCATAACTTTCACCCTGATCGTCCGAATCGGACGTGCCACCTGTCTATGAACTCGTGACGTCCCGAACTACGTCACGGTCATAGGTTAAAGTCCATTTAGTTCATCAATCAAAAAGTCAATAATTTGACCATACCATTCTCAAGGGTAAAATCGTCAAATCACACATTAAATTACAAAATGAGAATCCTCGAATTTCCGGGGTGTTACAACCTTCCCCCCTTAAGAAATTTCGTCCCGAAATTTCAAAGAAACAAATGAGGAAATTTTTCTCGCATCTGAGCCTCAGGCTCCCATGTGGCTTCTTCCACATCCTGGTTTCTCCAGAGAATTTTCACGAGAGGGATCGTCTTTCGACGTAGTACCTTGTCCTTCCGATCCAAGATCTGTACTGGTTGTTCTTCAAAGCTCAAATCCTCCCGTAGTTCGACAGGTTGTTCCCTAAGTACATGAGAAGCATCACGTACGTACATCCGCAACATCGATACGTGGAAAACATCGTGAACTCTTGATAGTTCTGGGGGTAGTGCCAATCTGTATGCAACTCTGCCAATTCTCTCCACGATTTCATAAGGTCCGATAAAACGCGGACTCAGTTTCCCCCGTCGGCCAAAACGGATAATCCCCCTCCACGGAGACAACTTCAGGAAGACAAAATCTCCCACTTCAAACTCCAAGTCTCGAATCCGTCGGTCGGCATAACTCTTCTGGCGATCCTGTGCCACCTTCAATCTTTCCTTGATCACGCGAACAGTTTCCATGGTTAAGTCCATTATCTCCGGCCCTACAGCCGCTCGCTCCCCTACCTCCGTCCAGCAGATAGGTGTCCTGCACTGTCGGCCATACAGTGCCTCATAAGGTGCCATCCCGATGCTTGCCTGATAGCTGTTGTTGTAAGCGAATTCCATCAATGGCAAATGAGTATCCCAAGAGTCTTGAAACTGTAGTACACATGACCTCATCATGTCCTCCAGGGTTTGAATGGTTCTCTCAGACTGTCCATCGGTCTGTGGATGGAAAGCAGTACTGAAACGTAGGTTTGTTCCCAAAGTAGCTTGCAAACTCCGCCAGAACCTGGAAGTGAAACGCGGATCACGATCAGACACGATCGATTCCGGCGTACCATGAAGTCGTATGATTTCCTTCACAAACAGCTGAGCCAGTCGGTTAGGTTTATAGGTTTCCAGAACTGGCAGAAAATGGGCTGATTTGGTTAACCGATCCACGATCACCCATACTCCGTCCACTCCACTCTGAGTCCTCGGTAACTTAAAGACGAAGTCCATGGTGATGTGATCCCACTTCCACTCAGGAATCGGAAGTGGCTGCATAGCCCCATACGGTCTCTGCCGTTCCGCCTTAACCTGCTGACAGGTTAAGCATTTGCTCACGAACTCAGCAATATCCTTCTTCATTCCTGGCCACCAATAATGGTTCCGGAGGGTACGGTACATCTTTGTACCTCCCGGATGCATAGCATAGGCCGAACTGTGGGCCTCTTCAAGTATCTCGGCCCGTAACTCTGCCACTGCAGGTACGCACAAACGGCCCAATTTCACCAGTGCTCCATCGTCCCGGATGGTAAAATCCTGTCTCCCATCCGCATCGACCTCAATTCTGTAAATACAGAGTATCGGATCCTGCAGTTGTGCTTCAATGATCCGATCAATCAGTACTGGTCGCACATGGAAGCTGGCCAACAAAGCTCCATGCTCGTCAGTACCCAAAATAACTCCCGCCTTCCGGAGTTCCACCAGCAAGGGAAGATACACCACCCCAAGGTGTGCAATAGTTCCTGCTGATTTCCTGCTGAGTGCATCCGCCACCACATTGGCCTTACCCGGATGGTACTCGATCGTACAGTCATAGTCCTTCAGTAGCTCCAACCATCTCCGTTGTCTCATGTTGAGCTCCTTCTGAGTGAATAAATATTTAAGACTCTGGTGATCGGTGTATATTCGACACGTTGCGCCGAACAGATAATGTCTCCAGATCTTGAGAGCATGAACCACCGCCGCCAACTCCAAATCATGGGTAGGGTAGTTCAACTCATGAGTCTTCAGCTGCCGGGATGCATAGGCGATAACCTTGCCAGTTTGCATCAACACGCAGCCCAGACCTTGCAGTGAAGCATCACTGAAAACTACAAACTCTCCACTGTCGTCCGGCAATGCAAGGACAGGTGCAGTGGTCAATCGATCCTTCAACTCTTGAAAGCTCCGATCGCACTGCTCGTCCCAGATAAACTTTACTCCTTTCCGAGTCAGACGAGTCAATGGTGCAGCAATTTTGGAGAAACCCTCCACGAATCTCCGGTAGTAGCCTGCTAATCCGACGAAACTCCGCACCTCGGTCACCGTTGTCGGTCTAGCCCAGTTGGTCACCGCTTCTGTTTTCTGGGGATCCACGCAAATCCCATCCGTTGATATCACGTGTCCCAGAAAACCAATACTGCTCAGCCAAAACTGACACTTGCTCAGCTTGGCATACAATTGTTCTTGTCTCAGTTTCTCCAAGACCAGCCGTAGATGTTCTTCATGTGCACGGGCACTCCTCGAGTATACCAAAATATCATCGATGAACACAATCACGAACTTATCCAGGTAGGGTCGGAAGACCCGGTTCATCAGATCCATGAATGCTGCTGGAGCATTCGTCAAACCAAATGGCATAACAAGGAACTCGTAGTGCCCGTAACGGGTTCGAAAAGCAGTTTTCGGAATATCCTCCTCCGAAATCCTCAGTTGGTGATACCCAGATCGCAAATCAATTTTCGAGAAGCACTGAGCTCCCCGCAACTGGTCGAAAAGGTCATCAATCCTGGGTAGAGGATACTGGTTCCTCAATGTCACCTTGTTGAGTTGTCGATAATCAATACATAAACGGAGACTTCCTTCCTTCTTCTTCACGAACAACACCGGTGCTCCCCACGGTGAAGTGCTCGGTCGGACATATCCCAAATCTACCAACTCCTGCAATTGAGTCTTGAGTTCCCGTAACTCGGCCGGCGCCATCCGGTATGGTGCCTGGGATATAGGTCGGGTACCCGGGAGTAGTTCAATAGTAAACTCAATCTCCCGCGATGGTGGCAATCCAGGTAAGTCTTCCGGGAATACGTCCGGAAACTCACAGACCACCGGTATTTCGTCGATAACCGGAGTATCGACCCGTTCCGACACGACATGCGCCAGATAACCCTGGCATCCCTTCCATAGAAGTTTGGTAGCAGTAAGTGACGAAATCACTTCAGGAGGCGAACCATCACGTTCCCCCTGAAAGATAACTTCCGGCAAACCCGGGCTCCGCAAAATTACTTGCTTGCTACAGCAGTCGATGAGCGATCCGTGCTCCGACAGCCAATCCATCCCTAGGATTATATCGAAGTCGTGGATATCCAGAATAATTAAGTCTGCTGGTAAATCCACATCCTCAATTCTTACCGGGCACCTCCGAATCACCTGATTCACAAGGTACACGGTACCCATCGGGGTGCCAACACCCATTTCGCAATCTAAGGCTGATACCACACAATCAAGCAAACCAGCACAACTCCTCGAAATAAAAGAATGTGTAGCCCCCGCATCCATTAATACACGTACAAGAAAATTAAGGATATGTAGTGTACCTGTGACCACGCCTGGAGCAGTCCTCGCCTGCTGCTGGGTCATTGCAAACACTTGGGCCCTCGGCCCTCCGTTCCGTCCGCGCCCGCGCGCGCCACGTCCAGCACCACGGTCACCTCCCTGACCGCGACCTCCGTTAGTGTGGGACGCCGTGCTCTGCACCACACTCGAGCCCCCAGCGTCGTTGTTTTTGGACAACTGCGGACAATCGCAGGCATAGTGGCCTTCCTCTCCGCAAGCAAAACAAGTTACTGGCCTTGGCCTGCCCGAATGCCCACCAGTTGCACCACTCCAAGATGAGTGCTGCCCAGAATTGTGTCCAGATCCTCTGCCCTGAGAGCCTCCACGTCGACCCGACCAGCCACGACCCTTGAAGGATGAGGGTGCTCCTCTGTAGCTCCCTCCCCTGTTGTTCTTCCGGCCTGATGGCCCATGATGTGGGCGATCCTGACGTCGCCCCTCCCCCGAAGGTTGTCGTGATTGGTGTGCCGCCAGACTGGCCTCGACACGCACCGCTGCGTCGACCATATCCCTCAGAGAAGCATGAGTGGTAGCAGTCACACTGGCCCGGATCTCCCCTCGGAGTCCAAGCTCAAACCGCTGGCATTTGTCCTCCTCCGTGCTTACGAATGAGGCAGCGAACCGGGAAAGTCTCCCGAATGTTTGCTCGTAGTCTGAAACAGACATGTCACCCTGCTCCAGCCGCAGGAATTCCGCCTCTCGCGCCGCGCGAAAGGATCGCGGGTAGTACTGGTCCAGAAACCTGGAACGAAAAGCTTCCCAGGTAGTGGTATGGACAGACCACCCGGACATTTCGAGTCCATGCCACCACTGGTAGGCTCCTCCCTCCAGTAAGAAGGCCGCCAGAGTCACTCGTTCGCCCGGAGGGCAGTGCATCACCGAGAAGATCCTCTCCCACTTGGTGATCCAGTCGTGAGCATCCTCGGGGTTTGATCCCCCGCAGAAAGGAGTGGCTCCCAAACGTTGAGCCCTTTCGATGCTCGCGCATTCCATCTCTCTTTCTAGATCCTCGTCCGTTCGAGTATGCGGAATTCTCCTAGGAGGCATAACCAACTGTCAAGAGGCATAGATCAGAAAACAATATTCTTAAAAGTCGAAAAGTAACTAGTACTAATCGCTAGTCTAGCATGCAGACCAAAACCCTAGTACTGACCACAACCTAGTGCTTTGATACCAAGCTGACAGGACCCGCCCCGATCCCACAGGGACCACAAGGGGACGTGCCCTGCTCCCGTCTGACACCCAATAATTCATACCAATTTTAACCTCAAAACATTTAAAAGCATAAATAACCAAATTAAAGTCATACATAAAATCCGAATTAAACGAATGTCAGACAAGGGATATAATCCAAAATTACAAATTTGCGAGCACGACTCTAAAGTAATCCTGCGGGTACACCGCCCAGCAGGGGTTCAGGTACGCAGAAGTAGATCTATGCCTCAGCCTCTGGTTCCTCCTCTACCTCAGTTTCCCGACCTGGAGGGGTTATCAAACAGTAAGGGTGAGTGGACCGAAACACAAGTTTATGAAATCGTTTGATAAGTAAAACATATAATTTACCCCTCCGTTTTCCAAATATGCGTGCACCATAATTCCAAAATCATAAACCATATAATATGAACCATAAGGCATATAGCAAAACCATAACCATAATTTTAGTTGCTGCACTATACACCCCAATCCCGACATCCCTGATGTCTGACGTCCCTGACGTCCAATAGGTCACAATCACAAGGCTACGCGTGCCACTCGGGTCTCAATTTCCGAGTTCAATCCCCGAACCCCGTTCGGGTACAGCATCCCCGATGCTTAGCGTCATAGACGCTGGACGTACTAGACGTCCGTGACCTCTCCGGGGTACCTCATCCGGAGGAGACAATACAATATGGAAGGATCTATACAGTGCAGTAACAAATACATTTTATTGATATCCACATGCAAACATATATATATACAGAATCAATCATTAAGTTTCATCAAACGGGTCTCAAGCCCAAATACCGTGAAACGTGCCATAACCACATTTTCCATATCATCAAAACCATCATTGTTTTAGCATGTGAATAAATAAAACCAGAAAACATTTATGCACACAAGGGTTTAAGAAAATGGCCCACTCACAGTACAATCCTGCTAGAAACCGAACGTATACCCTCGTCCTGGTACAAATGTACAATCCCTGTCAAATCCAAGTATTCGTAAAGGTCAAATTAAACCCCCAACATTCAACCATGAAAGCCTAGGTCGAAACCGACCCGGGAAAGCCGCCCGAACGCGCTTCCCAAGGCAATAAACCTTATTTTGACCAACTTAATGATCTCCGATCGACCCGAAACCACCGCCATTGGATCCGGATCGTCGAAACCTAAAGAATGGTGGTGGTCCCACCAGAAACACTGTTCACACGCGCCCCCACGCGCCGGTCAACGTGGCGGTCAACGCAGGAACAGTTCCTGCTGACGTCATCGCTGACGTCACTGCTGACGTCAGCATGACGTCATGCTGACGTCATCTGACAGCTGTCAGGTCTGACGTGTCAGACTCTGACAGGTGCCACGTGTCAACATCCAATTGGTCCACCTCACTGATCTGTCAGACCACGTGTCAGATCTGACATGTGCCACGTGTCAGCACGGCACTGGTCCACGTCACTGACATGTCAGTGACACGTGGCAGTCCCTGACTGGTCCACGTCACTGACATGTCAGTGCTGACTGTGCACTGACATGTGACACGTGTCGGCTCACGGTTGGTCCACGTCATCTGACAGGCTGACAGGGTGCCACGTCAGCACCACTGTCCTCAGACGGGTTGACCCGTTTTCCTGCAACTCGGGTCGATCAGACCCGCGATCATGACCCGGTTGCCATTCCTTCATTTCTGAATCATTTTCGTTCCTTCCAATTCCTAATTACTCGCCTTAAATCCTAGATTAGTTCCACGTAATTAAAATTGAGAAAAACGGATTGAATCGAAGGCCTACCTCGAAGAACAGCCCTGGCCTCCCGTCGCCGTTTTGCTACCTCCCTGAGCTCTACCGGCCACGAGATCGATTCCAGAAGGTTCCTGGATGTTCCTAGAGTGGATTAGGATTGATCACTGACCAGTTTAAACGTGGGAAAAGATTTACCAGAAATCTGGGTTGAAACCGCCACGGGTTTCCCCTGCTTCCTTCCGCGCCGCCGTCTGCCGCCGTCCACCGACGTGCCTCCGTCCTTCCCCGTGAGTCCAGCAACACACAGACACAATGAGTGGGTAGCTGGCTGGGATACTTTGATCGAAATGGCTGAAAGTGCTCTGCGGGTATGAATTATAAAGAAATGGAGGGAAGGAAATGGATGGCTCAGATTGAATCTCCAGATTAGATCAAGGGCTGAGATCTGATCAGGGGTTTTCAATCCAAAGGCTGAAATTTAAAGCTGGTTCAAATGTTTAATTAATCCAATAGTGGATCTGATCCAATCTAGCCAATGGGTGAGTGACACTTGTCACTCACCAGGTGTCCTCCAACCAGATTTCCTGAATATAATATTCGACACGAAAACCGAGACACGAACTTCCCGAATTCACGTTTCTGACCATAACTTCCTCGTACGAAGTCCGATTTCGGCGTGCCGCCTGTCTACGGACTCAGGACGTCGAGGCCTACCCAACGGTCCTTGAGTCAACTGAAAATTAGTTGTCAAAAGAAAAGTCAACATTTTCCCCCGAGAGTCCAAATTACGGTAATGCCCCTGAACTTCCGATAGCCATAACTTTCACCCTGATCGTCCGAATCGGACGTGCCACCTGTCTATGAACTCGTGACGTCCCGAACTACGTCACGGTCATAGGTTAAAGTCCATTTAGTTCATCAATCAAAAAGTCAATAATTTGACCATACCATTCTCAAGGGTAAAATCGTCAAATCACACATTAAATTACAAAATGAGAATCCTCGAATTTCCGGGGTGTTACAGAAAAAGACTTACCGACAAGAGGGGTAGCATTATGTTCTTGGATAATGTGTATTAGGATCATGGCCAGATTGAGGAGATTGTTTGTTGAAGTATTAGAAGCTTTGAACTGCCGCACCGCAACTTCCTCTAGTACTGCCCTGAAAGTCACGTTGAAATATGATGACCACCAAGACATGAAAGCCTGTGTACAGTCATAAATTACCTCGTTGTTGAGGGGATATTGGATGCACGCTTAGAAAAGGGACTGACGGATGGCCAGTGGCTCATAATAGGAAAACTTCTGGAGCTTGAAAGACGTTCTCGTATTCATCCTTCTGATATGGGGAACTGGGATTTCCTATTGGAATCCAACTTGGCGGGCATAGAAGTTTGGCTGGTAGACCTCGAAACAAGCATAACGGTTCCCACCCTTTAGCAAGTCCCTTGGCAACACACAGCTGAAAAAATCTCTTAGTGCCAAGGTTTTGCAGCTCGGATTGGTAATATCCATGTAACGACCCGTGTCAAACATGGGATAATAACGCTTCACGCTGGCCTCCCAATGTTTTTTGGGACGAGACCTCAATCCATAAAGGAACATCATGTAGCCCTCAGAAGAATAGGGCACATGAGATAAGTGCATGAGTTGTTGTCCCTAAACAACCTCATCAAGAAACTTAGGGAATTGACGGCGGAGTTGAGGGAAGGGCCAATTCAACAACGCCACAGTGGTCCATTCAAAGGTTGCCTCAACCTGGGATAACAGACAATGGTGTACAGGAGGTTGCACATTTGGGCGAGAATAATGGGGCCTAATTTCATACTCCTACGAGAAGCTAGGGCCTCAGCTAGGGCACAACCCCTAAATCAGTAGAATATGAGGAATCGACCGGGGGGGGGGGGGGGGGTTATCTCTTTCTTGGCTTTTTTGGGAGCCGTGTTTCGTAGAAGGGCTTCGGAAAACATAAAGATTTTTAGAAGATTGGAAAGTAAAGGCAGCGGCTAGTTCGAAGGGATGGATTTCAAATGGTTTAAACAGCACAAAAACCCGAATTAGCTAAAAAGGACTCGACACGAGCGAAGATGGGCAAGTAAGTGTGATCGTGTGAATTTGAAACATTTTATACTTAAAACATTTCAAATTCAAGGGGTAATGTTTACACTCGAAAAATTATCTCTAGGCCAAAGACAATGGCCCACGGAAATTAAAGGCCCAAAACAGAGAAAACAAGTCCAGCCCAAGCAGCTTCGAATGTGGATAAGAAGAAAGTATGGGCGGTGCCGACACATGAAGAAAACAGAGCTAAGGAAGAGTATTTAAAAGGAAAAAACAGCAACAAGGGACCCACGTGGAACCCGACTCGGCAAGTTGGGAGCTTCTTCATCGCCTATAAATAGAAAACAACTCAAATTCTCAAAGGACAGACAATTAACCAATCATACTCAGCAAATTGATCTCCATCAATTTATGAACCTATGAACACCTTTAACCAAGGTTTCAAGGTTTAAAAAGGCTGGCCCTTGTGGCAAAAGCTAGTTCTTTTGACCTAAAAAGTCAAGATGCAACTTTTCTTCTCACCCCTTCTAGGCATTTATGCAACTGCCGAACCGTCTTTCTGACCACTCTACCAGCAATGTAATAATAGTTGGCTTCATCTCCCTGCATAACTTTCTTTCTAACTGCTCAGTGTCATAAGGGTTGCCCTCTTTCCGACTACCAGTTCTTGGATTGTCGATCGAGATTCACATAAGATTAACTTTCTTCCTGACCATTCAGTGTCATAAGAGGTGATTATATCGATTACAACCTCACGAAAAGTCATTCCCACTACCGACTCACGAAAATTCATCGACTACCGATTCAAGGAAAGTCATCCTAACTATCGATTCACGGAAAATCATCCCGACTACCGATTCATAGAAGTCATCCCCTACTGCCAACTCGTAGCTAGTTAGTGAGGAACTCAAACCCTTTTTTCAACGTCTTGTCGCCGTTTTTGAGTGATCTGCCATCTCATGGCATAATTTCCGACTGATATTCATTTTAGTTGATGATTTCTGGAATTTCTTGCTTAATACGAGCTTGAATGCGAAGGAAATAATTTAATTTTTTGTACTTGTGATTTCTATTGTTATTCAATTCTAGTACTTTTACAATTTTGTACTTGTACTTCCATTTCCATCATAATACAAACCAGATTTTCTTAAGTAGTAATCGATACTCGGGATACACCATCCAAGTGTGATTCGCAACCTACCAAGTCGGGATACCATATTTGCGCATTGGTTCAGATACTTTGATTCCAACTCGAGAGAACCTGAGACCATTGTCCATCTAACTACTGAAATAACAACATCGTCAAATTGAATATCATGGAGAAATAACTTTTTGAACTTGGGTTACGCTGGAGAAGAAAATATTTTAAATCCTTGTAAAAAGGCACAAAAAAGACTAGCACAGACCAATTCTTGTCCGCTTACTCCATAATCACTTTGATAAGAAGAAAGGTTTTTGGGTTGAAAACAAAACTCATTTACACTGTCTAATAGCAGTCTTTTACTAGTGGCATGCCTATACCTGAGTTGAAAAGTTCATTTGCTTCCTGGTCTGCCCATTTGGGGATTGGCCGTGACTAAAAGTCCATTACGCTCAGCTCATCTAACATCTCTACACCTCACCATTCGCAAGAAAAAGATCCCTACAAGTGGTCCGCCTCCCTTGCTCTGCAAATCAGGTTCCGCGCTGAGGTCTAATAAAAATTGTCTCAGGACATTTGACTCTTAAAACAAGAAAAATATTTTAGGGAGGAACAAAAAGAAAATGAAAATTGGGGTCATCATGGGGCTCCGGTCTCCGGGGCGAAATATCACAATCTTTTTTTTTTTGGTCGAATATCACAATAATTCCACAATTTTGTAGAAAATAAATTTGAGGTCATGTAAAGGGGTGAGTGTTTCAGTAAACAGGCCCAATAGGAAAGGATGAAAGAGGCCCAATAGGAAAAGATGGCCGAATTGATTTGAATTTTCAATCTGCTCTCCAGTAGTTTCTACTTTCTAGTGTAATTTGTTTCGATATGCGGATTGTGAGTGCCCCAGCAGGAGCAGCTGCACTCTCAAGGCCATGTACATATTCTTCTTTAATAACCCAGATCCTCCCCAGACAAAATTCAAAACCCCCATTACAAAACGAGCTACTTGAAAAACCTCCCCCTCCTTGTATGGAACTGGAGGTAATAAAAAACACTTACACACCCAGACCGAGAACCAGTATTTCTTCCCAAAACCCCTCTTTTAGTTTCAGCATCCGTAAATTGCTTCAGCACCAGCAGCCAATATCAAGGTACTTTTAGGGGTAATATATGCTCAATGTTTTCCCTTTTCATATTTTTTGTACACATTATTTCAATTGGACGCACTCTTTTTTTATTGAATTCATTCAGAAGGCTTAAATTTCAAGTACACATTTCTACTTTTTCCTTTAGCTATTAAGAAAGTTGTCATTACGTTTATTTCTTTCCTTCCACATATTGTTATCTTAATGTGGACAGGAAATAATGTCACAAGGCCATTTCGCATTGCTGGAGCAGCTGCACTGGCACCTCTGATTGACAAAGGTTTAAAGGAGATCCAAAAATATTTCGAACTTCCCAATCTGATCTATGCATTTGCACTTGTGGTCTTTGTAGCAGCTGCACCATGTTTGACTGTTGTTAGCTTGCTAATCCTCTCAAGATGGGGAAAATGAATGGAAAAAAGTTGTCTGCTAACTGTTGCTTGGGGTGATTCATTCTTGTAATATCTAGTTTGGTAGGTATGTGTTGATTCTTGTAAACTAATGTAGCATGTCCCCTCATCGAAATCTAGTGTATCCAAGGATTGAAATATCGATATCGACTGATATATCGCTCGTCAAATTTACGGATATCTCGCTCCAGATATTGATATTGATATCAATATCAATATCATTTACGGTCAACAAAAATGACGGAAATTCGATCTAAAAGTTGGAAATTCGGAATGAAATTTTGGGAAAAATTTAAATATCCAATAATAGTTATATATGACTAATAAAAACGATAAAATGACTTTGATATAATAAATATATGATAAATAATATGATGTAATATGATTTTGACTAACTAATAATATAAAATCTTAAATATAAATATAAATTGAAGTGAGTAATTATAATTGAATGTTAATATATTAAAAACATAACAATAAACGTACAAAAATTCAATATAAGAAAAATGATAAAATAAGTTTAAATATATTTAAATGGGGAAAAAAAAGATGAAAAAATCGGATCAAACTTAGTTTAAAAATTGGAAGTAATCGATATATTTAAAATTGGACAAAAAATGAAAAAGAAAAAAACCCAAACTTTGTTGAAAAGTAGAAAAAATGAATACAAATGGATAAAAAAAAAAGAAAAAATAAAGTAGTTGTAGGCTTGTGGGTGGTCGAACCCAAGACCCCTCAAATGAGAAACAAAAATTCAACCAACACTGCTAGCCAGCGATTTTGTAAATTAACCCAGTCATCCCCTATCTCCAGTCGGGTATGCAACTCGGGTTTTCCGACCCAACGACATGACCCGACTTAATCTTCTTCGTTTTACGTCCGATTTTCACGATTTAATAATGCAACTTCATCGTTTTAATCTCAGGAAAAGATCTGTGAGCTCAAAACAAGAAATCATATCGAAATTTCGGCTAATATCTTCCCCCTTCTTATGTGTCGTTGGCCAAAAAAACTGATATATCGGTGATAGTGACGATTTTTCAATCCATAAGTGTATCATTCATGGAAGTGTACCTTGTGACGAATATGAGATCCCTCTTTTCTTGCACCCTTCATAATTGAAATCTTTCAGTTTGAAGAGCTTCTTGAAATGGTGCCTTCAGCCTCGAAATGGTGCTAGAACAAAACATTTTGAGTATGAGGTGAATGGCACAGCTCTTGTGGATTGCATACCGTGTCTTGTATCATCTACTGTAAATTTCATTTCCTGTCTACTGCATGTAGCTCTTCTATTATTTCTATTCACTAATTTGTTTGTTAAATCAACTCATGAAGCTTGTGAGAAATGCATTACCGCATTCTTGACTTCTTGTGCTTGATTTATGTGCATCGTATGAAGGACTTACATTCCTAGAAAGTTCGTTAGGCGGTCTTAGTAACTTGATTTATTTGCTTCATTTATGTGTTTTCGAGAATAAATAAGTCTAAAAAACTTTTCACTAATAAAAAAGAAAAGGGAAATAATTTTACAGTTCATTAGTCAAATTGCACTTAGCAATGAGTAAATTGAGACATGTTTACCATGAACCATCGAGTTAGAAGTGGGAATTACAACACCATACGAAATAGGGAAATGATAATTTTAAAAAACTTGAGGATAGTATTTTTTTTTTTTGGAGGTACAAAGGACTACTTCTAGGATACTGATCTTTTAGTTTTAGGAAAGTCCAAATAAAACATAATGAATCACTTCTAGATCCATCTAATGTTAGATTTGCCGTCTCAATAGGACCACCATTTGTTAAATACATGGAATAAAATGAATTACTTCTTATAAATAAGTCAGAAACTTTAAAAATCATAGTCTACCCTATTTTCTTCAAAAATATATATGTAATCGATCATGATCTACTGATAACCTGTTAAATTAATACTTTATAACATAATGTATTATAAAAAATTTCATATTTTTTTTTATCGAAATTGATATCATTGTATATTTTAAAGAAATGATACAATTATACTTTCAAAAACAAGTTAGGACAATAAAGTCCACAAGTCAATATGACAAGAGGTGGCGAATAAAGCCGCAATAATAACTAATAAATTCACATCACTGAAATTATGCAAAATTACAAGTAAGTTCATAAAGTCCAAAACCCTAATGATACCAATAACTTTAAACAAACTACCTCCACTAAAAAAATCAGTTAATGTTGTCAAATTCATCACATCTAATCTTGAAGAAATTGAAGAACATGGAGGATCCGAGGAAAGCTTGAACTTCTGCGATCTAATTGCGCATTAAAGTGAATAGAGAACAAAAATCCTAATATAAATGACGTGACAAAAACTAATGAGAAGTATTGCGATAAACTCCTTCAACAATAAGAATACGATTTAGGGAAAAATATATTTAAACGAAGTTTTTTAGTAAGGGAATGAATTGAAAGAATAAGAAAATAACATGATGCGAAACTCAAATCTGAACATGTCTCATATCATATAGTCACCACAAAAGAACTCTTATTATCAACCTTAAAAAAAACAATCAAAGTAGGAGGAAAAATATGATCTTCTCCCTCCACCCCCTAAATTTGCATATGTTCATATAATATATTATTAATAATTTCTTAATATATAATATTTATGATTCGACATTTAAACCTTTTTAAAACTGAAGTATTGTTTATTTGGTTATGAAATTAATGGCACCTTAGAATATTTATCTTAACAAGGTAAAAAGTAAAATCTTATTCAATGTTCATCGTGTAGAAAACTTCTCTTCTATATATACAGTTATCAACTAACAACATTTCTGATCTTGCTCATTTCTTTAACTTAGAAAATCTTTTTTATCCATTTATATTTGGGGCCACAAAAAATCGGAGGACCCACAAGACTATATAACTCCTGATCAAAATACCAGAAAAAATGAAAAACATAGATAATATTGATTAAATTTTCAGTTGCAAATAGTATAGAAGAACAGAATCTGCTCTGAGCACTGTCCGTCTCTATGATCGATGGCAATGGCGGACAACGGACGGGTTGTGTGCAAATGCACAGCGAGAAGGAGCTTCTGGTTCAGAGAAATGACTTTCGAGGAAAAGCCCAATCTCCGAAACAGTCTCCGAAACGTTTCGACCATTCCCGTCTTTAAAAACGGTCTCTTTACTCGGTGCCCATCTGTTGCCGGAAATAGCATTCTCAGGTTCGCTCCTCACACAATTATAATTTCATTTTTATGGCTCCATCGTTTGTTTGCTTCACGAGAAAACTCGGAATTTGTTTTGAACATGTTCAGTATAGGGTTTACTGAATACTTGACTGGGGTCAGTTGGTTGCTAATAACTATAATATTAAGAATATTCTAAATGAAAGCCGATGTCTTTGATTGGAGATTAATTAGAAATTTCTGGGCTTATAGCTTGTTTCTTGTTTTTGGAATTGGAATTTGGATTGTTATACCGTATACATGAGTGTGTGTGAATGTAAGTGATTTTGCAATTGATCTATGTTATAGCATGGATGCACGAGAAAAATCAAGGTCCTCTATACTGCCATCATCCAGACATAAGAGAATTCCCATATATGTGATGATGCCTGTTGATACATTCTGCATTGATGGTTCGGGGCGTCCCAGGATTAGGAAGTAAGTTTTATGACTTTCCTTGTAGCGGATGCTTATACACTGTCGATATCAAATTTCCGAGAGTATGCTTATCTGAAATGTTGCAGCTAACTATTCTGATTTCTTCCCAGTTCAAGTTATTACTCTTGGGCTTAAATCTACATATTTGAAATCCTTTAAACTTTGTAATTTACTTTTTCTTCGTTTCAAGTTTTATTGGTGATAGAGAAACACTTTATATGTGGCTTGGTTCGTTGTTGTTTCAGAATCAAGGCCTTAACTGTAGCTCTAAAAGCACTCAAGTTGGCAGGTGTCCATGGAGTTGCTGTTGAGGTGTGGTGGGGGATCGTAGAGCGTGTCTCTCCTCTTGCATATGATTGGTCTCTATATGAAGAGCTTTTCAAATTGATTTCTGATTCAGGGTTGAAGTTGCATGTTGCCTTGTCTTTTCACTCAAACATGAACTCTTCTTCTAGCAAAACAGGGGGTGTAAGTCTTCCGCTTTGGGTCATAGAGGTTCGCTTTCTTTCCTATTCTGAAATCCCATTTGACTGTTCAGCCTAGAAGTTTACCTTAGATTGATGAACCTATTGGTCTGGTAGGATGCACATGATCCACTGTACTGGTCATACTTATCACAGCATAAGAAACATTATCAATTTGGATGAATATAAGTAGTATCGACGCCTCATCAAGCTACTGCTACTCTAACATGCCATGATACCTAGTACCTATTAGCGTACTAGCAGTAATGCACACAAAAGTTTATCATTGTGAAGGCCTATGAGTGAACTACAGTTTGGACTTAATTATATGTTAATATGTTTGGATCGTAAATTTTGAGAAAGAAGCTGATACTCTTTCTTTTGTCCTCCCAGATTGGTGATCAAAACAAGCATATATATTACCAGGACCAAAATGGATTTTCCAATAATGATTATCTTACACTAGGGGTTGACCATGTTCCTCTGTTTTGTGGCCGGACTGCGCTCCAATGTTATGAAGATTTCATGTTGAGTTTTGTTAAGAGATTCGAATCCTTTATTGGAACCGTAATTGAAGAAATAAGTGTTGGTCTTGGCCCTTCCGGCGAACTGAGGTATGTTATAGTTAAACTAGAACCACAAATATGAGCCCGTGCAATGATTTCTTATGCAGCATTACTCACAGGTATCCTGCACATCCTTTTGGTGATGGTAGATGGAAGTTTCCTGGAATTGGTGAATTCCAGTGCTATGACAAGTACATGTACGTTAAAACTCTTTCATCTTTTGATGGACATTGGTTGGTGCTGAATTTTCACTACTTTTAATATTGCCCCTTTTAGGATGGACGACCTAAAGATGGCTGCAGGCAAGGAAGGAAAGCCTCATTGGGGAGAGAGGGGACCACAGAATGCTGGCTCTTACAACAGTCTCCCATCTGGAGTTCCTTTCTTTGAAGGGGGAGAGGAAAGCTTTCTTTCTGATTATGGGTGTTTTTTCCTTGTATGAAACTGATGGAAGTTGTCTGCTTTAATATTTCTATAGAAAATTTATGCATAACCAGACCCTTGTGAGCATTGCATGACATAAATGTTTTTAATATTGTAGCTGTTCATGCACATTTCATCCCATAAATATCGCATGGTTAAATCTCAAAACTTGATTGAATGGAAACATTTAGTGTTTTCCCTAGTCATGCAAGACTTCCTTTTAGGAACATGTGAGCAACTCGGGCCTGCAGTATAGGTTATCATATTTTCTTGAATTTTATTGTAACTTCATTTGCTTCTGGGGTTTGCTATAGAAGTTTAATACTAGTCATAAATAAATTCTGCAACATGATTCCGAAAGTAGATAAGTTTTGAGGGATTTAATATAAAGTTCATGACAGGTGAATGAGTTTTCTATCTTGAAACTTCTAAGTTAAATACAATTTTTTTTAAAATGTGAAAGGACTGATGTGTGTTTAGGATTGTATTTGTAAGTAAACCAAGAACAATCACAGATTTATAAGTGGATAAGTGTAATATGGTTTATACTCATCATGTGATACTTGGCATAACATGATTGAACTGATTGATAAAACATAGAGCTTCAGAGATCTGACAGTGCCTTGACTTGATGTAGGAATGGTACAGTGGCAGGTTGCTTCATCATGCAGACGATGTTCTTGCAAAGGCAGCTAAAATTCTGAAGAAATATCAAGAAAGCAAGCAAACTGCTATTCTCTTGGTGGCTAAAATTGGTGGAATATATTGGTGGTACCAGACAGTAGCACACCCTGCTGAACTAACAGCTGGATACTACAATACTGCTCTTAGGGATGGTTATGATCCTGTTGCTACAATATGGTCTCGTCATGGAGCTGCTTTGCATGTTTCGTAAGATTTTAAGTTTTAAGGTTCTTGCTCCAATTTTGTTCATAAACTAACCAGATGTATCTATTCTACCATGCTCACATACCAAATTATGTTATTGCAGCTGCTTAGAAATGACGGATGGTGATAACCCGGAATCCTATCTTTGCAGCCCAGAAGGATTACGCCAACAGGTTCTGGCTTGTTGATTAATAATGCTTCTTAGTTTGTTGCCCTGTTGCTTGTTGGTAATTCTTTTGCCGTTTTCTTCTTTTTGTTCGTTTTTCTGTTGGTATTTTATCAAGCATAGTTGAAGTTATGAAGTTAGGTAGGCCAAGCTGCTGTGCTTGGCACGGCAGATCATGCCCCGGGGTGTAGGCCCAACATGAGCTTGGCATGGCACATGCTCATGCGTAGTCTTTTAGTATTAGGGATATTGGGTATTATTGATGAGTGTTTTGGGTCAATCATAGTAAAAATCAGGTTATTTCAATTCGGACTACAATTAACATTGGAAGAAAATAAATAAAGAAATTGCGTGACTATAGTCTGAGCATATCTACTTAAGGTTGGCATAGTCTGGTTTGGTCCATTTTACACCAACAGTGGTGGTGTGGTGGTGGTTTGCTTCTTTCTCTATCATTTAATTGGTTTCTTATTTTGACCAAGGAAAAAAAATGCAGTTGGCTTCTTAAATAAATGTTTACTGGATAATTTCCAATTACACTTTGCCCTAACGTGATATTTTTTTTACAGATATGGACTGTGTCAAAGAAAAGGATAGATTTGATCGGGAGAAATACCAATGAACGATTTGACAGGGTACATTCCTCCTTTTCTCAAGAACAGAAGAAAATTTTGGTTACCTTCACATGGGATGGTGGAACACACACAGATAGATGCACACTAGCAGTAGCACACATGGTGACATGGATGCTCCGTAAACCCTAAAATTTGCATTAGTGCATTAGTGCATTAGTGCAGTTAGATATGACTTCTGACATCCTAAAAGTCAAGCTGATTTTGATTTACTTGTTAATGAATGACTGAGTGATGTTCGTTAGTGAAACAGTGAGCGTTTGAATCCATTTTTCCCCCATATTCACCCGTATGCTTTCGTCTTGCAGGTTGGTTTGTGGCAAATACATGCGAACTGTTACCATTCGCAGGCCGAAGCTGTAAGATCATTTACTTATTTCAGAATGAATGACAAGATCTTTAGGGCTGAAAACTGGAATAACTTTGTTCCTTTTGTTAAGAAGATGAGCGCAAATTGGTGAAGCTCCTCAAAAACCCTATGTAACAACTGCCCTATAATTTTTGTGAAGGGTAGATGTAATATTTTTGTAACTTCCCAATGCACACTGAAATAGCTTTGTGTTCCTCATTCATTGATAACGGCTATTTTCAAGTTTTAACAAGCGATAGAAGAAAAGCAACCATGGCTACCCCATTATCCCAGTTCTGAAGTTATTCTACCAAATCTGTTATGGTACACAGTTGTGAACAAGTACGTATTAACTAGACTTCTGGATTTCCAAACCATCAATAATTTGCGTTTCTAGGCAGGAACACTGACAAATGATATGCAAAAAATAAAAAATAAAATAAAAAATAAAAAATAAAATAAAAAATAAAAAATAAAAAATTGGGTCGACGAATTGGGCCCTTATGCTTCAAAATTATTAACCACGATTGGATGTACATGATCGCTATTCACTACAGCAATAATTAAGGGAAGCCACAACAGGAGGATGAAAACTAGTTATGTGCGTGGACTGTCATGCAGGCTTGGCTGAGACGTTCTGAATAGGCAAAGGCTTCTTATATAACTGCAACAAGAGAGAAGAACATACCACGCTTAGAGAGGAAGCAGCCATACAGGCACCGGCAAGCCATGGTGGTAGTCGAATTCCAGTGAAAGGGAACAAGATTCCAGCTGCGATTGGCATCCCAAAGATATTGTACCCCAGGGCCCACACATAATTCAATCGAATTCGAGACATGGTCTTTCTGGAGAGATCTATAGCTGTAACTACATCTTCCAAGTTGCTCTTCATAAGAACAATATCAGCGGCTTCTATAGCTACGTCCGTGCCTGCACCAATTGCCAAGCCAACATCAGCTGCAACCAAAGCTGGGGAGTCGTTGATTCCATCACCCACCATCGCCACAACCATTCCTTTCATCTGCAACCAAATTCAACTTCACTAATCAGAAAAGTCTGCTAGCTTAAATTGCGCTTCCATATTATGCAAGGAAAGAAATTTGAGTTTAAACAATTCTACAATAACATAACAATCAAGAAATTTGCATTCCAATTCAGAAAATAATTACGTGTGTAGCATGCGTAAGAAATTCAACAACCGACACATCTCCATGCAACTACTAATACTTAAAACTTCTTGAAAATTCCTTTCTGCATTGACAGTGCATCTTCCACTTTCGGAAAAAACTTGTACTATTTTATGATTTCCTCAATTGAGTTTCACCTATACGGACAGTTAAGTTCATATTCCATTTTACACCCCTCAGTAACTATTTCATATGCATACCTGTAATTCTTTGATTCTGTCAGCTTTTCCCAATGGATCCGTCTCAGCAAACACCTTATCAATGCCAACTTCCTTTCCAATGGCTGCTGCTGTAGCCCAGTTATCACCAGTAACCATGATGCTCAAAATGTTCATTGAGCGAAGATAAGAGATGACTCGTGCAGCCTCTGGCTTCACTGGATCAGTTACAGCAAAAGATCCAGCAACCTTTCCATCAATGGCAACTAACACACAAGTTCTAGCCAATTTCTCATTTTCTGAAACATATTCCTCAACCTCAGGACCAACCTGGACGTTATGGTCCCAAATGAGCCTCTTGTTTCCAACCAAAACCATTTTGTCACCAACTCTCCCACTAACCCCAGCTCCTGTGTGCACCTCAAAGTCCTTAGCCTCCATCACCTGTTCAGTTGATCCAAACCTGTTGAGCAGCCTCTTTGCATGCTCCACCACTGACTTTGCTATTGGATGTTCACTATTTGCCTACATATTTGTAAAACAGAGGTGCATTAGCATGAGTAACAAAACACTTTCAAGTTTTAATCATTCCTAAAATTTATAAATTGGGCTCATTAAGCAATCAAATTCTATAGTACAGATTAAAATTTTCATGCTCAGAATATAAACATCAACCTCTGTAGCAGTAGCCATAGCACAGAACTCCTCCATTGAGTAATTGGAGAAGAGTACCGCACTGACTACGACTGGTTTTCCAACTGTCAGTGTCCCCGTTTTATCAAAGACAACTGTTTTCACCTGCAGGATCAAACACAGAAGACTTTAAAACAAAGAAGGAAAGAAGATCCAGTTAACTGTCTAGACACCAACATAGAATCATATACCATGAAATCTATGGATGGGATGACTTTTTTATAGTATCCTTGCTATAAAAAAGGGAGTTGGTGAGACCCATCATCTAAATACAAAGGGATTTCAAACTGCGAGAGTATGGTTCGGTGACATGAATAAGGTGCATCTATCCATTGATTCTCGGAACTACATCTCATATGAGACAGATTTAACTAGTGAAATAATAGTTTCTATACAATATTTTTCAGCTTTTGCATGTTAACTCAAAAGGGACACAGGAGAGATGCTTGGAACTTATGGATTGAAATCCCAATACATGTAGAAGGAACGTTCACAGAAGGGAGGCACTTGGTTTACTGGTCATAAATGAATATAACTTATTATAATTGTGAACATCAGTTGATAGAATATGTAAGAATAGGCGCTAATATGAAAAGAATCAGACCTGATGAACAGATCAATAAGAGGAAAGTAACTTCGCAAAAATAGAAAAACAAGAATTTGTAATAAAAAATTCAAAAGAGATGCAGCAACCCAGGACACATAAATTTTGTAATCAGAAATTCTGTGATGATAACGTCAAGCATCTCCTAATACCAAAAGAAGTTTCCTGCATCCTTGTATATAATCATAATTTCTGAGTTGATAATGTCACAATTACATTTCCTAATATCAAAGGAGCAGGTTCCTCCATCCTTGGACGTAAGAAAAGTAGAGTCTTAATTGAAGCAATTAAATATATACTAGGACAAAAAAAGAGAAGGAAAAAAAAAACCCAGATTATTTATTGGTTCTGAAACCCAGATTACAATTGAAGATAAAGGTGTCCTTACTTTATGAGCCTTTTCAAGCGCATTTCCACCCTTGATAAGAACACCTTGTGAAGCACCCTTCCCTGTTGCAACCATTACTGCTGTAGGGGTTGCTAGTCCCAAGGCACAAGGGCAAGCAACCACTAGCACGGAGATACCAAACTGTAGTGCCAGCTCAAATTTATCCATGCCTTTTGGTATCCAGTGTTTGGGGTAAAGACCAAATTCTCCAGCGATGAACCATCCCAGCCATGTTAAAAATGCTGCAACGACAACCTGAAGTAGGAAAGGTAAGAGAATCAATTATGCAATCGAAAAGTTGTAATACGACATGAAGTTCTTTGCCTCCAGCTAACCAGTTTTTCAAGCACCAAACTCAAATTGAAGTTAAATAGGATTTTGGGAAAAGAAAAAAAAAATTATTTTGGATAAGGCTTCTGACCTTTTAAGCCAAGAATGCATTTTCATCTTAGAGAGAAGCATCGCTGCTGGCAATCAGATGCAGCTAAGTACTTCAAATACTTATCCATATCCAATTTTAATTTACCATTTTTGGCAAACGTAGGATAGGAGAAACACATAAAGGTTCACCAATTTACTAATTTCAAAATGGTGAATAAATCTAGCTAAAAAAGCATTAAGTAGAATTTATTTTATAAGTAGAAATATTACTTAGCAATTTGGAGGTTCAGAAAAATGAACTCACAGTTGGAACAAAAAACTTTGAAATCTGGTCAGCTAGTTTCTGAACAGGTGCTCTGGCAAGCTGCGCAGCTTCAACAAGTTGAACTATCTGGGACAGTGCAGTTTCTGAACCAACATGAGTTGCCTTCACAAGTAAGCATCCATTCTCATTCATAGTGCCACCAATAACCTATTTAAACAAATGGAAAATAACAATTAAAAGGAATTCAGGACATTTCATTAAATGCTTTGAAACAAATTAGTAAGAATAAAAAACGCTCTACCTTGTCACCTAGCCTTTTAGGAATGGGTCTCGCCTCTCCTGTGATCATGCTCTCATTCACATAGCTTACACCACTAATTACAATCCCATCAACAGGAACGTTTGCCCCTGGAACAATCTTAAGTATATCATTTCTTTCAATAAGTTGAGTGCTGATTTCCATCTCTGAGATAACATTCCCATCATCATCTAATGACAACAGATAAGCTGTTTCAGGAGCAAGGTCAGATAGCTTCGCTAAGGCATCGGATGTCTTCCCTTTAGCCAGTACTTCTAAGTACTTTCCCAAGAGTATAAAGGATATCAACATGGAACTGGTTTCAAAGAAATCTTGCCCTTCAAATTTATCCAAAGCCAATGCTTTAATTGCAATATAGACAGAATAAAAGTAAGCAACATTGGTGCCTAGTGCAACAAGAACATCCATATTTGCTGATCTACGTCTTAATGCATGATATGAGCCCACATAAAACCTGACAAGGAAATTGTAAATCAATATTTAATTCTCGAATGCATTGATGCACAGGTGTTTCTACATAAATCAAAACCAGAGAGATACACAAATTGAATACCTCTGGCCAACAATGAACTGTACGGGTGTGCAGAGAATCCATCTTAGAAGCATCCCTATAGTGAGCATGTTGTGGACCTTGTAGTCTAACCAGATCCCATAAGGAGAAAGCATGGGAAGCACCATTGAGAATAAGAATACAGGAATTGAAAATAGGCAGCTCAGGAGAAACTGGTTCCTATACATCTGAATCTCATGTTGCTGCTCAGTTTCTCTTTGTCTTGGAGGAATATACAAGCTCGCCTGGTATGATTTGGGGTCACAGCCAGCTTCTTTGATACAATTTATAACAGACCTTGGGCCGGTGAGATCTGAATCATAGGTTATAGTCACTGTTTTTTCTGCGAAGTCCACTTCAACATTACCCACACCTTCGACTGATTCTACGGAGGATTGGACAGTAGTCATATCCTCTGGAGAATTAACTCCTTCCAGTTTCAGATGAACTTTGTTTGCATCATTCCCAGAACTAATGAGATCAGCTCCAAATCCAGCATCTTCTATAGCCTCAATAATAGAACTGGTATCTATGAGGTTTGGATCAAAATGAACCTTTGCTTCTTCAAGAGCTAGACCAACAACCGCCATTTTTACTCCATCAACCATTCTAAGGGCACACTCAACAGACTCAGAGCAACTGGTGCACGCCATTCCTTTTATCCTGATCCTGCATACTGCGACATCTTGTTCTGGGAACTCATCAACTGGGAAGCCTGCATCTTCTATGGCTTCCTTAATTTGTATTTCCTAGCACAAAGGACAATATAATGTTTCCATTGTCTCATATAAAAGTCCATAGAATACTAGTGCAATTTCTATAAAGGAATGAACAGACTGAATTTTTTCTTGGGCTATCATTCTAGCAAATAAAGAATTTTAAAGAACAAGTAACATAAGCAATCCTTAAACTTCACTCACATTAATGAGCTCTGGCACATAATTGACCGCCGCTTGGCCTTGAATGGGTGACACTGTAGCACTCTTGATGCCATTTAGCTTTCCCAGCACAGATTCAATGGTGGTTGCACAAGATGAACAGGTGATACCCCCTATTTTGAACTTAACTGTTCTAATTCTTTTATCTTTTCCATTAGTAGCTGAAGGCTTCAGCAGAGGCACTTTCAGTTCATCCATTTCACCATTCAAATTGGCCGATTCCATCAAACCTAAATTACAAACGACAACAGCTAATAAATACATATATAATTGGAGTTCGGTACTCTATACATTCCAATAGTTTGAAGTTTCTTACCCAGTCTAAGTAATTCGTACATCCAACAACAATAAATACACAGGTTACTGTATGTATGTATTCCATAGTGATAACAAAATTAAGTTAACCCAAGAAAAGCGAAAAATCCAAATGGTCATATACACATGATGAAACCACCAAAGACCAATAAAATTAACAAAGAATTTACAGATAAAAATGTATGTTACTGTTAAATTAGTACAATTCATCCAATTAACATCAGAAGAAAAAAGAAAACAAGAACACACAGACATGCAAATTAATCATCAAGAAAATGAATTCAAAGTTCCAAAAGGAAAAAAGAATCAGAATTTCATTCATCATATGAGCGTGAGTAAACCATCAAACAACAAGAAAATAGGTGAATAAATATACACAACATAATCATATGCAAAGAAAAAAGTGAAAACAAAATCAAAATTTAAACTGAAATAAATCATGCAACAGAGGAATAAAGAGTTCAAAGTGATCAAAATGTAATTGACCTAAAACCAATCCGTTGTAGCTGTGATCAAGAACAATACAAGACTACAAACTCATCCACATATAAACATGTGCGAGCGTGCATTTGGGTGTGCGTATAAATAAAGTACCTTTAGTCGACGAGGAAGACGACGCAAGTGAGTGAGCGGAGGAAAAAGAAAGTGCCGTGAGAAGATAAAGAGAAAAGCTGTGAAGGTGAAAAAGAAACCGTGTGTCAGAGGCGAGAAAGAAGGAGAAAATTAGGGTTTGCAAGAGGCGGAGGTGGAGGCCAAAGGCGGGGATTGTGAAGTCGGCGAAACCGCTTGTGACTTTTGGTGCGCCAGAATCTTCTTCTGCGAATGGAATTTTGGTGGGTTGGGGCTTGTCCTTTATATAGCGGCCCCATTTAAATTTTAAAATTTTTTGAAATTGCAACGTATGCCTTGATGTATTCCCACCTTGTTCTTCAACAGGTGCATAGGTTTGAACGGTTTAATTTTATGATATGCCCCTGTGGTTAGACTTAATTGAAACTCCGACCCCAAGGAAAAGGCCTAATTGGACTTGAGAAGTTGCAAGATTCACGCACATGTGCAAATTGGAACGGACGGTTTAGGATAAAAGAGAAAGAAGGTTGCTCTTTTTATCTCTTTCATTTTATCGTCTACTATTGTACCAATCTTGCTTACGGTAGACATGGTGATGTAACTATTTGTCAAAGAAGGCCGTTATTTTGTTTCTACTTAAAATATTTTTCTCCTTAGGTAACTCTTGTTATTCCTCTATGTGGAACCTAGTCTGCAGAGTAAGGAAGGCGGACTACTTGTAGGATCTTTTTACATTGGTGAAGTGTAGATAGTGATGCTAGATTAGCTGAGTATGATGGGCATGAAGTCGCGGTCGATTCCTAAATGGGTAGAGTAGGAGGCAAGGAGGCCTTTTAATTCAATTGCAGGTGTGTTACTAGTAGAGTCTACTACTAGACAGTGTAAATGAGTTCCATTTTCGACCAAATCTTTCTTCTAATAAAAACGATTGTGAGGCAAGCAGACGAGAATTAGCCTACTCTATTCTTTTCTATGTCTTTTTGAAGAACTTTAAAATATTTTCTTTTCCAGCATAGTCCAAGTTCAAAAATTCTTTCGCTATGATATTCAAGTTTGCGACATTGTTATTTTAGTAGTCGGGTGGTTAGTCGTTCCAATGTCAGGACCTGTCCCAAATCCTCCAGGATTAACGTGGGACTCGCCTGATCCCGTCTGACACAAAGTGTCAGACTAGAGAAAATTTCATCTCTAGCCCTCACCAGGCTTCTAGAGTACGTCAGGATCGTAGGAGGATGAGTGTGATGTCTCGTCTCTGCTACAGCCCGCATCCACGATCAACCTGAAGAGCATTCAAAACAACAAAAACTGTGAGTGGACAAAAATAATATTTTAATAAAACATTTTCATACAAAGACATTTATGTCCTTCACTAAAAGCATATGCATGCATTAAAAAAACATTTATCAAACATTCATAAAATCATTGGAAAACATTCTCAAACCTTTCAAGGGTTTATACCCGGTCCCCATAAACCGTCATAACCCATAAAAACCTTTCATGGGTCCCCGACCCGAAATCACAAAAACCCGTAAATCCATACATGTTGGAACTCAGCCCAAATCAACATACGTGGGTCTCAGCCCAAAACCATTCTCAGCAAAATACCAAAACATACAATACGGGGTCTTCGCTCGAAACTATTTCTAAAATATCAAATACGAGGTCTCTGCCCCAAATCACTTTCTAAAAACATGAAACAAGGGGTCTCCGCCCCCATAGCCACTTTCCGTAAACCACATACGTATCGACATACGTATAACCCATCTGCGGCACTTCCGAGAAGATGCCAACTCGGGGCACACAACCCCTAGGGAACACATCCCCGATATATGTCACGATTAATCATCTCTATACTAGTGTGCACACCACTCGGGGTCTCACTCCGAGTCTTCCCCCAGGAATTCTCCATCTGGGAGGCTCTATCTCCGGATCTAGTCCGTACATCTCTCTGGAATCTGGTTTGGGACCACATCATAAATTATAACTCCCACTCCTGGAACGGGATCCCTATGGGGATACCCATTCTGGTCTGTGGATCGTGACTCTCCAGGTCGACGTCTGGAGGAGACCATATAAATCATATCGAGGGTTTCATACATTTTCCAAATACTTTCTTTCTCAAAACATTTCTCAACTGGGTCTCATACCTGATTCATCTCAATAGGATTCCTCGAATCCGATTCAAATTCATCCACAGGCCTCGGCCTAAATCCTCAGTTCAACAGGGTCTCATGCCCGAATTCTCATTTCATAAACCGAATTGGGACTCAAGCTCGATTTCAAAATCAAATGGGCCTCTAGCCCGATATCACGACTAACTGGGCCTTAAGCTCGATACTATAGTCAAATGGGTCTCCAACTTGATATTACAACCAAATGGGCCTCAAGCCCGGATTCGTAAACTAACGGGACCCTCAGTCCGATCGTATAACTCAAATGGACCCTCGGTCTGATTCCTCATCAAATCAAATGGACTTCAAGTTCGACAGTTCGTAAATCAAATTTGTGTCGTGCCCGATTTCTTATTTCTAAAACCAAAATCCATTCATTAAACCCTCATTAGAAACCTAGTACGTATAAGCATCGTATAAAACCAGAAATCTCGAAATATGTACAAATACGTAAATCCTAGGCTACCACAAACAAATGCACTCACGGCAGCACAAAACATATGTTAAAACACTTATAAAATATTTATGCATGCATCGAATTCATAAAACAAGTCCACTCGCAGACCGTCTGAAGCCGCGCCTCGATACGCGCGCCATAAGCCTCTCCCGGGCCAATCGTCGCATCCGAGATTCCCAAACATGACCAAATTAATTTAAAGGATTACTAACTACTTATATAACTCCTCACTAAAGGGCCGTAATTTTTCGGAATTTCTAACTATGTTTAAACGCGAACCTAAACCTTTGAACAACCCGAACTATATCGAAACGATGTCTGATTGACACGAAACCAGTCCCAAAATGTTCATTACATCGAATAGATGATTTGATATGTTGGACACTTCCCCAAAGGAGGGCTCACGCGCCCTCACATGCCCCAAGAAGGTTCTGCATGTGGGCCTCACGCGCCAGAACAGTTTTCTTCTTCCTTGGTCGAACCAGCCGGTCCGGTCCAACCCTGTACAGCCGGTCTAACTGGACCGGCGTGACTATTCCAGGGCTCCCCACTCCTCATTTTTCGTCCAATCTTCTCCTTTTCAATCCTAAACTTCCTAATTCAATCCTATAAATCTATATATATAAACCAAAACCCTTAAAACCCCCTAGAACCCACGAGTTCAATTTGTCCTCCACGGCCTCTGTTTTTCCGGCCACCCTCATGGCTTCCTCAGCCGTGAACCACCCTAAAAATCTTCTTATAAACTCCCCAACAACCCAATAAGCTCATCCTAATCATCCAAAACTATCCCTAACGTCAAAATCGAATTAAACGGAGATTTGGGTCTAACTAGGTACCTTGCTCGGGTTTGGTCTCAGCCGTCCTCGGCGGCGCCATCCTGGCCGGCTACCATCATCCACATGTCCTCCTCTCAACCTCTGAGCCTCACAACCATGATCATAGGGGTAAGGGTTTGGATTGAGGTTGGGTGTTCGATTAGGTTTGGGTTGGAAAAGGGAAAAATGATCGATGAAGAAAGGAAGGTGAGATGCATGAATTGTTTGGGTTGGACAATGGATGGGTGACACTTGTCACTCATCCATTGGGCCTGCCCCAAAATATCTGTGACAGGACCACCCCCGAAGGGACATTGAAAACCGTGCCCAGTCCTGATCCTGTCTGACAAGTCGACTGAAGTTCCCAAGTTACACTCAGTACTTGCTAAACCAGGGATAGCCACACACGTACTCACTCATGCCTCCGCCTCTCGATCAGCCTCGATCAACGTTCCACGACCTGGAGGGTCAATAAAAAGACAAAAGGTGAGAGTGGACAAAAATTGAATCAGTTTGTAAAACAGTTACAGAAAGACATTTCTACCCTCCACGGAAAACCAATGCATGCATTCGAAAATCATTTTGCAATCCATTTCATTTCCAACATAAGAAAACCGTGTATGAAAATCAAAATCATTTTCCTTTTCTTAACCTTCGGGTCTTAGCCCGTAGACATAAACACAGGGCCTCAGCCCAAAACCATGAATCAAATCCAAGTACACAACATAATCCAAACTCCATCAAACCATATAAACCGGGTCATTGCCCAACACATCCGAAAACATCGGAAATCAAAAATAATTCAGAAGATAATCAATCTGCTAGATCTCAAGTGCGCCCGAGTCTTTAAACTCAAAACCATGCGCATAATCAGGCCTTCCCAGGATATCAACGAGTCTTTAAACTCAGAACATAATCAATAGGCCTCGGGGGTATCATACCGAGTCTTTAAACTCAAAACAGTAACCGAGTCTTTAAACTCATCAAGGGCCAACCCCCGTTATCAATTAACCGAGTCTTTAAACTCAAAACATGATCCAGCAATAGCACCGGGTCTTTAAACCCAAAACCATTTGTAAATCACAACAATCCAGGATCCATCGTGATCCATTTTCCAAACCATTCTGAAATCACATTTCGTCATAATAGGACTTATGTCCGAATTTCACATTCAAATCCCCAATCATATCCGTCATCCATTTCCAAATCCGAATTCGCAATAATGATTCCGTAAGCTAGCATCCGGAAACATCATCCCGAACCCGAACTCGGAAATCCACTTTCACGTTTCCGAAATCCGAATCTCATTCATCAAAATTACTTTTATGCCCTGGGCATCAAGCCCGAAATCACCTTTTCCAAAATCCATTTTAAATCTTTGAAATCACATCATATTTCAAATCCCAAGGTCAAAGCATCAAAACCATGATCAAAACATAATATACTCAAAATCTCGTAAAACGCGCAAATCCGTAATAATCTCGAAATACGTGTCAAAACCGTAGGTCATACTCATAATCACAATCAAAACATCATTAAAATATCATACTCACAAATCATGTAAAATCGTTCATCAAACCATCATCAAAGCATAAGAGAAACCATAATCTCGAAATACGTGCAGTTACGTATTGCATACCAAAATACGTATAAATACAAAAATCGGAATTATCACAAGACATAATCATAATCATAGAAATCATAGAAACATTTATGCATGCATTAAATTTTGAAAGCAAAGTCTACTCACACACCGTTCATAACGTCTGTTTTCGCGCTACACGCGTTCCCGTAATTTCCGACATTTTCTAGGAATCTCGAATCCTGTCCGAAATCATCCTTCAGTGCCACTAAGGACTCAAATAACATCATACTAATTTCCCATAATTTTCCGGGAATTAAATATTAATTAAAAACGTAACATAAACCTTCGGACCCTCGAAAAAATATCGAAACAGTGTCCGATTAATTCGAAACCAACGCTAAAATGTTCGTTACATTGTATAGGACAAAAGTCGTGTTGAACTCATCTCGAGAATCGGGCCCACGCACCCTCACGCGCCGCCGTGAGTGGCTGCGCGTGAAACTCACGCGCCTGCTACAGTGATGCTACAGTTGTCTTCCTTACCCGATTGGCCTGGTAAATGGGTTTGCGACCCGCGTGCTCGACCCGATTCAATCCCTGCGAATCTCAACTTGTTTCCTTCAATTGATTCAGTCAAAAGCATTGTTATGAATCTAATTATGGGTCTATAACTTTAATTTCATTATAACTTACCTTAATTTGTCACTTCCAGCTCGAGTTTTCGATGAATATCCAAACATTGTTCATTCCCCGAAGTTCATCAATCCTCATCGTTTTTCCTCAATTGATCCAGCCAGCAGCTTCGTATGATTATCATAAACTGGTTTCCAAACTCAATTGCATCTTCTAACTCCTCCAATTACACGACCCAATCCTTGGACTTTTGAGGCGTCGAGGTACTCCGTTCACGGTCAAAACGACCTCATCTTCCTTCGTTTTTGAAGCCATTCGAGTCGTCTGGGTTCCAGAGAGCTAATTACAACCTCAATTGTAGCCATAAACGTCCACAATTTCGAATTCGACTATTGATCACAATAAATTATGATAATCAGCTTTCGGGTCTCACAACAGCTCTTCTCTCTGGTTTTCCCATTATTCTCCTCTCCATTTCTCTCAAAACCGTCCCAAGGACTGATCAACTTCTACAATAAACCAAGAAAAAGCAACCGGTGCTCTGTTCAAGCTCTCGAATGAATAAAACAATTCTAGTGCTCTATTTCTCTCCATTTCCAACAGCACCAGCCCATGCTCACATTATTTTAAATTTCCCACCATCACACATTGCCACTAATCCATCCCCTCTTAGTGACAAATGTCACTTACTTAGTTAAATAGCTAAGTTAAACATCCCACTACGGCTGATTCAATTTCCAACATACAAATTACCATTTTACCCCTACCTCGACAATTTACCAAAATGCCCTTCGTATTTCTAGACCCATAACTTGTCCGTCCGACATCCGTCTTCATCGTGCTGCCTGTCTACAAACTCAGTGCATCGAGACCTACCTCACGGTCCTCGAATTGCGTGAAAAATAGTGGTCAATCAGAAAGTCAACATTTCCCCCTTTTTGTCCTAATTACGAAAATGTCATTGAACTTCCGAACGTCATAATTTCTTCCCTGATCGTCGGAATTGGACGTGCCACCTGTCTATGAACTTGTGACGTCCCGAACTACGTCACAGTCATCGGTCAAAGTCCGTTTGACCGCCCGAGCAAAAATTCAACCGTTCGCCCATGCTCTAGGGGCAAAATCGTCATTTTCTTCAAATTTTCCAAATTTCGCTTTTTTGAACGTCTGGGTCGTTACAATCTACCCCCTTAAGGAATTTCGTCCTCGAAATTCCAATTAGTGGGAGCCATAAAATTTTTCAAGGATACACATCTACGATAATCCCGAACATAAACACCCTCAAACAAGTAGAAGTCATACCCAACTCGTAGAAATCATACCACCAGCCTCAATCCTCCTGTAAACCCTTGCCCCATGGGTAGTCATACCATTTACCTACTCGAAATACGTAGCCTAGCTCACGTTCGAGTCCACACAATCCAAGATACACAGCAATCAGTCAGATCTTCTCGTTTACATGTATCCACTTGTGACATGATCCAAAGGCTAAATCCTCACATATGTCATCAGGCCACCAGGACAATAAACTCATAAGGTCCAATAACTCGGGAACTCATTCCCCTCACTAGGTCAATCACACCATATCCCTTCCCAGGGTCACTATGTAACAACCCGTACATTTAGGAAGGGTACAAATGTAAGTTTGTAAAATATTTGTATAGAAGGACGATTTTGCCCTTGTGAATAGTGTGCCAAAAGTTAACTTTTTGATTTGTTGGTTGAACGAGCATTGACCATTGACTGTGGCGTAGTTTAGGACGTCACGAGTCCGTAGACAGGTGGCACGTCCGATTTGGACAATCGAAGAAAAAGTTATGGTGTTCGGAAGGTTAAGGGCGTTACCGTAATTTTGGTTAAATAGAGGAAAATGTTGACTTTTTGCTAGGTGCTTGGTTTTCACATAGACCAACCGAGGACGGTTAGATAGGTCTCGACGTCCTGAGTACAACGACAGGCGGCACGCTGTCATCGGACGTCAGACAGATTAGTTATGGGTCTGGAAAGTTGAAGGGCAAAATGGTAATTTTGGACTTAGGGGCATTTTGGTCTTTTCACCTTGGGCCAATAAGATAAGACCACATGGGAAAATGTGATTGGATATTTATTTTTGCTGTCCACAGGATGATGGACACGTGGGGTGACACTAGAGGCTTCTAGGAAGGCTTCGCGTGTACACGGTCACAAATGGTCCAATTTTAAACGTGCATTTGGGTTTGAAGAACAGAAACAGGGAGAGGAAATTGTGAGGATTCTTGATCGATTCTGAGAGTGTGTGAGGTTTAGTGTCTTGGTGAGAGTGAGCAGGGGAAAAGAGAGAAGCTGGTGAGGGGATTGGGAGTGGAAATCGTGCAAGGAATAACGAAGGTGTGAGGTTTGAATTCTCAGGGAAACAGAGAGGTGTCGAGGGAGCTGGCGGTGGTTGTGCCGTGTGTTGATCCAATCAAGGCTGAGAGGAAGCTAGGACGGCTGAAGGAGGCCCAGTGGACATAGAGGTGCACGGCGGTGCAAACGGCGGAGGTAAAATCGACGGTAAGCCCAATTCCCCTGTTTTTCCCGTTTTGTTCAATTCAAAAGTCGTGGCTTTTGAGGCTGAGTCGATGGTTTCTGTGAGTTGTGTGAGACTCAGTAGGTCCCTAGGAGTCGATTAAGGTTGATGCCGTGCTGGGGGATGGTCTGGTTGGCCGGGAACTGAAACAGAGGTTTCAGGTAAATTTCTTCGAGCTTGAAGACGACGTGTTAGGGGCTTCGATGTTGAGATTTTAGGTGGGGAATCAATTTCTTAGGCCAGGACGAACCTAATGAGATTGAAAGGATTGGTTTTGAGTAGGAAATGAGGGAGAACTGGTCACGCCGGTTCAGTACAGTTGAACCGGCTGACCCGAGGTTGAAGACGACATTGTAGCAGGCGCGTGAAGCCCACGAGCAGCCCTTTTGGGTGGCGCGTGAGGGCTCGTGCGACAGAGTCTGAGGAACCTTCCAACATGGTTTTGAGTCTAAATGTTATAAAGAATCTATTGGGACAGGTTTCAGGTTAATCGGATGTCGTTTCGGGTCACGTTTAAAATACTGAAAAATTGGGGAAAATAGGACAAGTATATTTAAAGTAATTGTGACCCGATTGTGTAACTTTTGACAGGACGGGACACTCCTGAGACGGTTGAGGAACGTACGGAGCGCGATTGACGCGTACGGATTTGTGAGTGGACTCCTTCTCTTTTAACGAGCATGCCTAACTGTTTTTATCTACATGTTTTATGTTTTAAGCATGTTTTCATGATCATTGCATATCTCATATTTGTTTTACCTGTTTGCACATTTTTTGAGGCATTCACGGGTTTTAGCACGTTTTCCGAGAAATGTTATATATGTGATTTCCATGCCATGCTTTTTATTACTGATTTTTATATGATGACAAATGGGTTTTGAAACATGATTTGACAAACAAGGTTTTCGGTTTTAGAATCGAATTTCGGAAACACGAAATTTGGTTTAAGGTTGAAAAGTGGATTTCCGGATTTGGGTTCGGAATGACGGTTCTGAATGCCGGAATGACGCCAGACCAGTGGTTTCAGATTCGAGTTTGGATATGGATTTAGAAATGGTTTTCAAATGATTTAGATTGGATTTGATGGATCTGGATATTGGGTTTAAAGACCCGGATTATATATGACGGGGGCGGGCCCGGATAGAGTTTAAAGACTCGGGAGTTTAAAGACTCGGATATTACGAGGAAGGTCAACTTTTAAGGGTTTAGCTAGTCTGAACGCCTAACCCACCGAATCCCAAACGCATAGTGAGTGATCGAACATAAGTCACCGTCTCTCCACTTATATCCATATGTTTCGCCCTGAGGCATTCGCTACGTATGTCCAGTATCTCACACATTCCTCTGTACATAGGAGGACACCAACCAATCAACTCTCAGTTCTCAGTTCCAATAACTCTGACCTCTTTCTGGGTCAATCACCCTAACTAGAAAACATGTAGAGAACCCCCTTACAATCCTCTGTGGTCTCCAACAAGTCTCAGACCAACTCACGTTCCCCAAACCTACTCTGGTCTGTCAGACCTACACTTATTCAACTATCTCTTTTTCTGAGGGCATATTCAACTCACCTATTTAGTACATCACACGCCCATCGGTACATGTAAGTATCCCAACCAATCATCAATCACCACCATGTTGGCCTCCCTTAATAAGGTCACTAACCACAACTTCCCCGCGAAACCACAATTCCTTAACTCGTGATACGGAACCCTTATTCCATACCGTTACCTTATTAAGTCGTTCTTAACCAATATGTAACCTCAAATCATCCTAAACTCAATTCCTCATCCTAGCAAAACCCCATCCTGGCAGAACCTCAGGAATATGTTGGGAAATCTGGGAAACCTCAGCCCTCACTAGGCGTCTCATACACGCAGCTCATACACCACACGTGTGACCAACAAACTTGAATGTCTCATACCAACCATCTATTGGTTGTGAGGATCAAAATTATCCTAGAGGGTAACACCCTCGAGTCTCCCTGAAACATAACCTCTGGAATCCTAGATTTCACATATCACTCTCTAATCAACCTGCTCGATAGAGATCTCATGGGTCACCAACCCATCCATTCCAAGGATGACATCCAAATCATCCAAATCTAAGTCCGTCACTAGGCGACTAACACCGGTCATCTTGGGTAACCTCACATCGATAGGTCTACCCCCCTTATACCTCACCAATTTTACCATCTATAATCACCAAGGTTACCGTATAACCATTATCAAAGTATCACATCGGTAACTCGAGTCGGTTCAACAACTTCCAGAACATAACCAATCACAAACAACACCATACCCGACCAATAGCCACACTCAAGACATGGAAGAGTGGATAGCTCGGGACCTACCCAATACGTAAGTCCGGGTTAAACTTACACCATGACCGCAAGTAATAGGTATCCAGACCATCAATCCAGGGCTACTCAGGCGTCCTACGAAGGAATTACAAATCCCCGGGCATGTGGTCCCAACCGACCACGCCCCTATGGTCCATCACGGGCCCCACCAACTCTTCCTTTACCTGTCATATCAACAGTCAATATAGGAGCCAATCCTCACTCTAACACATCCTAACAGTGCCATCTCACTTATCGCAATCAATCGATATAACCATTCCTTTATGATGTGATAAGACAACTCACAATCATAACTATTACTATAGGATTACCCTTCTTACTTTACCTCTCAGTGGACCCGACTTGCGTCCTATTGAACTGGACTATCTCCTAAGTTCAAATCCTTGTATCCCTCGGGTCTCCGCCCAAACCTCAATCACTAAGGACGCTGACACGTCAAATAAGTCCAATAAACCAGCGAAACAAGATCAAGCCATAATTTTCTAACTCCTCAATACATGACCATATACCAATCCTTGGCATCCTAAGTGCCAAACGTTCCTCAATCAGCCTTTTTGGCTCCTCTCGAGTTCTGACACCTTATCGTGACTCGTCTCACGTTTCTAACCCATATCCGAACTCATTTTGAGTCCCACATCCACATCTCGACTCCTCTTGAGTCTAATCTCATACTAATCAATCATGCCATCACTGACATACCCAGTCACCGAGCAATACCATTGGCCAACCATATCTTATACGACCGATCATGCCTAAGAGATATTCCATCACATTTTAGACTCTTAAACCACGCATTCCACTTAAGGATTTCACCGAAAATAATCCCATCACGAGTGCAATCAGCCACTGGGCTCATTCGTCCCTGGGACCCACACAGTTCTATGTCTAACAAACAGTAGCTCACAGTGCACTCTATATCACATCAGACCCTCCACCCAGGGTCAATCTCGTCCGAGATCTATCACAAGGTCTCATACACCCTCGTCTATCCGTCTCACTAACAGGTCGCGCGCGAGGCTTTCATTTCGGAGGCATGATGTGGAAACAGAATCAGCAACCTAGTGCTCTGATACCAAGTTGATAGGACCACCCCCGAAGGGACATTGAAAATCGTGCCGATCCTGCTCCCGTCTGACAAGTCGACTGAAGTTCCCAAGTTACACTCAGTACTTGCCAAACCAGGGATAGCCACACACGTACTCACTCATACCTCCACCTCACGATCAGCCTCGATCAACGCGCCACGACCTGGAGGGTCAATAAAAACACAAAGGTGTGAGTGGACAAAAATTGAATCAGTTTATAAAACAGTTACAGAAAGACATTTCTACCCTCCACGGAAAACCAATGCATGCATTCGAAAATCATTTCGCAATCCATTTCATTTCCAACATAAGAAAACCGTGTATGAAAATCAAAATCATTTTCCTTTTCTTAACCTTCGAGTCTTAGCCCGTAGACATAAACACAGGGCCTCAGCCCAAAACCATGAATCAAATCCAAGTACACAACATAATCCAAACTCCATCAAACCATATAAACCGGGCCATTGCCCAACACATCCGAAAACATTGGAAATCAACAATAATTCAGAAGTCAATCAATCTGCTAGATCTCAAGTGCGCCCGAGTCTTTAAACTCAAAACCATGCGCATAATCAGGCCTTCCGCGGAGATCAACGAGTCTTTAAACTCAGAACATAATCAATAGGCCTCGGGGGTATCATACCGAGTCTTTAAACTCAAAATAGTAACCGAGTCTTTAAACTCAAAACAGTAACCGAGTCTTTAAACTCATCAAGGGCCATCCCCCGTCATCAATTAACCAAGTCTTTAAACTCAAAACATGATCCAGCAATAGCACTGGGTCTTTAAACCCAAAACCATTTGTAAATCACAACAATCCAGGATCCATCGTGATCCATTTTACAAACCATTCCGAAATCACATTTCGCCATAATAGGACTTATGTCCGAATTTCACAATCAAATCCCCAATCATATCCGTCATCCATTTCCAAATCCGAATTCGCAATAATGATTCCGTAAGCTAGCATCCGGAAACATCATCCCGAACCCAAACCCAGAAAATCCACTTTCACGTTTCCGAAATCCGAATCTCATTCATCAAAATTACTTTTATGCCCTGGGCATCAAGCCCGAAATCACCTTTTCCAAAATCCATTTTAAATCTTTGAAATCACATCATATTTCATATCCCAAGGTCAAAGCATCAAATACATGATCAAAACACAATATACTCGAAAACTCGTAAAATGCACAAATCAGTAATAATCTCGAAATACGTGTCAAAACCGTAGGTCATACTCATAATCACAATCAAAACATCCTTAAAGCATCATACTCAAAAATCATGTAAAATCGTTCATCAAACCATCATCAAAGCACAAGAGAAACCATAGTCTCGAAATACGTGCAGTTACGTATTGCATACCAAAATAAGTATAAATACGAAAATTGGAATTATCACAAGACATAATCATAATCATAGAAACATTTATGCATGCATTAAATTTTGAAAGCAAAGTCCACTCACACACCATCCATAACGCCCGTTTTCGCGCTGCACGCGTTCCCATAATTTCTGACATTTTCCAGGAATCTCGAATCTTGTCCGAAATCATCCCTCGGTGTCACTAAGGAATCAAAAAACATCATACTAATTTCCCATAATTATCCGGGAATTAAATATTAATTAAAAACGTAACATAAACCTTCAGACCCTCGAAACAATATCGAAACGGTGTCCGATTAATTCGAAACCAACGCTAAAATGTTCGTTACATTTTATAGGACAAAAGTCGTGTTGAACTCACCTCGAGAATTGGGCCCACGAGCCCTCACGTGCCACCGTGAGTGGTTGCGCGTGGAACTCGCGCGCTTGCTACAGTGATGCTACAGTGTCTTCCTTACCCGATTGGCCTGGTAAACGGGTATGCGACCCGCGTGCTCGACCCGATTCAATCCCTGCGAATCTCAAATTGTTTCCTTCAATTGATTCAGTCAAAAGCATTGTTATGAATCTAATTATGGGTCTATAACTTTAATTTCATTATAACTTACCGTAATCTGTCACTTCCAGCTCGAGTTTTCGATGAACATCCAAACACTGTTCATTCCCCGAAGTTCATCAATCCTCATCGTTTTTCCTCAATTGATCCAGCCAGCAGCTTCGTATGATTATCATAAACTTGTTTCCAAACTCAATTGTATCTTTTAACTCCTCCAATTACACGACCCAATCCTTGGACTTTTGAGGCGTCGAGGTACTCCGTTCACGATCAAAACGACCTCATCTTCCTTCGTTTTTGAAGCCATTCGAGTCGTCTGGGTTCCAGAGAGCTAATTACAACCTCAATTGTAGCCATAAATGTCCACAATTTCGAATTTGACTATTGATCACAATAAATTATGATAATCGGCTTTCGGGTCTCACAACAGCTCTTCTCTCTGGTTTTCCCATTATTCTCCTCTCCGTTTCTCTCAAAACCGTCCCAGGGACTAATCAACTTCTACAATTAACCAAGCAAAAGCAACCAGTGCTCTGCTCAAGCTCTCAAATGAATAAAACAATTCTAGTGCTCTGTTTCTCTCCATTTCCAACAGCACCAGCCCACGCTCACATTATTTTAAATTTCCCACCATCACACATTGCCACTAATCCATCCCCTCTTAGTGACAAATGTCACTTACTTAGTTAAATAGCTAAATTAAACATCCCACTACGGCTGATTCAATTTCCAACATACAAATTACCATTTTACCCCTACCTCGATAATTTACCAAAATGCCCTTCGCACTTCTTGACCCGTAACTCGTCCGTCCGACGTCCGTTTTCAGCGTGCCGCCTGTCTACGAACTCAGGGCATCGAGACCTACCTCACGGTCCTCGAATTACGTGAAAATAGTGGTCAATCAGAAAGTCAACATTTCCCCCTTTTGTCCTAATTACGAAAATGCCCTTGAACTTCCGAACGTCATAACTTTTTCCCAGTTCGTCGGAATCGGACGTGCCACCTGTCTATGAACTCATGACGTCCCGAACTACGTCACAGTCATCGGTCGAAGTCCATTTGACCGCCCAAGCAAAAAGTCAACTGTTCGCCCATGCTCTAGGTGCAAAATCGTCATTTTCTTCAAATTTTCCAAATTTCCCTTTTTTGAACGTCCAGGTCGTTACAATCTGGGCCCCACTTAAGTCCAAAAGTCTCATCTCGTAAAATGTGCAATAGTACTTTCAGACTTCCGTGAACCATAACTTCTCCGTCGAACGTCCGAATTCGACGTGTCGCCTGCCTACGGATTCGTATCGTCCCGATCTACGTAACGGTCCTTGGCCCTCGGCCATCAGACCTCTCGAGTCAAAAGTCAACTATTTACTCCTATTCAACCAAATTACCAAAATTCCCGTGAACTTTCGAAAATCATAACTTCTTCCTCGAACGTTGGAATCGAATGTGCCACCTGTCTATGAACTCGTGACGTCCTGAACTACGTCACAGTCATCAGCCAACATCCATTTGACGGCCTAAACGAAAAGTCAATGATTCGCCCATTTTAAGGGTAAAACTTCATTTCGCCTTGCTCGTCCGCTAATCCTCGTCTAATCCCCGATTAGTCTCGCTAATCCATCATTAAGTCTTAATTAATCCCGTTAATTCGGGACGGGTCGTTACAATCTTCCCCCCTTAAACAATTTCATCCTCGAAATTCAAATCGACCCGATTCCACAACCAAATTGTGGAATCCAACCATGTCCCAAGTAGAGGGGTACTGCACCCACACAGGAGGGTACCCGTGTAACCGTACACGTCCGACACACATACCGTAATTGTCGGTACGTACCGTCACCAGAGCTTCCCAAAGCTCCAACTCACTTTCGAGAATTACATGTTAGCTCGCACGTCTCACTCAAGACAGAACGTCGACACTCGTCGATCACTCCAGTCACTCACTTTGACAAGTCAACAATACCATACTGACATCCAAACGGCTTTTCAATCTAACACTCTGACACTGTCCATCATACGGTCGTCAGGGTCAAATTGCATCCCCACTAAGGGTGGTTGCATCTAAGCTGACATCCTGCTCAGCCTCCGATGAGACAGCACCCTCTAGATCCTTCCATCATAATGGCACGAATCCCATCTCACAGGTCATACTCAAACCAATGTCCCTACTAACTCTCCTTAGAGTCCCATCATTCCATATCAATTCGAATGCATCAGATATCGATCAATCTGTAGCTACCACAGGTCACAACCATCATGGCCAGCCGGCAACTCCCGACTCCACTGCACTTCGCTGCTCTACTCTGATCTCGACTCATTCTAGAGTCCTCGTATCATATCTCTCATCACTCAGCGATCTCCGCTGACATCTAGACTCACCTCGAGTCTCAACCTGTCACTATCGGATCTAATCTGATCACCACTCATGTCCATATAGGACTCTATCCAATCTACAACATACTCAAACTCTCGGGGCACTCTCAACCCGACATATAGATTGACCGTGATCAATCCCATCATCCAACATGCACAACACACCGGGACACCCACATCACATCACATTGGGGAGCCACCCGACCTACTCAAGGACTGCTGACAGGACCCACCCCGATTATCACCCTGATAACCGGGACGAACCCTGCTCCCGTCTGACAACCTAACTCAAAAGACCAAAATAACCACAAAAACCCACGAAATATACATTGCCAGATCAGGGAGAAGTTATAATACAACAGTAGCACAGAGCATAGTACAGGACAAGATAAGACAAAAAGCCTACTAAGAGTTGACTACACGCGAAACGGGAAAACTCTATGCATCCGCCTCTGCCTCAACGTTAGCCCCGTCGCTAGCACCACAACCTGGAGGGTGTTAAAAAAAATTAAAAGCGTGAGTGGACTAAAAATAAGAGTTATAAACCGTTGCGAAATAAACCAGTGTTCACCCTCCGTTTGAAAACATGCATAACCAAGTATCTTAAAACAACCATATGTACGATATGAAAATAAGTGCGGAAAGGCACTCGGCCCTAAATCCATAAGAACCAAGTTATTCGGATCACAACCCAAAACATTTGAAAACCAGTGAAAACCCAGTGAAAAACATCAATCATACAAGTTTACTGGATCTCAAGTGCGCCCGAGTCTTTAAACTCAAAACCATGAGCAATAACTAGGCCTTCCCGGGATATAAACGTGTCTTTAAACTCAAAACACACTCTCCGGCCTCAGGGGGTATCACAATCACCGAGTCTTTAAACTCAAAACATATACCGAGTCTTTACACTCAAAACATCTCAATCCAGGGCCCTTCCCCCCGTCAATCAATCCGAGTCTTTAAACTCAAAACCAGATCCAGCGGGTTTTTCTCCTTTTCCGGGTCTTTAAACCCAAAACCATTTTCAAGCATAAGAAAAATGCATCGAAATCCGAAAATCAAAGCCAAACCGGAAATCTTCGAAAACCGAAATCACGTTTAACCAAAAGAGGACTTCCACCCGAATTTCACTTCCAATCTCAAATCATATCCACAAATCATTAGTAAAACAGAATGCGGATAAAAATAAATCATCCATCTGAAACTATCCTCAAAAGCATAACAGAAATCATATTCTCGAAGTACGTGCAAATCGATTACTCGTATTGAAAAACGTGTAATCAAGTAAAGCAAGAATATAAAAATCATAGGCATAAAATCATATATCGAAAGCATAAAGTCATATATTGAAACATAAATAAATAAGTAAAAACAGTTATGCATGCTCAGTTAGAAAACAAAAAGTCCACTCACAAGGTCCGAACCCGTCACTCGCGTCCCTTACGCTTCTCGTTAATTTTCCCAATTTTTCGGAATTTTTAAACGTAATTAAACGAACCCCTAAACCTTCGAACACTCAAAACTACCCCGGTACGGTGTCTGATCGACTCGAAACTTGTCCTAAAATGTTCGTTACATCGATTAGAGTTAAAACCGTGTTGAACGTTTCCCCAAAAGAAGCCCCAAGTGTAAGGACCCGTCCAGGAAATTAGGGCTAAGACGGTGATTAGTGAAGGATTAGTGAGCTTAATCGGTGGTTAGTTGGTTCCGATAGGCCCGTTAGCGTCGAATGACGATTTTGCCCCTAGGTTGGGTAAAACGTTGACTTTTAGTTGGGCGGTCAATTGGGTATTAACCAGTGACCGTGATGTAGTTCGGGACGTCACGAGTCCGTAGACAGGTGGCACGCCCGATTCCAACATCCAAGGAGGAAGTTATGATGTTCGGAAGGTTGAGGGCATTACAGTAATTTGGCTAAAATAGGGGGAAAAGTTGACTTTTCGTACGATCGGGTTTTGACACGTTGACCTAGGACCATTAGGTAGATCTCGTCGTCCTGAGTTCAAAGACAGGCGGCATGTGTTCATCGGACCTAGGATGCGTAAGATACGGGTCTAGAACTTCGATGGCATAATCGTAATTTTGATTCAAAAGAGGGGCATTTTGGTCTTTTGCACATTGGGGATTGTGCAACCGGATTGGGAAAAGTGTACAGGTGAGATTGAGATATTTGTGAGAGGGCTGAGGGGATGGAGGACACGTGCAGTGTGTCTAGTGGGTTCTAAAGTGCAGGGCTCCAATTATTTGGCTGTGTGTTCGTGTGTGTGTTTGAACAAGAGAGAAACAGAGACTGAGAGTTAGGGAGGAATTGGACGAGTGCAGAGTGTGTTTGTGTGTTCAGTGATCAAGTGAAGGACTAGTGATTGAGAGAGAGACAGTGAGTGAGTTAGGAAGGCAACTCGTGTGAGGAAGATTGGTGTGTGAAGAGGGTGAGGTTACGGGAAAAACAGAGAGATGCTGAGGGAAATTGGAGGTGGTGTGCCGTGTGTTGATCAATTGGACTCGAAGGGAAGCTGGGACGACTCTGTGGACTTCAGGGAGTGCGGCGGCGATCGACAGGCATGTAATTTCTTTCCCCTGTTAGTTTGCTCTGTTTTTCCGTTTAGGTTTAACTCAATAGTCGTGAAGGTGGGAGCTGAGTCGAGGTGTCTGGTTGGTCCTAGTCGACTTCTTAGGTCCTTAGGAACCTGTTACTATCGAAGCCGTGACGGGGGAGGACTTGGGTGGCCGGAATGGAAAACAGAGGTTTGTACGGGTTTTGTTTCGAGTTTGGGACGATGATCTAGAGGTTGTGTCGAAGTGTTAGAGTAAGGGGAATAGGTTGCTTAGGACTGGACGTTGAGGATGGTGAAGAGAGGAGTCAAAACGGTGAAGGAACGGCGGAGAACCGGGTACGTCGATTGAGACCGGTTCACCCGTTGAAGACGATGATGAACAGTGTCTGTGTGCAAGCGCGTGAGGCCCACGCGCAGCCACTTTGGGAGGCGCATGGGGGCACGTGTGGTGGCTTTTGGGGAAAGTGTCAACTAGGTTTTTGGTCTAGAGGTTGTAACGAGTCTAGTGGTTTAAGTTTCGGGTTATTCGGACATCGTTTAAGGTTAGTTCCGTGAGGTTGAAGGTTTAGGGTCCCGGTTCGTTACGTTTAGGACCCGGGGATTTTTGGTGAAAATTAGGAGAGTCTTGGTAGACGTGTTAGTGACGTTCTTTGGTGACTTGTGACAGGATCGGGATTTCCGGAGAAAGCTGAGGAACGTACGAGACGTACGGGGCGCGAGTGACGTGCCGGTGACTGTGAGTGGACCCCTTTTCTAAACTCGAGCATGCATAACTGTTTTTCTATCATTTTTTTATGGTTTACAAGTGATTTCATGATGTTTGATTTATGAAATGTTGGTTTTACATAATTGCACGTTTTTCGAGAAAGTACGGTTTTCAGCACGTTTTGCGAGAAAAGTTTGGATTCTGATTTTGATGCCATGAATTGGGGTTTTCAAACGATGAGTGGTTTTCAATGATATTAAATGGATTTTAAGACGTGATTCGATAATCGAGGTTTTCGGTTTTGAAATCAGATTTCAGAAAGCGGAATTTGATTTTAAAGTTGAAATGTGGAATTCCGGATTTGGGTTCGGAATGACGATTCTGGATGCCGGAAGGGCATCAGACCGGTGATTTAGGATTCGGGTTTGGATGTGGATTTAGAAATGGTTTTCAACTGGTTTTGGATTGGATTTGCTGGATCTAGTTATTGGGTTTAAAGACCCAGATATTATGATTGACGGGGGACGGGCCCGCATTGGGTTTAAAGACCCGGATTGAGTTTAAAGACTCGAGAGTTTAAAGACTCGGATATATTGATGTTTCCCCTGTAGGCCTGTTGAGTTTAAAGACATGGGAGTTTAACGACTCGAATATTATTGAGGCCTAGATTGAGTTTAAAGACTCGGGAGTTTAAAGACTCGGATAGGTCCAGCAGGTTTGATCGGATAATGATTGTTTGAGACTCATGTTTTATGATACGGTTTTATGATGGTTATGACGTGATTTCTATAACTGCTTTCAATTCTGTTTTTATGAAGATCTTTATGTGATTTATAACTGTTTTCAGAAAATGGGTTATGCATGTGTGTTTTTAAAACGGAGGGCTAAAACCCTGGTTTGATTATAAAACGGTTTTCGAAATTTTATGTTAATTATGGTCCACTCACACCTTCAGTTTTAAATTGCCCTCTAGGTCGTGCAGCTAGCGCGGGGGTTGCTGTAACACTCCGGACATTCGAGGATTTTAATATTGTAATTTAATGTATCAATTGACGTTTTTACCCTTGTGAATGGTATGGCCAAATTGTTGACTTTTTGATTGGTGGATTGAATGGACTTTGACCTATGACTGTGACGTAGTTCGGGACGTCACGAGTTCATAGACAGGTGGCACGTCCATTTCGGACGATCAGGGAAAAAGTTATGACTATCGGAAGTTCAGGGGCATTACCGTAAGTTGGACTTCACGGGCGGAAATGTTGACTTTTAGTTTGACAATTAATTTTCACGCGACTCAAGGACCAATAGGTAGGTCTCGATGTCCTGAGTCCGTAGACAGGCGGCACGCCGAAATCGGACTTCGTATGGCTGAGTTACGGGTCTAGGAAGTGAGGGGCAGTTTGGTAATTTTTGAACTAGGGGCATTTTGGTCTTTTTGCCCTGGTTACTGTAGCAAACCGCGGGGGACATGGGCGGCACCGCCATGTGCGGTGGTTCTATCGTGCAATTGATTATGCTAACATGTGCTGGAAAGTCTGGGCTGTCTTTTGCTTTTGAACGTGGCCTGAGCCGTCCAGCCTGTACGATCAATTGATTAATTCAAGTTCGAAGATTTTCGGGGAGCATTTTTCAGTGGACAATTGGACACCCACGAGCCTCTGGGATGGCTTGAAATTGTTTATAACTAATTAGAACGTGTGTGAGCATCACTCTGATGCTGTTATAACTGAGAACGGGTGAGGAAAACCATAGAAGCCATTTCTGGAAAATTGAAGGGAAAAATCAGAGTTTAATTTCTACGGTGTGTTAGACCAATCTAATTGCAGATTAAGCTTTCTGGGAGTGTTTAGAACACAACCATATCAAAATCGAAGGCAACCAGCCACGGGTGAGCTGGGACGGTGACTGCCGTGTTCAGAAGAATTTCAGAGGTTTGGACGACTACTTCCAGGTGAGTGTTGGTTCAATTGAGTGTGTTTTCCAGTTCGTTGTGATACTATGATGCTTCATGTAAAGTTAATTTGATTTTGGTTTAGAAACCAGTGAGTTGGGGTGATCAACCCGTTTGGATGATCACGGGTCGAAGGGCCATTTAAGGATTCGATTTGGCTAATTAATAACTCAGAACTTAAATTAGATGTTTAAATAACATGTTAGGATCAAATTGGATTGAAATCGAGTGGGAATTGATGGGTAATTAACCGGGTCAAGCCGCGGGTGGCAGGCCCGAATTACAGACAAACGGGTGAAGGTGCTGACACTGTAGCTACAGTGTCAGGCGCGTGACTTTCACGCGCAACCACTTTGGGCGGCGCGTGAGGGCGCGTTGGGGCTTATCTCCGATCACGATCAACATGACTTTTATTCCTCTCATCATTCTGAACATTTTTGGTGAATTAACCATGTTGATCTGAGATAGTTTTGATGGGTCAGTTTAGGGCCAGTTGCCTCGGGAAACGTGTTGGACGGCTTCCCCGAGCCGGTTTTTATTTCGGAGTTTTTGGTTAAACGTTTAAGACTTGTAGTGACACTTACATGTGATTTGGACTGACAGGAATTGTACGATAATCCCGGTACAAGTTCGTACGCGCAGGTTCACCGCGGGATCGTACAGTGAGTGGGCCATTTTCTTAAACCCTTGCGTGCATAAATGTTTTCTGGTTTATCATACATATTCACATGCTAAAAACAAATAATGGATTTTGATGATATGGAAATCACGGTTATGACACGTTTCACGGTATTTGGGCTTGAGACCCGTCTGATGAAACTTAATGATTGGTTCGGATTTTATCTATGTATATATATATATATGCTTTGCATGTGTATATCAATAAAATGTATTTGGTACTGCACTGTATAGATCCATTCATACTATACTGTCTCCTCCGGATGAGGTACCCCGGAGTGGTCACGGACGTCTAGAACGTCCAGCGTCTATGACGCTAAGCATCAGGGATGCTGTAACCGAACAGGGTTCGGGGATTGAACTCGGAATTGAGACCCGAGTGGCACGCGTAGCCTTGTGATTGTGACCTTATTGGACGTCAAGGACGTCAGACATCAGGGATGTCGGGATTGGAGTGTATAGTGCAGCAACTAAAATTATACTTATGGTTTTATTACATGCCTTATGGTTCATATTATATGACTTATGATTTTAAATACGGTTGCATGCATGTTTGGAAAACGGAGGGGTAAATTATATGTTTTACTTATCAAATGATTTTATAAACTTGAGTTTCGGTCCACTCACCCTTAATGTTTTTGGTAACCCCTCCAGGTCGTGATACTGAGGTAAGGGAGGAACATGAGGCTGAGGCATAGATCTACTTCTGCGTACCTGAACCCCTGCTGGGTGGTGTACCCGCAGGTTTATGTTAGAGTCGTGCTCGCAACTTGCACTTTTGGATTTCATCCCTTGTCTGACATCTGTTTAATTCGGATTTGATGTATGACTTTAATTTGTTTATTTATGCATTTGATGTTTTGAGGTTAAAATTGGTATGAATTTTTGGGTGTCAGACGGGAGCAGGGCACGCCCCCTTGTGGTCCCTGTGGGATCGGGGTGGATCCTGTCAGTGGACGTTGAGGCAGCGTCGGAGGCATAGAATACTCGAGAGTGACCCCGGAGTGCTTTAGATTTTCCGTTGTGCGTGTACTTTGTTTATCGGTTTTCTTTCCTTTGTATTTGGTACTATGCTTTGTAAAACTTTGTCTTCGGGATGTTTAAATTTTCTCCTGCGTCTCGCATGTAATCTGGTGGTTTTTGTGAGTTTACATTGTTTTTGCGTGTCGGGGTGTCAGATGGGAGCAGGATTTACCTCGGTTTTCGGGGTGGAACTGAGGTGGGTCTTGACACCAAGCGCCCTCACGCACCACCCAAAGGGGCTGCGCGTGGGAGCCACGCGCTGCTACAGATCGTCAACCTCCAGACAACCCAGTTCAGACCGGTCCAGACCGGTCTAGTCCAACCGAGCCGACGAGGCCGATTTTCACTCGTTTTCAGGCCATTTTCAATCCTTTGTTTATCCTAAGCTTTGTCCTTGAATTTTTTATTGATTCAAGTAATAAAAACATGAAAGGAAGTCCTAATCCTTACCTCCCAAAGTCGAACAAAAAACTCAGAAATTCGACCTTCGAATTCCGGCCACCAGTCGCCCTTCCAGTCACGGTTTCGAGTCCCTGGGCTTAGCAGTGACTTCCTTCAGCTGTTAGTGTCAACAAAATCACTCAACCAATCCTTAAAACTTACGACTTTTGATTTGAACATTTCTGGAAAAACAGAGGACCCAGAGAACTTACCTGTTTCTCTGCTCACTGCCGTGAGCTCCACGGTGGTTCTGCACTTTCCAAGCCACTCCTCAGCTCGCTAAACACCACCGCAAGCCTAGACTTGACTAGTTTGATCAATCGAACTCTCAGCGGTGCACGATGGAAATCTCTGTTTCCTGAGTTTTTCACACCTTCTCACAGTCCTTCCTACTCAACCCAACACCACAGTTTACTCACCAAGCTCTCAACTTATCTTTGATCACTCACACTCTAACTCAAGGACTCACACACCTTGAAAACTGATCGATTGCCTCACTGTCTCAGTCTCTGTTTCTCTCATTTGAACGATAAACCCACACATTTTAAAATGTAAAATGCACGGCCGATTTGGCTAGAAACCACTAGACAGAGGCCAGGTGTCCTCCAGTCTGTGGTCCAGCCCTCACAAATATCCAATTATCTCAGCCCAAGTGTCCTTATCCGGTCATACACACATCCCAAGATGTTAAAAGACTAAATTGCCCCTAAAAGTCCAAATTACAATTTTACCCTTCACCTTTCCAGACCCATATCTTATCCGTCCGATGTCCGATGACGACATTCCACCTGTCGTTGTACTCAGGACATCGAGACCTACCTAACAGTCCTCGATTAACGTGAAGAATGTTTGCCACAAAAAAGTCAACAATTCCCCATTTTTTTAACCAAATTACGAAAATGCCCTCAACCTTCCGAACATCACAACTTCTTCCTCGGATGTCAAAATCGGGCGTGCCACTTGTCTACGAACTCGTGACGTCCCGAACTACGTCACGGTCATCGGTCAAAGTCCATTTGATCGCCCAAAATAAAAGTCAACATTTTACCCATTCTAGGGGCAAAATCGTCATTCTGCATCGTCCGTCCAAAAGTATCCAACTAATCACCGATTATCTTCACTAATCCGTCATTAAAAACTAATCTACTTCCAACTTCCCGGATGGGTCGTTACAACTGCACTCTGGTAACATCCAACCATATTACTCGATCCACCTAGGATCCACTATCAGCTTCCTCGGTCGATGTAAGGTGACCCACAAGACCACATGGGTTCGCTACCTCAAACATTCACACGTCACATCCAGTGACACTAAATACCATCTACTCCTCAAGTTAAACAAATTTGACTAACAGCCTAGGTGTTCGGTTCTTACACCCTCTTTGAACACTTTAGCTGTCATATCACTCCTCGTCATCCCACCTAGGGAATAATCAAGGAGAACCCAAGATGATGACATCAAAGTTTATCCTCCGACATCCATCTCCAATGCGGAATCAAGCACTCCTCTCACCGTCTCAGTCACAACTTCTCTTGATTCCGAAGTTCCAATCACGTTGGAACCATGTCTCTTTTCCAATTACTGAGCTCACTCATTACACGAGTATTCTGTGCCCTATAGGCAAACGATTTCCAAGTCTCCAACTTAGGAGGTATAGTTAACCGTAGCCAACCAAAAATAATCCGTAATGGACTCTCAATTCCTCATCTCAACCGGACACCATCCACGTGTCCGTGAATACCGTTTATGTAGGTACACTCATTCCGAGTAGAATTCACGCAACTCAAGGTCAAACCTTGTATACTATTTACGAATGTGCATAAACTGCCTCCAACACTCGCATCTCGTACCTTTAATCATCCTGATCCAACTCTAACTCACAGAATTGGTCGGAATCCACTGACATCGGTTAGTAGGCTAAACAGATCGCAACTTCTGTCGTGATCTGAAGCCAAATCTCTGCGTATTACCATATCTAACCAACCGACCCATACGTCAGCGTCTCATTCTGCGATCGCACTCAGTCGTAACCGAGTCGAATCCAGAATCACTGCTTGTACAGTGTGTCACTCACGCACCCCGTATCATCGTCACGACTGACGAATCGCATCGTCACAATTGTCACGGTAACCTAAGCCTATCCAACTCGATAAGACTCGACTACGTCCATCGATAGCAGCGTCTGCCACAATCTCATGCAGACCAACCTCAGAAACACTCTACTATCGAAACTTCAAATCCATGCGGTAGTCGACCGCCGGTACCAACCGCTCTACGCAATATTCACCGATCGGTCCACCTCAGGATCAGATCAACAAGTACCACACACCTGGTAACTTGTCCAATCAATCACTAACTAGGGTTATCACAAACCCGACTGCCCGCTGCAGCTCAACCATCCTGACTGATCCCTCGCTCATGACTCTGAAGAGTCGTCATACTCCAATACTGGTACCATACTAGCCCATAACCACGATCCAAGGACCTCGTCCTTTCGTAACTCTACGGCGCCTAGCCGCTGTCCTCTACAAGAACATGGCCATACGTCGTACCAACCCTGCACAACGGCTACATGTCAATCGTATCCTATCAAGCCACACGACAACCACTACTCCGGGCATCTCCTGCCAGTCCACATCCCTCTGGGATTCGACACACTGAAACATGGCATCACATGCCAAATAGGCTCAAACGTTCATATTCCCCACAATCTCACCCAGGTTAACCATGACCTCAGCTGCCCTCTGCAGAACACTCTCAAATCCTGACACGACACGACCGACAACGGTCTCGACTCTCGAGTCGTCATACGGTATCTACGGATCCACTGGGTCCTACTCACCAGTGACACTACGGCTCAAAGCCGTTAGATTCACACGAATGCTAATCCTACTCGGGATCCACTTCCTTGATATACGCAACATGTACGACATTGGATGCTAATCGAACCTCAAACCATCGTACCAAGTTTCGTTTAGCACGTGATGCTTCCTACTCTTACCCTAACTATCAGGTTGATGACGGGCTATTACGGCTTCAGAGACATCACATCCTCGACCTGCGCACTCTCCAAGAGCAAGATACGCTCTGATACCACTTGGTATCAGAGTACCATGAGTATCAAATGAGCCAACCTGCTCTGATACCACTTGTCAGGACCCGTCCCAAATCCCCCAGGATTAACGTGGGACGCGCCTGATCCCGTCTAACACGAAGTGTCAGACTAGGGAAAATTCCATCTCTAGCCCTCACCGGGCTTCCAGAGTATGCCAAGATCGTAGGAGGAGGAGTGTGATGTCTCGTCTCTACTACAGCCCGCATCCGCGATCAACCTGAAGGGCATTCAAAACAACGAAAACTGTGAGTGGACAAAAATAATATTTTAATAAAACATTTTCATACAAAGACATTTATGCACTTCACTAAAAGCATATGCATGCATTAAAAAAACATTTATCAAACGTTCATAAAATCATTGGAAAACATTCTCAAACCTTTCAAGGGTTCATGCCTGGTCCCCACAAACCGTCATGACCCATAAAAACCTTTCATGGGTCCCCGACATGAAATCACAAAAACCCGTAAATCCATACATGTGGGAACTCAGCCCAAATCAACATACGTGGGTCTCAGCCCAAAACCATTCTAAGTGAAATACCAAAACATACAATACGGAGTCTCCGCCCCAAATCACTTTCTAAAAACATGAAACACAGGGTCTCCGGCCCCAAAGCCACTTTTCGTAAACCACATACGTATCGACATACGTATAACCCAAAAGCGGCACTTCTGAGAAGATGCCAACTCGGGGCACACAACCCCTAGGGAACACATCCCCGATATATGTCACGATTAATCATCTCTATACTAGTGTGCACACCACTCGGGGTCTCACTCCGAGTCTTCCCCCAGGAATTCTCCATCTAAGAGGATCTATCTCTAGATCTAGTCTAAGATCTATCTCTAGATCTAGTCTGCACATCTCTCAGGAATCTGGTCCGGGACCACAACATAATAAGTAACCCCTACTTCTGGAACGGGATCCCTATGGGGATACCAACTATGGTTTGTGGATCGTGACTCTCCAGGTCGACGTCTGGAGGAGACCATATAAATCATATGTAGGGTTTCATACATTTTCCAAATACTTTCTTTCTCAAAACATTTCTCAACTGGGTCTCATACCCGATTCATCTCAATAGGATTCCTCGAATCCGATTCAAATTCACTTCCACAGGCCTCAGCCTAAATCCTCAGTTCAACAGGGTCTCATGCCCGAATTCTCATTTCATAAACCGAACTGGGACTCAAGCCCGATTTCACAATCAACTGGGCCTCTAGCCCGATATCACGACTAACTGGGCCCTAAACCCGAAACCATAACTCAATAGAGCCTCAAGCTCGATTTCAAAACCAACAGGGCCTTAAGCCCGATACTATAGTCAAATGGGCCTCCAGCCCGATATTACAACCAAATGGGCCTCAAGCCCGGATTCGTAAACCAACAGGACCCTCGGTCCGATCGTATAACTCAAATGGACCCTCAGTCTGATTCCTCATCAAATCAAATGGACTTCAAGTCTGAGAGTTCATAAATCAAATGGGTCTCGTGGTCGATTTCATATTTCTAAAACCAAAATCCATTCATTAAACCCTCATTAGAAACCTAGCACGTATAAGCATCGTATAAAACCAGAAATCTCGAAATACGTGCAAATACGTAAATCCTAGGCTACCACAAAAAAAATGCAATCATGGAATCACAAAACATATATTAAAAAAATTATAAAACATTTATCCATGCATCGAATTCATAAAACAAGTCCACTCACAGACCGTCCGAAGCCGCGCCTCGATACGCGCGCCATAAGCCTCTCCCGGGCCAATCGTAGCCTCCGGGATTCCCAAACCTGTCCAAATTAATTTAGAGGGTTACTAACTACTTATATAACCCCTCACGAAATCCCCGTAATTTTTTGGAATTTTTAACAATTTTTAAACGCAAACCTAAACCTTCGGACAACCCGAACTATATCAAAACGATGCCCGATTGACACGAAACCAGTCCCAAAATGTTCATTACATTGAATAGATGATTTGACATGTTGGAAACTTCCCCAAAGGAGGGCTAACGCATCCTCACGTGCCCTAAGAAGGTTCTGCGCGTGGGCCTCACGCGCCAGAACAGTTTTCTTCTTCCTTGGTCGAACCAGCCGGTTCGGTCCAACTCTGTACAGCCGGTCTAACTGGACCGGCGTAACCGGTCCAGGGCTCCCCACTCCTCATTTTTCGTCCAATATTCTTCTTTTCAATCCTAATATTCCTAATTCAATCCTAGAAATCTAAATATATGAACCAAAACCCTTAAAACCCCCTAGAACCCACGGGTTCAATTTGTCCTCCACGGCCTCTGTTTTCCCGGCCACCCTCATGGCTTCCTCAGCCATGAACCACCCTAAAAATCATCTTATTAACTCCCCAGAATCCCAATAAGCTTATCCTAATCATCCAAAACTATCCCTAACGTCAAAATCGAATTAAAAGGAGATTTGGGTCTAACCGGGTACCTTGCTCGGGTTTGGTCTCAGCCGTCCACGGCGACGCCATCCTGGCTGGCCACCAGCATCCACATGTCCTCCTCTCAACCTCTGAGCCTCACAACCATGATCATAGGGGTAAGGGTTTGGATTGGGGTTGGGTGTTCGATCGGGTTTGGGTTGGAAATGGGAAAAATGATCGATGAAGAAAGGAAGGTGAGATGCATGAATTGTTTGGGTTGGGTAATGGATGGGTGACACTTGTCACTCATCCATTGGGCCTGCCCCAAAATATCTGGGCCCCATTTAAGTCCAAAAGTCCCTCGTCTTGTAAAACGTGCAATAGTACTTCCGAACTTCCGTGAACCGTAACTTTTCCGTCGAACGTCCAAATTCGACGTGCCACTTGCCTATGGATTCGTATCGTCCTGATCTACATAAAGGTCCTCGGCCCTCGACCATCCGACCTCCCGGGTCAAAAGTCAACTATTTGCTCCTATTCAACCAAATTACCAAAATGCCCCTGAACTTCCGAAAATCATAACTTCTTCCTCGAACATCGGAATCAAACGTGCCACCTGTCTATGAACTCGTGACGTCTTGATCTATGTCACAGTTATCGGCCAACATCCATTTGACCACCTGAACGAAAAGTCAACGATTCTCCCATTCTAGGGGTAAAATCGTCATTTCGCCTTGCTCATCCGCTAATCCTCGTCTAATTTCCGATTAGTCTCGCTAATCCATCATTAAGTATTAATTAATCCCATTAATTCGGGACTGGTCATTACATCCAAGTTTCCTTAAGTCTGAATCGAAGTATTCGGACCAATGCACAAAGATGGCACTTGGATGGTATACCCTGAGTACTAATTGCCACTTAAGAAAATCTGGTTTGTATTGAAATGGAAATGGAAGTACAAATACAGAAATGTAAAAGTACTGGAACTAAATAACAACTGAAATTACAAGAATATAAAAGTAAATTATTTCTTTTGCATTCAAGCCCGTATCAAGTAAGAAATTTCAGAAATTTCAGAAATTATCAATTGAAATGGGCAGAGCACTCAAAAGCAGCGGAAAGACATCGAAAAAAAGGTTTGACCACCTTCGTGACCAGCCATGAATTAGCAGTCGAGATGACTTTCTGTGAATCGCTAGTTAGGATGACTTTCTGTGAGTCGGTAGTCAGAATGACTTTCCGGGAGCCTGTAGTTGGATTGACTTTTCGTGAGCTGGTAGTTGAGATTACTTTCCGTGAGTTGGTAGTCGGGATAATCAACCCTTACGACACTAAGTGGTTAGAAAGAAGGTTAATCTTTTGCGAGCCTCAATCGACAATCCAAGAACTGGTAGTCGGAAAGGGGTTAACCCTTATGACTCTGAGTGGTTAGAAAGAAGGTTTAGTGCAGGAAAATGAAACCAATCATTATGACATTACTGCAGGAGCGGTCAGAAAGACGATTAGGCAGTTGCATAAATGCCTCGACAGGGTGAGAAGATAAACTGAATCTTGATTTTTTAGGTTGAAAGAAACAGTTTTTGCCACAAGGGTTAGCCATTGTTAAACCATGAAACCTTGTGTAAATGAGTTAGTAGGTTCATAAATTGATGGAGATCAATTTGCTGAATTTGATTGGTTAATTGGTCGTCCTTTGAGAAGCTGGGTTCTTTTTTTTATAGGCTGTGAGAAAGCTAGCAATTTGTCAAGTTAGGTCCCGCATGGGTCCTATGCTGGATTTTTTCTGTTGAAAATCTCCTCTTTGCTTCTGTTTTCTTCGTGTTGTCAGCATCATTTATACTTTTCTTCTTCTTCATGCTCAAAGTCGCTTGAGTTGGATTTGTCCTCTACTTTGGGCCTTTAATTCCCTTCGAACCATTAGCTTCGACCCAAAGGAATTTTTCAGGTGTAAACACATTGGAACAAACTTAATTAGCATATTGGTTGATATATTTCATGTGACAATTTAATGTGGAATTTCATTTGCCAAATAAGTACACATAAAACATAAATCTAAGTTCATTTATTCATTATTAGTATTTAGTCTCATTTTTAGTCTCTTTCCTCGATCTCACTTCTCACATTTTTCTTTGTTGTCCACTAAAAATTTGGATCTGAAAGTTAATAATGAGCTAAACAACTTACTACATTTTAGAAAGAAAAAAAATTACTTACATTTTGACAATATTTTAACTGTTTCCTTAAAATTTCTTAACATTTGACATTCTTTTAATATCATGCAATGAACTACCGTGGCCAATTCAGAAATAGACCTATAATAATAATCATGAGATTTTGGAAACATTTAACTTTCTCAAACAAGCGACATATAAATTCAAACTTGTATAAATTTTATTCTCATATATAAGTTTACTAATTAGCGTTTAGTTAATACCATTCCTTGTTTCAATATTATTTTAAATTTGATTTTTTCGTTATAACTTGGATTAAAATTCAAGAGTACACCTAATTTATATGGATAGATAATTAGATATAGTACATGGTCCAGGAGTTTGTCCGGACATCGGGGGCATGCGCGTCCTATATGCGCATATTGGTGCCCAGTATCGCTTTTGTGCCCATCTATATCTGTAAGAATGGTATGGATCACTTTCATGAGCAAGGCTGGGGGCATCAAGAGTCATATAGGGGTGTGATAGGCTTCAAAATAGGGGGCGAATGATTTACATGCATATACTATTAAATGTTATATAGTATTGAAGTTTAGAGCCACTTTCAGTCTTTCAGGCTTTCGGCCTTCAAGATTAATTGTGTCACGGAATCTCAAAAAGATCAGATTCCTCTTGTGTTATTGTGGACAATTATTATATCATATGGTCTCAATCTTATGATATATCCAAAGATGAAAATATCGATATCGACGGATATATCGCTAATCAAATTTACAGATATTTCGCCTCAAATATTGATATCGATATCGATATCATTTACGGTCAACAAAAATGACGGAAATGAAGTCTAAAAGTTGGAAATTTGGAATGAAATTTTGGGAAAATCTTAAGTACTAAATGATGGTTATATATGAGTAATAAAATTATAAAATGACTTTGATATAATAAATATATGATGAATAATATGATGTAATATGATTTTGACTATAACTAATAATATAAAATCAGAAGTGAGTTAATATAATTGAAAGTTAAAATAGTTAAAAACATAATAATAAGCATAATAATTTAGTTTACATTTACATAATAATTTAGAGAATTGGGGAATTTGCATTTACATAATAATTTAGAAAATTAGACATTAATTAGTGAAAATTGAACGTAAAACGAATTTTTATTACCCGTATGCTAATCTCATATTTTCTACGAATTCTTCCATTCAATATTTTTTTTTTCTTAAAACGAGTTGTTTTTTAAACAATTGTGCACTCAATCCTTATTATTGTTTCTCTTTTAAAATATCATACTAATTTCAAAATAAAAAATTTTAGGAACTATTTTTTAAAATATTATACTAAATTCAATATAGTTTTGATAGTGACTAATAATATAACTTAACAATTATTTTAAGATGATTAACACTAAATTAACAATATTTGTAAAATAATTAATAATAAAAATATAACTTTTGAAATAAAACAAGTAAAAATATATTAAAATAAAATAAGAATAACAATAGATAAAATAATAATAATAATAATAAATTAAGATTTGAAGGACAGTAGAAGTCTAGAACTTTCAACTTTCATCGAGTCCGTCCGTGAAGATATTTGTTGCCTGCAAAGAGCCAAATACTGAGAAAGGGTAGAGAAGAGAGGTCGAGGAGGACCTGGAGACGGTCGCTTCGGGTCTGAGAAAGAGAGGCCGACGTCGATTGGTTGGCTGGGTGCTTCGATGGACGGTCGCTTCAAGTCTGAGAAAGAGAGATCGACGGCGATTGTTAGCTGAGTGCTGCTCCTCCGTCGGCTAGGTGCTGCTCCTCCTTCGTCTGGGCGTTGCTCCTCCGTCGACTGGGTGAGGCCATCGAGGTTGATTGGTTGGATGCTGCTGCTAATTAATGCGTTTGTGATAGAGAGATGGGCGACACTAAGAGGGTGTTAATTGAAGAGGGAGGGAGTTTGACAGGACCCATCCCAATCCCCCCGGGATTAGTGCGGGATGACCCTGCTCCCGTCTGACACGAAGTGTCAGACAAGGGATATTTCTGACCTTTGCCCTCCCGGGCTATCAGAGTACGCCAGGATCCGGAGGAGGCATGTGATATCTCGGACTCTGCTACAGTCCACATCCGATGTCAACCTGAAGGGTATTAAAAATAGAAAGACTGTGAGTGGACAAAAATAAAGAGTTTATAAAAACATTTCATCAAAGACCTTTATACCCTCCACTAAAAAGCATGCATGCAAAGTAAAACCATTTATCATCATAAACCATAATTTCTCAAACCAATTTAAATCACGTTTATCCATTATATTCATATCCAGAACCTGTCACGGTAAAATAAAGCTTCGCGCGTGCTAACCGGGGTCTCAAACCCAAGTCTCTCCAGGGTCCACCCAGGTCAATGTCCGTAGATCAATGACCCTCCCGAGGTAACGAACCATGCCCATCCTGAGAGTAAGGAACCCAACTGGGGGGGGGGGGCGACTCCACTCAGTCAGTGCTCCGTGACTACTCCAGGGTCCACCCAGGCCAATGACCCTCCCCGGAGGAGACAATCATATATAAAGGATGGAATATGAAAAACCTTTTGAAATCATTCTTTAAATCTTTCAAGGATTCATGCCCGGCCCCCATAAGCCGTCATGAACCATAAAATCCTTTTCAAGGGTTCATGCCGGTTCCCATAAACCGTCATGACCCGTAAATCCATTTCAAGGGTTCATGCTGGTTCCCATAAACCGTCATGAACCATAAAAACCATTTGTACTACATAACTGGGCCCTAGGCCCGAATCCACATAGAAACTGGACCCCCGGTCCGAATCGTAAACCAATTGGGCCTCCAGCCCGATTCCGTAAATCAATGGACCTCAAGTCCGAGAATTACCTTTTCAAATCCAAAATCATTTCATGAAATCATATCCAAAACCACAAGAATGGGAAATCAGTGTAAAACCGAAAAACCTCGATTTACGTGCAAGCACGTAAATCGCCTCGAAATATGTGAAACCATATAATTCACAAGCATCCAAATCAACATCATAAAATCATCTTCATAATCCATTTAGAAATCCAAAACCATTTCATTTAGACCAATAAAGACATACAGCCCCGTATAAGAACCGTATATGGCCGAAACCTCGAAATACGTGCCTATACGTAACCACACATCCAAATGCACTAATGGCATGACAAAAAAGTATTTAAAACATATAATAAACATTTATGCATGCACCAATTTAGAAAACAAGGTCCACTCACAGACCGTCCGAAGCCGCGTCTCGATTTGCGTGCCATACGGCTCCCCGAGCCGATCACCGTCACCGGGACTTCCAAACCTGTCCAAATTTTAATAGAAGGTCACTAACTACTTAATTAACCTCCTACCAAAGCCCCGTAATTTTCCCGAACTTTTAACTATTTTTTAAACAGACCCTAAACCTTCCGACACCCCGAAAACTATCGAAACGATGTCCGATTGACGCGAGACCAGTCCCAAAATCTTCGTTACATCGAATAGAAGATTTCCCGTGTTGAACACTTCCCCAGAAACCCCACCACGCGCTACCACGCGCCCCCCAAAGGCCCCTGCGCGTGGGCTCATGCGCTGGTGAACAGTGCATCGTCCTCAGCGATCGAACCGGGTCTGGCCGGTTCACTGGTTCTCCTGGACCGGCATGACCGGTCCGGCCTGGTTCCTCCCTCAAATGTCGTCCGTTTTGTCCCATTTCAATCCTAAAAATCCTATTTTCTCCTTTCCAATCTATTCCAATTAACCAAACTAATCAAAACCTCCTAAATCGATCCATAAAAATCAACCCCCACGGTTCCTGTTTTTCCCGGCCACCTTCCAGCCTTCCTCCGCCTTGAACCACCCTCTAAACCATCCTAAAATGTCCCTAGCAACTCCCTAATCATCTCCCAATCACCCAATACAGCCCATTAAGCATAAATCAAAAAATGGAAGAAATGGGGTCTAACCGGGTAGTTTGGTTCGAGTCCATGGCCACCGTCCACGGCGGCGCCGTCATGGCCGGCCACCATCATCCACTCTGTCCTCAGCTCACTCTCTGCCTCTCATCCATGATCATAGGGTCAAGGGTAAGGATTTTGGGGAGAAATGGGATCGGGTTCAATTGGGTAAACATGGAGAAATGGGTGCACGGTTATATGGATGGATGCATGTATATGGAATGGTAGCCAGTGGATGGGTGACACTTGTCACTCATCCATTGGTTTCTGAAAAGTAACTGGCCCCACTAAAGACAAACGGTCCTCGTAAAACGTGTCATCATGAATAGTACCCCGAAACTTCCGTGAACCGTAACTTCGCCGTCAAACGTCCGAATTTGACGTGCCGCCTGTCTATGGATTCGTATCGTCCTTATCTACGTAACGGTCTTCGGCCCTCGGCCATCGGACCTCTTGGTCAAAAAGTCAATATTTGCCCCTTTTTAACCAAAATTACCAAAATGCCCCTAAACTTCCCAATGTCATAAATTCTTCCACGAACGTCGGAATTGAACGTGCCACTTGTCTATGAACTCGTGACGTCACGAACTACGTCACAGTCATCGGTCAAAGTCCGTTTGACCGCCCGAATGAAAAGTCAACGTTTCGCCCAACTAATCACGGATTAACCTCACTAATCGTGATTAGTCACCAATCTAATCTAGGAATTTGGGACGGGTCGTTACCGAGTTGGCTGCTGCTGGTAGTTGACTCAATTAATCCTTGAGGTTAGTAGTCAAATTCTAACTGCAAAGGTCAGTGAGTGGTTGCTGGAAACTCAATTAATCCTCTCAAATTCTGTAAACCCGTGAATGACATTATTTCTTCTTTGAATTTTGGTGCTTGTTGGAAATGTTGATCCGTTTTCTGATTTTGGTGCTTACTGAAAGTTATTCTGATTTTGAATTTTGGTTCATCCGTGAATATTTCTGAATATGTTCATCCGTGAAAAAAATTTCATTTTGAATTTCTGGACTATCGTTGCAAATCCTTGATTTCGGGGAATATCTCCGCTATTTTTTTATATTCTCCGAAATCAACGATTTTGGGGGAAGATTTTCCTTCACCCCCGTCTTATATGTCGCTGGACGAAAAATCTGATATATCGGACGATATATCAACGATTTTTTCGATATTTTCTTTAGTGAATATATCTATTATAATATAAATAAGGACAAATTATATAAAAGCATTCAAATTATAAGGTCGTTTTTCAAAGATACTCGAACTATAAAAAGTTACATTTTCATACCCAAAAGAATACCTCCGTTAAAAATTTATCAATTTTTTTGTTTCGTGTTTATGTGGCAAAATTTGAAAGGTGAATTTGGGAATAATCGAAATCCAATTCAGATTAAAAAATAAAAACAAGCACAATTTTGCCAAAATCCAAAATCATCATCCAAAAACCCATAAATATCTTCTCAATTTCACTCCCTCACTCTACCTCATCTTCTTATACTCAAAGAAACCCAAAAACCCAGAATCTCTCCCGTACACAAAGACAAAAAATATGGGAGCCAGGTGCTTGATACCAAAATGTTGAGGGCAACAATAGACAATCTGGTAATTCGTTTGGAAGAGGCGATGGTCCTCACAACTTAGAGCATGGGACAAAGACGATTTTTGTGGTGATTGCAAATCACCCTGTTGATTTGCTTCGGCACCAAATCGACGACCACTCTGTCGATTTCTGGATTTCTTGGACGCGATCACCTTGTCGATTTGCTTCGGCCACCAAATCGAAGGTGACCGGCCACCATTTCCTAATGCCACCAAAACTCAACATATGGAGCCCATATGACATCGACAACCGTCTTTATTGTTGGAGAACGACAACGACGTGGCCAAAGAGGATTGCCATTTTCCACACCCTCACTGCCATCGAGGACTCCACTCCGTCCTCTTCGGCTTCTCTGCCTCCGCCGCCTTCAATCTGGGCCGCAATCAGACTCGGACCAGAGGCCGCGTTGGTTTCTACCCACTTGTCCTTTCTCATTGAGCAAGGTGTGTAGACGGCATGGATGAACATCATGCTGGAGGGGTCGAACCCAGTTCCAGAACTTCCACCACAACCTTTCTGAAATCCTGGGCGTCCGTTGAAAACACGCGTGGTTGCATTGTTGAGAAACCCAATACTGGATATAATTTGTCTATCCAAACTTCGATGTAAGATTCAGGGGTTGATGGTGATTGCTGTTATAAGGTGTTGACCAGAAATGCCATTTTGACTTAGAAATTCGAGATTGGGCGTGATTTTTTTTTCCTGGGTCTGAGAAGAGGAAGTAGGGGCATCTGGTGACGATTTGGGAAATGTGGTCAAAGACAAAGCCGTAGTTCTAGAAGAGAGAGGGGACTAAGTAAGATCGTTGTTGATGGATTTGCCTCAAACTTTCTTGGAAACTTCAAGAACTGATTCTGAGTTGAACCCCACAGTTTTTGTAAGATAAACTATGATTGTTGAGGCTGGTGAGGGATTTGAAATTGGCATCGAGAATTATGGCTTGCTGAAGATGATGGCAACATGTTTTGATTTTCAACCTAAATTGAAACATCAGGAATTTCAAATGTGTATTTTTTTTTATTAGTGGTTCTTTATGTTTCCAAAATTCAGAGCATTATTTAACAAGGAGAAGGAAACGACCGCTTTCCCTCCCTGCTTTGCATTTCTCTCTTGGACCTGTCCAAGGAGTCCACGTGGGCAACCCAATCCGAAAATTGATTTGGTCCAATTTGATATGGTTTGATCAAATTCGAAAATTGGAATCCAATTAAACTGACTAGTAATGGGTTAATGGGTTCTAGGTTTTAGGAGGAGACCATGGGTTATGGGTTTTTGGATGAGTTAATGGGTTTTGGGTTTTTGGATTTGAAATGTGGGTAAAATGGGGGAACATTAATTTTGGATTTTGGATTTTGGATTTGGATTTATGGATGATGATTGATGATCGATGATTGATGAAGAATTGGGGAAAATGAGATGATGAAGATGAAGATGATGAATTGGTGAAGAGGTAGAAGGGATATGAATTAAAATTGTTATCAAATTGCCCCTTCAAATTTTGTCACATCACATACTGAGTGACTTTTTTTTTCCCACCTAGACATTTAACAGAAAATTGGATGGAGTTTTTAACGGAGATACTCTTTTGAAATCTACATTATAATTTGGGTATGGAAATGTAACCTTTATAGTCGGGGTATCTTTTAAAATTGACCCTATGTAGTTTGTCCTATAAATAAATAATATATACATAATTCATTAAGTTCATATGTGTTGGTATCATATTAATAATTAACCATTTATATAATGGTATATAGACTAAACACATCATATAGGTACGCAATGGTACCATGTAATAACTTTTCGTTAATCGTTATTTTTAGGTTGATACTCTTGAAATATTTTGTGTTTTCATAAGATTATCTCAAGTTTTAAAAATTACGTTAATATTATAAAATATTTTAAAGGGCTATTATAGTTAATACCTGTCGAATTAATGAATATAAAATTTCATTTCTTGTCTTCGTTAGAAATGACCTTACGGAACATAAAATTAATTATAAAATACAAAAATATCAATAAAAAATGGAAATCTATGGAAATAGGCAGTTTGAAAAAAAATTATTAAAAAATATAAGCCTTCAAAATCTCTTTATAAAACTACACAATATATATATATATATATATATATATATGTGTGTGTTATGTGTGTGTGTTAGTAACCTGATAATTTTTAAAATTTGGGAGAGTGATAAGCCTTGAATTATTCATCTTTTTATACCTGTTATACTTATATTTTATTGTTTAAATACCAAACAATTGTAGAAAATAATATATTTTGTGGAAAATGTGCAGAATTGGATACAGTACGTAATTACGAGAATTTAGGCGAAATCGGAGTTATAACGAAAAAGTTATGATCGAATGAATGGAAGTCACCGAAAAGAGCAAAGCAATTCGGTAGGAACCTACTGAAGACAAAATAACAACCCATAAACCCTTTCGGTGCGCGCCTTCCGAACGGAAGCAACAGAATTCGGTGCGCGCGTTCCGACTTCATGTTCCATTCTTCGGAGCGCGTTCACTGAGATGGCGTATCTACCTCAGCGCCCTGCCACCGAATTCCACCACTGCGTTTCGGCCAGTAGCTACCGAAATATTCCTCTTCCTTCAGCAGCCCTCTACCATGTCGTTTCCTGTTACCATTCCAACAAGAAAACTTTGTGTTTTCCCTTTTTATTAGGTTTTATATTTTCTTTTTAATTAGGATTTGTTTCCCCTTTTTAAATTAGGAGTTTCTACCACCTTTTTAATTAAGTTTTATATTTATTTTTTCATTAGGATTTAGAATACCTTTTTCTTTAGGACTTTATTTAATTAGTTTAATCCTTTTTCTTTTAGAATTAAATTGTGAACTACTATTTATTTGAGGATTAATTTTCTCTTATAAATAGAGAGGCTTAGGTTATTTGTAAGGGTCACTCATTATTTGTACCAAAACTCTACTTAAACCAATTTTTCCTTTTCAATAAATTCAAGATTTCATGTGCAAATCTAATTACACCATATCCCACCTTTTATAACCTTCATCCGTGGCATAGAGGAGTGTCTCCAAGTGTCTCACCAAAGAGTGTCCAATCACTTCGTATCCATAGGGTGTCCCGAAGAGAAAAAGTGTAACACGACCTCTTTACCTTGTAGTTATCTTTTGCGCTTGAATATCTTGGTTTATGGACTGATTTCTAATATCATCCTTGGTTTTATGCTTTGTATTAATTTTAATAATCTTCCATGTGTTCTAATATTTCAGTTTTTTTTATGCTTTTATATTGGTACTTAATGCTTGATTAGATAGAGGAGTGTCTCCAAGTCTAGATCATTGAAAGTGCGGTGTGAGTGTCTCCCTGCACGTACTTAAGAATATGCAATCATCTCGTAGAACTAAGAATATAGAATTTTGTAGGTTTGAAATTGTTATAAATCATGAATGAGTTTGGTAAAGAATGAGTTGACCACGTGTAAATAATAGATTAGGTTAGTTTAGATTTAGTTTAATTACTTAGGACTTTAAAATCAATCTCTTTACCCCCAATTAATCAATCAAACGATAATCATACTTAGGTACCCTCAATCCCCGGTTAAGAACGATCCATATTTACCAATGCTACAATCTACAAAAAAGGGTTTTTAATTGCGTATGTTTCCTTAAGTATTGAGTGTGACTTTGTGTTTACTTTAATGCTTAGTTTTTGCGTATCAAAGAGCCTTCATCTTCTCATCCCTTTCATCTTCTCACGCCCCTTATCTTCTCATTGATCTAATATTTTCATGCCCCTCATCTTCTTATCGATCTTATCTTCTCAATGATCTCATCTTCTTATCGATCTTATCTTCTCATCGATCTAATCTTTTTAATGCCCCTCATCTTCTTATCGATCATATCTTCTCATCGATCTCATCTTCTTATCGATCTTATCTTCTCATCGATCTCATCTTCTTATCGCTCTCATCTTGTCATTGCTCTCATTTTCTCATCGCTCTCATTCTTTATCAACCACAACCACGAATTTCAACAAGTCATCATTCATCTTTCTATGTCTCTAATTTTTTTTCTTAATAATTATTTTGGGTGTTTTGTGCTTGTTGATTTTTTTTTATTTAAAAAATTAAAGAAACTAACTGATTGGGGATTGTGGAAGATAAATTTGATGGTTTGAGGTTGGGAAGATGATGTTAGGTTGAATACCATAGAAACCATTTTTGAATCTGTAGATCTGATCGGATATTAGATCTAGTCTGATAGTACCCCATTAGTTTTGTAGTCCTATAGTGCCACAATAGTCATGTAGTCCTACTGTGGCCCACTAATCATGTAGTCTTATAGTGCCCTAATAGTCTTGTAGTTTACTTATAGTATTGTAGTGCAGTTTAACTTAAATGTAACAAATGTTAGTGTATGAAATTTTAGGAATGGAATCAGTTGTAATTTTTGATGCAGAAATCGTCCGAACTAGTAGAATTCCTTCTTAATCCCTACACACAATAACAAGAAATAAAACAGGGTTAAGGTTGAAGCCCAAGAGGGTAGTTCAACCGTAAACACTCTGATACCTAAGTTAGTTCCTAAGAGAGAATAAATTGGCGGAGTCTTTGTAAGAGTTTTTTTATTACCTTCTAAGGTGGTTGAAGCCCTGTATTTATAGTCAAACCTTTAGAGTCACTGGAACATATGACTGGTTGAAAGAGATAGTATCTAATATGTGATTCTACAAGGAGAAATCACTATTATTAACTATATAAATAATAATAAATAGCTCGTGTGAAAAGTATTTACTAGTGACATTGATCTGATTAATTAATATATTCAACTGGTAAATATATTAAAGTAATACGGAGATCATGGCATGCCGTCATCATCTATACCATGGGTAATATCGAATTTATGTGAATTATGGATTATGTGACAACTCCATAATTTTTCGGTAATTTATGGTTCCACAAATGTCCTCATATCGCTTAGAAATTCATGGAATCCTAAATGATGTAATTTTTATTGCGGTTCCAATAAACTATTTTTATTTATAGGAGTAAGACTCAGCTTTGTATTCAATTTTCTTGTGTCGTTGTTGAAATTTGACTGGCCTTCTCTGTTGCTCTGGTTCACAATAAGAAATTTTGGGCTTGAAGTATTCCTTGAGTTAACTCTTAAAGCCCACTATCAATTAAGGCTTTTATTTGAGTTGGCTTTGATACTCAATTAGGGTTCTATCTTTTTTTTAAAGACATCACCCTTATAGACTCCATCTCAATAAATTGACTTGTGTAACCTTGGTGTGTGGAAGGTGGCCAAGAGTTCGTGTGTGGCTGATAAGGCGACCTGAGGTACGTGGCGTAGGTGTTGTTGCGTAGTAGAAAGGTAGAGAATTCAGGTGTATCAGTTTGCTGCAGAGAGGTGGCAAGTCCGGCTCATCTTGGTGCGAAGGCCTTGCCAAGGTTACTTGGTTCGGTGAAAGAGGGTCCGACCCGCGATCCGGAACACCCGACCCCAAATAGGGTACGGTTTCGATCCAAATCACCAAATCGACCGACCCAGAAATTTAAGGTAAATTAAGGGTAAAAGACGACTTAGTTACCTATGCAAACTGATTAAATGTTGAGTTTATGGAATCATTTCCTCAAAATTCTGTACGGATTATATATACCATAACGTACCGGGATCTACCGAATCGACCCGCAAACCAGGTAATATTGGGCCTTGCAACTTGAAGATGGTTATGCTTCTGCGGTGTGTTCTTCTCTGTGATAGTTTGGCATCATCCTCCTTCTGACAGCAGCTTCTGATCTTGGATCTTTTTTGTTGGACATTGACCTTGGATTTTTTTTTTTCTTTTTGCTATTATTGTAAGGGGTCATGTAATGAAGTTGGAGTAGGAAAGGATCATTGGTCCTTGGCAAGTGGAAGAAGATGAGGGTGAATGCAGCGCTGGTGTAGGCTATCAACTTCTTGCTTTGCAGCTTTACTGGCAATTGAAGTTTGCGAAAAAGGTCGGAGCCTTTTGCAGCGTCTTTCTTTTTTGTCTTTTTGGCTGTCAATTGACAACTTAGGCTTTGTTTTTGTTTTTTTGTTGTTGTTCACTGACATCTTCTTTTGCACTTTCCCTTTTTTTTTTTTTTTCCATCTGTCGCTTTTGTAAAAGTATGTATAATAAAATATATATTATTATTTTAATATATATATATATATATATTTGTATATATTATTTATTATTTTACTCTTTTGAAGACTTCGGGAGCTATGTTTGTCTGATTGCGTTGATTCAAACGATGATACGCTCTATTCTCCAAGACGATCATTTCAAGATGCATGAATGCATATTTTTGGTGGAATCTCGAAGAACTCATTTTTGCGAAGCTCAAGTCATAAGACTATTTGGTGGCGTGTCCTGGATTTCGTTGGAGTTTCCGACTTCAAGAAATGATGGACTTGACATTAAGATGCCCTTCCAATCGATATACTCGTGGTGCTTCACAAATAAATGAGCTCGACGTATTGGAAGCAATGTACCATGACGCATCAAGGTTTTTAACAAGGGGAGGCAAAGAGCCTCATCACTTGAAGTGAGGCATGTTACAACCCATGGCGAGACTTGTTCCAGCTATGAGGTAGGGCACGTTACAACTGCAGAGCAAGGTGTGCTATAATTGCAATGAGAGACATGCTTGGCAAATGACCATATGACATGAGACATTCTTTCCAATGACCATGCACATGATGTTTGGCAAATAGAAGAGCTCGACACATGTGGAGCAAAGTGTGCCATGACCTGTTGAGGCTTTCATTAGCGGGAGGCGAGACATCCAATGACTTGAAGTAAGGTGTTTCGTAGTGCGAGGTGAGGCGCAACAAAATGAAAGGCAAGGCATAGTACAACTACAAGATGATGCATACTACAATTGCAAGGCGAGGTGGCATATTCCACATTGCAAGGCTTGGTATCCTATAGCACAACGCAAGGTCCAATTTGAGCCAGAAGCAATGCGCTAGATGATGTGAGGTGGGCATACCATATTTCAAGGCAAGGTATCCTATAATAGCCCTGTTTATCGGTTTTTCAGTTCGGTTTTTACACTAAGAACCGATTGGAACCGAAACTGAAATATTTGGTTCGATTCAGTTCGATTTCAATTAAACCAATTCAATTTCAGTCAACCGGTTCAGTTCAGCTAGTTCGGTTTTTTGGATAAAACGTTTTTTTATTACATTCATACAATATAAATAAACTAACAAACATAAATATAGTAGCTGAGAATGAGATAGTACGAATCATCAATACAGCACCAAAGAATGTCCGCTACATACCAAAACAATAAAGCACCAGAGAATGTCCATTGCAAACCAAAAACAAAAAAAAACCTAGCAAGTCCATTACAAACTCTCTTGTCTCACTTACAAGTAACTTCAACCCCATACTTCCAATATCTGAATCCTACAGAAAAAAAAAAAGCGCACATGAATAAGTTATAGAACTTCAAATCAGATGTTTGAGAGGGCATTAGCATCTAAAACATTACCTAATGGCAATGCTCATGGAGGCAACCTAAAAAATAGGTATTTTTAATGGAGTAAAAGAAAATTTAAATCATTGAAAAAAGAAGTATTATAAGAAACAAACCTTTCCTCTCCTTACATGCTTGGCCTTGGGAAAAAGATGAGTGCCATTAACCACATCAGTTGACCTGAATGAAATTATTAAGAATTTAAATTGCAAAGATTAAAAACAAACTTAATTTAAAACGAAAATAGCTTCACATGAAATTATTTACCATATAGCAAGCTCTCTATGCACATTTTTGGACACAAAGATACGAAATCCTATGACAATATAAACCTACCAGGATTAGTTGGATGAGGGCACAAAGATTTCACATTTCCCATGTGCCATTGCAGCACATTTCTTTTTTCTGAATATCACAAACCTTGATCTAGGAGAAAACAAAAAAAAGCAGGAAAAGAACAATTGTAAGAAACTCAGCTAGTTGTGATAAGAGGTGAGAAATACTTGCATATAACTTTATTTTCCTGAATTATATATTACTGCACATATTAGTAATTAGAACTTAATCACTTACAGTCTGGTTACCAGAAGTTGTCACAATTTGGGTATCATCCTGCAAAACCCAACAACAAATTAACATTCTAACAAGATGACAGATTTACAATCTAAAACTCAACTCTGTCCATTCAACTTCTACTTTGCACAACAATGTTAATGTTATTAACACAAGTCCTCATTGTTTAACAACCTAATCAAAATTGAAAACACTACAGAAAGCAATGCCCTTTTGATAGTTCCAGATTAGTAGCAATATCACTTCCCAATTGCAATTAGTAATTACTGCTTCACTAGGAACCAGGAATCACTGTGGTTTAAAGCATAAGTGATATTTTATATATGTGATGAGTAGGGATAATAATGTTTAATTAGGTGGAAAAGTAGTAGTTATACCTTAATCCAACAGAAGTCAAACACAGGAAACTTCATCTGTGAAGAGTAAATAACATAGAACACCCCGACAATAATCATCTTCCTCTTGTTTTCCAACTCCTAATTTTGGACCTCTAATCCTAGGTTTTATTGGCTCAGTAATTCCTGCACATAGAACACCCGATAAACCATTATGAATGTAGATCACTAGAATGGCAGAACATAAGCAGTGAGACCAATAATAGCGACAATAAACAGTTGAAAGCAAACCAAGAATCATCGGGAATAAAGAGTAAATAACAAGAAAAAAAATGTAGTGGATGCGTAACTTGAAGACACTAAAGCAAGTGAACAAAGAATTTGCCAATGAAAAAGGTGGTCACCTATTCTACAGAAAATAATTAATTTTTTACATAAAACGAGTACAAATAGTCATGAATATTCTATACTAATAACCTTGCTCATGTTCCTTTATATTTCAGTTGCAAGAAAGAAGTCTCATTCAAGAGTTGAGCACAGTTGAGCAAATTAATTAATTAAGGCCACTGTTGAGCCAAAAGACAAATGCCAATTTGAGTAACCAAAAACAAGACACATATGCCAAAAGACCGAAAAGATATCAACACAAATTATGCTCTTCTCTATTGTATAATTTTCTTTTTGAGCAACCAAACAAGCAAAAGTAACAAAATTAACCCTCTAGGTGTTTTCACATAAATTAAAAATAAGAATAAAAGGAGCCAAGAAAACAGAAGCATTTAAGTTCAATTATCACTCTTCAAAGTTCAATTTGCTTACTAGGTAAGCACAAGCACACAAGCATACACATGATGAAACCCCCAAAGTTTAATTATCACTCTTCAAAGTTCAACATAACTGCAGCCTGCTAATGCTTATATTATTTTGGGATTATAAACAAACTCCCTCTCGTCTTCTCCTTCTCTCACATCCTCTCTGCCTATAACTGCAAATCTCAATCCTCTTCTTCCTTAACCCTATTCCTCCTTCACTCTCTACCAAACTCATCATTCTCTTTCAATCGCATACCAATTTAAAACCTTAATAAATCATCTACATCGCATACCAAGTTAACAAAAAATAAATTGAAGTCAGAAAGTGCTCAGAGAGAGGCAAAGATCGAGAGAGCGGTGCGGTAAAGATCGAGAGAGCGGTGCGGTAAAGATCGAGAGCGCTAGAGCGGTGCGGCAAATATCAAGAGAGGGATTCGACGGAGAACGAGAGAGCGGTATTGCTGCCTCGTGGACTCACCATTGCAGCGATGATGGAGGAAGAGAGAAGCAGTGAAGCAGAATTAGTAGTCCAACCATGAGAAAGAGAGAGAGAGCTAGATAGTTTCATACTTTCGAGTTCGAGAGCGAGAGACAACGAGCGGCAGAAGAGAGAAGTAGTGAAGACTGAAGACTGAAGAATGAAAAGGAAAAAATGAAGATGATAAGACACAGAAGACTAAATATATATAAATATATATATATATATATATATATATATATATTAGGGTTTGTAGCCCATATGACATAAAATGACGCAGTTTCATTAGAATTAGGGTTAGTAATTCGATTCAGTTAAATTTGATTGGTTCGATTCGCTTATTATACCTTAATTCGATTCGGTTTCGTTTCCAAGGACTTAAACCCAAAACCGAACTAGATTCAGTTTGGTTTGGTTTTCTATTTTGAGTATGGTTTTCTTTCGGCTTGGTACGGTTTGGTTCGATAATTCGGTCAATTTTTTAGAACAAATTAATAGGGCTATCTTATGACAGGAGACAAAATGTTCATCGTACCACAAAGTGACTGAAACTTTCCAAGGAGTTGTTTTGGTTGGCGAAGGACCTTTTAGAGAATTTGTCCTCAAGACCTTGTTGAGCACAAAAAAGGTGGCAGCAAGGTGGAATGTAAAAATTAAGGGTCGATCATGCCTCTTATGATGCCCGAGATGTTGTACGTCATCGCGTAATGGAAGGAAGAAAGCTTGGAGGTGTCATCATCTCAACGCTGAAGGCAAGTGGTGTGAAGGCACATACTGCAAAAATCGTCAAGACATGCATGATGTTACCGCTACTACTTCCATGAAGTCAAGTGATGTTGAAGTGGGTTGTTGGAGTTGGAATTGCCATTTTGAATGTTGTTAAAGTTATCCTTCCGAGGCTTCACTCAGGAAAAGTATTCGTTGATCTCAAAGCGAGTGGAGTGAAGGCATAAGGAGCTCCAAGCCATCGTTCCATCCCGAAGTTGGAGTTACTTTCGCAGAGTCAAGCAGTGGCTGATTTGCTTTCACGGAGTCAAGCTGCACTGAAATTTATTTAGCAGAGTCATTTGTTGTTGAGGTTTCTTTTTTAAGATAGATGCTTCATTGGAGTTTCCTCTGCAGCGTCAAGCGGCTCTATAGTTACTTTAGCACTGTCGCAGAGACAACCAGTGGTAAAGTTTCTTTCTTGGAGTCAAGTAGCACTAAACTTTATTTCGCGAAGCCAACTGTGCCACGTGAGCCATGCTGATGAGGTTTCTTGGAGAAGGCCATAGACGACGAGTCACTGGAAGTCCGTAATGGAATGATTGAAGGCTTCAAAAGTTAAAGCTCATAGGTATACAGAGTGTAATGACCCGGAAATTCAAAAAAGGAAAATTTGAAGGAAATGAAGATTTTGCCCCTTGAATTAGGCGAACGGTTGACTTTTGGTTCGAACGGTCAAACGGACTTTGACCGATGACTGAGACGTAGTTCGGGACGTCACGAGTTCATAGACAGGTGGCACGCCCGATTCCGACATTCGAGGAGAAAGTTATGATGTTCGGAAGTTTAAGGGTAATTTGGTAAATTGGTTAAAAATGGCCATTTGTGACTTTTTGATCGGGACCGTGTTTGGACTTTCCCTAAGAACCGTTGGATAGGTCTCGAGACGCTGAATCCGTAGACAGACGACATGCGTCAATCGGGGTTCAGATGAAAAAGTTATGGGCTTGAGAAAGTGAAGGGCAATTTGGTAATTTGTCAAAGAGGGGTAAAATGGTAATTTGACTGGGTTTTGATGAGTTGTACGGCTGTGATGGCTGATTCAGCCAATTTGGTGGGTCGGTTAACTCCTTGAGTGACATCTGTCACAATCAGATGAGGATTAGTGGATTGATTATTAGCTGATGGATTAATTTGTACAAATTGAGTATGTGTTTTCCTCAAAAAAACGAAAAACAGAGACTAAAGATAACTGAGCTTGATCAACCTTAATCTCTCTCTCTGATCGATCGGGGAGGGGAATAAATAGAGAATTCGAAATGAAGAACAGAGAAGGAGAGAGGGATAAGATTCTGAGATTTTGGAAACAAACCCAAAACCCCCACCCGACGTCCTTGATTGAAGGCTTGGATTTGAATTCGTATGTGTGTGATAAATTGATGAAAACAGAAGTGAGGATGAATTTAGGGAGACCTAAACGAGTCGAATGGAATCAAAATGAAGTAGAGTGGTGAAGAAACAAGCCTAGACGAACTCTGTGATTGTCTAAGGAAACTCGAATTGAGTTCAAATGGTTGGAGGGAATTAAAGTTCAAATTGAAACTGGAAGTGTGTTTGGATGAACCCTGCGAAGCTACTGAATATATCAATTTGGAGAAACGGGTGGAAATTGGATGAATTGTAGGATGAACAGTACGATTATGTTCTTCGAACAATCGAGTTCTAATTGACGGATTGAAGTAAGTTATTTTGTAAATTAGATTACAGAACCCTAATTAGACTCTTAATGATGCTATTTGATGATTCAATTGAAGGAATCGATGACAAATTGGCAGGAGTCCAGCCGGGTCATCTCGCGGGCCAACTGGACCCGTTTAACAGGAATTCGGGCGAAGACGACGACTGTAGCACTTTACTGTTCAGGCGTGTGGGCATGAATCCCAAGGTGAGGTCAACATGAAACTTGTCCTAGTTTATGTAACAAACATTTTGACACTAGTTTCGAGGAAATCGGATATCGTTTCGATAGTGTTCTGAGTATCCGAAGTTTTAATATACGTTTAAAATTCGTATTTAAATCCCGAAAAAATTGGGGAAAATTATATGAGGTATACTGGGATGTTAGAGACCCTCAATATTGATTTTGGACAAGAATGGTGACTTCCGGAATTTACGGAAAAGCATGCAGCTCGGAAAGCGAGCGATATGGACGGTGTGTGAGTGGACTTTTGTTTTCTACCCAGAATGCATGCATATATGTTTTAAATGCTTTATTATATGAATATAAATTATTTGGCATGATTTGACAGGACCCGTCAGAATTGGACTTTGATAACCGTGCCCGGTCCTGCTCCCGTCTGACAAGTCAACTGAAGTCCCGAAACTACCCTTCAGGACCTGTTAGACAAGGGATAATTGCACTGATTTTTGCTCATGCCTCCGCCTCTCGATCAGCCCTGAACGTCGTTCCACGGCCTGGAGGGTCATCAAAACAGGAAAGGTGTGAGTAGACAAAAATAATATCATTTAAAACACATTTATCAAAACCCATCATTTACCCTCTAGTTTATCAAACCATGCTTGCATAGAATCAACATATGAAAAACATCACCAGCCTTCCAGCCAAATCTCATAAAAACATCAAATCCCGGCTCTCAAGCCCAATGCCATTTAAATCATTTCATAAAACCATTTTATCATACAATAAAGCATATAACTCGGGAATTACACATCCGAGGATCCTCTGGGAATTACACATCCAGAGTCGTTATCCATGCTGGGAATTACACATCCAGCCCTGCTGGGAATTACACATCCAGCCCTGCTGGGAATTACACATCCAGCCTCACCGAGAATTACACATCCGGCCTCACCGGGAATTACACATTCGTTCCCTCCGGGAATTACACATCCGGAGTCCCTCCAGGAATTACACATATGGAGTCCCTCCAGGAATTACACATCTGGAGTCACTTCGGGAATTACACATCAGAAGTCTACCCAGGAATTACACATCTGGGGGCATCAAACATCAATACACAATCAAAATCATTATTTCAAAATCATCATTAAAACCATATATCTCATTTCTCATTTCTCGTAAATCCGTAAAATCAGATCCAAAAATCATTCAATTCCATCAATTCATTTTTTAAAATCATTGACTCACAATACCATTCAAAACATCCTTTTTACATCCCGGGCCTAGCCCAAAATCACCAATTCCACGTAAATCCGTACAACCGCAACCTCAGTTGCCCTTTTCACATAAATCCATTAAATCAATTTCCCAACTCATAATCCAAGTCAAAACCAATCACAAATCACGAGCTTTCACCCAAAACAGTTATTTCACATTTTCTCAAAAAACGTGCCCGAAATACCGATTAAAATAATCATTAAATCCCAAAATAATCATACTAAATCATTGCAATTCAAATCATGCCATAAATCATGTAAAACATTTAACTATGCATGCATATCAGTTTATAAAACAAACATCCACTCACACACCGTCCAAACCGCTCGCTTTCCGAGCTGCACGCGTTTTCGTAATTTCTGACATTTTCCAAGAATCTCGAATCCTCGAGATTCCCGCTCACGCGCCCTCACGCGCCGCCGTGAGTGGCTGCGTGTGAAGTCCACACGCCTGCTACACTCCAGCTACAGTCATCGTCCTTACCTAGCTGCTCTGCAAACGGATCCTTCTACCCGCGACACGACCCAGTTAGTTCTCTTAATCCTATCGAATTGAACTCGAATTCTCGAAGAACATAGAACCCTGTTCATCGTCCAATCTCCATCAATTATCCTTGTTTTCCTTCAATTGACGCATCAGGGAGCTTTGTGGGATTCTCATAAACATCTTTTGAAGTTCAATTTCAGTGTCCCATGTCTCAAATTCCTCAACTCAAGCTCGACAATTCGAAGCCTTCCCCCTCTTTGTTCTAAGAAAAAACGGCTCTAATTCCCTTCAAATTCAATTGGATTCGACTTGTCTCAATCCCAGGGAGCTAGATTCAAACTCAATTTCACTCATAAACCTCAACAACATCAAATTCAATCCTAAGGTTCCTCAAGGGTTTTCGGGTTTTCTGGGTTTAAGTTCAACGTGTTTTCTTTCACGATTCATCTCTCTTAATGCCCTTTAGTTTCTTACGTTCTCAGCTGAGGTTTCAGTTGTCCTGAGATCAATTATGGTTTGATAAATCAAACAATGATATTCTCTGTTTTTCAAACACACGCAGTTTACATTTTAAACACAATCGATTTCCACCTCCTGCTTGTGTGCCACTAATTAGCCTTACCAAGTGACAGATGTCACAATACAACAAATCCTCATCCAATTTCACGAGCACATGTGTCCTTAATCAATTTAACACATCACCAAAATAGCTGAATCAGCCAAGACTAATTAAATTACCATTTTACCCTTGCCATAACAAATTACCAAAGTGCCCGTCACAATTCTAGACCCATAACTTTCACGTCCGAACTCCGATTGACGCATGCCGCCTGTCTACGGATTCAGCGTCACGAGACCTATCCAACGGTACTTCCGAAAAGTCCAAACAAGGTCTCGATCTAAAAGTCAACAAATGGCCCCTTTTTTTAACCAATTTACCAAATTACCCTTAGACTTCCGAACATCATAACTTTCTCCTCGAATGTCGGAATCGGACGTGCCACATGTCTATGAACTCGTGACATCCCGAAATACGTCACAGTCATTGGTCAAAGTCCGTTTGACCGCTCAAACCAAAAGTTAACTGTTTGGCCAATTCTAAGGGTAAAATCGTAATTTCCTTCCAATTTTTCCTTTTTCGAATTTTTGGGTCGTCACATGATTGATGTTTCGATATGATGATTTCCAGATTTTGGGAATATTATATTGTTTTATATGATTTTGGGCACGATTTTCGAGAAAACCATGATATTGCTGTTTTGGGCGAAGGCGCGGGATTTGAGATTGATTTTGACTCAGGTTATGAGTCGGGAAATGATTTGATGGATTTGTAATGCTTTGTGGATATGTTTTGTGGATTTATGTGAAAATGGCAACTGAGGTTGCGGTTACGCGGATTTGCGTGAAATTGATATTTTGGGCGTGAGACCCAATGGAAATGTGATTTTGATTGGATTGGTATTTCCATGTGATTACATGATGAGATTGATGGCTTTCGGATTTGTGAAATAATCGGAACTCTGGTTTTATGGATTTTGAGGAAACTATGTTTTAGGCTAAGACCTTGTGATGAAAATGGTTTTGATTACAAATGCAACTGTTTTTCACTAGTTTTCATGATGATGATGGATTGTGGATATTAGGGCTTTTGGGGTGGAATATGTTTCCCCCGAAGTGCACCCTGGATATTAGGGCATCCAGATGGGAATGTGTTTCCCTGGAATGAACCCTGGAGATAACGCTCGCCTCCGGGATGGATGTGTGTACCCCGGAGAGGTCAAGTAGCACGGTCTGTTTTCGTGCAGCCAGGGGAGGCTCGACTCAGATTAGATGTGCTGGATTATATGGAGATTGGTCGGTGATGTGTTCAGGACGATATGGATTGTCGGCTGGTGATGTGTTCACAGCGACAGATTACCGGCTGGTGATGTGTTCACAGCGGCAGATGCTCGAATTTTGAGCGGTCCTTGAGCCTATTGATTTGCACGCGTTGCAGAGATAACGTGACTATATGAGATTGGATACGAGACTGGATATGGAAATGAGTCCCGTGGTTTTATAATGATTTGTGATTTATAAACATTTATGCCCATATATATTTTACTCATGATTTATGATATGCATGCATGTTTGTGAAACTGGAGGTTAGGAATGTATTTTGTTAAATGTATTTCTAAAAGTTTATTTTTGTCCACTCACACCCTTTCTGTTTTATTGACCCTCCAGGTCGTGGCGCGATGATTGAGGCTATTCGAGAGGTGGAGGCATGAGTGGGCACATGTACGGTCATCCCTTGTTTGGCAAGTGCTGAGGGTAATTTCGGAACTTCAGTTGAATTGTCAGACGGGAGCAAGACCGGGCACGATTATCTATGTCCTTCGGGGACAGGTCCTGTCAAATTGGTATCAAAGCACTAGGTTGCTGATTATGTTACCACGTCATGCCTTCGAAACATAAGCCTCGTGCTCGACCTGGTAGTGAGACGGGTATACTAGGGTATATGAGACCTCGTGAATGATCTTGGAATGAGATTGACCCTGGATTGGGGGTCAGGTGCTAATCAGTGTACATTGTGAAATACTAATTGTTAAACACGGATTTGTGGGTCCCAAGAATGAAGGAGCCCAGAGGCTAAAGAGTTAGCACAATTGGGCAGATTGGACCCGGGATGAGATTATTCTCAGTGAATGTATGAGTCTAGACTCTAGAGTATGATGGGATATCCCTTAGGCCTTAGAGGTCGTATCAGATGTGATTCACCAGCGGAATTTTCTCGGTGACCGGGTATGCCAATGATGGCATGGATGATTGTTATGAGATTGGACTCAAAAGGAGTCAAGACTGGACTCGAGAGGAGTCGAGATAGGAAAATGGGACTCAAAGTGAGTCAGGATGTTGGTTAGGACTCGAGATGAGTCATGGTAATGTATCAGGGCTCAGGATGAGCCGTAAAGGTTGAAATATAACTATGATTTTTGACATGGCCAACCCTTTGATTGAGACATGTTTGGCACCTGGGATGCCAAGGATTGGAATAGGGCCAGATACTGATTGGGTTATGAATTTATCGATTGGCATTGTTTAACCATGTTTACTGGACTTATGGACTTGGATGGGTCGTGCCCGAACCTTCAATCACTAAGTGACATTGGCACGATTAGGTCCACTGGGTGATAAAATGTTAAGGTTAATTGTTGCTCATAATTGTAAGTCGTCTGGTCACATCATAAAGAAATGATTATATAGATTGATAAAGTGATAAAGTGATATAGGCACCAGTTGGGGTGCAATGGAGCAGCGATTGGCCCCTACATTGATTGTTGATTTGACAAGCGAGGGAAAAGTTGGTAGGCTCGTGATGGACCAGAGGGGCGTGGTCGGATTGGGACCACATGCCCGAGGATGGCAGTTACTAGCTGTAGGCATGCGTAGCCTCTAGAGTGACGATATGGATATAAGTTTGACCAGGATGTATGTATTTGGTAGGTCCGGGGCTATCCACTTTTCCATGTCTTAAGATTGTATATTGGACAAATATGGAGATGTCTGTGATTGGTTAAGGTATGGCAGTCGGTGAACTGACTAGAGCTCCGGATGTGAGAAAATTAATGATATTTATGTGGTAACCTTGGTAATTATATAAGGTGAAATTGGTGAGACCTAAGGGGGGTAGACCTATCGATGTAAGGCTACCCAGGATGACAGGTGTTATTCGCCTAGTGGCTGACCTAGGGTTTTCTTGGACTTGAATGATTTGGATGTAATCCATGGGATGGATTGATTGATGACTCAAGATACCTCTATCGAGTATGTCGATGAGAGGGTTATATGTGGAGTCCAGGATTACCAGAGGTTGTAATTCAGGGAGATTCGAGGATGTTACCCTCTAGGATGATATTGAACCTCACAATCGATGGACTGTTGGTATGAGGGAATCAAAGTCCATTGGTCAAATGTGTGGTATATGTGATTAGTATATGAGATGCCTAGTCATGGCTGATGATGTACATATTTTGGAATGTGTTTCCTGCGATTTTTCCAGGATAAGAGATTGAGTTTATGATGATGATCATGTCGAGTATACGATTTGTTTCTCGGACACTTTGGTATGTGACACCTACGAAGTCATAAGGACTGAAGGTGCAAGTACATGACTTGATAGACACTGGTTCGTTCGGCCAAGTGTTGTCGTGGGGAACCCAGTGGTGTGAAAAAGGAAAAAGGGGTGATGGTCCGAGTTTACATGTCAATTATGGATAACTTAAGAAGATAACGGTGTGGGATAAGTATCCCTTATCGTGAGCTAATGATTTGTGATTCTGTTGGACATATGTGATTATTGGGCCTAGTGCGAGTGGCGAACATGGTGATGACTAACAGTCATGAATAAAAGAGATAAATATGATGTCCAAATTGTTGTGGCTAAGGTTAGCCAATGGTGATGCCTTTGGATGGGAAAATGGACCGGTTATGTTTGTGAGTGATGAGTCCGATATTCTGACCATATTTGGATGGTGTATGGTACCATGATTGATGATTGGTTGGTGTACTCACATGAACAGATGGGCTTGTGATATACTGGACAGATGTATTGAATGCCCTCAGAGAGAAAAATATATGATTGGATAAGTGTTGGGCCTAGTCGACCAGAGTAGGTTTGTGGAACATATGCTAAGAACAGTTGGGATTAGTGTGAATCCCAGGATAAACAGAAATATTGGCCAATGGAAACTGTCAAGGGAAAATATGAGTTGTTTTGAGATTGGATGAATATCACAGAGGATTGTAGAGGGGTTCTCTACAATGTTTTTCCATTTAAGGTGATTGACCCGGAAGGAGGTCAGAGTTATTGGAAATGAAAACTGAAATAGAATGATTACAAGGGGAGAAACCGTGACTTATGTCCGATGTGACCCTTTCTATGTGCATAGTGATATGTCACTATGAGATTTGGGATGTAGTGAGGTGTGCTTCGGTAGCATGGGGCTGGGATTGCCGATGCTAGCTGAACCCTCAGGAGTTTTATTTTTCTTGCATGATTTCGGATCGACCATAGTGACCCATGGATCGAGTATGCAGAGGTCATACCTCTGGGACAGGATGTAAGAGTACTGTATCGACCATCGGGATTGGTGATGAATGATAAACAGAAAGGCTTAATATGTGATGAGACGATGGTTAGGATACATTGAGATTATGACCGTGTTTTTGGGTCAGGTATCATTCGGGGGGAGGCTAATAAGATAGCCGATCGAGAATTACCATGTTTGATAACATAAGGATAGGTGAAATCCTATTGTTGATGGAACTCCATAGGATTGGAGTGGTACATGATGTTCGATTATTTGGACTATTGGGGTCTAACTGCAGGATCATACTTGGTGTATGATGTTGGATGGAGTCGAGGTTAAGGAATGGATATGATTTGGGATATCGTATGAATGATTGTATTGAGTGCCAGGTATTGGCAGTGGTAGGCATCAGTGAGGCCTATGATGATAAAATAACAAAAGGAAAGGTTCAATTCATGATATTGAGTGACCCTAGAAAAGGGGGTATGTAGTGATTGACTTATTGAGGGAAATGAGTTCCCGATTTATTGAACCTTATGAGGTTATTGGTCTGGTGGCCTATGCATGGTGACTTAAGCCATTCGAAAAAGGAAAATTTGAAGGAAATGACGATTTTGCCCCTAAAATTGGGCGAACGGTTGACTTTTGGTTCGAATCAAACAGACTTTGACCAATGACTGTGACGTAGTTCGGGACGTCACGAGTTCATACACAGGTGGCACGCCCGATTCTGACATTCGAGGAGAAAGTTATGATGTTTAGAAGTTTAAGGATAATTTGGTAAATTAGTTAAAAGGGGCCATTTGTTGACTTTTTAATCGGGACTGTGTTTGGACTTTCTGTAAGTACGGTTGGATAGGTCTCGAGACGCTGAATCCGTAGACAGGCGGCATGCGTCAATCGGGGTTCGGATAAAAAAGTTATGGGCTTGAGAAAGTGAAGGGCAATTTGGTAATTTGTCAAAGAGGGGTAAAATGGTAATTTGACTGGGTTTTGATGAGTTGTACCCCTGTGATGGCTGATTCATCCAATTTGGTGGGTCGGTTAACTCCTTGAGTGACATCTGTCACAATCAGATGAGGATTACTGCTTGATTCTTAGCTAATGGATTAATTTGTACAAATTGAGTATGTGCTTTCCTCAAACAAACGAAAAACAGAGACTAAAGATAACTGAACTTGATCAACCTCAATCTCTCTGTCTGATCGATCGGTGAGGGGAATAAATAGAGAATTCGAAATGAAGAACAGCGAAGGCGAGAGGGATAAGATTTTGAGATTGTGGAAACAAACCCGAAACCCCCACCCGACGTCCTTGATTGAAGGCTTGGATTTGAATTAGTATGTGTGTGATAAATTGATGAAAATAGAAGTGAGGATGAATTTAGGGAACCTAAATGAGTCGAATGGAATCAAAATGAAGGAGAATGGTGAAGAAACAATCCCATAGGAACTCTGTGATTGTCTAAGGAAACTCGAATTGAGTTCAAATGGTTGGAGGGAATTAAAGTTCAAATCGAAACTGGAAGTGTGTTTGGAAGAACCCTACGAAGCTATTGAATATATCAATTTGGAGAAACGGGTGAAAATTGGATGAATTGCAGGATGAACAGTACGATTATGTTCTTCGAACAATCGAGTTCTAATTGACGGATTGAGGTAAGTTATTGTGTAAATTAGATTACAGAACCCTAATTAGACTCCTGACGATGTTATTCGATGATTCAATTGAAGGAATCGATGACGAATTGGCAGGAATCCAGCCGGGTCATCTCGCGGGCCAACTGGACCCGTTTAACAGGAATCCTGGCGAAGACGACGACTGTAGCACTTTACTGTGCAGGCGCGTGGGTCCCACGCGCAGCCACTCACGGCGGGACGTGGGCATGAATCCCAAGGTGAGGTCAACATGAAACTTGTCCTATTTTATGTAATGAACATTTTGACACTAGTTTCGAGGAAATCGGATATCGTTTCGATAGTGTTCTGAGTATCCGAAGTTTTAATATACGTTTGAAATACGTATTTAAATTCGAAAAAAATTGGGGAAAATTATATGAGGTATATTGGGATATTAGTGACCCTCAATATTGATTTTGGACAGGAATGGTGGCTTCCAGAATTTATGGAAAAACGTGCAGCTTGGATAGCGAGCAATATGGATAGTGTGTGAGTGGACTTTTGTTTTCTACCTAGAATGCATGCATATATATTTTAAATGCTTTATTATATGAATTGAAATGATTTGGCATGATTTATGTTTCGATATGATGATTTCCAGATTTTGGGAATATTATATTTTTTTATATGATTTTGGGCACGATTTTCGAAAAAACCATTATATTGCTGTTTTGGGCAAAGGCCCGGGATTTGAGATTGGTTTTGACTCGGGTTATGAGTCGAGAAATGATTTGATGGATTTGTAATGCTTTGTGGATATATTTTGTGGATTTATGTGAAAATGGCAACTGAGGTTGCGGTTACGCGGATTTGCGTGAAATTGATATTTTGGGCGTGAGACCCAATGGAATTGTGATTTTGATTGGATTGGTATTTCCATGTGATTACATAATGATATTGATGGCTTTCGGATTTGTGAAATAATCGGGACTCTGGTTTTATGGATTTTGAGGAAACTATGTTTTGGGCTAAGACCCTGTGATGAAAATGGTTTTGATTTCAAATGCAACTGTTTTTCACTGGTTTTCATGAAGATGATGGATTGTGGATATTAGGGCTTTCAGGGTGGAATATGTTTCCCCCGAAGTGCACCCCAGATATTAGGGCTTCCGAATGGGAATGTGTTTCCCTGGAATGAACCCTGGAGATAACGCTCGCCTCCGGGATGGATGTGTGTACCCCGGAGAGGTCACGTAGCACGGTCTGTTGTCGTGCATCCGAGGGCTCGACGCAGATAAGATGTGCTGGATTATATGGAGATCGGTCGATGATGTGTTCACGATGATCTGGATTATCGGCTGGTGATGTGTTCACAACGACGGATTGCCGACTGGTGATGTGTTCACAGCGGCGGATGCTCGGATTTTGAGTGGTCTTTGAGCCTATTGATTTGGATGCGTTGCAGGGATAACATGACTATATGAGATTGGATATGAGACTGGATATGTAAATGTGTCTCGTGGTTTTATATTGATTTTTGAATTATAAACATTTATGCCCAGATATATTTTACTCATGATTTATGATATGCATGCATGTTTGTGAAATTGGAGGGTAGGAATGTATTTTGATAAATGTATTTCTAAAAGTTTATTTTTGTCCACTCACACCCTTTCTGTTTTATTGACCCTGCAGGTCGTGGCGCGATGATCGAGGCTATTCAAGAGGTGGAGGCATAAGTGGGCACATGTACGGTTATCCCTTGTTTGGCAAGTGCTGAGGGTAATTTCAGAACTTCAGTTGACTTGTCAGATGGGAGCAGGACCGGACACGGTTATCTATGTCCTTCGGGGACGGGTCCTGTCATAGAGAGACTCTAAGGTTGTGTCGGTCCTGATGATGAGTTTCATGGTTCTTCTTTGCTCGTAGCTAGATTTTAATGTTGAATTAATGCTTGAGCATTCAACTTATGCGTTGCCAAATTCTTTAATTTTAATAAATAGATGTCTTCCATTAACAGGACTCGTCCCGATCCCCCTGGGACCACCCCTGGGACGTGCCCTCCTCTCATCTGACAAACGACCCAGGAATACTAATTTTACCGTTAATAGATTCAAATGCATAAATATCCATACTTAAGTCATACATATAATCCGAATTCAAATAGTGTCAGACAAGGGATAATTTAAATACAATTATTGAGCACAACTTCTAAGGATTTCCTACATGCCAACCTACCCAAAAGTGGGGTTCAGGTGCGCAACGTCAACCTATGCCTCAGTTACAGGATCCACGTTAACCTCAGTAGCACGGCTTGGAGGGGGCAGCCAAACAATAAGGGTGAGTGGGCCAGAAATATAAATTTTATAAAACAGTTTAAGCACATAGTGAACATACAGTTTTACCCCTCTGTTTTCAAATCATGCATGCATCAGAGCTAAAATCCATAACAATATATCATATAGCCATAAACAGAATAATATAATCATAATCATGAAATCAGCTGTTGCAATATACATCCTAACCCGGACATTCCAGATATCCGACGTCCCAGACGCCTAATAAGGTCACAGTCCCAAGGTTACGCGTGCCACCCGGGGTCTCAATCCCGAGTCCTAATCCCGAACCCTGTCCGGGTATGACATCCCAGATGCTTGACGTCCCAGACGTCCAATGTATACAATCCTGCTCCTGAGTCACTTTACGGTTCGGTCCCTCCGTAGAATGACCCCTCGCAGGCAATGCGCCGTAACCACTCCGAGGTACCATGTCAGGACCCGTCCCAAATATCACCTCGATACTCGGGACGAACCCTGCTCCCGTCTGACAATCACACTTAAAGTACCAAAATAACCTGAATACCACTATAAGCATAACTATCAGACGAAGGAGTAAATATATACACAACTTCCAGTCAGAGCATAGTTCTACAAAATGGGCATAAAAATCCTACAATGCTGGTCTCGCAATGGAAGAACGTCGTAAGCTCTATGCCTCAATATCTGCCTCAACGTTCACCCCAGCGCTGTCACCACGACCTGGAGGGAAAATGTAAAACCAAAAGTTTGAGTGGACTAGAATAACTAAAGGTTTAAAATCAGTTTATCACCAAATCAAAGTTAAGGAAAAATAATAACAAATGTTCCCTCCGTTTTAAAAACAGGCATGCCCAACTAAGTATTAGACAATCATAACATGAAACATCATAAGAAACAGATATAGAAATCATGATATGTATATCAGAAAACCATAGCATCAACCATGAACGGCAAACCATCATTTCCGATCAAACTTGCTGGACCTATCCGAGTCTTTAAACTCAACCAGGCCTCAAATATAATTTACGAGTCTTTAAACTCAAAAGGCCTACGGGGGTAATATCATAAATGTCCGAGTCTTTAAACTCAATCCGGGCCCGTCCCCCGTCAATCCATATCCGGGTCTTTAAACCCAATATCCAGATCCAGCAAATCCAATCCCAATTAATTGTAAAACCATTTCTAGATCCATAGCCAAACTCGAATTCGAAATCCCCGGTTCGAAGCCCATCCGGCGTTCAGAACCGACATTCCGAACCCAAATCCGGAAATCGACTTTTTAGTCCAAAACCCACGTTTAGTCACAAATTATGTTTCACAAACCATTTATCATCTTCAGAAAACACTTATGGATTAAAATGCCCAAACATAGCTTTAAAATCGGAAAATCAGCTTTTTCTTGAAAAACGTGCAAAATCCCGAAAATGTCTCAAAAAAAAACGTACAAATATATCAACCACATATAATCATCATTAAGAAGCATAAAAACATATTTCATATCATAAAACATCCATAAAATAGTTAGGCATGCTCGAGTTTATAGAAAGAGTCCACTCACAAATCAGGACGCGTCAATCGCGCTCCGTGCGCTCCTCGACCGTCTCGGGTGCCTCCCGTCCTGTCAATATGCACCAAATAGGGTCACAAACACATTAAGGATACTAACCCTAATTTCCCCAATTTTTCGGGAATTTAATAATATTTTAATCCTAGACCCTAAACCGTCCGGATTCCCGAACAACCTCCTAACATCATCCGATTCACCCGAAAACCATACCAATGAACTCCTTAGAACATTTAGAACCAGAACCCTGTTGGAAGCTTGGCCGGAATCCTCCCCACGCGCCTCCACGCGCCGCCCAAAGTGGCTGCGCGTGGGCCTCACGCGCCTGCTACAGTGCTTCTCCTTCCTCGAGCCACCCGATTCAACACATTTGAACCGGCGTGACCGGTTCTCCTCCGTTCATCCACCAATCCAGTCCAAACCAATCCTACGCTCATCGTCCAGTCCCTAGCAACCTTCCCATGTCCCTACATCGAACCATCACGACCTAAAACCCACCGTTCACGGCTTCTAAACAGACGGCCCGTGGCCCCTGTTTTGGCCGCTGGCCGCCCAGGTCCTCCCCCGGCACGGCACCACAACCACACGACTCCTGGGACCTCCAGGAGTCTCACCCTGGCCTCCAAATCCCTCGACTCTAAGCCCAACTCCACGACTTTCGATTTGAAACTCATGGAAAAAACAGGGGAAGAAAACTTACCCTTCGATTCAGTCTCCGCCGTGAGCACCGCCGCGTACCCCGGTGCTTGTTGGGTTCCCTGTAACCTCCTGAGCCTCCTATTGGCTTGAATCGATCCACCGCACGGCACAACCACCGCCACAGTCTCACGGCTTCCCTGTTTTCTCAGACTTCCGCCGTACCACCGTCGTCTCTCCGTGCACGATTTCACCCCCAAATCACGATCAACACCTCACCCTCGTCTCACTATCACTTTCTCAATTCACTCTTCACTCACCCTTGCACCGAATCGATCAATCTCTCCCAGTTTCTTCTCCTCTGTTTCTCTGTGTGTTCGAACAAATGTACGGTTTGAAAACGTGCAAAGTGTGGCCGTGCACACGTTAGTAACCCCTGGAACCATCCAGCCCCTTGCACGTGTCGGTCAGCACAAAATATCCCTGCCACTTGCCCTTATCTGATTGGGCTAAGGGAAAAGACCAAAATGCCCCTCCTACACAATTTACCATTTTACCCTCACACTTTCCAGACCCGTAAATATTTCGTTCGACGTCCGATGACAGCGTACCGCCTGTCGTTGTACTTAGGACGTCGAGACCTATCTAACGGTCCTCGGTCTACGTGAAAATTACAAGTCCTCCAAAAAGTCAACATTTTCCTCCATTACTCGAATTTACGGTAACGCCCTCAATCTTCCGAACGTCATAACTTTCTCTCCGATTATCCGAATTGAACTTGCCGCCTGTCTATGGACTCGTGACGTCCTAAATTACGTCATGGTCAAGGGTCAACACTCATCCAACTGATAAATCAAAAAGTCAACTTTTGGCCTACTATTCACAAGGGCAAAATCATCCTTTATATACAAATATTTACAAAATTACATTTATACCCTTCCCAAAGGTACGAGTTGTTACATACCAACATCCGGATGAGACAATATAACTAGAATAAGTCTATATAGTGCATAATTGAAGGACATCATCGAAATCCATGTTTGAATCTCAAAATAGTGCATAAATAACCAGACGGGTCTCATGCCTAAAACCTCGTAATACGTGTAAGAATAATAACTCAAGACATTTCAAATACTTATATTCAATCATATAGTAATTAAAATAGTTATGCATGCAAGGGTTTAACGAAATCAAAGGCCCACTGACAGTCTGGTACTACCGCTATACCGAACGTATAAACTTATCCTGATGCTATCGTGCAGTCCCTGTCATGTCCAAAGTACATATAAAGGTCACCATAAGTCCCTACAACTCAATCATGAAACCCTAGAATGAAACTGGCCCAGAAAGCCGTCTGAACACGCTTCCCGAGGCATTAAACCCAATTTTGACCAACTTAACGATCTCAGATCGACACGAAACCACCACTGTTGGATTCGTATCCTTGAAGTCTTAAAGATGGTGGTGGTCCCACCTCGAGTGCTATTCACACGCGCCCACATGAGCCAGGTTAACACCCTAGTCAACACTGCTACAGTAATGGTGACGTCACTACTGACGTCATCACTGACAGGTGTCAGACTGACACATGTCATGCTCTGGTTGGTTGCTGGTCTGACATGTCTGACATGATGACGTCAGCATGATATATGCATGCTGACATCATCATCCCTATCATTAAGCTGGGTCAGCCTAAAACCCTGTAATCGGGTCACCGTGACCCGCAGCTGGATTCGACCAATTCTCCCAACTCTGGCCACCATTTTCATCATGGTTTGTCCCTATATGCTAGTCTAAGCCTCCTCTAAAGGTCCATGAACTCAAAAACCAGAAAGAAGTTCAAGATTTATACCTTGGATTCAAAACCCGTAGCCCAAATTTTCGGTCGTCCTCCCCATCGACTCATTCCACCCTGTGCCTCGAAACCAGGTTCAAACCTCCCCTTCCTGTCCTTAGAACATGTCCCAATACATAGAAACAACCCATACATGTCAAAACTGAGTGTTTCGAAAATGTATAGAAATGGGTGGTTCTCGGGTTTTTCGGCCTACCTCCGCCGTGTCACCACCGTGGGTCCTCTAGTCGACTCTTCTAGTGTCCTAGCCTCCTTTTGGGTCTAGCCTAGTGTTTGTTCGAGGTGGGTTTGTGTGCGTTGGACGGTTTGAGCTAGAGGTGGTAGTGGGTCGTGTCGTGTCATGAATTCTGTTTTACCCATTTATGCCCAACCCGAATCCGACCCGTTTAATAATCGTGTCAAGAATGTCCAACCTGAACTCGACCTGTTAATGACCTGTGTAACCCGTTTAACCCATTTAATAAACGGGTCATACTCAAAACCCAATTAACCTATGACCCGTTTGACCCGTTTAACATGTTTAACCTATTTAAATTATAAGATTTAATAGATATTTTGGTAGGTAAATGGGTAGATATATGAGTTAGTAATGTCACGTTTATTAAATAGGTCACTATATAAGCCAATATACGGGTTAACTTGTTAACCTGAAATCTACCCATTAATTAAACGGGTTAACAGATCATTATATGGGTTAACAGGTTGACCCAAAACCCACCCGTTTAATAAACGGGTCATAACGGGTTGACCCGAAAATGATCCGAAATTTTAATCATGCGGGTTGACTTGGATAAATTTCGAGCGAGTTTTGAGTCGTGTATCGAGTTTTGTCAAAAATTGCCACCCTTAGTTTGAGCTTTGGGTGTGGTTTTGTTCTTCACGGGTTTGGGTGGTGCACGGGTTTGAGAGATTATGGGAGAGGAATTAGGTTTGATGATGATGGAGATGATACATGTGATGGAGATGAAAGGTGAGGATGAGTGATAAGTAGATTAGATGAGGATGACGGATGGTATGGGGTGGGGAGTTTGTGTGAAATGGGGAGGTTTCTGGTTTTATTCTTCACGGGGAATATGGGAGAATATGGGAGAGAGATGAAGTCTGATGATGATGAGTGATCAGATGAGAGGGATGAAGGTTGAGGATGAGAGGGCTGAGAGAGATGTGTGAACGACTGAGAGATGTGTGAGGGGTTTTTAAAAAAATCAATTAATGGACCAATGAAACAAGATCCAAAAAATGGGGAAAAAGTGGCCATGGGATGAGTGACAAGTGTCACTCATCCAAGGGTCCTAAATTTTTACTCAAATTCCATTATTTTAATATTATATTGGTTTGATGTTTGGGTCGTAAGTTTAGTCTATTCCGATTCTGTGATCATAACTTTTCCGTCGAACGTCCGTTTTCGACGTTCCGCTTGTCTACAGACTCGTGACGTCCCGATCTACATCATGGTCATTGGTCAATGTCCTAAATGTCTCTCGGGTTAAAAGTCAATTCCCCCCCTTATTGGAAAAATGGTCATTTGCATTAAAATATAATTTATGAAAGTTCGGGTCGTTACATCCATGTTATGACTGTTTTGTGATTCTCGATAGATTTGACCTTTGTATACTAATTTTGGTCTTTTGAATTCATTTTAGATCTGAATTGAGTGTCGTTGGTGGGGTCTGAAAGCTGACTTTCATACCTTTTTGATGCCATCAAGCTTTCTTGATTCAACATTGGTGAAGAAGATGCGATTTACTCTTTTTGCACATCCCCACTCATGTAAAGAAAGCTGACTTCTGTACCTTTTTGACCCCATCAGAAAGCTAACTTTGTCAGGACCCGACCCTCCTCGGCCAGGACCCGGCTCATCTAGAACCATATTGTCCGCTTTGGGCCTCGCCCTCACAGTTTTGTTGTCGAGAGCTCACGGTGAAACTTCCCAGGGGCTCACCCATCATGAAATTGCACCAGCCTCAACTCGCATAACTTTGGGGTTCCAATCCCCCCCCCCCCCCACCCCAAAAGCCACTTGAGCTCCCAAAAGGCCTAGTTCTAGATAGGTGTATGCCTACACCTTTAAGGCACACCACCATTCTCTTCCCAGACCATTCCCCTTCGCAGGAATGTGGGATCGTTCACCGTTCCCTACAGGACATGGGTCTTACAATCCACCCCTCTTAGGGCCCAGCGTCCTCATTGGAACACTTTCCGGTCGGGGTCTGGCTCTGATACCAAATTGTCAGGACCCGACCCTCCTCGATGAGGACCCAACTCATCTAGCACCATATTGTCCGCTTTGGGCCTCACCCTCACGATTTTGTTTTCGGGAGCTCATGGTGCAACTTCCCAGGGGGTCACCCATCATGAAATTGCACCAGCCTCAACTCGCTTAACTTTGGGGTTCCAATCCCCCCCCCCCCCAAAAGCCACTTGAGCTCCCAAAAAGGCCTAGTGCTAGATAGGTGTGTGCCTACACCTTTAAGGCACACCACCATTCCCTTCCCCCTCGCAGGAATGTGGGATCGTTCACCGTTGCCTACAGGACACGGGTCTTACAAAATTCCATACCTTTTTGCACATCCCCGCTCATGTAAAGAAATCAATGAAGGCTTGAGACGTTCTAGCTATTGCAGCGAGGAAGATGAGATATACTCTCCAACATGCTCACAAGCTTTAGCAATGGTGACCTTGGGAAGCCGACGCCACTTGATTCAACGCTACTCTCCCCCTCATCGAGAGACACTACATCCTAAAGACGTCTAAAGGATGTTGTATCGATGCATCCATAGAGTTCAGCGTGAAGGCTATCTAGAAGGTGGACTTCGACGCCAGATTCAATCACGCATGATCAATTTCAAGTGTTGGGCCATTTCACATGACCTCTAAGTGACTCCGACGAAGAAAGCTATACATATGGAGTAAGAGTGCAGCTTCAACAACAACATTAAGTGTATGACAACTTGGAGAACATGTCAGAACTCCATCACACATCAAGTACAAGAGAGGAAGTCGAATGGATCATGTATCTTCTCAAAGCACATGCACTCGCCCCAGTGGACATGTAGATGGGAGTTCAAGTGGGATTAATCACTGCATTGAAGAAGGTGAGACATATTCACCATCAGACTCGCATGCTTAGGAGACAGATACGCAAGGAAAATAGTCACAAAAACTCCCCTCCTCAACACGACACATTACATTATACCCCAACTTCGAATCGACGCCAAGAAAGTAAAAAAAAAAACACAAGGTAACCCCAAATTCTGACACCTTGACTTGAAGGAAGTTTAACAAGCAGTTATATGTGTCCTTTCACTGAATCTATAACAGAATTAAGTACAATCCCTAATTCAAAAGGCTAGCACCCATCAACGACTGACAAGACTAGATGGTTAGCCTATCACAACTGTTATGGCGCGCCTATCACAATTATGAACCTTGAAAAGGAGAAGGATCGCACCAAATACCTCGCCCATAAAGCTGCAAAATATCTCATTTAAGAAGACTACAAGGATAATACTTCAAAGGTGGACATCAACTAAGCCTTCTCATAAGAAGCATCAAAGCCTTTGCCACACGAAGCACTCTAAGTATTCTCATAAGAAGTATCTACGCCTTTGCCCTACGAAGCTCTCTAATCATTCTCACAAGAAGCATCCAAGCCTTCTGTCATGTGAAACACTCTAGCCCTTCACCACGTGAAGCACTCCAAGCTGTCTCACGAGAAGCATCTAAGCCTTTTCCATGTGAAGTACTCTTAGCTTTCTCATAAGAAGCGTCTAAGCTTTCGTCATGCGAAGAACTCTAAGCCTTCTCATAAGAAGCATCTAAGTCTTCACCACGCAAAACACTCTAAGCCTTCGCCATGCGAAACACTCTAAGTCTTTTCCATACGTGTAGTGATGCCTAAGTCTAAGTCTTTTCCATACGTGGACTTAGAGCACCCCATGAATTCTTAATGCATTCACTCGGGAAGAAGTGATGCCTTTGCCCCACAAATAATTAATACCTTGGCTCGCTGAAGTGTCAAAAACTTCATCCATGAAGAAGCCTTCGACCAACAAAGTAGTCATGCCTTCGTTTGCGAAGCAGCAAAACCTTCGCCTAGGGAGGCATCAATGCCTTCGTCTACAGAAGAATCAACACCTTCATCTATTGAAGGGTTAACGCCTTCGCTTACTGAAGCATTAACGCCTTTGTTCGCGAAACAACAATGCCTTTTTCCAGTGAAGAAACAACGCCTTCACCTATCGAAGCAAACTTTAAAAACTGAATAATAAGTGTTGACATATAACTAAGACTATGTTTTCACAATGTACATAAACATATGAGAATTTGAAAAATATGAACAAGTATATACAATGTATAAGCAAGCATGCTATGAATATTTTTTTTACATACACTAACACATTAAAAGTGATTTTCAATTCCCCAGCAACGACACTAAACATTGATTCGTTGAAACGACCCACCCTCAATTCCCCGGGATTAAGGGCTAAGTCATGCTCCCATCTAAATTACACGTGACACAAAGGCTAAACCTACGTCTAACCTCCATGTGACAAGTAAGTCGGACCAAGGATTTCCAAACGAACTGTTCAAAACTTCTGGACTTCCCAGAGTGCGCAGTCTCTACTGTGGACCGCATGTGTGATGTCTCCGTCCCTCTCGACCAACAGCCCTCACCGTGACAACCTGGAGGGTATCAAAAACATGAAAAGACTGTGAGTGAACAAAAATAAAGTATAAGTTCAGAAACAGTTCATAAAAACAATTACATTTATACCCTCCATCTAAAAACCAATGCATGCATATTAAACTCACGTCATAAAACCATTCTATATTCAATTTATTCAAACCATTTAAAAAAAACTAAACTCATTTTCCATTTCTCAAATCCCGGGCCTCAGCCCAAAACCATCAAAAGCCGTATCATCCGAGCATAGCCCAAAACATCGGAAAACTATTATTGAAAACCAACATCATCAAGTCTCAGCGAAATCCAAAACACATTTGAAACCACATTTCCATCCATCGAACCTGCTGGATCTATCTTAGTCTTTAAACTCTCGAGTCTTTAAACTCAATCCAGGCCTCAATATAATCCGAGTCTTTAAACTCCCGAGTCTTTAAACTCAATAGGCGTACGGGGGAAAATCACAATATCCGAGTCTTTAAACTCCCGAGTCTTTAAACTCAATCCGGGTCTTTAAACCTAATCCGGGCCCGCCCCCGTCGTATGATATCCGGGTCTTTAAACTCAATAACTAGATCCAGAAAATTCAATCCAAAAACCATTTTAAACCATTTTCAAATCCATGTCCAAATCTGAATCTGAAATCATCATTTCGAATTCCAAACCAAATCCGAAATCAGCATCCCGAATCCAAATCCAGAATCATATTTATCATCCATTTCCAAATCCGAATCTGAAACCATCATTCCGTAAGCCGGCATGCAGAATAATCATTCCGAACCCAAATCCAGAAACTCACTTTCATGTTCTAAAACCGAATCCCGAATCGTCATCCGGAAATCCGTTTCCAAAACCCGAATCACGTTTATCAAAACCACTTTTTTGAACTGGGCTTCAAGCCCGAAATCACTTTTCCAAAATCCCTTTTAAACCATATAAATCAAATCATATTTCAAATCCCAAAATCAAATCATCAAAGCCATGGTCAAATCACAACAAAATAGAAATATCGTAAAACGTGCAAATACATCATTTTCTCTAAATACGTGCCAAACCATAAATCATTAATATATATTCACAAATATAGAAATCACGTATAGAAAACATATAAAAACATATATGCATGCATCATAAGTTTGAAAGCAAAGTCACTCACAGACCATTACGTTGCTGCCTCGATACGCGTGCGCTTATGTCGTTCCAGGCCAATCCACTATTATCGGTTTTCCCGAACTTGTCCAAATCCCATAATAAGGTCACTAACTACTTCATAAAGCTTATACTAAAGCCCTGTAATTTTTCCAAATTTTTAACTATTTTTAACCGAGCCCCTAAAACATTCGAACATCCCGAAACATATCGAGACGATGTCCGATTGACTCGAAACCAGTGCCAAAATGTTTGTTACATCAAATACTTTAAAAGTAGTATTGGAACCTTCCCCAAAAATGACCCCACGCGCCCTCACGCGTCACCCAAAGGGCTGCGCATGGGAGTCACGCGCCTGCACTGTTCATCGTCTTCAACCTCGAGCAACCGGCCCAGACCGGTCCGATCCAGCCTGAACCGGTGTGGCCGATTTTCGTCCAATTTTAATCCGTTTTACTTATGTTTTCAGCCTTAGCTTCGTCTCATCATACTCCATACATCTGACTAGTTTTAACGTGAAAATAAGACGTGGTTCTTACCTTCCAAATCACACAAACAAACCCCTTCCTGCAACTACATGCCACCATCGATTATGTCCACCTCTAGTCCTGATTCTTGGTCCTATACATTTGTTTTGAAGTCCAAAACTCCATCCAATGCACCAAACAAGTCAACAATAGCTAAATCACATGATACCATTTTCGAATGTAAATGGAAATTCAATCCAGTCTTACCTCCCTATCACCACCGTGAACCACCGTGGCCACCACTGGCTTCCCTCAGTTCCTTAAACAACTTTGCTGACCAGCCTATCGTCAAAGGATCATAATTGAGGGTATTGGAATTTCCATGGTTCTTCGGTTTTCCCCGCACTCTGTTTCTCACGGTGTCGTGGCCACCGTCCACGGCGGCTTGTCGTGATAGCACCACCCACAACCTCATCATATGTTCTCTCTTTTGCCTTCACACAAATCTCACAACTAATGGAGATCACATGGCTAATCTGGGTTGTTTTCATGGTTCCCCTGCTCTGTTTTCTCTCACAGTCTAAACCGTGCACAATTTGCACCCTTAAGTTAAAACCAGTAAGGTGGTTACAAAGGTTCCACAGTCATCCAGAGGGGAACACATGTCAACAATCTGGTGGTCACCTTCTCCAAAACAGCCAAGTGTCCTCCTGTCATTGGGCACAGATCCCTAGGCCACTATAATGACCAAAATGCCCTTTTGAGGTAAAATTACCAACATGCCCTTCGCACATTTAGACCCGTAACTAATTCATCCGAAGTCCGATGATGATGTCCCGCCTGTCGTTGTACTCAGAGCATTGAGACCTACCTAACGACCCTCAAACTGTGTGAAAATCACTTGTCGTCTAAAAAGTCAATCATTTTCCATATTTCAACCAATTTACCAAAATACCCTCGACCTTCAAAACGTCATAACTTTCTCCTCGAATGTCGGAATCGGACGTGCCACCTGTCTATAAACTCGTGACGTCCCGAACTACGTCACGGTCACCAGTCAAAGTCCATTTGACCCCCCGAACGAAAATTCAACTGTTTGCCCAATTCCATGGGGCAAAACCGTCATTTTGCACCGTCCGTCCAAAATCAGCCAACTAATCACCGATTATCTTCACTAATCTGTCATTAACCACTAATCTAATCCCAGTTTACGGAACTGGTAGTTACATTCGTGGGAATTACGCATTTAAATAAACATTTAACTCATGCCATGCTCAATTTAAAACCATTTTTCTATAGATGTAGTATGGGTTTTTTTTTTTAAAGATTTTGTATCCAAAACTACATATTGATAGGTCTTTAATTGAGCTTTGTTTATATTATTTTATACCCTTTATACTTATCTTTTAATGTTAAAATACCAAACAATTGGAGAAAATAATATATTTTGTGGGAAATTTGTAGAAATAAATAAAGCTTGGAATTCTTAGTATTTTGGCTAAAGAATCGTCCTAATCGGAGTTTTAACGAAGAAAAGATGATTGAAACGAGGGAGGCCAGCACAATTCTCAAAGGAATTTAGTAGGGGGCTACCGAATCCAGCCAATCCGTTTAATTTCTTCCAATCCAATCAGGCACAAAATAGTAGCCCATCAACCTACGACCCGTTTCCACAGTCTAAGGCCCAGCCCACGTCACAATCCAGCCCGGTCACCGTTCAGTGAGCACTAGCCGAACTCCTCTCTTGTATTTTGAAGTGCGAGCACTAAATATCTCCTGCCCCTATCAGCGCTTGATGTGCGACTTCACATGCCTTGCTCTGCTCTTTCACGCTGAATCACACTCTCCATTTTCAGCGACTGACACGCTACTCACCTGCTCCCTTTCAGCCAGCCCATGCCGAACCTGCCCTGCTGCACCTGCCAACCCACGCCGAAGCCCAACTGGTATACACAGTGCCTGAACGGCTAAATCAGGCCACTCCTGTCAGCAGCCCCCTATCGAAAGCCCACCTGCTCCTTTTGCACAATTTTCCAGCCACTTTTCAATGCAAAAATCAGCCACAATCTATCATTTTCCTCACTTTAGTTTTTATTATTTTTATATTTTAATTTGTTTTTTTTTTACTTTTTGTGGCACTCCCTCTGTAAATAGGGAGGTCATTTCATTATTTAAGGATCCCTCTTTAGTTTTCCCTCTTAGTCCCCTTTTAGACCCCTTCTCTCTTGGTAGATACATTTTTAGACCTTTTTTTAGCGTTTTTTTTTTTTAATCTTTCTTCTTAGTTTTCTTTTAAATTTTGTTTTTAGATCTTCTTTGTAAACTTTTCTTTTTAACTTATTTGATTTTTCTTTTAGACACAATTTTTTGCTTTCCTTAAAAAAAAACCCAGTCCGAGTAATTTCCAAGGCAATTCGAGAGTTTTAAGTCTGAATTCGTCGTTTTTCTTTCTCTATCTTCACAAGTTTCATGCCGCTGTTAGGTGATTCTTGTGAAAAAAACTATTTTTTTCTACTTAAACTCTTGTTATTCTTTCGCTTTTTCATATAATTCAATATTTGTGTTGGTATTTTTTTTAACATTTGTAAATATGAATACAATCTCCATGTGTTTTATTTTCTTATTTTTATTTACTTCATATGTTTTAGTGCTTAAGCATCAATTCAACGCTAAGTGTTTAATCGTTGTTCGGTGTATTTAGCATAGGATTTAAGAAATCAATTGTTGATCATTGCTAGCGCATTTAATCACAAATTTAAGATGAATCATATTGTAAGTAATAATTTGTTGTTCAATGCATTTATAATATGAAAAATGTATGCATGTAATTGAGATGATGAAAGTAGGATTTCGTGTCAGGGCCCACCCCTAATCCCCCGGGATTAGGGGCTAAACCCCGCTCCCGTCTAACGTACGCATGACATGAGGGCTAAACAACCGCCTAACCTCCGTGTGACACGTAAGTCGGACAAGGGAGTACCAGACCAACCACCTCAACAACCTCAAACGTCCCAGAGTGCGCAGAGCCTACTGTGGATTGGGCATGTGATGTCTCCATCTCTCTCAACCGACAGCCCCCGCCGCAACAACCTGGAGGGTATCGAAAACACGAAAAGACTGTGAGTGGACAAAAATAAAAGTCAAGTTCAAAACAGTTATCAGAAAACACATACATTTATACCCTCCGTTTTGAAAACCAATGCATGCATATCAATTACGTCATAAAACAATATACGAAAACCAAAGCACATTTTTCCTTTTTCCAAAACCCTGGCCTCAGCCCCAATATCACCGGAAACCAGTATAACCAATAAAAACCATTTCATCCGGGCTACTGCCCAAAACATCATCATCAAGTCTCAGTGAAAACCCAAACCACATTTAAAACCACATTCTCATCCATCGAACCTGCTGGATCTATCCGAGTCTTTAAACTCCCGAGTCTTTAAACTCAATCCAGGCCTTAATCATATCCGAGTCTTTAAACTCCCGAGTCTTTAAACTCAAGGCCTACGGGGGAAATCAATATATATCCGAGTTTTTAAACTCCCGAGTCTTTAAACTCAATCCGGGTCTTTAAGCCCAATCCGGCCGGTCCCCCGTCACATATATCCGGGTCTTTAAACCCAATATCCAGATCCAGCAAATCCAATCCCAAAACCATTTAAAATCATTTTCCATTTCCATATCCAAACCCGAATCCGAAACCACTGGTCTGATGCCCTTCCAGCATCCATAACCGTCATTCCGAATCCAGACCCAGAACTCATTTCCTTCTCATTTCCCGGTCCGAGTCCGCAACCATCATTCTGTAAGCTAGCATCCGGAATAACCATTCCGAACCCAAACCCGAAATCTACTTCAAGTCCCGAATCGAATCCCGAATCGTCACCCGGAATTCCGATTCCGAAACCCGAAATCTCATTTCCGAAAACACCTTTGAATTGGGCCTCAAGCCCGGAAATACTTTTCAAAATCCTTTACTTTCCTGAAAATCCGACCGTTAAAATCAGGGTTCGTAAAACATGTAAACTGTCATTTCCCTCGAAAAACGTGCACAAACCATAAACCATCACGACCATAAAGCAAATCATAAAAGCTAGTATAGAAATCATATAAAACATATATGCATGCATCAAGAGTTAAGAAGCGAAGTCCACTCACAGACCATTTCAGCGTCGCCTCGATACGCGCGCATTTACGCCGTCCCCGGCCATTCGCTATTCCTCGGCTTTCCCAAACCTGTCCAAATTCCATAACGGAGTTACTAACTACTTCACGCTACTCATACTAAAGCCCCATAATTTTTCTGAACTTCTGAGCGTACCTTACCCGGGACCCCAGACCTTCGACCTCGCGGAACTGACCTCTAACGACGTCCGATTAACCCGAAACCAACTCCATTGAACTCACAACAACTACTAGACCAAAAGTCAAGTTAACCGTTTTCCCATCCGCCGCCGCACGCGCCCCCACGCGCCGCCCAAAGTGGCTGCGCGTGGCCCTCACGCGCCTGCTACAGTGTACCGTCTTCCTCAGACAAACCCGGTTCGCCACAGTGGTCTGCAACTCAGACCGGCGTCAGCGGTTCACCGCCGTGCCTGCACGGTTTCCTTCCCTTCCTTCACCTAAAGCTTCGTCCAACCTTACTCTAAGCATCCCCATCCTCCAATCACCTCGACACAGCCTCCTACCCGTCGTCTCAAGCTCGAAATCAAACCTCCCCAAACTCTGTTTCACGATCCGACCACCCAGCTCACCACCCTTCACGGTGGCTTCACCAACCGCTTCCCTGAACCTCACTGATCCCAAACCAACTCTCCTAGACCTTCGACTCAACCCCAATCGTCACGACTTTGGGTTCAAACATCACAACAAAACAGGACACCAGAGTGTCTGCCGTCGTCTAAGCTCCGCCGTGTACCTCCCCGTCACGGCGACCAACCTAGTTGACGCCTAGGACTCTCCTGAACCTCGCCCTGTCCTCCAATTCCCTCGACTCTCACCCTAGACCCACGACTTCCACGTTGAACCTCAACGGAAAACAGAGTACCGAAACGGGGATGAGGGAATTACCTGCCTCCTGCTGCCGCCGTGAGCTCCTCCTGGGCTGGTTGACTTCTCACAGCCCTCACGACACCACCGCGATCTTCGTTGCACCGTGCACGGCCACCGCACCACCACAAGCCCTCAATTTCTCCGTTTTCCCCCCCTGAGTTCCTCCCTGGTTCCCGTGGCTCCCCACTCGCACACACCACGATTTCTCACCTTCCAACCGTCTCAACTGCTCTCTCCCACTCTCTAATCTCCCTCACACACTCACAAACTCACCAGCCACCACAATCAGCCTTCCAATTCTCTCAATTTCCTCCCTCTGTTTTCTGTTTCCTTCTGCACACAAACACCAACACGGGCACGGGTACACCCCAAAAATAGAACCGTGCACACACCTTAGAATCCCCCAGAACCCACTACACACTTGCCACATGTCACCATCCCCCTCTCTCTCTCACCCATGTGGCCCAATCTCAGCCGTCCATTTTGCTTTCTCTGCACACATCCTCAGAAGCCAAAAAGACCAAAATACCCTTCTGTTTAACTCAAAATTACGGTTTTGCCACTACCTTTCTAGACCCGTATCTCACACCTCGTAAGTCCGATGAATACGTGCCGCCTGTCATCGAACTCAGGACGACGAGATCTATCTAACCATCCTAGGTCAACATCTCAAAACCCGATTATACAAAAAGTCAACTATTCCCCCTATTTTACCCAAATTACGGTTATGCCCCCAACCTTCCGAACATCACAACTTCCTCCTCGGATGTCGGAATCAAGCATGCCACCTGCCTATGGGTTCGTGACATCCTAAACTATGTCCTGGTCACCGGTCAAAGTCCACCTGACCACCCGAACTAAAAATCAACTTTTTGCCCGAACTAGGGGCAAAATCGTCATTCTAAGCCAATGACCTTATCGGGACCAACTAACCACCGATTAGCCCTGCTAATCCCACCTTAATCACTCCACTAATCCCGATTCTCGGGACGGGTTGTTACATTTCGTGATTAGTTAAATATGAGCAAAATATTAGAGTGTTAGTAAAATTTGTGTTTGAGAAAAGTATATTGTAGGAGTCGTTTAAATAATATAATTGTTAATTCGGATTTACTTACTTAAAAGTGTCGGTTTTTTCTATGAAACTAATCTATGTTTTGTAAGTTCTAATTAGCATGAGCATGAGCATTTTCATTCTTTGTTTGTTTACAAATGTAGTTTCGGCTACAACTCTTTTCAAAACCCCCCATTTAATTCTTTTATTCTTTTATTCTTTTATTCTTTTATTTTTTTATTTTTTTATTCTTTATTTCATTTATTCATTTGTTATTTTATTCGTTGATTATTTTTTTTTTACTAACCATTATGAATGTTACATAATTTCTCTGATTAAAAATGATCCATATTATCAATACTACATCTACACAAAAAGGGTTTAAATTGCATATACTTGAATTACGGGTTTATTTAAATACGTAGTCCAAGCCTATCACCTGTTCAAAACTATGAATTGAAATGTGAATGTTCATGCTAGTTAGAACTTACAAATCATAGATTAGTTTCATAGACAAAATCGACATTTTTATGTAAGCAAATCCAACTTAAGAATCGCATTAATTAATCTACTCCTAACTAACATATGTACACGTGATCACTTCTTTCACTTACCATATCTCCGCACCAACACTTACGCAAATTAAACCAATCACGAAATATTACCTTCATCACCCCAGTTACTTGGATATAATGCTCCAAAACACGAAATATACACTGATAATATGATTCAACTTATGTTGTTGACCGAACGCTCCGAAACGCGGACAATATGTCAAGTCTCTTCAATCTAATTCTAAATTATCCAAAACGCGGACAAGACATTTAGCATCAAATTGAAGCTTAAGCACTAAAACATAAGAAGTAACTAAAATTCAGAAAGTAAAAAATATGGAGATTGAATTTAATACATACATGCGATGGAAGTAGAAAACCATACTCGTATATTTAATTAGTTTATTATGTTCAAACAAAAAATAATCAAATAGAAATTTCATTATAAACATAACAAAAAACAAGTACGAGAATTTAGATAAATGATAAAACATAGTTACACTTTTGGATCTTTGAATCGCAGATGGAAGCCAAGGTGGGTGGAAAAGGTGGATTGTTATTCACTAAGTTCTCTGAATCGCAGATGGAACTTAATGAAGATGGAAGAACAACAAAGGAATTCAGACTAAACTCTTATATTTGAAATTTGGTATTTTGCAGCTAGGTTTACAAACTAGGGAAAACAAAAGTTTATGGAGAAGGTGATGCTCTCTTGTGAACAATGAGGCCTCTATTTATAGGTGTAGAAGACAACTGAAACAGCCACATTCCAAGGGTTTTAATGCCATGTAACAGCTCTCATTGATTTCCATTAACTCATTATAATATTTAGTTTTGAAACGGAAACTTTTTTTTTTGAAATTGAACAGTGTCCCTTTATGACTTGATAACGTCCAAATAACAAGTTGTCAAGTCCATCTGAAAGTAGACTTCCAGGCCTTTCCAACCATATATGGCCCATTTTATAATTCGTTCTGAGATCTTTAAGCTGAAATGTAATGACCCGTCCCAGAAACCATGATTAGATTAGTTGTTAATGGCGGATTAGTGAAGTTAATCGGTGATTAGTTGGATGCGTTCGGACGGACGGTGCAAAATGACGATTTTACCCCTGGAATGGGTAAAAATGTTGACTTTTCATTCAGCTAGTCAAATGGACTTTGAGCGATGATCGTGACGTAATTGGGGACGTCACGAGTTCATAGACAGGTGGCATGTCCAATTCCGACATTCGAGGGAAAAGTTATGACGTTCGGAAGTTTAAGGGTATTTTGGTAATTTAATCGAATAGGGGCAAATGGTTGACTTTTTGGACGACAAATCTTTTTCGCGCATTTCTAGGACCATTGGGAAGGTCTCGATCTCCTAAGTACAACGACAAGCGGCACGTCATCTTTGGACTTCAGACAAATTAATTATTGGTCTAAATGTACTGGGTGTAAAATGGTAATTTTGCAAGGCAGGGGTAAAATGGTCATTTGGTTACCTTGGGATCTGCGCCCAGTTGGTTTTGGACACATGGCTGCTCTTGGGAATTCTAACCACAGAGGAGTGGACACCTGGCCCAATCTAGAGGATTGTGGAACTTGTTCAGCTGCCTTATACACGTTTAAAATTGTTTAATCGGTTTGGTCGAGAACATAACATGTGTGTGAGTGAACTCCATGGATCTTCAGCACCAGTGTTAGGGAAATAGGAAGAAAAGAAGAAGAGGATGTTAAAGCTAGTCAAATGGAGGTGGCATGGTGGCTTACGGTAGCGAGAGGAAGTGAGGAATTTGTGAAACCCGTGGGTTCTTTTGTGTGTGTTTGAATTGGTGAATTCGAATTGAAGGGTTAAGAGAAAAATTGGTTAATTGGAGGATGTTTCTGGGGCGTCTAGGAGTTTATTAAGCTTCAACAAGAGGCTCGCCGTAGACGGTGGCGGTAGAACCGAAAAACTGGTAAGCTTGAATTACCAATGGTGTTTTCGGTCTTAATTCGTTTTGATCGATTCTAAAGAGTGAAACCTGTTTCTGGAGGTTCTGTGAAGTGTTTAGGATGGATTTTAAGGGCAATGAGGACTCGTGGTGTCCAGAGGCAGAGGAGGAAAATACGGTTTTGAGCAAAGAATAAAAAGGTTTGATCTCGACTCTCGTTCTTCCATTTAAGTAGGTAGTTTAATAGGAAAGTGATAGACGAACCTAATAGGCGAAAAATGAATGAAAACAGACCATAATTGGATGGTTTAAGAAGTTGGATCGCCTGCGCCGGTTTGGCTGGATCGGGCTGAACCGAACTGGTCTGGACCTGGTTTGACGTGAGGTTGAAGATGACCTGCTGAGGCGCGTGAAGCGCACGCACAGCCCCTTTGGGGGCACGTGGAGGCCCGTGGTATGTCTTTTGAGGAAGGTTCCAACACGACTTTTAAAGTATTCGATGTAACGAATATTTTGGCATTGGTTTCGAGTCGATCGGACATCGTCTCGATAGGTTTCGGGATGTCCGAAGGTTTTAGGCCTCGATAAAAAAATAGTTAAAAATTCAGAAAAATTACGGGGCTTGAGTATAAGCTTTATGAAGTAGTTAGTGACCTTATATTGGGATTTGGACAGGTTCGGGAAAGTCGAGGATAGTGGATTAGCCGAGAAAGTATAAGTGTGCCCGTATCGAGGCAGCGGCGAAAATGGTCTGTGAGTGGACTTTGCTTTCTAACTCTTGATGCATGCATACATGTTTTTATATGTTTTCCATACATGATTCTATGATTTGATTTATGATCTTGATGGTTTCCGGTTTTGCACGGTTTTCGAGTTATTTATGGAATTATACGTTTTACGAGGTTTCGGTCTATCTTGTGATTTGACCATGGTTTAAATGATTTGATTTCGGAATTTGAAATATGATTTGATTTCAAGGATTTGAAATGGATTTCGAAAAAGTGATTTCGGGCTTGAAGCGCTGTTTCTGAGATTTCGATAAACGAGTTTTCAGAAAGGAAATCTGGAATTGGGTTCGGGACAGTGGTTCCGGATGCCGGCTTACGAAATCATTGTTGCGAATTCGGATAAGGATTTTCTATGATTTTCAATGTTGATTGAAAAAAAGTTTTGGGTTTAAAGACCCAGAAAAGAAAAGAGAAAAACCCGCTGGATCTGGTTTTGAGTTTAAAGACTCGGTTGATTGACGGGGGGAGGGCCCTGGATTGAGATGTTTTGAGTTTAAAGACTCGGTGATTGTGATACCCCCCGAGGTCTGTGATTGTGTTTTGAGTTTAAAGATTCGTTGATATCCCGGGAAGGCCTAGTTATTGCACATGGTTTTGAGTTTAAAGACTCGGGCGCACTTGAGATCCAGTAAACTCGCATACTTGATGTTTTTCACTAGTTTTCAGATGTTTTGGGTAGTGGCCCGGATGAGATGGATTTGATGAGTTTAGGGACTGAGTTCCCGTATTTGAGACTTATTTATGATTTAAGGCTGAGGCCTAGATTTAAATAATTGATTTGATAGCTTCGTTGATGGTTTTTGATATGAACTTGATATGATCTGGTTTCATAACATTGATATGCATGCATTGGTTTTTGCGTGGAGGGTAAAAATGTAATTATGTTTTCTGATAAATGTTTTTGAACTTATACTTTATTTTTTTCCACTCACAGTCTTTTTGTGTTTTCGATACCCTTCAGGTTGTTTGGGTGCGGGCTGTTGGTCGAGAGAGACGGAGACATCACATACGCGATCCACATTAGAGTTTGCAACCTCTGGGAAGTCCGGACGTTTGAGCGGTTTAGTCAAGAATCCCTTGTCTGACTTACGTGTCATATGGAGGTAGGACGTTAGTTGAGCCTTCGTGTCACTCGTAAGTTAGACGAGAGCATGAATTAGCCCTTAATCCCGGGGGCTTCAGGGCCGATCGTGTCATGAAACCCACAAGTTGGATGTTCTGCAAGAACTCTCTGCGCTGATCATGAGCTACTTTTGTGCTAGGGACTCATCTTGAGTTTCTTGGGCTTCGAGTAATCCATTCTTAGCTCCTCAAGTCTTTATGAACCCCAAGCGCATCATTGGTGCCTCAAATTATGATCCATTTTCCATCGTATTGAAGGAGTCCAAACTTCGCACATGGATACAGGACTTGGCTCTTTCCATCCATGTTCATGGTTTTAAGCCTTTATTCTTCAGCTTCTATGATTCAGTACCTAAAAGCATAAAATAAGTTAAACATGAAATTTTTAAGGTTATAACATAGCTAAACATAGAGAGAATTGGTGTAAAAAGATGAACATTTAGATGCTTATCATTCGCCCTACAAAGAATCAACGCCTTCAGCCCGCGAAGTATTCATTCCTTTATCCGAAAAGCAGAAACGCCTTCGCCCAACGAAGCATCAACGCCTTCATCTACCGAAGCATCAAAGCCTTTATCTACCGAAGCATCAATGTATTTTCTCGTGAAACATCAACACCCTTCCACCCCACCCCACCCCTGCTCCCCTTCCCCTCCCCTCCTTCTCCCCCCCCCCCCCCCCCCCAGAAACATTAATGTATTCACTCATGAAGCATCGAAGTCCTTGCCTTGTGAATTAGCCAAGCCTTTGCCCTACAAATCATCAACAACTTCGCCCTGCAAAGCATTAACGCCTTCGTCGCCTCACAAATCATCAATGCATTCATTCGTGGAACATTAACGCCTTTTCTCAAAAAAAGCAATGCTTTCCTTCAACAAAGCATCAAATCAAAGCCTTCGCCATGTGAAGCATCAATTCATTCATCTATAGTGTATAAACTGTAACAACCCGTCCCGAGAGTCGGGATTAGTAGTGTGTTTAAGGTGGGCTTAGTGAGGCTAATCGGTGGTTAGTCGGTATCGATAAGGTCATTAGCCTAGAATGACGATTTTGCCCCTAGTTAGGGCAAAAAGTTGACTTTTCGTTCGGGTGGTCAATTTGGTATTGACCGGTGACTAGGACGTAGTTTAGGACGTCACGAATCCATAGGCAGGTGGCACACCCGATTCCGACATCCGAGGAGGAAGTTGTGATGTTCGGAAGGTTGGGGGCATACTTGTAATTTGGTTAAAAGAGGGGGGAAAAGTTGACTTTTTGAACGATCAGGTTTTGGTACGTTGACCTAGGATGGTTACGTAGCTCTCGTCATCCTGAGTTCGATGACAGGCGGCACGTAGTCATCGGACTTACGAGGCGAGAGATATGGGTCAAGAAAGGTTGGGGCAAAACTGTAAATATGATTTAAAAAGTAGGGTATTTTGGTCTTTTTGTTTTGCACCTGGGGATTTGTGCAGAAAGAAGATGGAAGGCTGAGATTGAACCAGGTGGGAGAGGAGTTGAGAGATTGGTGACATGTGGCACAGGACTAGAGGGTTCTGGTTGGATCTCGCGTATGCGCGGTCCCAATTATTTGGGTGCAACTGTGTGTGCCGTGCTTGTCTTCGACACATACAGAGAGAGAAACAGAGAGGGGGAGACTAAGAGAAAAGGGGATGGTGATGGTATGTGGTGGTGTGAATTGACGAGTGATGAGTGACCGGAGAGTGAAGGAGAGCTTGGGAGGAGACAGGGAGGCACGGTGGCCGTGTGTACGAGAAGAGTGAGCCACGGGAACCAGGGAGGAAAACAGAGAAGTTGGGTGGTGGTGCAGCCGTGATCGATCACTCGAGGTCAGCGGAAGTGCTCAAAGGACGGAGGAAAGCAGGAGGAGCTACTACCTCACGGCTGAGCTCACGACGGCGACAGGAGGACAGGTAAATCCGCAACCCCGTTTCTTTGCTCTGTTTTGTCGTTTGGATTCCGAAGCTAAATCGTGGACCTAGGGGGAGAGTCGAGGGAATTGGAGGTTAAAGTGGGACTCCTGGAGGTCCCAAGAGTCGACTGTGTGTGCTGCTGTGATGGGTGGTGCACGGTGGAGGCGAGACGACGAAGGTGCTCTGTTTTGCTGTGAGATTCAAACGGCGAGTCGTGAAGGTTGGGTTGAGTCGAAGGTCTAGGAGGGTTGGTTTAGGTTCAGTGAGGCCCTAGGAAGAGTCTGGGACAGTCACCGTGACGGGAGGTGATCAGAATGGTTGAATCGTGAAACAGGGGCTGTCGGGCCGTCTGGTTCGAGCTTGAGTCGACGATGTAGCGGATGAATCAAGGTGAATGGAGTTGGGGACTGATTAGGGCAGGTCTGGACGAAGAGAATGGTGAGGGAAAGAGATGAGATGGTGGCCGGACGGCGGAAAGGTTCTCGCCGGTCCAGTTGCAGCGGCCGGTTCAGCACAGTGCACTCGAGGTTGGGGGTGACACTGTAGCTGGCGCGTGAGGCCCACGCGTAGCCACTTTGGGCGGCGCGTGGAGGCGCGTGGAGCAATTTCCGGCAAAGGTGTCAACAGGGTTTTTGTTCTAACTGTTATGACGAGTCTAATGGAAGTGGTTTCGGGTCCATCAGACGTCGTTAGAGTATAGTTTCGCGAGGGTGACGGTTTAGGGTTCCGGTTCGTTTCGATTAGGAGTCGGGGAATTTCGAGGGACTTTAGGTGAACCTTAGTAGACGTGTTAGTGACGGAATTTGACGGTTGTTGGCAGGATAAGGATTTCCCGAGGAAGCTGTGGAACGTGCAGGACGTTCGGGACGCGAGTAGGGCTCAGTACTGTGAGTGGACCCCTTCTCTAAACTTGAACATGCATAACTGTTTTTCTATAAATGTTTTATACATATCTATATATGATTACATGAATGTTGGATTTATGATGATTTCTACATGGTTGCACGTTTTCCGAGAAATAACGTATGTTGCACGTTTTACAGGAAAAAGGGTGATTTTGGGAAAATAAAGCTATGGTTTTGAGATTTCAAACGTTAAATGATTGCTAAGGATTTTAAGTGGATTTTGGAACATGATTTTGAGAAAGGGTTGGTTTTGAAATCGAAATTGACAATTGGACTTTGGTTAAAGGTTGAAAAGTGGATTTCGGAATGACGGTTCTGAACGCCGGAAGGGCTTCAGACCAGGGATTTCGGATTCGAGTTTGGATATGGATTTCAAGTGGTTTTCAAACGGTTTTGGGATTGGATTTGCTGGATCTGGTTATTGGGTTTAAAGACCCGGATATTGATTTGACGGGGGACGGGCCCGGATTGAGTTTAAAGACTCGGGAGTTTAAAGACTCGGATATATTGATTTTTCCCCGTAGGCCTTTGAGTTTAAAGACTCGGGAGTTTAAAGACTAGGATATGATTAAGGCCTGGATTGAGTTTAAAGACTCGGGAGTTTAAAGACTCGGATAGGTCCAGCAGGTTTGATCGGGAAAATGATAATTTCATGTTCATGGTTTCTAGTACAGTTTTATGATTCATATGCTATGATTTCTATAACTGTTTTATAGTGTTTCTGTTTCTTATGATGTTTTATGATGATCGATGTCTAACTGTTTTCATAACTGGGTTATGCATGTGGTTTCAAAACGGAGGGTTAAATTCGGTTTTCGGATAAATGGTTTTAGAACTTTATTTTACGGTCCACTCACATCTTCTGTTTTCAATTGCCCTCCAGGTTGTGGAGATAGCGCGGGGTCTTGACGTCGAGGCAGCGTCTGAGGCAGAGACTTTTCGTGAGGGTTCCCGGAGTGTTTACATTTCTTCCGCGTGCGTGTAAATATAGTCGATTTTTATTTGTTGTACTATGCTCTGTAAACGTTAACTTCGGGTATTTTATTGAGTACTTTCTCCTGCGTCTGACTGTGTACTGTCGGGGTGTCAGATGGTAGCAGGATTTACCTCGGGTTTCAGGGTGAAACCGGGGTGGGTCCTGACAATTGGTATCAGAGCCAGGTTTGGGGTTTGTTGGTTTGTGAGGTTGTGTTTTAGTTGTTTGACTGCTTCTATGCCTCTTTCAGTGTGCGGTTGACGATGCCTCCGAGACGTAGACCCTCTCCACGACCTGAAGAAGAAATGGCGAGGGGAACTGAGAGTACTACGATTAAGAGAGCCCAGCGGCTCGGGGCGACTACCTTTAGTGGTGGGGCTGATCCTGAGGAAGCCCAGAGGTGGATTACCAGACTTGAGCGGATTTTTGCGGTGATGCATTGTCCACCGGAGGAGCGCGTGTTGTTGGCTACGTTTTTACTGGATGGTGCGTCGTACGAGTGGTGGTATACCCTCGAGTTGTCCGGTTGGGATGCCCATAGTGTGACTTGGGAGACGTTCAGGGAACGGTTCTTGGAACAGTATTACCCTCGTTCTTTTCGGGATGCCAAGGAGGCGGAGTTTCTCCAGCTCCAGCAGGGGAATTTGACAGTGTCTGAGTATGAACGAAAGTTCCAGATGTTGTCTCGGTTTGCTCCTGCTTTTGTGACCACTGAAGCTGAAAAGTGTCGTAGGTTTGAGTTGGGCCTGCGAGGTGAGATTCGGGCCATTGTGATGGCTGGATCGTTTGCTACCCTCCGAGACTTGTCGGATGCTGCGGTAAGGGTTGAGGCTAGTTTTCCGGTGCGGTGCCGGGAGCCATCTTTTTCGGGAGCTTCGAGTCAGCGGACACCGAAAAGGGGTAACCTCGGTGGAGCGTCATCGTCGGGCGATGATTGTTTCGGAAGGCCTGGTAGTTTCCAGAGTTCAGGATTTCGGGGTTACCGAGCACAGCCGACTCCGCAAGCGAGTGCGACGTCTGTAGCGTCTACAGGGAGACCGAGCAGTGGACCAGGTTGGAATGTGTGTTTCTACTGTGGGGAGCGAGGTCATTTTCGACGTGAGTGTCCACAGTTGCCACATGAAGGTGGTGTAGGTCGAGGAGCAGCGGAGCCTGGACAGAGTACAACGTCAGGGACAGCGGGCACTAGAGGAGGTAGCATTGCCACTAGTAGTTCGAGGGGACGTGGTAGAGCGTCGGGATCTTAGGCCCGAGTGTTCTCGATGACTCAGCAGGAAGTTCAGTCGGCACCAGAGGCGGGGACAGGTACTTTCTTAGCCTTGTTTGTGTGTATCCCGTTTTGTTGTTGGATTCTGGGAGTGAGTCTAGGATTTTCCCTAGGTGATCTGGGGAGTGTTACAGTGGAAGGATAACGGAGGGAATAGGAAGGAGTGATTATAACTGATCGATATGAGGTTATTGCAGGAGAGAACCCACAAGCTAGTGTTTGCCTTTAGGACTTTGTAGATTTAGTTCGATAGTGGCCGAAGTAGCAGCCGAGGAAGATAGGTGTTCGTTGGTCTGGGAGAGTAGCCGAGTTGGTTTAGAATGGTGAGGTGGTAGTACGTGAGGAGGTGATCTGTGACTTCTATTGGGTACTCTATATGAGGTATTGTATAATACCTTTGTTTTCTATTCAAAGAGTTTCCCTTGCGTACGCCATACAGTTGTTACAGGGAAAGGGTTGGCCGTGGTAACGGTAATTTGGGGTGGTGTGAAATACCCAAGGTGTAGATGATAGACAGGAAACCCAGGAGAGGTTGTTGTTGACCCAGTGTTGAGTACCGGGTAGGAGACCCTAGGTGTCGGGAACTAGCGGTGGAATTTCGGGGACAAAATTCTTTTTAGGTGGGTAGACTGTAACAACCCGTCCCGAGAGTCGGGATTAGTAGTGTGTTTAAGGTGGGCTTAGTGAGGCTAATCGGTGGTTAGTCGGTATCGATAAGGTCATTAGCCTAGAATGACGATTTTGCCCCTAGTAGGGCAAAAAGTTGACTTTTCATTCGGGTGGTCAATTTGGTATTGACCGGTGACCAGGACGTAGTTTAGGACGTCACGAATCCATAGGCAGGTGGCACACCCGATTCCGACAGGACGTATTGACTGTGAGTGGACCCCTTCTCTAAACTCGAACATGCATAACTGTTTTTCTATAAATGTTTTATACATATCTATATATGATTACGTGAATGTTGGATTTATGATGATTTCTACATGGTTGCACGTTTTCCGAGAAATAACGTATGTTGCACGTTTTACGGGAAAAAGGGTGATTTTGGGAAAATAAAGCTATGGTTTTTGAGATTTCAAACGTTAAATGATTGCTAAGGATTTTAAGTGGATTTTGGAACATGATTTTGAGAAAGGGTTGGTTTTGAAATCGAAATTGACAATTGGACTTTGGTTAAAGGTTGAAAAGTGGATTTCGGATTTGGGTTCGGAATGACGGTTCTGAACGCCGGAAGGGCTTCAGACCGGGGATTTCGGATTCGAGTTTGGATATGGATTTCAAGTGGTTTTCAAACGGTTTTGGGATTGGATTTGCTGGATCTGGTTATTGGGTTTAAAGACCCGGATATTGATTTGACGGGGGACGGGCCCGGATTGAGTTTAAAGACTCGGGAGTTTAAAGACTCGGATATATTGATTTTTCCCCCGTAGGCCTTTGAGTTTAAAGACTCGGGAGTTTAAAGACTCGGATATGATTAAGGCCTGGATTGAGTTTAAAGACTCAGGAGTTTAAAGACTCGGATAGGTCCAGCAGGTTTGATCGGGAAAATGATAATTTCGTGTTCATGGTTTCTGGTACGGTTTTATGAATCATATGCTATGATTTCTATAACTGTTTTATAGTGTTTCTGTTTCTTATGATGTTTTATGATGATCGATGTCTAACTGTTTTCATAACTGGGTTATGCACGTGGTTTCAAAACGGAGGGTTAAATTCGGTTTTCGGATAAATGGTTTTAGAACTTTTATTTTACGGTCCACTAACATCTTCTGTTTTCAATTGCCCTCCAGGTTGTGGAGATAGCGCGGGGTCTTGACGTCGAGGCAGCGTCTGAGGCAGAGACTTTTCGTGATGGTTCCCGGAGCGTTTACATTTCTTTCGCGTGCGTGTAAATATAGTCGGTTTTTATTTGTTGTACTATGCTCTGTAAACGTTAACTTCGGGTATTTTATTGAGTACTTTCTCCTGCGTCTGACTGTGTACTGTCGGGGTGTCAGATGGGAGCAGGATTTACCTCGGGTTTCGGGGTGAAACCGGGGTGGGTCCTGACATAAACACATTCGCTCGAAGAAGTGATGCCTTCCTCTAACGAATCATCAAGTCCTTTGCTCACAGAGCATCAATGCCTTTGGCCTGTGAAGTAACCAAATCTTCACGTATGAAGCAACGCTTTCACTCATGAAGAAACAAGGCCTTCGCCCCATGAGCATTTGCACCATGTGAAGCACCAAAGCCTTCCACTGGTGGAGCACTCAAAGAATTCATCAATGAAGAACTCAAAGCACTACCCTAAAGGGCAAAGTACAGCCTTCACCTCAAAGAGCTAAGTCGTCACCTCAAGAAACTTAGACATGTTTACTTGATGACTAAGTTCAATGCAGTTAACCAATAATGGGGGTACATACTACTCAAGAACATTTCCAAGGATATATCAATCATACCCAACAAATGGGCTTGCTAGAACTAGAAAAAGCTACTGAAGATCGCTTCCTAACCTCACCAAAGGGAGTAATAACCGGGTCATGACATGACAAATCTTGGGCAAATGTCTTAGTGCAGAAGGGTCAACTACGAGTTTTAGCACACAACTTTGAGATTAATTTTAACCTACCAAGCTCAAATTTTACTTACTCGAAGAGAGCTTGATGACATCGTAAAGGTATAGAAGTTAGCTTTTTGATTCCTCTAACGACACTCAATTTAGTGCTCAAACCAAGTTAAAAGACTAAAATTAGTACATAAAGGTCAAATATGTCGAGAATCACAAAACACTCATAAAATAGAGGGCTTATATTAATGAAAATTAAAGAAGTTGGCAATTCATAAGTTGAATGCTCAAGAAATTATTTAACACTAAGATCTAGCTATAACCCAAGACAAACCATGAAGCTCATCTTCAAGACTAACACGACCTCAAAGTATCTCCGCCAATCGGTGAGTTTTAACCTTGGAAAGCTTCAGTCACTATGTGGCACTAGGCGCACTTCGTGTCGTGTCATGGGACATCTCACCTTGCAAGATGGTATGCCCTACCTCATATCATCTAGTGCATCGCTTCCTGCTTCAACCATGCCATGCCTTACGCTATGGCACACCACCCCTTACGCTATGGCACACCATCCCTTATGCTATGGCACACCACCCCTTATGATGTAGCATGCCTTGTCTCACATTCGATCACTCCATTACGAACATCTTGTGATGCATCGTCTGTGGCCTTTTCAAGCAATAGGGCCAACCATCTCAACATCACTCACTTGGCATAGTTGACCTCGTAAAAGCAACTTCAGTGCTACTTAACTCTGTGAAAGAAAGTTCAATGCTAATTGGCTCTATGAAAGAAACTCAGATGCTGCTTGACTCTGCGAAAGAAAGTTCAACTTCAAGACAAAATGATGGCTTCATGCTTTGTGTCTTCACACCACTTTCCTTGGGATCAATGACCACTTTCACTAAGTAAAGCTTCAGAAGGATAACTCCAACAACATCCGAAATGGCGATTGCAGCTCCAACAACCCACTTTAGCATTGCTTGACTGCTTGGAAGTAGCAGCAGTAGCATCATGCATGCCTTGACGACCTTTGTAGTATGTGTCTTCATGCCACTTGCCTTGAACGTCAAGATGATCACACCTCTAAGCTTTGTTCCTTCAATTAGACAATGATGTACAACATCTCGAGCTTCACAGGGGGTATGATCGATCCTCCATTTTTATGTTCCACCTCATTGCCACCTTATTTTGAGATCAACAGGACCTTGAATATCAAATCCCTAAAAGGTCTTCCATTAGCCAAAAAAACTCCTTGGAAACCTTTAGTTACTCTGTGGCATCATGCACACTTTGTCTCGTGTCACAGGACACCTTGCCTTGCAATATGGTACGCCCTACCTCATGTTATATGGCACATCGTTTCCTGCTCCAATCGTGTCTGGCCTTGCGATGTGGCACACCAAGCCCCGTGATATAGCATGCCTCTTATTGTGGTTGTACCATGCCTCGCCCCTCACCTAAAATGCGCCCCTCTTTGAGCTATGATGCACCACACTTCAAGTAATAGATGCATAGCCTCCCATTACTGAAAGCCTTCATATGTCATGACATATCCCGCTACTTAGGTGCAGAGCTCTCCTATTCGCTAAGCACCATGTTCATGTTAATTGGTCTCCATGTTGGCTCCACTCGCACTTGAAGATGACAAGTTCATCAAGGCGTTGAGCCCTTTTGTTATCCAAGTACCACGTGCATGGTCATTGAGAAGGCTACCTTAATGTTGGCTCCACCAACACTTGATGTCAGGACCCACCCCGGTTACACCCCGAAATCCGAGGTAAATCCTGCTCCCGTCTGACTCCCCGACACAAAACTAAAGTAAAACACACACGCAGTCACCACGTACTCAGTCAGACGAAGGAGAACTATATAACAAATCCTGAAGCCAACAGTTTAACAGAGCATAGTACCACTACAGAAGAAAGAAGACCGAAAAGTTAAGTACACGCACAACGGAAAAGTTAACACAGTTCGGGATCGCTCTCGTGACTTCTATGCCTCAGACGCTGCCTCGACGCCGGAACCCCGCGCTAGCTCCACGACCTGGAGGGCAATTTAAAACAGAAGGTGTGAGTGAACCATAAATAAAAGAAAAATTTCCAAAACCATTTTATAAGAAAACCGGGTTTAGCCCTCCGTTTTGAAACCACATGCATAACCCAGTTATGAAAACAGTTATCAATCAATCGCCATAAAACACCATAAGAAACAGAAACACTCTATCAGTTATAGAAACCATATCATAAGTATCATAAAACCGTGTCATAAATCGTGAATATCAAATCATCATTTTCCGATCAAACCCGCTGGACCTATCCGAGTCTTTAAACTCCATCCAGGCCTCAATAATATCCGAGTCTTTAAACTCCCGAGTCTTTAAACTCAACAGGCCTACGGGGGAAATATCAATATATCCGAGTCTTTAAACTCCCAAGTCTTTAAACTCAATCCGGGTCTTTAAACCCAATCCGGGCCCGTCCCCCTCAATCAATATCCGGGTCTTTAAACCCAATAACCAGATCCAGCAAATCCAATCAAAACCATTTGAAAATCATTTCTAAATCCGTATCCAAACCCGAATCCGAAATCACTGCTCAGATGCCCTTCCGGCATCCCAAACCGTCATTTCGAACCCAAATCCGGAAATCCACTTTTCAACTTTAAAACCAAATTCCGCTTTCCGAAATCCAATTCTAAAACCGAAAACCTTGATCATCAAATCACGTTCCAAAAACCCTTTATGATCATTGAAAACCATTTATCATTTGAAAACTCCAAAACCATGGCATTATACTCAGAAATCACCATTTCTCGTAAACCGTGCTAAAAGCCGAACTTCCTTGAAAAACGTGCAATTATGTAAAATCAATAAAACATATTCGATAACATAGAATCACGATTAAAACCATAAAACAATTATAGAAAGACAGTTATGCATGCTCGAGTTTAAGGAAAGGGTCCACTCACAGTACCGAGCCCTCAATCGCGTCCCGTACGTCTCGTGTGTTCCTCAGCTTCCTCGGGAACTTCCGATCCTGCCAACAACCGCCAAAGTACGTTACTAACACGTCCACTAGGACTCTCCTAATTTTCTCCCAAAATCCCCGGGTCCTAAACGTACCGAACCAGAACCCTAAACCTTCACCCTCGCGAAACTACTTCGATTCGACGTCCGATTAACCCGAAAATTGCACCAATGGAGTCCTTAAGACATTTAGAACTAAAATCATGTTGGAAGTTTGGCCAGAATCCTCCCCACACGCCCCCACGAGCCGCCCAAAGTGGCTGCGCGTGGCCCTCACGCGCCTGCTACAGTGTCACCGTCTACCTCAAGCAGACCCGGTTCAGCACAGTTCCTGCACCTCGAACCTGCGAGGACGGTTCTCCACCGTTCCTGCACCAAATCGACCCCTCTCTTCATCAACTGCTTCGTCCAGACCTAATCTGCCCATCTTCCTCACTCAAACTCCTCGACTCAACCTCTCACCCGTCGACTAAAGCTCGAACAGAAACCCGATCCACTGCCCTGTTTCACAATCTGTCCAACCCGATCACCTCCCGTCACGGTAACCACCGTAGACGGTTCCCAAAACCTCCCTGAACCTCACCTCACTCACCAAAACCGTCGACTCTCTCCCTAAGTCCACGACTCTACGATTTAAACCAAACGGGAAAACAGAGAACACAAGGTACTCGCCGTCGTATTAACCTCCACCGTGCATTCCCCGTCACGGCGACACAACCAGCAGAAACCAAGAACCCTACTGAGTCCCCTAACCCTCACTAGACTCCTCGATTCTATCCCTAAAGCCACGACTTCCGATTTGGAAATCGACGGAAAAACAGAGCACGAAGAGGAAAGTACGAAATTTACCTGCTTCCAAGCGTCATCGTGAGCTCAGCCGTGAGGCAATAGCTCCTCTCGTCCTCTGAACACCTCCGCTGTCCTCGATTGATCGATCACGGCCGCACCGCCACCCAACTCTCACCTCCTCTCTGTTTTTCTCTGAGTTTCCTCCCTGGTTCCCGTGGCTCACTACTCACACACACACGGCCACCGTACCTTCCTGTCTCCACCCAAGCTCTCTTCCACTCTCTGGTCACTCCTCACCCTTCAATTCACACAACACACACACTCACCCCTCAATTCTTCTCAATTCCTCCCTCTGTTTCTGTCTGGGTCGAACAACACACGAACACATACACGGTTTAACCCCAAATTATTGGACCCGTGCACACAATCTTGGAAGCCTCTAGTCAAGCCCCACGTGTCACCATCCTCCCCTTCTCTCTCTCACAACTGGCTCAATCTCAGCCCTCCATTTTCCCTCTCTATTGCACAAATCCCAATGTGGAGAAAGACCAAAATACCCTTCCTTTTAAGTCAAATTTACGATTTTGCCACTACCTTTCTAGACCCGTAACTCACACCTCGTAAGTCCGATGAATACGTGTCGCCTGTCATCGAACTCAGGACGACAAGATCTATCTAACGGTCCTAGGTCAACGTCTTCAAACTCGATCATACAAAAAGTCAACTTTTCCCCCTATTTTACCAAAATTACGGTTATGCCCTCAATCTTCCGAACATCATAACTTCCTCCTCGGATGTCGGAATCGGGCGTGTCACCTGTCTACGGATTCGTGACGTCCTAAACTACATCCTGGTCATCGGTCAAAACCTAATGGACCGCCCGAACTAAAAGTCAACCTTTAGCCCGAACTAGGGGCAAAATCGTCATTCTAAGCTAACAATCTTATCGGGATCAACTAACCCCCGATTAAGCTCACTAATCCCTCACTAATCACCGTTTGAACCCTAATTTCCGGGACGGATCGTTACACTTGAGTATGACAAGTCCATCTATGCTCCAAACTCTTTTACCGCGAAGTACCACTCGCATGTCAATTAGAAGAACATCTTAATAACGAGTCCACCAACTCCAACAAAATCTGGGACACACCACCATATGGTCGTATGACGAGCTGCTCCACACAATCGGTACTTCGAGATTTCACTAAAAGCATGCCTTCATTCATCTTGGAATGTTCGTCTTAGAGAGTAAAGTGTACTGCCATTTGAATCACTGAAATCAAGTTGTCACAGCTCCCGTAATCTTCAAAAGAGCGCAAACAACACATATATATATATATATATTAAAATACAATAATATATAATATATATATTTTATTATTTGTTACATGAAGTGGGCTACGGCAACAAAGTAAAAAAAAAAAGGGAAAAAAATGAGCAAAATTTTGCTTTACTGCTACAAACATCAATTACACAAACAAAATGAAGCCAGTGAAAAAAAGGAAAAATATCCGGGAGTAGCAGCCAAGCTGCAAGTGCACGGGGCCATCCATGCAAGTTGCAATTAGAAGCCCATGAAAGCCGGAGCTGCATGCTAGCCCAGGCCCCGTACGTGTCGAGCCTTTCCTGCCTAGCTGCTCAACGTGCGCAGTGAACTAAAGGTGGTGCCAGTAAGGTGGTGCCACTTGGTAATGTGGCAGACTTGTCAGAGTTGACGTGCTAGATCATGTTAGTAGTGTCAGAATACGTGAACCAGTGAGGTGGTACCACATGGCAAAGTGGCAGGAAGTTGTAAGATTGTTAGAGATGAAGTGGCAATACATGTGGCAGTGATGATGTCATCATGTGAAGTGGTAGTGTTAGAGGATGACACGTGGCACAAGTCAGGGAAAGCCACATGCCATGTTGTCAGAGTTGTCAGATGTCAAGCTGACGTCAACTTTGACCAGGCGTGTGTGAGGTTTGATCGACGTGTATGGATGCATGGACACGAATTTCAAGGTCTAATTGGTCTTGTTCAAAATGTTTCAACAAGCTGAATCCAATGATGGTGGTTTCTCAGGTCGATCGGAGATCGTTTGATAGTTCATTTGGAGGTTTTTCTCCTCGGGAAGCTTGTTCGGGACGCATGTTCGGTACTCATTCTCAGTTCTGGGATAGTTAAGGGTTTCTATTATGGACTTATATAGATAGTTGGTAACCCTTGAGTATGATTTGGATAGGCTTGAATGTTTCGAAGACTTTGGATTAGCCTCGAATTCGATTACGACGCAGATTGTGAGGGCGCAACGTGGACAATCAGTTAGTGGACTTTTGTTTTATAACTGTTGTCCATGCATAAATGTTTTAAATGTTTTATCGTATGATTTGAGTGTAAATGGTTTTAATAATGATTTGATATCATTGCTTGATGATTTTGTGGATTTAATTATCATTCTATGGACGATTTTACGGATTTACGTGAAAATGATATTTCGGGCGTGAGACCCAATTCGAAAATGAGTTTACTGGATTTGGTGACTGTTCCACATATACCATTCTCTGTGAATTGATTGTCTTCTCCAGACGTCGTAGATCCTGGAGTAGTCACGATACACTACATGGAGATGAGTAGCTCCGAGGGAGGTTTAGTCTCAGGAGTGTGAGATTATGATATCACACGGACGTCATAGATCCTAGAGATGATATCACCCTAGACGTCGTAGATTCTGAGGATGTACTCAGATGTGAGACTCCTGAGTTTTCACGCGTAGCATTGACATTATGAGGGTTACTTAGATATCGAGGATTGGTTATATTTGTGATTTATTACTTTGTGTCCAGATATTTTCACACGTGTTGATTTTTCGATGATTGCAAAGGTTTTCATATGTCACAGTTTTATTGGAAAATAAAGGTTTTTAATTGATATGCATGCATGCTTTGTAAAACAGAGGGTTAAATGTTGATTTCAGAAATTTGTTTTCCTAAACTGTTTATTTTTGTCCATTCACAAGTTTTGTTGTTTTTGGCACCCTTCAGGTTGATCGCGAATACGGGTTGAAGTAGAGACCGAGACATCACATGAAGTTGCGTACTCTAGAAACCTCGAGTGGGTTATTGTCAGGACCCACCCCGGTTTCACCCCGAAACCCGAGGTAAATCCTGCTCCCGTCTGACTCCCCGACGCAACATTCAGATAAAACTCACTCAAACCCAGTCAGACGCAGGAGTAATTAACCACAATGTTCCGAAGTTATAGTTTTACAGAGTATAGCACAAAATCCAAGAAAAATAAAAACCGATAAATTACACGCACACGGAAGACTTGCAACTACTCCGGGATCCCTCAAGTCACTTTTATGCCTCAGACACTGCCTCGACGTCAAGACCCCGCGCTAGCTCCACAACCTGGAGGGCAAGTTAAAACAAAAGGTGTGAGTGGACCATAAAAGAGAAGTTCTAAAATCATTTATCAGAAAAACTGAGTTTAACCCTCCGTTTTGAAAACCACATGCATAACCAACATTTGTTAACATAGTTATAAATCACTTCTCATAAAACATCATAAGAAACAGAAACACTATAAAACAGTTATAGAAACCATAGCATGAGTATCAGAAACCGTATCATAAACCACAAAGCTCAAATCATCATTTCCCGATCAAACCTGCTGGACCTATCCGAGTCTTTAAACTCCCGAGTCTTTAAACTCAATCCAGGCCTTAATCATATCCGAGTCTTTAAACTCCCGAGTCTTTAAACTCAAAGGCCTATGGGGGAAAATCAATATATCCGAGTCTTTAAACTCCCGAGTCTTTAAACTCAATCCGGGCCCGTCCCCCGTCAAATATATCTGGGTCTTTAAACCCAATAACCAGATCCAGCAAATCCAATCCCAAAACCATTTTAAAACCATTGGAAATCCATATCCAAACTCGAATCCGAAATCCCCGGTCTGAAGCCCTTCCGGCTTCCAGAACCGCCATTCCAAACCCAAATCCGGAAATCCACTTTTTAACTTTAAAACCAAATCTCGTTTCCCGAAATCCGATTTTAAAACTGAAAACCTTTAATAATCGAAATCATGTTCCAGAATCCCTTTATAATCAGTGAAAACCACTTATCAATTGAAATCCCAAAACCAAAGCATCAATTTCAGAAACCAACCACTTTCTCGTAAAACGTGCTAAAAACCGGACTTCCTTGAAAAGCGTGCAATAATGTAAAACCAACCAAAACATATTCGATAAACATAGAATGATGATTAAAACCATAAAACAATTATAGAAAACAGTTATGCATGCTCGAGTTTAGAGAAGAGGTCCACTCACTGTACTGAGCCCTACTCGCGTCCTGAACGTCCTGTACGTTCCTCGGCTTCCTCGGGAAATCCCGATCCTGTCAAACATCGTCAAAATACATCACTAGTACGTCTACGAAAATTCACCTAAATTTCCTCAAAATTCCCCGAAACGAAAACGTAAAACCCGGGACCCTAAACCTTCACCCTCGCGGAACTAAACTCAAACGACTTCCGCATAACCCGAAACCACTTCCATTGAACTCACCATAACTCCTAGACCAAAAACCATGTTGACCGTTTTCCCTATCGCCGCCGCACGCGCCCCCACGCACCACCCAAAGTGGCTGCGCGTGGCCCTCACGCGCTGCTACAGTGCACCTTCTTCCTCGATCGAACCCGGTTCAGCACAGTGGTCTGCAACTCAGACCGGCGAGACCCAATCTCCGCCGTCCGGCCACCAATCTCCTCCCTTCCTTCACCCACAGCCTCGTCCAGATCCCGTCTATCCATTCCCCAACTCATCTAACCTCGACACTGCCCCAATCCCGTCGACTAAAGCTCGAAACCAGACTGCCAAATAACCCCTGTTTCACGATCCAGCCATTCCGATCACCCCCCGTCACGGTGACTGTCCCAGACCCTTCCTGGGACCTCACTGAATCTAAACCAACCCTCCTAGACCTTCGACTCAGCCCCTACCTTCACGACTCGCCGTTTAAAACCCACGGCAAAACAGAGGACACAGAGCACCTCCGTCGTGCCATCCTCCGCCGTGCACCACTCATCACGGCAGCACACACAGTCGACTCCTGGGACCTCCAGGAGTCTCACCCTGGTCTCCAACTCCCTCGACGTTACTCCCAACCCCACGACTTTCGAATCTAAACTCACGGGAAAAACAGAGTAATTGTACAGGGATGAGGGATTACCTGCCTCCAGTCGCCGCCGTGAGCTTCTCCGGAGCTGGTCGACTCCACGCTGCCCTCACGACACCACCGCGGTCTCAATTGCACCGTACCCGGCCACCGCACCACCACAAGCTCACAAACTCTCTGCCTGCCTTCCTGTTTTCCCCCGATCTTCCCGTGGTTCACAACACACACACACACACACCCGCTGCACCTCTCAACCACCTCACCAGCTTCCCTTCGATCTCCCGTTCCTCACTCACTCACCAGAACTCAACAACAGCCACGACCACCCTTCAATTTTTTCCTCAAAATCTTCCTCTGTTTTCTGTTTGGTTCCAGGAACAACCACGAACACTGCACGGGTGCACCCCAATTATTTGGGCTGTGCACGTACAGGATTCTCCCAGAACCCTCTAGGCCTGTGCCACATGTCACCAATCCTCTCACTCCTTTCCCACCTAGTTCAATCTCAACCGTCCATTTCCTTCTTTCTGCACAAATCCCAATGTGCAGAAAGACCAAATTACCCTTCTTTTTACCTCACATTTACGGTTTTGCCACTAACTTCCTAGACCCATAGCTCACACCTCGTACGTCCGATGAATACGTGCCGCCTGTCATCGAACTCAGGACGACAAGAACTATCTAACCATCCTAGGTCAACGTACCAAACCCGATTCTACAAAAAGTCAACTATTCCCCCTAATTTATCCAAATTACGGTTAGGCCCTCAACCTTCCGAACATCACAACTTCCTCCTCGGAGGTCGGAATCGGGCGTGCCACCTGCCTATGGATTCGTGACGTCCTAAAATACGTCCTGGTCACCGGTCAAAGTTCATCAGACCACCCGAACTAAAAGTCAACGTTTTTGCCCGAACCAGGGGCAAAATTGTCATTCTAGGCTAATAAACCTATCGGGACCACCTAACCGCCGGTTAACCTCACTAATCACACCTTAACCAGTCTACTAGTCCCGGCTCCCGGGACGGGTTGTTACAGTTATGGTCTTATCCATGGTCTGACACGTGGTGCCAGACGGGAGCAGGACATCCCACGATAATCTAAGGGGATTAGGGATGAGTCATGTCATTGCACCTTGTTATTGAAGGAGTTTTGCTTTAATATCTGAGAAGTCATTAATTAAGCATTATTTTATATTATTTTATACTCTTTATACTTGACTTTTAATATTAAAATAATAAATAATTAGATAAAATAATTTATTTTGTGTTATTTTTGTTTAAATAAATAAAGTTTGTAATTTGGAGCATTTTGGAAAAAGAATCGTCTCGATCGGAATTATAACGAAGAAATTATGGACGAAATTCGGTGGAAATATTAATTAAGTTAAATTAATTAATTTTCATTTCATTTCTGCTGTCCAAATCCAATTTACAAACCCAAGCCCGCCATGCCCATTCCATTCCAGCCCACACGCATGGCCCAAGCCCGCGCAAGCCTTCTTCAACCCTGACATGCAGCATTCGGCGCGCGCTTGCCGAAGCAAGCTTCTCCCGCTCGGCCAGCACCTACCGACGACAACGCCTGCTCCCCAGCGCACGCCTGCCGACCAGCGGGCCACTTTCCAGCGCATGCCTGCCGGCCACGCCGCCTCCTCCGAGCACGCGCCAGCCGAAATATTCTCCCTTTTTCAGCAACTCTGACAGCTCCCCCTCTTTGCTGTTTTTCAAGCATTTCTTTTGTTTTTTTACTTCTTTTCCCCAAAAACCACCCAATCTCATCATTTCACTTTTTAATATTTTTATTGTAATTTTTGGGGTATTTTTATTTATTTTCTAGAGCTTAACTTGATTTTTTCCCCTATAAATAGGGGTTCATTTCACTTGTTAAGAACACTTCTTGGAAGCACACATTTGAGCCTTCCTTAAGAGAAACTTTGGCAAAATATTTCCAATACAAAGTTTAGAGTTTGAGTCCATATTTCCCGAGTTTATTTCCTCCATATTCATAAGGTTTCGTCCGCTGTCGGAGAACCGTGTGAATAACAATCCATTGTTCTCATCCACCTTGAAAGTGTAACAATTACTCTCCATTTACTTAAACTCTTATTTTTGTTATTGGTTTTGATTATAGTTCAATATACGTGTGGTATTTTCTTGCTAATACTTGTAAGTGTTAAATGCAATCTCCGTGTGTCTTACTTTATGAATTTTAGTTATTTCATACATTCTAGTGCTTCATACTTCAATTTGATGTTAAGTGTTTTATCCGCTGTCGGTGCATTTAAAGTAGAATTGAAGAGACTTAATGTTGATCGATGTCGGCGCATTCAGTAAAAAACAAAAGGTAAATCATATTGTAAGTGTCGGCCGCTGTCGGTGCATTTATAATATTGAAAAATGTATGAAGGTAATTAATACGATTAAGGTAAAATTTCGTGATTGTTTTAAGATTTGAAATTATTAGAGTGTTAGTAAGATATGTATTTTAAGAAGATCACTTGTACATAAATTAGAATAGAAGTAGGATTAGTTTATTTATGCTTTTACTTGTTTGCATGATTACAAACCTCTCCAAAACCCCCCTTTTTAATTCTTTATTCTTTTATTATTTTATTCTTTAATTTTTTATTATTTTATTCTTTAATTCATTAATTTATTAATTCTTTATTCTCTTATTCCTCTATTCTTTAATTTATTGATTCTTTGATTATTTAATTCTTTGATTATTTAATTCTCTTATTATTTAATTCTCTAATTCATTAATTTATTTATTATTCTTTTATTCATTAATCTTTCCCACTAAGACATTATTAATGTTTCCTAATTTCCCCGGTTAAGAACGATCCTTATTTACCAATACTACATCTACACAAAAAGGGTTTAAATTGCATAACACTCAAATTACATGTTTAATTTAATGCGTAGTTTGGGCATAGTCAATATCTCCTACTGGTTTTGGTCACAATAGTTAGATTAAGGTTTTTTGTTCTTTATTGGCCTTTAGCACAATTGAATCGCTGGAGATTAAGCCTTCATCATATCCGCCATATAAATCAAGTTCTTCAAGACCAGATGTCATTAGTTTGACGAAGGTGGCTGTTTCTTTTCGTGGAGGTAGTTTATTTAGGGTTATATGCGTTATTAGGTTTTTGGTGTTTTGTGCTTTGTGAGTTTTATTTATAATTTTGCATAATTTTAGTGATGTGGGTTTGTTAGTTGTTAATACAACTTTGTATGCACTAGTATTACCATTTTGGCTACTGAAAGAGATCGAAACCTAGAAAATTCAAAAATTTTGAAATTCGAATTCGAATATGTTTATTACTGAAATTAAGCATTGTTTAAGCTTTCTGAAGTCTATACGAACCCAACCACTACGAAATTGGAAAGAATTGAGGAAGAATAAGCCTAGAATGGACCTACGATCCCTTCGAAATTTCAATTCAAAATTCGACTAATTTGAGGTAAGAACATGATGAATTGGACATGAAATCGTGTTTCTGGGTATCCTATAATAGTATTTCATTTATTGGAATTCAGAAACTGAATAGAATTGATCAAATTTGAGTCGGGTCGAAATCCGGGTCAAACGACCCGTTTGCAGGAAAAACGGATGAAGATGACAGATGAATAGTGATAGAAGCGTGGGTTTCACACACAGCCGATTGCGGCGGTGCGTGGGCACGATTCTCGAGGTATGATAAACATGAATTTTCATGTAATCGATGTAACGAACATTTTGGCACAGGTTTCGAGTCGATCAGACACCATTTTGATATAGTTCCAAGGGTCTGAAATGTTATGTTACGTTTTTAAATGCGTATTTTATGCCGGAAAATTGGGGATTTTAATATGAGATTATTTGGGGAGTTAGTGACCCTTGACAGTGATTGTTGACAAAATCGATTATTCTTGGAAGTGATGAAAAAGCGTACAGCTCGGAATCGAGCAGTTTGGACGATGTGTGAATTGATTTTTGTTTTATAACTGTGATGCATGCATAAATGTTTTAATGTTTTATTATATGATTTGAGTTGAAATGATTTGAATGATGGCTTGATATCATTGCTTGGTGATTTTATGAATTTAATTGTCGGTTTCTGAACGCATTTACGAATTTGCTCGAAATGGTATTTCGGGCTCAGATCTTATGTTGAAAATGATTTTGACATGAATTTGGAGCCAATTGTGAATACATGATTGAAGTGATGGTTTTGGGTTTTGTGAAATGATGTTTGAGCTTGAGACCCCGTTGGAAATACTTTTGACTCAGAGTGTGAGTCCATGTGAATTTGAAAGAAAGATTATGATTTAATGAGATTTGAATACTGATTTGATGTTAGGGCCCACCCCTAATCCCCCAAGATTAGGGACTAAACCCTACTCCCGTCTAACAACCCAACACAAAAGACCGAAACAACCTAACGAAAACACAAATTACATTGCCAGACGCAGGAGAAAATTAAAACGCCACAAGTCAAAAGTTATACACAACATAGTACCAAACTAAGGAAACAAAACCCAATACACAGAGTACACGTACAACGGAAACTGAAAACACTCCGGGAAGACTCTCGAGTATTCTAAGCCTCCGACGCTGCCTCAACGTCAACCCCCGCGCTAGCTCCACTACCGGGAGGGCAATTAAAACAAGAAAGTGTGAGTGGACCATAAAGAATAAAAGTTTCAAAAACCATTTTATAACAAACAAGGGTTTGGCCCTCCGTTTTGAAAACATGCATGCACAACCCATTTATTTACACATAGCTATAAACCACATAGTAATCATCATAAAAACATTTATAATTCACAAAATAGGCATTATGAAAACAGTACGATAAAACATAAATCCAAGTCATCATTATCCGATCAAACCTGCTGGACCTATCCGAGTCTTTAAACTCAATTCAGGCCTCAATAATCCGAGTCTTTAAACTCCGAGTCTTTAAACTCAACAGGCCTACAGGGGAAATATCAATATATCCGAGACTTTAAACTCTGAGTCTTTAAACTCAATCCGGTCTTTAAACCCAATCCGGGCCCGTCCCCCGTCAATCACAATATCCGGGTCTTTAAACCCAATAATCAGATCCAGAAAATCCAATCCAAAACCATTCTAAAGCCATATCCAAACCCGAATCCGAAACCACTAGTCTGACGCCATTCCGGCATCCAGAACCGTCGTTCCGAACCCAAATCCGGAATTCCACTTTTCAACTTCAAAACCAAATTCCGCTTTCCGAAATCCGATTCTAAAACCGAAAACCTTGATCATAGAATTCATGTTCCAAAATCCATTTATAATCATTGAAAACCATTTATCGTTTGAAATCCCAAAACCATGGCATCAAAATCAGAAATCAAGGCTTTCTCGTAAAACGTGGCAAATACGTTATTTCTTGAAAAACATGCAATTAAGTAAAACAGTTATAGCATATCCGAAACCTATCCCAAAAGATTCGTAGAACTAACGCAATTCGACATTAGATTCACCCGAAACCTATCCCAAAAGATTCGTTACAACATCTAGACCAAAAACCTAGTTGGAAGTTTCCCCAGAAAATGCCGCACGCGCCCCCACGCGCCGCCCAAAGTGGCTGCGCGTGGGCCTCACGCGCCTGCACTGTTCATCGTCTTCAACCTTCGTCCAAACGGTTCAGCCAAACCGAACCGGCGTAACCGGTTCTCAGTCATCCGTCCACCATTTCCCTTCCTTCCAAGCCCAAAAGCTTCGTCCTGACCTAAGCAATCTATTCCCTTCAACCAAACACGACAATCCTACCTCTAACCCGTCGTCCCCAAGCTCGAACAAAATCACCCGAGAACCCCTGTTTTGGTTCCCCGCCACCCATCCATTCCCCCATCACGGCTGTACAACCAGAAGGTTCCTAAGACCTTACTGAGTCCACTAGAGCTCACCAAACACCTCGACTCATCCCCTAGCTTCACCACTTTTAAATTGAAACAAATCGAAAAAATAGAGGAATTCCGAACCCCTAGCTTCACCACTTTTAAATTGAAACAAATCGAAAAAATAGAGGAATTCCGAAAATAATAACTTCCTCCTCGGATGTCGGAATCGGGCGTGCCACCTGTCTATGGACTCGTGACACCCCAAACTACGTCTCGGTCATCGGTCAAAGCCTAATTGACCGCCCGAACTAAAAGTCAACATTTTACCCAACCTAGGGGGAAAATCGTCATTCTACGCTTACAGGCCAAACGTAACCAACTAAACACCAATTAAGCTCACTAATCGGTTACTAATGACTTTGCTAATCCCGGCTCTCAGGACGGGTCGTTACAACCTACCCTCCTTAAAAGAATTTCGTCCCCGAAAATCCACGGCTCGTTTTCGACACCTAGGGTCTCCTACCTGGTGGTCAACTCTCGCCCAACGATAACTACTCCTACCTGTCATCTCCACCTTTGGTATTTCACAACACCCCCACTACCAGGTCAACACTCCTGACACCTGCACCTTGTACTACCAATTAGAACTTCATGGTGTATGCAAGGGAAACTCTATGAACAGAAAACAAAGGTATTTTAAAATACCTCATGTAGAGTACCCAATAGAATTCATAGAGTACTTCCTCACGTACTACCACCTACACCTTCTGGAAACCCAACTCAAATCCTAACCCAGAAACAAGCTAGTCCAAAAAGGAATCCTACCTACCAGCTCACTACTCCACGACTCCGACCACCTTGTCGGAATAACCCAACAAAGTCCTAAAAGCAATCCTAGATTGTGGGTTCTCTTCAATAACCTCATATCGATCAGTTATAGTCACTCCTTTTCAATTCCTTCCGTTATCCTTCAACGGAAACTCACCGTAGTCCTGAACCTCATCACTCCAAGTCATCTAGGGAAAGTGATGAAAGTCCTAGACTCTATCCCGAAACTAAACGAAACTGTGTACAACACAACCATGGATAGTAAAAGTACTTGTCACTGCACCAAGTGCTGACTGAGCCTCCTGCTGAGTCATCGCAAACACTCGGGCTTGGGGTCCTGAAGATCTACAACGTCCCCTCAAACTACTAGTGGTACCACCACCTCCTCTGGCGCCTGCTGTCCCTGACACTGACGACGTGCTCCTTCCAGGCTCCGCCTCTCCTCGGCCAACGCCACCCTCATGTGGTAACATCGGACAGTCACTTCGGAAATGACCTCGCTCCCCACAATAGTAACACACATCCCGACCTGGTCCACCACTCGGTCTCCCGGTGGACGCAACAGACGTCGCACTAGTTTGCGGAGTCGGCTGTGCTCAGTAACCACGAAACCCTGAACTCTGGAAACTGCCAAGTCTACCAAAACGATCATCCCCCGCGGAAGACGATCCACCGTAATTTCCCCTCTTCGGGGTCCTCTGACTCGAAGCTCCAGAAAAAGGTGAGTCCCGGCGTCGTACCGGCAAGCTAGCCTCAACCCTCAACTCAGCATCCGACAACTCTCGGAGGGTAGCAAAAGATCCCGCCGTCACTATGGCTCGTATCTCACCTCGCAGACTCAACTCAAACCTACGGCACTTCTCTTCTTCAGTAGCCACAAACGCAGGAGCAAAACGAGACAACATCTGTAACTTCTGTTCGTACTCAGCCACACTCATACTCCTCTGTTGGAGTTGTAGAAATTCCGCCTCCTTGGCATCACGGAAACAACGAGGGTAGTACTGATCCAGAAACCGCTCCCTAAACGTCTCCCAGGTCACAGTGTGGGCGTCCCAACCAGACAACTTGAGGGAATACCACCACTCTTACGCCGCACCGTCTAGTAAAAAAGTAGCCAGTAACACCCTATCCTCCGGTGGGCGATGCATCACTGCAAAAATCCTCTCAAGTCTCGTGATCCACCTCTGGGCTTCCTCAGGATCTGCCCCACTACTAAAAGTCGTAGCCCCGAGCCGCTGGGCTCGCTCAATCATAGCACTCTCTGTCCCTCTCGTCGCTTCGTCTTCAGGTCGTGGAGGGGGTTCACGTCTCGGAGGCATGGTCAACCATACGCTGAAAGAGGCATAGAAGTAGTCAAACAACCTAAACACAACCTTGCAACAGACACAAACTACAAACCTATGCTCTGATACCAATTGTCAGGGCCCACCCCTAATCCCCCAAGATTAGGGACTAAACCCTGCTCCCGTCTGACAACCCAACACAAAAGACGGAAACAACCTCACGAAAACACAAATTACATTGCCAGACGCATGAGAAAATTAAAACATCACAAGTCAACAGTTATACAGAGCATAGTACCAAACTAAGGAAACAAAACCCAATACACAAAATACATGCACAACAAAAACTGAAAACACTCCGGGAAGACCCTTGAGTATTCTAAGCCTCCGACGATGCCTCAATGTCAACCCCGCGCTAGCTCCACGACCTGGAGGGCAATTAAAACCAGAAAGTGTGAGTGGACCATAAAGAATAAAAGTTTCAAAAACCATTTTATAACAAACCAGGGTTTGGCCCTCCGTTTTGAAAACATGCATGCACAACCCATTTATTTAAACACAGCTATAAACCACATAGTAATTATCAAAAAAACATTTATAATTCACAAAATAGGCATCATGAAAATAGTACGATAAAACATAAATCTAAGTCATCATTATCCGATCAAACCTGCTGGACCTATCCGAGTCTTTAAACGCCTGAGTCTTTAAACTCAATCCAGGCCTCAATAATCCGAGTCTTTAAACTCCGAGTCTTTAAACTCAACAGGCCTACAGGGAAAATATCAATATATCCGAGTCTTTAAACTCAATCCGGGTCTTTAAACCCAATCCGGGCCCGTCCCCCGTCAATCACAATATCCGGGTCTTTAAAACCAATAACCAGATCCAGCAAATGTAATCCAAAACCATTTGAAAACCATTCTAAAGCCATATCCAAACCTGAATACGAAACCACTAGTCTGACGCCATTCCGGCATCCAGAACCGTCGTTCCGAACCCAAATCCGGAATTCCACTTTTCAACTTCAAAACCAAATTTCGCTTTCCGAAACCCGATTCTAAAACCGAAAACCTTGATCATCGAAATCATGTTCCAAAATCCCTTTAGAATCATTGAAAACCATTTATCGTTTGAAATCCCAAAACCATGGCATCATAATCAGAAATCAAGCCATTCTCATAAAACGTGCCAAATACGTTATTTCTTGAAAAACGTGCAATTAAGTAAAATAGTTATAGCATATTCAAATAACCATGAAATCACATATAAAACCATAAAACAAGTAATTAAAAGCAGTTATGCATGCTCTGTTATAGAGAAGGGGTCCACTCACAGTTACCGGGCACGTCACTCGCGTCCTGAACGTCCTGCACGTTCCTCAACCTCCTCGGGGATTCCCGATCCTGTCAACTGACCAAAATACGTCACTAACACGTCCACTAAGGTTCTCCTAATTCCCCGGATTCTAAACGTAACGAACCGAGACCTTAACTCTTCAACCTCGTAGAACTAACTCAATTCGATGTTCAATTAACCCGAAACCTATCCCAAAAGATTTGTTACAACATCTAGACCAAAAACCTAGTTGGAAGTTTCCCCAGAAAATGCGCCACGCGCCCCCACGCCCCGCCCAAAGTGGCTGCGCGTGGGCCTCACGCGCCTGCACTGTTCATCGTCTTCAACCTTTGTCCAAACGGTCCAGACCGGTTCAGCCAAACCCAACCGGCGTGACTGGTTCTCTGTCATCTGTCCACCATTTCCCTTCCTTCCAAGCCCAAAAGCTTCGTCCTGACCTAAGCAATGTATTCCCTTCAACCAAACACGACAATCCTACCTCTAACCCGTCGTCCCGAAGCTCTAACAAAATCACCCGAGAACCCCTGTTTTGGTTCCCGGCCACCCATCCATTCCCCCATCACGGCTGTACAACCAGAAGGTTCCTAAGACCTTACTGAGTCCACTAGAACTCACCAAACACCTCGACTCAGCCCCTAGATTCACCACTTTTAAATTGAAACAAATCGGAAAAACAGAGGAATTTGAAATTACCTCACCTGCCGCTCACCGTCGTGGCTCCGCCGGGTCCCTAGGTGTCCCCTCAGCTCCTCAGGTCCTCCTCCGTCCTCTGAACACCACCACTCGACTGTTTTGATCAAAACACGGCAGCACTCTACCAAACACCCTCTCTGTTTTCCTGAGAACTCACCTTCCTCATACACACAACCACTCAACTTCCAAACCTCTCAGCCCAATCCTTGTACTCTCAGTCTCCATATGAACACAAACACATACTCAAGACTCTCACCTCCATGCAATTCGATCGATTTCCTCCCTACTCTATCTCTGTTTTCTCTCGATTACACGGCCACACACAGTCCAAATATAAGTGCACCGTCCAAACTTGTAGAAGCCACTATAGCCACCCCATGTCTCACAATCCCATGGTCCAAACTGAAAATATCCCAATCAACACTGCACACTTGTCCCAATTTGTTTTGCACAAATCTCAATGTGCAAAAAGACCAAATTACCACTATGACTCAAAATTACCATTTTGCCCCTCACCGTTCTAGACCCGTATCTTAACCGTTCAATGTCCGATGAAGGCATGCCCCCTGTCATTGAACTTAAGATGACGAGATCTAACTAATGGTCTTAGGTCTACGTGCAACAGCCCCGTCGTGCGAAAAGTCAACTTTTCCCCATTGTTTTATTACGATAATGCCCTCAACCTTCCGAACATCATAACTTCCTCCTCGGATGTCGGAATCGGGCGTGCCACCTGTCTACGGACTCGTGACGCCCCAAACTACGTCACGGTCATCGGTCAATTCCCAATTAACCGCCCGAACTAAAAGTCAACATTTTGCCCAATATAGGGGCAAAATCGTCATTCTATGCTAACGGGCCAAACGTAACCAACTAAACACCGATTAAGCTCACTAATCCGTTACTAATGACTTTGCTAATCCCGGCTCTCGGGACGGGTCGTTACATTTGATACGATCGATTTGGTGAAATCTGGACACTGTTTTATGATGGTTTTTAGGAAACTGTTTTGTGGAAACTATGTCTCGGGCATGGGCCCTATTGAAATTTTTTGATTCGACTTGAGGCCCAATGGTTTTAAAATGTGTTAATTGGATTTGGTGACTTTTTTCCACATATACCATCCTCTATGATATGGTTGTTCCTCCGGACGTCTGGTGATCTCAGAGAGGTCACGATTCCACTACCTGAAGATGAGTAGCTCCACAGTGGCTCAGTCTCAGGAGTGTGGGATTATGATATCACCTGGACGTCATAGATCTCGAAGATGATATCACTCGGATGTCATAGATCTCGGGGATGACATCGCCTAGATGTCGTAGATCCTGGGGATGTACTCGGATGTGAGGATCCCGAGTTTGCACGCATAACATTGATATCGTGACTATTACTTGGATACTCATGGTTGGATATTGAGGATTGGTTATATTGTGTTTTATCGATATTTTTGTCCAGATATCTCATATTGTGATTTGGTTGATGAATATGAGTTTTGGAAAGACATAGGCCATGGGAGTTTTGACATATATTGTGATTTTATTGGCCACTGTATATGATTTGATTTTCCCTATGATTATTCATGTTTTATGATATGCATGCATGTATGCGAAACTGGAGGGTAAGATTGATTTCCCTAAATGTATTTTCGAATGGAATTATTTTTTTTCACTCATACGTTTGATGTTTTTATCGACCCTTCAGGTTGTGGCAAGAAGATCGGGCTGATCGCGAGACGGAGGCATGAGTAGAAATCAGTACAGCTATCCCTTATCTGACAAGTGCTGAGGGTGTTTTCGAAACTTCAGTCGACTTGTTAGACGGGAGTATGACCGAACACGGTTATTAAAGTCTTATTAGGATAGGTCTTGTCATAAAAACTCTTACGTTTATTTTATATTACTTTCACATACGCACAACTACACCTGGTGTCAAAATTTCTTTAAATAACTATTGACATCCATATAAGAAAAATCTTTCAATGATAAATCTGCTCTTCAAATTAGTTACCTAAAACATTTCCCCAAATCATCTACCTTGCTATTGAAGGAGTTTTGCTTTAATATCTCTCAATGGTTTTGATCACAATAGTTAGATTAAAACTTTTTTCATTTATTTTCCTTTATGCACAATTGAATCACTGGATATTAACCCTTCCTTAGATCTGTTATACTCTTCAATTTCTTCAAGACCAGATATAATGAATTTGACGACAGTGGTTATATCTTTTCGTGGAGGTCACAGTCGACCCTGGCCTAGAGCAACCAGGGCGACTGCCCTGAGCCCAAGGATCAAAAGTGCCCAAACATTTGAAATAAGTTCTATTTGTATGGGAAAAATTTTAAAAATGTCTAATTATTTTTTAAAAAATATTTAAATTGAGTTAGAAGATTTGAAGTTTAATATTTTATTAGTAAATTGGGCTCATATTCTTAAAAAGTATTGATAAGAGTTATTTTAATTGATATATAGTTAATTTGTATTGAGTATTATTTGGGTACATATTTTCTAAATAAATAGAATTCTAATTCATATAAAAGCATCTTTTATATTTATTTTCATTTTTGGCTATTGAATGAATGTTAAGTTACTACCAGAATTAATAGAAACAATTATTTCAATTGAATTAGAAAAATGTCAATTATATATATATTAATACTTGATAAAATTTCACTATTTTCTTTATTGAATTATTATAAAACGACTATATTTTTTTATGTATGTATGACTGATGTATTCAAATTCTTCGAAGTTTTATTTGAATTTACTAGAAAGATGAATTAAAAATATATAAAGTAGCATATATATATATATTGTGTAATGTATACTAGAGGGGAACTTTTAAACGTTTTGCCCTTGGCCTCCAAGTTTTTGAACCGGCTCTGGTGGAGGTAGTATGTTTAAAGTTATAGGCGCTATTAAGGTTTTGGTTGTTTTGGATTTTATGAGTTTGATTTATAATTTTGCATAATTTTAGTGATCTGGATTTGTTAGTTGTTGATGCAACTTTATCTGCGTTAGCATTATCATTTTGGCTACTGAGACTTATTATCATGGTTTGATTTTGATAGTATAATCATATCATTTCTTATAATATACAATGATATATATTTTAATTAAAAAAATGTTTGGATTAAAATAACTGTTAATATTAACCAAAATTCTGGTAAATACATGAAAAATAAATATAGAGGCTTGCGGTACAAATAAAACTCTTAAGTTTATTTTATATTACTTTCACATGCATAACTACACCTTGTGCCAGAATTTTTGACATCAGTATAAGCCCTTCAAATTAATTACCTAAAACATGTATAGATTATATATGAACCCAAAAAAAAAAAGAGTTAAAAGTAATTAGGGATGGTCAAATTGATAATTTAGGGTGTATCCATACCCTTTCAGGATAATGCATGGGCTCCCATAACAAATTAATCTATTTTTTTGCTTTTTTAATTATTTTCCTGGTTTTCATTTTGTTTTTAGCTTCTATTTTTTTTTTCTTTTCAATTTCATTTCCATTTAATTTTTTTCCTCATTTTTTTTACTTTTGAAAATGTCTTATAATTAACACGTTTATTCAATTTTTTTCCTACAATTTCTTCTAACACGTTCATTTTAATTTTCCGTTTACTTTTTTGTTACTTTTCATTTTTTTTTCTTTTCAATTTTTTTTTAGATGGAAGAGATGTTTATTTTGAACACTTTTAGAAGATACATAATAGAGACACTTAATTTTAATTTGGAATGTGTTATCATCTTCCCAATTCTCTAATCCTTTTGGTTTAATTTTTATAACCCTCTTTTTGAAAATTCTTATATTAAAAAAGTAGGATACTCTTATTAGCTATGATATTTTATTCAATTTGACTATTTCACAATATTTAATTGTGCTAATTTTACAAACTTATAAAAAAAAAACTATTCAAAAATAAGAAATCAAATCACGTGACCCACATTTGTCGAAAAATATCATCAAACATATTTCATCATAACAAATCCTGATTATCATCCAACTGTGAATAGAAACAGTCAATTGTCACGTGTTAAGTGATGGATCACAACCAAGGACATACAAGCGGCCACATGTAAGACTATGGACGTGAAAATCCTAGAATTTTTTTAAGCTTCTTTTGATTTTTGTCAAATAAATTAAAAAATGTTTGAAATAATTTTGAGATTAATTAATGAATGAGTTAAATTCTCAAAAAAACTTTGATATTAATATAAATTCGTGATATTTTTGTGATTTAATTTTTTTTATCAAAAAATATATGACTGAGATTTAATTAAATTAATTAATCAATGACAACGCCCAATCTACGCATCAAGTTAAACACGTAATTTGAGTGTTATGCAATTTAAACCCTTTTTGTGTAGATGTAGTATTGGTAAATAGGGATCGTTCTTAACCGGGGAAATTAGGGAACATTAATAATATGTTAGTGGGAAAGAATAATGAATAAATTAATAAATTAAATAATTAAATAATCAAAGAATTAATTAATTAAAGAATAAAGGGATAAAAAAATAAAGAATAAAAAATAAAGTAAAAGTATAAAAGAATAAAAGAATAAATAATTAAAAGAATAAAAGAATAAAGAATAAAGAATTAAAAATGGGGGTTTTGAAAAGATTTGTAATCTAAACTAAAGAAAACACTAACTAAGAATTAAAATGCAAATGCTCATGCTAATTAGAACTTACAAACCATAAAGTAGTTTCATAGACAAAACACACACTTTTACGTAAATAGTTTCAAATTAACAATCACATTCATTAAACTACTCCTAAAAATAAACTTCCTTTAAGTACAAATTTTGCCAACACTCTAACATTTTGCTCATAATAAATCAATCACGAAATCCTACCTTCATCATCTCAAATACTTACATATATCTTTCAATATTATAAATGCATCAACTATTAATGTCCGTCAAACATCAATATACTTCAAACATTTACAACATGATTCACCTTAAGTTTATAATTAAATGCGCCGACAGCGATCAACATTTAATCTCTTCAATTCTACTCTAAGTGCACCGACGGCAGATAAAACACTTAACATCGAATTGAAGTTTAAGGACTAAAACATATGAAGTAAAAGAAATTCAAAAAGTAAAACGCATGGAGATTGCATTATTACTTACAAATGTTAGAAAGAAAATATCAACACATATATTGAATTATAAGTAAAACCAAAACAATAACAAAAATTTAAGTAAAGAGAATAAAGTTACACTTTCGGAACCCAATAACAGCTTGTGATTCCGAAAATGGATGGAAACAATGGAATATTATTCATAAGGAACACCGAACAAGGGCTAGAACCTTATGAAGATGGAGGATAAAACATAAGAATGCGGACTTAAATTCTAGAATTATTTCAGAAATACTTGGCCTAGGTATTTCTTAAGGAAAGCATAAAAATGTGTTTAAGAGATCTCAAAGAAAGATCATAAGAACAAAGTAAAGAAGAAATGAAATTAAGAAAAATAAAAGTAACATAAATTAAGAACAAGAATTAAAAGAAAGCTAATTAATAAGAAAATCTACAAGAAGTTAAAATGGTCCCCAAAAATGTCTCTCAAAAGAGAGAACCAAAAGAACTAAACCAAGAACTAAAAACTAAGAAAAATGAAAGAAATGAAAGAATGAGACTAATGAGGACTAATGGGGACCTCCAAATACATGAAATGGTCTCCCTATTTATAGAGGGAGTGCCACAATTGTTTAATTAAAAGTACAAAATTAAAATATAAAAATAACAATAAAATAGTACATGAAGAAGTGATGGAAATGATGAGATTTGGTGGATTTTGGTGAAAAGATGCTGATTTTTGGCTTGGACTTCTAGATTTCAGCAGTTTTCCACTGAATTTCCTTGCGATTTTCGGTGGCTTCTCATATTTCGTCCATAATTTCTTCGTTATAATTCCGATCGGGACGATTCTTTCACCAAAATGCGCCAAATTCCAAGCTTTATTTATTTCTACAAAATATCACAAAATAAATTAATTTGTCTAATTGTTTATTATTTTAAAATTAAAAGTCAAGTATAAATGATATAAAATAATATAAAACAATGTTTATTTAACGACCTATCAAATACCCCCACATCAAACTTTGCTAGTCCCTAGCAAATACTAAAATTAAACTACAAAATCCAAAACAAGTAAACTTTTAACCATTTGTCTCAATATTTCATTATTATCATGGCATAAAAGATTTTCACTTAAATTATTTAAGCACATGGAATTCAAGAGTTAATACATGGTAACAAAATGTTTTAATAAGTAAGATAATGAGTAAATATGGTGAAATGGATCTCTACATGAATAAGACAAGTATGGATCAACTCTCAAGGATATGCACTCATAAGTTCGCTCATTTTGTGAGGGTTTGTGTTTGCACTCAAAGTATGTGAGAAATACTCACATAATCGAAATGAAGTATTTTTGCAAAATTTCAAACAAACACCTCAAGATAAAAACAAAACATACTTGCACAAATGAACCAAAACCATAAGCTTACTCAAGTAATTGACTCCACTAATCAAAATTTACCATCTTAAGGATCATAAGGTCTTTACAAAGGTTGTAATGGGGCTATGTTTAGAGGCAAGGAAAATATAGGACAAGTGGTGCTCAATTCGTTCCAAGACTCAATAGACTCCCAAAACGTATCATAACTTCCCAACCTTAGTGCAATGATGTCAGTAATCCATCCCTTCGAACATAGGCCTAATTCCATCATGTTGGGTCTCACAATCATTCTTTGTGTCGGATTTACAAATGTAAGAGACTTAACTCAAACATTACATAACCAAACCTTATTACCTTGATCGAGACTCAACTTTTTTTTTTCTTTTTTTGATTTTTTTCTTTTTTTTATATCAAGGTAATAACATGTGTCAACAATACAACAAAGCTTGAGTCGGTAAATCCAAATAATTCACATAAAAGTCTTTTCAACATCATTATTTTCTCCTTACACAATCTTTATATCTTAAACCGAGTTCTTGGAACAATGGTAAAGGATGTCTATACTAAGCTCAAGTGTTTAGATAATCATGATGATGAAAGAAAGGCTTAATGTGGGCTCAAAAGGGGTTAAAACTAAGGGGGTCGCAACTTGTGCACACAAAATAGGGAACATGGATGTTTGAATTTGTGGTGTTAACCCTAATGCCTTAATTATTTCCAAAATCAGAGAGTTTATTGACTTAAAAGCTTTGAAAATCACATAGAATAAGTTCTAGTACTCTAGAGTTCATTAAAAACTATGACAAGCAGTTATGAGGCATATGTATATCAATTTAAACAAAGAACTTACGAATCACTCATCAAAGATGTATATAAAGTTCTAAAGCTCACATAAGGTTCATATGATTCATACTTATCTTATCATGCTCGTTTATGTACCAATTTACATGCATTATCTTCAAGTTATAACACTTGATCACAAAATATTAACAAACAAATTCAAGTTGTAGTGATTATCTTTATGGCCATAACATATTCATTCTTGTTCATTTATGTCATTGACAAGTTAAATGCAACTTAAGACTCATAAAAACACTAAGTTAAAACAAAAAGATTCAAAACAGTAAAAAAAAATTATTTTTCACCCTTTTTTTTCCCTTTTTTTTATTATTTTTTTTTTGAACAATTAAAATTGTAAACCATTCCCCCACACTTAAATTCTACATTGTCCTCAATGTAGGAAAATACGAAGTAATTAAACATAAAATCAAAGTAAGGAAGATGATTTACGAAAATAATAGGAAAACATTAAATAAACAAAATAAAAGAGATTGAATAGCCGTGGTGAGTGCTGTGTAATTGTTTAAAATGGACCTCTGATCAAGAAATTGTTTAAGCATGTCCTCTGAATTGTTTAACAAATTTGAGATTAGTGGGAACAGGGTGGTGTGGCCTGAAACAGAATGTAGCACGGGCAGAATTTTAAACTGGGTTTTGGGGATTTTGCGGGGAACGGAGTTCAGTGGGTCTGAGGGAGATTCCCACGAGTGTTGGCTGAACGTTTGATTATCAGAGAGTTAGAAGAGTGAGAGAGGACCATTCTGCTGAAGAGAGGGCTGAGAGCTAGAGAGAAAAACCAGAGTTCGTGAAATTGTGAAAATTGGAGGGAAATTCGATTTTTAATTTGAGAGTCGAGTTGGAAAAAAAACAAGGATTAGTTTAGTCTTCTGGGACCATTTGGAACTCAACCACATCGATTTCGAAGGGAATCGATCACCGATTGGCCAAGAACAGAAGCCCCTGGTTCTGGACATTTTCAAGCTTGAAGATGACTACTTCTAGGTAAGCTTTCCTGAAATTGGTTAGGTTCTAGTGTTCGTTTAGGTCCCCTAAAGCTTCTATCTAGGTTAATTTGAAAATAGGGCTGAGTTGGGTGAGTTTCAGACGTCAACCCGTTCAACTGCTCAAGTATGAATTGATCTATTTAGGGCAAATTGAAGATAATTAAGGAATGAGATCTTAAATTAACATGTTAAGGAATGATTAGGTGGAAGAAGGGAAGGTTTCGAGTGTGAATTGATGGGAAATTGGCCGGGTCGAGTCGCGGGTTGAGGACCCGTTTAGCAGACACGCTGGTGAAGAAGATGACACTGTAGCTATAGTGCTAAGCGCGTGGCTTTCACGCGCAGCCACTTTGGGCGGTGCGTGACGGCACGTGAGACCTTGTTTCCGATCACGGTCAACTTGAGATTTGATCCTTTCAGTTTATTGAACATTTTTTATTTAAAGTTCGAGTCGATCGGATGTCGTTCGGGATAGTTTTGAGGGTTCGGAAGTTTAGGGCCTTAAGTTAATTTACGTTGAAAAATCCCGAAAAATTAGGGAAATTAATACGAACTTTTTGGGGATGTTTGTAACCATTATTGTACTCTTTGACAGGCTTGAACATTCCCGAGGCTACCGAGGAGCGCACGGGGCGCGATTGACGTGTCCGAAATCCGTGAGTGGACTTTTGATTTCTAACCGAGCATGCATAACTGTTTTATTCACTTATCTTATGTTTTCATATATGATTTTGTAGTGTTGATTATGATATTTCAGTTTTACATGAATGCACGTTTTTAGAGGAGATTATCATGTTTTACGTATTTCGAGGTTACGTTTTTCTCCTGTGCATGGATGATGGTTTGATAAAGTGATTTGAGATGATTATGCATGTCACGTTTTAATGATGATGTGTGAGTAAGATTTGGAATTGCATGTGAAATTTGAACATAGGTCCTATTATGATGAAATGTGATTTCGGAATGGTTTTGGAAAAATGGATCCTAGTTTATATGATTTTACGCATGATTTTGGGTTTAAAGACTCGGTGTGATTGTTGGATCTGGTTTTGGGTTTAAAGACCCGGTTAATTAATGACGGGAGCGGGCCCGAATTGGATTTAAAGACCCGGATTGAGTTTAAAGACTCGTGAGTTTAAAGACTCGATTATTGTGATATTCCCTCGAGACCTATTGATCATGTTTTGAGTTTAAAGACTCGTTGATATCCCGGGAAGGCCTGATATTGAGTTTAAAGACTCGGATGGATCCAACGGCTTGATTGTTGTTGTTACTTTCGGTTTCACATGATTTTTGTGACTATATACGGTGACGGTTTCCATATGTTTTCATAAAATGTTACGAGTATTAATTATGTTGTTTTCGAAGATTTAGTTATGCATGCGTGTTATAAAACTGGAGGGTGAACCCCGAATTCATTAAACGGTTTTCTGGAAATATTTGTTTTAGTCCACTCACATTTTGCTGTTTTTAAATACCCTCCAGGTCGTGGTGCAAGTTTGGGGGCTAACGTCGAGGCAGAGGCAGAGGCATAAAGTTTTCCGTTGCGGTGTAGTTTAGTTCACAGAGTAGGATTTGATCTTTATCTTGTTTTGTAATTTATGCTCTGTGAAACTATGGACTTGATGTCCAGTGGGTTGTACTGTTTAATCTCCCTGGTCTGACAATGGGTGTGATGTAATTTTATTTGGTTACTTTGGTCTTTTGGTGTACGATTGTCAGATGGGAGGAGGATGCTTCCTGATTATCGAGGCGATAATCGGGATGGGTCCTGTCAAAATCTGTATTGATGACTCCTTCACATCCCGGGAACACATTGGGTTGCCTCCCAACAAGCGCTTGAAGTTTAACGTCCATCTAGCCTAGACAAATATGCAAGTTAGTTAGTCAGAGATGTACGTTAGTCAAGAATGCAAGTTAGATATGCAAATTGAAGTTAATGATGCAATTTGAGTTAAAGATGTAAGTTAGAGGAAGAGTGCAATGCAAGTTAAACTAAATATGCAAGTTAAGTGAAATATGCAACTTAAATGAAAGATGAAATGCAAGTTAGAATGAAAGATGCAAGTTAGTTAAACTAAAGATGCAATTTAACTTTGTCATGACAAATAATGTAAATTAAGATATAAACAATATTTACATGTCGGGGGAAGTCAAAGATATATATGGTTCACATAGCTTCAAAGTTTAAATGAAGACTTATACGTCCTCGAGACCCAAGTAAATATCTTGGATTAATTCAACTGTTTGGGCAAGTTCAAAGTTGACCAGTTAGAAAGAATACACATAAGAGGCAGGGCTAATTTCAAGACATCCCGAGGCTTAAACTCCATTGATGTCCCTTTCTTAGACCCAAAAACCCGTTATGAATACCGTCTCTTGTCCTAGACATCACCCTCGAAAATTTCTTACTCTAGAGGAATTAAGATGACTCAAGTTTTAACAATCACCGTGGGTGAGAGTTAACAAAAGAGCCTTCGCAGATTAAAGATCAAAATCTAAACTTCGAAGCACAAGTGATCTACATATAGCCGAGACTAATGCATGAATGCAAGAACTATTTACAAGTATGTTTTTATGCACAATTTACAAATATAACATGACAATTTACGTATGAACAATTTATACAAGTATGAACAATTTATTTACAAGTATAGTTTCATTCACAAGTAATGATATTTACAAAACAATTTCACATTAACAAACTAATATATGTATAAGATTTATTTAACAATTTAGATTTACACTAACACAAAGTGAAGATAAGAATTTTTTTTCGGAATTTAAAAATTAAATAAATGAAGAAAAGGAAATATATTTTTTTACGAATTTTATATTTTTTTAATTACAAAAACAAATAAAAATAAATAAAAGTAAAAATAAGGAAAAGTGAACATGTACCATAAGCATTTATGAACAATTAAAAAGAATGAACATTATGTGTAACGCCCCGGAAATTCGGAAAATGTACTATTGTAAAATATTGAATAAAATGACGTTTTTACCCCTGTGTCTCGTATGGTCAAATTGTTGACTTTTTGATTGGAGGGTCGAACAGACGTTGACCAATGACCGTACGGAGTTTGGGACGTCACGAGTTCATAGACAGGTGGCACGTCCAATTCCGACGTTCGTGGAGAAAGTTATGACGTTCGGAAGCCCAGGGGCATTATCGTAATTTGGACGTTATAGGGGAAAAAGTTGACTTTTTGTTTGACAATTGGTTTTCACACGACTCGAAGACCGTTAGATTCGTCTCGAAGCCCCGAGTACAACGACAGGCGGCACGCGTGAAACGGACATCGGATGACCGAGTTACGGGTCACGGAAGTTGGAGGGCATTTTGGTAATTATTTCCCTGAGGGCATTTTGGTCATTTGCACGACGATTACTATAGCACCACCGTGAAAAACAGAGTGCACGGCCATGCCGTGGTGTTTTGTGCGTGCAATTGTTTATGGCCTTAGTGGAATGAAACAGACGTTTAGTTTATGTAATTTGAGGTAGTGGGAGCTTGGTTGGGTAGTGTTCAGAGCACGGGAGGAGTAAAGAATGGCCATGGTTTCTGTGTTTGCGGGAAACCGTTTTCAGAGACTTCAGAGTGTCTCCCACAGGTTGCTGGCCGCATTGATTGATTAACGGTGTGCCTTTGAGTCTGGGAGTTCATTTGGAATCGTTCTGCTGTGGAGAGACTGAGAGGGATTGAGAGAAACCGTGAAGAACCATTTTCGGGTTTTTTGGGGGAAAAATTCAGAGTTCAATTTCTACGGGTTTTGGGACCAATCTAAACACTAAGGAAGCTTTCTGGGAGTGACAGGAATATAACCGTGCAAGAGCTGAAGGGATTTGATCAAGGATTGCTCAGGAACTCAAGTTCCAGTTCAGAGAAAAACCAGTTTGGAGGGAAAATCGAAGATCAAATTGTGAGGCCATTTGCGATAAACCAAGGGCCGTATTAGTCTTCTGGGAGCAAAAGGAAACCGACCACATCGATTTCGAAGGACATCACTCACGAATTGGCCAAGAACTGAGGCCCCTAGTTCTGAGAATTGTCGAGCTTGAGGACGACGACTTCCAGGTTAGTTTGGGGTCAATTGATTGGATGTTTTGGTTCGTCTAGGTCCCCTTAAGCTACTGTCCGAGTTAATTGGATAATGGAACTGTTTTGGGTGAGTTCTAAATGAAGACTCGTTCGACTGTGCGAGCTTGGGTTGATCGATCTAGGGACAGTTGAGGTTAATCATCAATACAGACCTAAAATTAATGGATTAGAGAAGAAGTTAGGATAAAAAACGAGAGGAATTGATGGAGAATTGAGGGTTAGCTGGTCGGGTTGAGTCGCGGGTAACAGACCCGTTTAACAAGGCTATTCGGGTGAGGGAGAAGACACTGTAGCTGGGCGCGTGGCCTTCACGCGCAGCCACTTTGGACGGCGCGTGACGACGCGTGTGAAGTCATCTCCGGTCATGGTCAACATGAAACTTATTCCTTTCAGTCTAATTAACATTTTACCTTTAGGGTTCGAGTCGATGGGGAGTCGTTCGGGATAATTTCGGGAGTTCGGAAGTTTAGGTCCTTAAGGTTTATTTCGTCGAAAAATCCGGAAAAATTAGGAAAAATCATATGAGTTATTTGAGGATGATTGTAACCCTCCTTGTACATTTTTACAGGTCCGGACATTTCCGAAGCTACTGAGGAGCGCACGGGGCGCGATTGACGCGTCCTAAAACCGTGAGTGGACTTTTGGTTTCCAAACTGTGCATGCATGACTATTTTACTTAATTATCTTGTGTTTTCACTTATGATTATATGATGATAAATATGCTATTGCGGTTTTACGTGGTTTCACGCTTTTCGAGATAAATATTGTATTTCACGTATTTCGAGGTTACGGTTTTCGCCTATGCATGAATGATGTTTTGATGAAGTCATTGGATATGATTATGCATGTTGCGTATTTATGACGTTTGATTATATCTGTGAAGTGATTTCGGGAATTTCATGTTTTGATATTGCATGTGAATTCGGACACAAGTCCTATTTTGACAAGTTATGATTTCGGAATGAATTTTTGGAAAATGGATCATGAAGAATTGTGTTATAAATGGTTTTCGATTTAAAGACCCGGTTGATTGTTGGATCTGGTTTTGGGTTTAAAGACCCGGTTAATTGATGACGGGGGTGGACCCGGTAAATTGAGTTTAAAGACTCGTGAGTTTAAAGACTCGGTTATTGTGACACCCCCGAGGCCTATTGATTATGCTTTGAGTTTAAAGACTCGTTGATATCCCGGGAAGGCCTGATATTGAGTTTAAAGACTCGGATGGATCCAACGGCTTACTTGTGATTATTGATTCACTTTTACTTGATTTGCTTAATTGACATTCAAATGATGATTTCTGGATTTCGGTAATATTATATTGTTTTACATGAGCTATGATAGTTTTCTGTAGTGTTTTCCATGTATTTCGGAAAAAGTAATTTCGAATGTTTAATACACGGTTTTTGAATATTTGGTTATGCATGCGTGTTATAAAACTTGTGGGCGAACCCCGATTTCATTAAACTGTTTCTGCAAACTTTTGTTTCGATCCACTCACACTTTGTTGTTTTAACTACCCTCCAGGTCATGGTACAAGTTCGGGGGCTAGCGTCGAGGCAGAGGCAGAGGCATAAAGTTTTCCATTGCGGAGTAGTTAGTTCACAGAGTAGGATTTGTTCTTTAACTTGTTTTGTAATATTGTGCTCTGTGAAACTATGGACTTGATGTCCAGTCGGTTGTATTAGTTTAATCTCCCTGGTCTGACAATGAGTGTGATGTAATATTATTTGGTTTTCCGGTTTTTTGGTATCGATTGTCAGACGGAAGCAGGATGCTTCCCGATTATCGAGGCGATAATTGGGGTGGGTCCTATCAATTGGTATCAGAGCATAGGTTTACGGTTCGTGTCTGGCACTTGGGTGTGCCTCAATTTTTGTACTAACTTATGCCTCTTTCAGAGAAGGACGATCGGCCATGCCTCCGCGACGTGAACCCCCTCCACGACCTGACGGTGATGCCGAGAGTGCTTCGATCGAGCGAGCCCAGCGTCTTGGGGCTATGGTGTTTAGTGGTGGAGCGGATCCCGAGGATGCCCACCGTTGGATTTCTCGGTTTGAGCGGATTTTCGCCGTGATGCACTGTCCTCCTGAGGAGCGAGTTGTGTTGGCCACATTTTTGCTTGATGGATCTGCTTATGAGTGGTGGTATACTCTGGAGTTGTCGGGTTGGGATGCCCGTACAGTGACTTGGGAGACCTTTCGTGAACGGTTTCTGGATCAGTATTATCCCCGTTCATTCCGTGATGCTCGAGAGACCGAGTTTCTGCAGCTCCAGCAGGGGAGCATGTCCGTAGCAGAGTATGAACAGAAATTTCAGATGCTAGCCCGTTTTGCTCCTACTTTTGTGTCTACTGAGGCTGAGAAATTTTAGAAATTTCAGATGCTAGCCCGTTCACTTTTACTTGATTTGCTTAATTGACGTTCAAATGACGATTTCTGGATTTCGGTAATATTATATTGTTTTACATGAGCTATGATAGTTTTCTGTAGTGTTTTCCATGTGTTTCGGAAAAAGTAATTTCGAATGTTTAATACACGGTTTTCGAATATTTGGTTATGCATGCGTGTTATAAAGCTGAAGGGCGAACCCCGATTTCATTAAACTGTTTCTGCAAACTTTTGTTTCGGTCCACTCACACTTTGTTGTTTTAACTACCCTCCAGGTCGTGGTACAAGTTCGGGGGCTAGCGTCGAGGCAGATGCAGAGGCATAAAGTTTTCCGTTGCGGAGTAGTTAGTTCATAGAGTAGGATTTGTTCTTTAACTTGTTTTGTAATATTGTGCTCTGTGAAACTATGGACTTGATGTCCAGTCGGTTGTATTCGTTTAATCTCCCTAGTCTGACAATGAGTGTGATGTAATATTATTTGGTTTTTCGGTTTTCTGGTGTCGATTGTCAGACGGGAGCAGGATGCTTTCCGATTATCGAGGCGATAATCGGGGTGGGTCCTGTCATTATGTACAAGTATGAACAAGAATAATATGACAAGTAAGAGAATTATAAACAAACATAAATGAAAGTCTATTAAACACTAACACTAACACAAAGCTATGAACAAGTATAGTATGAATTAAAAGGTAACAAGTATACTATGAAATATAAAAGTTATGAACAATTTATGAACAAGTATAAAAGGTAACAAGTATCATATATACAACATTTATTTACAAGTATGAATTAACACTAACACAAAGCTAAGATAAGTTTTTTTTTTTATTTTTTTTATTTCAAATTTTTTTAATTCAAAATTGTTAAGACATAATCAAACAAATAAATAAATAAGAATAAAATAAAATAATTGTGAATCATAAAGTTAATGGAATAAATTTAAAGTTAATAGAATAAATTTAAAGTTAATGGAATAAAGTTAAAGTTAATGGAAAAAATTTAAAGTTAATGGAATAAAAAGTTAATGGAATAAAGAAATAAAAAAAAGTTAAATGGAATAAAGTTAATGGAATAAATTTAAAGTTAATGGAATAAAGTTAAAGTTAATGGAATAAATTTAAAGTTAATGAAATAAAAAATTAATGGAATAAAAAATTAATGGAATAAAGAAATAAAAAAAGTTAATGGAATAAATTTAAAATTAATAGAATAAAGAAAAAGTGTGAACATAAAGTTAATGAAATAAAGAGTAATGGAATAAAGTGTAATGGAATAAAGTATAATGGAATAAATAAAAGTAAAAGTAAGGAAAAGTGAACATGTACAATATGTATTTATGACAAGTACAAATGAAATTAAATTATGAACAAGTATGATAGAAATTTCAATTCACATAAACAATTTTAATATGAAAAAAATATATATATAAAAATTATGAACATTTATGAACAAGTATAAATTAGAAATTAAGAATAAGTAAAGTATGAACATTATAAACAAAAATAATAAGAAAAAAAATAAGATGGATAAATAAAATATAAACAAGTAAGTAAAGGTTATAAACAAATATAATATTAACAAAAGTAAAATTTATAAATAAGTATAATATGCACAATTTATATACATACACTAACAAATTAAAAATGATTTTCAATTTCCCCGGCAGCGGCGCCAAAAATTGACAACGCCCAAATTACGCATCAAATTAAACACATAATTTGAGTGTTATACAATTTAAACCCTTTTTGTGTAGATGTAGTATTGGTAAATAGGGATCGTTCTTAACAGGGGAAATTAGGGAACATTAATAATATGTTAGTGGGAAAGAATAATGAATAAATTAATGAATTAAAGAATTAAATGATCAAAGAATTAATTAATTAAAGAATAAAGGGATAAAAGAATAAAGAATAAAGTAAAAGTATAAAAGAATAAAAGAATAAAAAATTAAAAGAATAAAAGAATAAAGAATAAAGAATTAAAAAGGGGAGTTTTGAAAAGATTTGTAATCTAAACTAAAAAAAAAACACTAACTAAGAATTAAAATGCAAATACTCATGCTAATTAGAACTTACAAACCATAGAGTAATTTCATAGACAAAACCCACACTTTTACGTAAGTAGTTTCGAATTAACAATCACATTAATTAAACTACTCCTAAAAATAGACTTCCTTTAAGTACAAATTTTGCCAACACTCTAACATTTTGCTCATAATAAATCAATCACGTAATCCTACCTTCATCATCTCAAATACTTACATATATCGTTCAATATTATAAATGCATCAACCATTAATGTGCGTCAAACATCAATATACTTCAAACATTTACAACATGATTCACCTTAAGTTTATAATTAAATGCGCCGACAACGATCAACATTTAATCTCTTCAATTCTACTCTAAGTGCACCGACAGCGGATAAAACACTTAACATCGAATTGAAGTTTAAGCACTAAAACATATGAAGTAAAAGAAATTCAAGAAGTAAAACACATGGAGATTGCATTCTTACTTACAAATGTTAGAAAGAAAATACCAACACATATATTGAATTATAAGTAAAACCAAAACAATAACAAGAATTTAAGTAAAGAGAATACAATTACACTTTCTGAACCCAAGAACAGCTTGTGATTCCGAAAGTGGATGGAAACAATGGAATGTTATTCATAAGGAACACCGAACAGCGGCTAGAACCTTATGAAGATGGAGGATAAAACATAAGAATGCGGACTTAAATTCTAGAATTATTTCGGAAATACTTGGCTTAGGTATTTCTTAAGGAAAGCATAAAAATGTGTTTAAGAGATCTCAAAGAAAGATCACAAGAACAAAGTAAAGAAGAAATGAAATTAAGAAAAATAAAAGTAACATAAATTAAAAACAAGAATTGAAAGAAAGCTAATTAATAAGAAAATCTACAAGAAGTTAAAATGGTTCCAAAAAATGTCTCTCAAAAGAGAGAACCAAAAGAACTAAACCAAGAACTAAAAACTAAGAAAAATGAAAGAAATGGAAGAATGAGACTAATAGGGACTAATGGGGACCTCCAAATACATGAAATGATCTCCCTATTTATAGAGGGAGTGCCACCATTGTTTAATTAAAAGTACAAAATTAAAATATAAAAATAACAATAAAATAGTACATGAAGAAGTGATGGAAATGATGAGATTTTATGGATTTTGGGAAAAAGATGCTGATTTTGGGGAAATATGCTGATTTTTGGCTTGGACTTCTAAATTTCAGCAGCTTCCCACCGAATTTCCTTGCGATTTTCGGTGGCTTCTCATATTTCGTCCCTAATTTCTTCGTTATAATTCCGATCGGGACGATTCTTTTACCAAAATACTCCAAATTCCAAGTTTTATTTATTTCTACAAAAATATCACAAAATAAATTAATTTGTCTAATTGTTTATTATTTTAATATTAAAAGTCAAGTATAAATGGTATAAAATAATGTTTATTTAACGACCTATCAATCAATAATAATAATAATCTAATTAGGTTGAAGTAAACATGTAACAACTAATGAAATCCAATGCAAGCTTAGTCATACCTTCAATACCATAGAATTACCAAAGGGATGGGCATGTGTACCATAAGTATTGTTGAGATGGGTAGAAATTAAATGGGTATCAATTTTTGATTGATATGCTTAATTATTTTGTTACTTGATCATCATTAGAATTGCATATTAGTTTCTTGGTTCAAATTTAGAGTAACATCGTGCCTTTACTTGAATGACTTGTGAATGAAGGGATTGATTATTACGCACACATCATGCGGTATAATCTTTTTTGTTCTTTGATGTTTTCTTATGCTTAATATAAGTTCTTTATTTATAATCTGAATTGAACATCACGATGTTACTCTAGAAATCAGTTTAGTGACACATATATGATGTGTGATCATTCATATACTTGATATAATCACACATCATATATGAATGATCATGAATAAAATAAGTCAAACGAACCCTAGAAATCAGTTTAGTGACACATTCTGGAATTAAAATTCATAGAATTGGATTGTAATGGTGAAATGCCTAGTCCTTCTCTCATTGTTTCAGAGCCAATAATCAATCAAACATCCTTAATTACAATTTGTTAATTTCATTCTGCTTTACTTTCATTTCAAATCAAAACTCAATTAATATGTTTTTCTTCCAAGTTGCTTGTGATTTGCGTAGTTCTAATCAATCTATGTGAGTACAACATCCTTACTTGCATGTGCACCATTGTACCATCGACTCTTGTGCACTTGCAAGACACTTGGACACATATCAATAGTTTCCATTGACATTTGCTTGGGTTTTGGTCGAATTAGTTCCTCTTTGCAACCAAAGAAGGTCCACAAATTATGATTGCATTATGTCCCTTAATTACTCCAAAGATGGAAATATTATATTAGAATAACTCAACCAATCTTCAGTCTTAAGTTCTTAACAATTCAAATTAAAAAACGAAGCAACTATTATAAAACTAATTAAGATAAAATTAGAAAACAACAGCCACCCGGTTACTTAATACGTACTGCAAGGAGAATCGGAGATCTTTCTCTAAATTAGGGCTCACTTGAACTGGCCGAACGGATCAAAGCCTCCTGCTAGATTCTGGCCCTGGGCCCCTACAGATGATGAAGGCCCCGCGGCGCTACCACCGGAGGAGGAGGAGGGCACATCCTTAAATAGTGCTGCCATAGAGGGGTCAATCATACCATGGCCATGATGGGCTCCAAAAGAAAACCCCGGCCCATAAGGTGGTGGAGGAGGAGGAAACATAAGATGTGGCCCAACAGGCCCAAATTCGAATCCGCGCTCCCTTTGGATGAACTCTCCTCTGAGGGCAGTGCGGTCAGAGTTCTCAGACTCCCGGTACTTGTGTAGGAAAAGAGAAAGGGGCTCAACATAGTTGTCGAAGCCCAGTTTTCCCATGGCCCAAAGGACGTCCTCGGCGGTGACAGTTTTGCGCTGCTCGCGCTGGCAGCGCTCGTTGGCCTCCCCGGTGACGAAGGCGATGTACTCCGACACACATTCCTGGATGGTCTCCTTGGCATCGTCCGAGATTTTTGCATGGGGTGGAAGAATACGACGCATTATGCGTATGACGTTGGCAATGGGCATGTATTGATCTTGTTCCCGAACCAAGCATTGTGGGGCCTTCTGGGAAGCAGCAGCATTAGTACCACTATTTGCAACACTACTCGTTGTAGTGGTACTGTCTTTTGCTGGGAAAATAACAATTAATGTAAGTCAAGCGATGAAGTACCATGAACAGAGATATGCTCATAAATTACTACCCTTAAAATAACAAAACAACTAAAATTGGAAATTAAAAAAAGTCATGCATTCAAAACTTATCAATTCCACATACGTATGTATGTACTTTGAAATAGACAAATTACGGTTACCTTATTTTTCGGATAGACTATTAATTTATGAGTAAGCATATATAATTAATTATTTTTTGTTTATTTCGGATAGATTATTAATTTTATCACAATGAAATTATTGATTTTTTTTTTGTTTTAGAATGTAGTGATGAGACTACCGATATTAACTTCTTCTCGTAACTTTTTATTTCTAAATGAAATTCACTTCTTTAGAAGAAAAAAAAATAATTTGTATGCGTAGAAACCGTAAATAGCATAGACAATTATATATATATATATATATAATATTTTTCGAATGGTTGTTACCATTAAAAAAATTGTAGCAATAACTCAAGTGAGAAGGAAGCGAACAAATGAAGTTGCATTCTATAGTAAATATTGAATATGACGTACTTAATTACTATCTAAAACTACAGTTTTAAGTCGACCAAATTGGATAAATTATTAAATTTAATATATTCCTTAGGTAAAGAAAAAGTCAAGAGGAGTCCAGAGGTCATGAGCCCCTCTTCACTTATATAATATTATGTTATATATAATATAATATATGTAATATTAATATATAAAAATACCATATAGTTTAATATATACAAATATTATATAATATAATATATACTATATAAATAAATAAATTATATTATATATTATATAAAATATATGTTTTAACTTCAAAAAAAAAATTGATTCTAATTTAAGTAAGTATTTTTCTTTCCTTTTCAACTTGGAATTTGTTATTAATTTATTTACTAATCTTTGCAGTTAATTTATGATTTCTTACTTCAATTGTTTGAATTTGAATGACTCAATATGTTTCCAATTATAAAAGAATATCACAAAAGAAAAGAAAATGTTTGTCGAAGTATAACGATCTTAAAAACTGATAACTCATCGAAGACAATTATGAATATGATATGATATTTTTTTTTTATCTTCTAATTAATTTGATATATATTATGATTATTTCAACCATTAGATTAATGAGGTATGCATTATGATCGAGTTAAACTATATTAAAAGTTAAAATGTTTTTGTTTTAAGTATTTTATAAAAGGTTTTCTGTCAACATAATTATGACAAGATTAATAGAGGTCACAATATTATTAGTCAAGCTTTTTCTAAGTCCATATATAAATATTTATATTGGGTTCTGTATTTTCGTGGATGATGACTAGCAATCATTGATTTACCCTTAAATAATATTTAAGGTCACATTTAGTGGTCAATTTGAATTGAATAATTTATCAAATTCAATATATCTTATATATTTATTTATTTAAATATATATATATATTCCTCTTTAATTCCCTTCTAATATAAATACATCTCCTTAATTTATATTTAAAATACATTAAACTTGATAAATTATTGAATAAAATGCGACTGATTACCATAAACTATACAATATATTGAACATACATGTATTATATTTGAAGAGAATATGATGAGAATATAATATATAGCAATAAATAAGAAATTTAATTTTAATTTTAACACATCTTTGGTCGTAATAGTAATGTGAGAGCTAATTTTCTTAATAAAGAATCTTAAATCGATGCTTTCAACAAATTGGGAGTGATAATATATATATAAACCCTTATATGTATATATATATATATATATATATGGTAAAAGAACAAAACCCTTATATGTGAAAAGATAAAAATTAAACTCACACCATTTTAACACACATACATGCATTAAAATAGAAAAAAAAAAAGAAAAAAACGAAATGGAACATTCCTAGATCTGGTCCCACTAAACTTCTAGGGCATGCAGTTTGGTGTGGGAGCGATAATCACCGTTGGATATTGAAGCATCTGAGGTAATTAATTAGTAATTAAATATTTATTTATTTTTATCGGTAAGATAACATGCACAACTTACAAACACACTCTCTCTCTCTCCCCCCCCCCTCTTTTAACACCTCTTATTTCTCTCTGGAATCTGGATTCACGTACCACAAGGCTTGTGGCAACTCCATATTCGTTCTTCTTTTCATTATCATTGTCATTGTGTACAACAAATGTTTCATTTATGTTCATCCGAAGTTTATCTTTGCATTGCATTCTACGTACAGAAGAATAACGAAAAAAAAAAATTTGTATGCCTATCTATCTATGAGGAAAGAAAAATAATCGTGATTCTTATTAATATATATAATTAATCTGCACAGAGACATGTAAGTAATTGAATGTTTTTCTGTCAGAATTGTTTTTGAAGAAAAATAGATCGAGAGAGTTTTTATTGAATCCACGTCAATATCGATCTATTTCATTAATGATGAAAGGGATTATATATAACTTTTAATTAGAACCATTGGATACTAACAAAAACCGAAAACTCAAAACGAGTGTAAATTATGTGTAAAAATAGTTATCTCCTGATCTTAACATGATTTTCATATATTATGAAGGAGAGGCTACAGAAAACAAACCAATATATTTTTGAGCAGCCGTTATGCTCAAACAGCTAGCTAGCTGCTATATGACAGGTCAAAAAGATGATGACTTATTTGATTGAGATTCATACAGGCAAAAACAAAAACAAAAACACCGGAAATCTCATACATGCATATACAAACAAAAACACATGCTATACTGGAAAAATCAGGCATAAACCCGAAGACGAAAATCCTAAAGAGATAATACATGAAATTAACACAAAAGGAGCTGAGACAGACATATATATAAAGATACATGAAAAAAAAAACAAACCAAAAATGCAGGATCCGAAGGAGCTAGCTAGGAGGAGGTTTGAGATCAGGCTTGGAACAAAATATTTTCTCGGGAAAAAAAAAAGAGAGAGAGAGAGGGAGAAATTTTTAGAATAAACTTCTGAAAGTAAAATGGCATACATGCAATACAAATCTATGAACAAATAAAAAAAGGAAAAGAAAAAGAAAAAAAAATGATCAGAAAGCCCAGTAGAGCTGAGCCCTACGTTTTATACATTGATCTTAATGTCATATGATGTATAATGATGAAAACAATGAAATGGTCAATTAGAAAATGAATATATAAATAATAATTAGAAAGATTTGTTTACCAGCAGGAGGGTTTGAGTTTAAATTTGCATGTCTGCTGCGAGATTGGCCGCGAATACGTTCCATGAGAGGAGGACTCTTCACTGTTACACAGCTTTCTCTTTCTCTTTCTCTCAATTTTATTTTTTTATTTGTCTTCTGTGTTGAATGGGCAGTGGTGGTGGTGGTCAACTGAATTTATAGCTACACCAGCATTCCTAGGGTAAAGTCGGAATTCTCCACTACAGCGCTATGTACTGCGTACGACTCATTTTCAGCCATTGGATCAGAATCTTTTTGATCTGATGGTTGTCTTGTTAGTAATACAGAGTGAAAAGAAAGAAACGAAGCGGTTGGTTAAAAGAGGTGTCCCGCCTCTCTATTCCTTCTGCTTTCCATTGGTACGTTTCTTCTTCCTCTTTCTTTCTTACGTACATTGACAGAGCGGTTGGTGGTTGGTTACTTGGTTAGAAAAAATCGGATGGCGACAATGGTGTCGCTAAATCAAGGTGGGCGGCCGGAGATTGGAGAGCTGCCGCGGTGGCGCCATTGAGTAGCGGTTTCCGGAGTCCATTGAGTTTATAAAAACGCACTCCACTACTTAGCTCTTTTTGTGGGTTTTGGACTATATGCTTTTTTGTTTTATGAATTCTTGATGATGAAAGGTGATCAATATTAGAGAGCAAACAATTGATTTTGATGTCATGCTGGAGAGACAGGGAGATGGACTGTTGATTCATCTTCATCACAGCTACGAAGAGGTACAGAGAGATCGATTAACAGAATATATATATATATATATATATTGAAAATTTCTAATAAAATCATTAAGTTAAATCATAATCTACTACAGTTAAATAACCATTAGATCTATAAATTCTATTATTTAGCAAGATATTAATTATTAATGAAAATGATCTAATAGATAAGTTGAATTTTATTTTATCCATTGAATTCCATTTTATCTTATCTCACACATATTATTTAATTCCATTTATCTTATCTGATTTTTTTTTAATATACAGACTAATTAAAATGATATCTTATTTTATCCTATATTAGATTTTCATATGACAATTTGTGACATGTGTCATATCTGCACTGAAGTAAAAATCGGCAAAATCGCCGATATTTCCACCGAAATATCGGAAATCAGACTGGTCGACATATAAAGGGGGTGAAGAAAATTCTTCCCCCAATTTTGGTACTATTGCGAACTTTCGACGAATATCGAAGAAATCAGACGATTTTCACGATATTTCGGTCAAATTGAAAGCATGAAGATGACAAATATGAAGAAGAATAGAAGATGTGCAGCGCGAGGAAGAAGAAGAAGAGCGTGGCTATGGACTCCACAGCTTTGCCGACTTTGCAGACGGATCCTCCATGCCGATGTCTACCCGATCGGTCCGAAACATCCCCTTACAGCAACCAGACACGACATCGTCCTCCTCAAACGCCTCGTCCTCATACCGAGCTGCGGTCTCCAAGTGGAAATCCAAGGTCCAGAGCATGACATGGGTCCAGATCCAAAAGCCGACAGATAGAGAAACACCAAGATATTGAGGAACTTTATTGAATTGGCGAAGATGGTGAGCCAGACAGAGGAAATCGACCCAGTTGACCAGGCTGGAAAACCAAGTCCATAATGATGGAGGAGGGGAATGGGAGTACCTTCCTGTAACTTTAATGGCTATTTGTAATTTTTTTTATTAAATATTATTGAATCTTTATCGTATTATTGTTTTTATTATTTAATAAGAATATTAGCACATTTGTAATTTTTTATTAATATTATTGCATCTTTAGCAATATCTATTATTATTATTATTATTATTCTTATTATTATTATTATTTTACTAATTTTTTAAATTATTATACTATTATTATTAATGTATATTTCTACTAATATTTAGGCTAAAAATAAATATATAACTAATTATTAATTAGTAGTTTGTTTATATTGTTTACATGTGAAAAACTAGGTAATTTTAGCAAAAAATGTGTGCCATGGTAGATGGAGTCCAATACGATTTCGAATCTATAGTAGACATTAATTTATTTGTTTTTAGTTAAATTCAATAAGTAAAGTAACTTTGGTAAGGAATTATCAATAAAATTATGTTTTAATTTTATTTTATGTTTAAAATTTCATAAATATTAGTCATTATCAGACCGTATTGTATTATATTATATATCATATATTTATCATATCAAAGTCACTTTAAAATTTTTATTAGTCTTATATATCCATTATTATGTACTTAAGTTTTTCCCAAAATTTCATTAAAAAATTCCAATTTTTAGACTAAATTTCCACCATTTTTGTTAAGTATAAACGATATCGATATATCCATCGAGATTTCCATAAATTCGACTACCGATATTTCCGTCGATATCTATATTTTCATCATTGCTTATCTGCAACTTATCTGCATTTAAACATTGATAAATAAACTCATTTTTCATCTTCTTAGCACACTTTTTCCTTAATATTAAAATTCAACATGATGATATTTCTTGTACTAAATTCAGCCATGAAATGTGTCTTGATGAAAAAAAAAAATTCAAGATTCTAAAGAAGCTGATGAAAATAGACATCAAACAAGAAACATGCTCATATATTGTTCCCGTTATGGCAGACTATCAAAGTTCATCTTTCAATCCAGCTAACCAAGCAAGTTCACTTGGTCTCAAAGTTAATCTATGTAGGCATGTACATGCCCCTTTTTCTCATGATATGATGAATTACTTTGTGTCATGACTAGTGTATTCGGATATCATGATTTTCATGGATGCTACATATGCAGAATTTGACAGCATATTGCAAGATGTTGTTTCTCATGAAAATTACTTCTTACAAAAATTAGATGCCCTCGGCGTACTCGAGTTGACACCTCATCCAAAGATTACATGTGTTAAAATGCTAGTATACAGTTCATCGACAGACCAATGTGATCAACTATACATGTAGCTGAAAGTTTAGAGCTAGTAATTGTGAATTTGTGATACAGTTTTGAAAATATTTATATAGAACTTGTGTAATTTGTATAAAGGAAATAATTCACTTATAGGGAAGCGGTTTCCATTAGCCACTGCTTAGATTTTTAGTCGGATTTGTTCCTCCTTGCAACATAAGAAATACAGTTTCATCTGTTAGCAGTACATAAGCACAGGCCATCATACACAGGTCTTCATTAGGATTGCCATCTCAGGAACACGGATTGCTTCACAATGCACAGGTGATTGCTGCACTTGATCCACCGTTGGTTAGCTAAGCATGTGATTGTGACAAGTGTCACAATCACCATGATTCTAGGAAACAAATTTGTAACAGTTGAAGGGAATCTCCAACTGTATTGGATGATCAACCCGATAGCTAGGTGTGTGTGTGCAATGCCTTAGACTCTAAGCAAATGATTGTAACTATATAACCTGAGTTGATATCACTGAAAGGTTAATGAAATCAAAGCAAACTCTTTCTGATTTTTTGCATTCTCTCAATTCACTCCTCCTCTCCTACACCTTCTATCATGGTATCAGAGCCTAACAAGGCCTGGTGACCTCTCTTCCACTTGCTTCCGCTTTTCCCTCTTTCCCTCTATTAGTTTTCGTGTTCATAATTGATGTTGATTGGAGCTCAAAGAAGCTATATGTAAACAGACACTCTCAAGAAGAAAGTTAGAAGAATCTGCAAACAGATCAAAGTAAGGATCAAGAAGCTCAAAGAAGCAAGAAGATCCAAGACGCCTATATTGAAGAAACATCAAGAAGCCAGAGAAGCTCTTCAGGTGTTTGATAAAAGGCCTCAGTGAATTCAAGAAAGTTTGAAGTCCAGTTATGGTACGCGTTTCACAGCTTCAAATCCTGCAATCACCTATTGCAGGTCTTACAACCACAATAGGAACCTCAGTTCAAGTAAAGCTTGACAATCACAATTATATGACTTGGCATTTCCAAATGGAGTTGCTTCTTAGTGTGCACAATTTGACGGGGTTTGTAAATGGTTCAAACCCTTGTCCAGAAGTTGTTGATGGTACAGACTCTCAGAATGCTTAGTGTGCTCAGGTTTGGAAGCTGCATGATAGAGCCCTCATGCAACTGATCACAGGAACATTGTCCTCACCTGCAATGTCTTGTGTTATTGGTTGTAGAACATCACAAGAAATGTGGTCTAATCTCAGGGACATGTCTGCTTCCATCACCAAAGCCTCCATCTTTCAAATGAAAACTGATCTCCAAAGTATCAAGAAGGGCCCTGAGAACATGGTTCAGTATCTACAGAGGATCAAGGATGCTAGAGACAAACTAGAGTCCTGTGGTGTTCACTTCAAAAACGATGATATAGTCATTCTTGCCTTGAGGGGTCTCCATGCAGAATACAATACCTTCAGGTGTGTGATCAGAGGCTGTGAAAGTACTATTCCTCTTAAAGAATTCAGAGCACAACTACTTGCTGAAGAAGCAATCATAGAACAAGGAGGAGATCAAGTTTCCTTCTTATCTGCATTAACAGCAACCCGCAGTTCTGCTCTTCACTTTCAAAGTACTAGCTTTGAACCTGGAGTGACTAGTCCATCAGGAGGCCCATCTCCTCCACTTTCCTCTAATACTTCTCATCGTTCTGTGAATCCTGATCAGTATCAAGACAATGCTCAACAGTTCAGTGACAATTTCCAGCAGTATGTGACAGGACCCGCCCCAATCCCACAGGGACTACAAGGGGACGTGCCCTGCTCCCGTCTGACACCCAATAATTCATACCAATTTTAACCTCAAAACATCAAATGCATAAATAACCAAATTAAAGTCATACATCAAATCCGAATTAAACAGATGTCAGACAAGGGATGAAATCCAAAATTACAAGATGCGAGCACGACTCTAACATAAACCTGTGGGTAAACCACCCAGAAGGGGTTCAGGTACGCAGAAGTAGATCTATGCCTCAGCCTCAGGTTCCTCCTCTACCCCAGTATCATGACCTGGAGGGGTTACCAAAACAATAAGGGTGAGTGGGCCGAAACTCAAGTTTATAAAATCGTTTAGTAAATAAAACATATAATTTACCCCTCCATTTTCCAAAACATGCATGCAGCATTATTTAAAATCATTAATCATATAATATGAACCATAAGGCATGTAATAAAACCATAAACATAAATTAGCCACTGCACTATACACTCCAATCCCGACATCCCTGATGTCTGACGTCCCTAACGTCCAATAAGGTCACAATCACAAGGCTACGCGTGCCACTCGGGTCTCAATTCCGAGTTCAATCCCTGAACCCTGTTCGGTTACAGCATCCCTGATGCTTAGCGTCATAGACGCTGGACGTACTAGACGTCCGTGACCTCTCCGGGGTACCTCATCCGGAGGAGACAATATAATATGGAAGGATCTATACAGTGCAGTATTAAATACATTTTATTGATATCCACATGCAAAACATATAAGTATACATGGGTAAAATCCGAACCGATCGTTTCGTTTCATCAGACGGGTCTCAAGCCCAAATGCCGTGAAACGTGCCATAACCGAAATTTCAATATCATCAAAACCATATCTTGATTCCAGCATGTGAACATATAAGTAAATCAGAAAACATTTAAGCATGCAAGGGTTTAATGAAAACGGGCCCACTCACTGTACGATTTCGCTGCGAATCTACGCGTACGGACCTGTACTGAGATTATCGTACAATTCCTGTCAGTCCAATTCACACGTAAGGGTCACTACAAGTCCTTAATATTTATTCAAAAGAAAGTTCGAAACAGAAACCGGTTTGGGGAAACCGTCGACACGTTTCCCTAGGCAACCGGCCCTAAACTGACTCATCAAAACTATCTCAGATCAACATGGTTAATTCACAAAAAATGTTCAGAATGATGAGAGGAACAAAAGTCATGTTGATCGTGATTGGAGATAAGGTCCAACGCGCCCTCACGAGCCGCCCAAAGTGGCTGCGCGTGAAAGTCACGCGCCTGACACTGTAGCTACAGTGTCACCTCCTTCACCCGTTTGTCTGAAATACGGGCCTGCCACCCGCGGCTTGACCCGGTTGAATACCCATCAATTCTTACTCGATTTCAATCCAATTTGATCCTAACATGTTCATTAACTATCCAATTTAAGTTATGAGACACTAATTAGTCAAATCAAATCCTTAAATGGCCATTCGACCCGTGATCACCCAAACGGGTCAATCACAAGAACTCACTGGTTTCCAAACCATAATCCAATTAACCTTACAGTAAGCACCATAGTATCAGAACGAACTGGAAAACACACTCAATTGAACCAACACTCACCTAGAAATAGTCGTCCAAACCTCTGAAATTCTTCTGAACACGGCAGTCACCGTCCCAGCTCACCCGTGGCTGGTTTCCTTCGATTTTGATATGGTTGTGTTCTAAACACTCCCAGAAAGCTTACTTTGCGATTAGATTGGTCCAACACACCGTAGAAATTAAACTCTGACTTTCCCTCCAATTTTGCCCGAAATGGTTTCTCTGGTTTTCTTCATAAATTCTCAGCTCTTTCAGCATCAGAGTGATGCTCACTCACGTTCTGATCAGTTTTAAATAATCTCAGCCGTCCCAGAGGCTCGTGGGAGTCCAATTTGTCCACTGAAAAATGTTCCCCGAAAAGCTTCGAACTTGAATTAACAATGGGGTCGTGCAAGGTGGATGCAACAGACCACGTTCAAAAGCAAAAGACAGCCCAGACTTTCCAGCACATATTAGCATAATCAATTGTGCACTGAACCACCGCACATGGTGGTGCCGTCCATGGTTCCCCCGCGGTTGCTACAGTAACCAGGGCAAAAGACCAAAATGCCCCTGGTTCAATAATTACCAAAATGCCCCTCACTTCCTAGACCCGTAACTCAGCCATACGAAGTCCGATTTCGGCGTGCCGCCTGTCTACGGACTCAGGACGTCGAGACCTACCTAACGGTCCTTGAGTCGCGTGAAAATTAGTTGTCAAATGAAAAGTCAACATTTTCGCCCCTAACGTCCAAATTACGGTAATGCCCCTGAACTTCCGATAGTCGTAACTTTTTCACTGATCGTCCGAATTGGACGTGCCACCTGTCTATGAACTCGTGACATCCCGAACTACGTCACGGTCATAGGTCAAAGTCCATTTAACCCACCAATCAAAAGTCAACAATTTGGTCACACCAATCACAAGGGTAAAAGCGTCAATTCACACATTAAATTACAATATTATAGTCCTCGAATTTCCGGGGTGTTACAGTATGGGTACAATGAGGGGTACAATGCTCCTCCTTTCAATAATCAGTGGAGGGGACAAAACAACTCTTATAGAGGCAGAAAGAACAAGACTTACAACATATACAATGGTGGACGGTTCAGCAGCCAAGGAAGGGGTTCCAATAATCAAAACTCACAGTCAATTCCTACCTGTCAGATCTGTGGAAAACGGGGCCATGTTGCATCTGATTGTTATCACAAGCAATCTTTCTCTTAGGGTCCCCAAATGTAAGACCCTTGCCAAATCTGTTGGAAATATGGCCATAGTGCTCTAAACTGCTACCACAGAGCCAATTTTTCCTATCAAGGCACTCCTCCCTCTACTTTCCTGACCAATAATCTTCAAGCTATGACAGCCTCATCTCCTGGTTTCTCATGTTCACAACCAAGCCCTCAAGGAATCTCTCAGAACCAAGACTTCTGGATTGCTGATACAGGTGCCACTGCTCACAAGACAGTTGATCTTTCCCAACTGAATATTATATCACCACATACCTCATCTGAGACAGTTACCACAGCTAGTGGAACAGGTTTGCATATTGCTCACACTGGAAACACTTCTCTTGTCACTAATTCTCTTTCTCCACAGTCATTTAAGCTGAATCAAGTGTTACATGTGCCCAATATCACTCAGAACTTGCTTTCTGTTAATTAGTTCTGTAGAGATAATCAATGTAATGACCCGTCCCAAATTCCTAGATTAGATTAGCGACTAACCACGATTAGTGAGGCTAATCGGTGATTAGTTAGGCGAAATCGGACGAACGATGCAAAATGACCGTTTTGCCCCTAGTCGTGGTAAAACATTGACTTTTCATTCGGGGGGTCAAACGGACTTTGACCAATGACCGTGACGTAGTTTAGGACGTCACGAGTTCATAGACAGGTGGTACGTTCAATTTCGACGTTCGAGGAGGAAGTTATGATGTGCGGAAGTTTAGGGGCATTTTGGTAATTTTGGTTAAAAGGGTCAAAATGTTGACTTTTTGACTAGGAGGTCCGATGGCCAAGGGTCGAAGACCGTTACGTAGATGAGGACGATACGAATCCGTAGACAGGTAGCACGTCGAATTCGGACGTTCGACGACGAAGTTACGGTTCACGGAAGTTCCAAGTTAGTATTCACAACGACACGTTTTACGAGGACCGTTTGTCTTTAGTGGGCCCAGTTACTTTTCAGCAACCAATGGATGAGTGACACTTGTCACCCATCCACTGGCCCTTAATTCCCATACATGCATCGATCATCTTCTTGCTTTCCATTCATCCAAACATCCCACCCGATCTCATTTCACCCAAAATCCCAAAACCTTCATCCCTTATGATCTGAGGAAGTAGGAGAGTGAGAGAGGAGGACTAAGGACGGCAGCTGGTGGCTGGAACCTCCGTGGGCGGTGGCGGGAGCCCAGAACCCGAGCGGGTACCCGGTAAGCCCATTTCCAATTTTTGTGTGGATTTTGATGTTATGGACTGTTTTGGATGTTTAGGATGGGTTATTTAGGTTTCTAGGGAGTTTTTTGGATGGTTTGGAGGGTGGTTCACGGCGGAGGAAGGCTGGAAGGTGGCCGGGAAAATAGAGGCCGTGAGCCTCTTTGTACATGGTGAGGTTTAGGAGGTTTTAGCTAGTTTAGTTAATTGGAATGGGTAGGAAATGAGAAAATAGGAATTTTAGGATTGAAATGGGACAAAACGGACGAAAAATGAAGAGTGTAGGGGCCTGGACCGGTGTCGCCGGTCCAGTTAGATCGGAATTGCAGAGAAAACCGGACCGGACCAGTTCGGACCGGTCTGACCGAGGTAGGAGAAGCACTGTTCACAGGCGCGTGGCTCCCACGCGCAGCCACTTCATGCGGCGCGTACGGGAGATTTTGGGGATGGTTTCAACATGTCAAATCATCTATTCGATGTAACAAACATTTTGGGACTGGTTTCGTGTCAATCGGACATTGGTTCGATAGGTTTCGGGCTGTCCGAAGGTTTAGGTTCGGTTTTAAAAGTAGTTAGAAAATCGGGAAAATTACGGGGCTTTGGTAGGAGATTAATTAAGTAGTTAGTAACCTTCTATTAAAATTTGGACAGGTTTGAGAGTCCCGGTGATGGTGATCGGCTCGGGGATCCGTATGGCACACAAATCGAGGCGGCAGCTCGGACGGTCTGTGAGTGGACCTTGATTTCTAAACTGTGATTCATGCATAAATGTTTTATATGGATTATGAATGTGATTTTATGATGTTGATTTGGATGCTTGTGATTTATATGGTTTCACGTATTTCGAGGTGATTTACGTGTTTGCGCATTAATCGAGGTTTTCCGGTTTTACACTGATTTTCCATACTTATGGTTTTGGATATGATTTCATGAAATGGTTTTGGATTTGAGAAGGTAACTCTCGGACTTGGGGTCCTGTCAACGTGGTATCAAAGCTGCGGTTGGCTCTATCAGAGCATGGTTGCTCGTGTTACTCTGAATTCCAGAACGTGTTTTGCGTACTACTCCTTACGCAGGTCGAGGATGTGATATCTCAAGTGGCTACAGTTCGTTATCAACCTGATTGTTGGGATGCCGGTACGATAGTTAGTAGGATTGAATCGGGGAACGTCTTGGTTCGGCACTAGATGCCGGGGTTGCCATAGTTCTGTCGTGGTTGACAGCGTGGGACCCTACGGAAGGATGAACGTATTCGTACGTTAGCATTTTGATCGTGAGACGGTTAGTCGGGATCGTCTTTCCCGATGTCGTAGGATTGGTTTCGACGACTGGTTGGGAGTTGTGACTATCCGATGATCGGATTTGGTGGAGTTAGATGGATTTACTGTAGTTGGCAGTTGGTAGTCGGATTCGGGGAATCCTAGTTGGATTGACGGTAGGATTGGATTGACGTCTTTACGATGTCGGACAGCGGGGTCGGTCAGATTGTTGATTTTACCGCTTTTCGCAGTTGGGTTCCGAGGAACTCTAGGTGTGATTGTGGAACCCTACCTTGGGTGTATGGTTCAGAAATGTGAGTTGACGAGTGGTGTGACTTTGACGACTATTCGGATTTGGGTTCGTTAGTCGGTCTAGTCATGTCAGCTTGTGTTGGGACTGCACTTCGCAGTCGGGGTTGTACTTATCGGTTAGACTGAGTTGGTTGTCGTGCTACTTTAGCTGCGTTGGATTGTTGGTGCAGCTAAGGTCATGAGCGACCTGGTAGAGGACATTGGTTGAGTCGTGTTATGACTGGTTAGTGATTGTTGGACAGGTTATTAGGGTTGGTACTTGTCGATGGAATCCCTGAGTGGGATACGGAGTGGTTAATACGGACGGTTGATTCCGTTGGACGCGAATCTCGATAGCGATGTCTGGTAGTTAGGTCTGCACGAGTATGTGGCAGGCGCTACTACCGAGGATGGTTGTAGTTACAGTTGTTGGGAATCAGGGATGTTCGGGGAACGTTTTCCTTTTCTCGTATGAGTTGTCAGGGTGACTGTACCCAGAGTTGTTGGGTACGAGGGAGGCAGAGTTTCTCCTATTCGAGCAGAGGTATGAGATCATCACTCGGTATGAGCGGAGATCCAGGGTTGTCTGATTCGCACACTGTGTGTGCTGATACTAATATTGATGTTGGTGTACAGGTACTAGTACTGGTGCTGGTGCCGGTAGTTGTGATGACGATGAGTTACGGATCGGGGTGTGACATCCGTCGTGATGGGCATATGTTCGGTATCTGTGGTTCAGGAGTGGATCACGGATAGTGATGGACTGGATAGGATCCAGCAGTAGTTGAGACGTGAGGATCGAGTACTATCATGGGGGATTAGTGACCGGTTGGTCAGACTCGATCTGTCGCGGGGTTTAGCGACCAGTTGGTCAGAATTTGTCAGGATTGGTCAGATATGGTGGCATGCAGAGATTTGACTGCAGATCACTGTAGGGGTCTGTTGTGACTCTTCAGTCGAGCGGTACATCAGATTAGGATGAATGTTGATTGTTGGGGGACACGTGGTTGATGTCCAAGTGGGTTGGTTTCGACGTAGTTGGAGCTTCGGAATCGCGAGGGTTTGCGATTGAGGTGACACGAGTAATGCGAGTTTTCCGCATCGGTAATGAGTATTTCGAAGTGATTTTGGGGTGACTTCTCAGATTCTACCATGATTGATGATGGTAATGATGTTGATGATGTAGATGTTGTTGGTTGCCACTAGTACACTGATCGTGTATTGGTTGGTGGACCCGGGATTTGTTCTGGGTCATCAGGAGGTGATGAGTATATCGAAGTTAGGTGACTGAGATTTCTCATTTTCTGCTTGGTGGCAGATGATGTTGATTACATGGCGTGGTGAATGCAGCGTGTTTTATTTGCATTCACGAGGATGGATTTTGTGTCATCGTCTTATATCATCCTTGATTTTCTAGGTGGAATGCCAAGGATCGATACGAGGTAGTCAGTGAGAACCCACAGTCTCAACGTGTCTCGTCGTTGACTGATCTGTTAAGATGTGAGAAATAGTTGAGGACTTTGGACGTCGTGACGATCGGGGATCATGACGTCTATGGTCGGTTGACGTAGTGATGGATCTGGATCGTGATCTGGATGATCCAGATAGGTGGAGAGTTTATCACTCTTACTTGGATGTTTGAGTTGAGGATGATGAGATTGAACTTCTTTTCAAAGTGAATCCCGTATGGTATATTACTCGGGTGAGTAGTTTTCCGACGTGGTCGGATATGGTCAACCTAGATGTGTTGATGTTGGGATTGGCTTCCCTATGAAGTCAATCAAATGTAATGTGTAATCGTTTGAACAGGTATCTGATAGGTTCGGATATGGTGCGTCTTTGTAGACGTGAAAGATATTTCAGGTTTTGGAATCAGATTTCTGGATGATGATTCAGGATTTGATTTTGGAACTTGAAAGAGGATTTCTAGATTTGGGTTTTGGAATCGGATTCTGGGTGACGATTCAGGATTTGATTCTGGAGCTTGACAGTGGATTTCCTTTTATGGATTTGGGTTCGGAATGGTTATTCCAAATACTAGTTTACGGAATGATGATTTCGGATTCGAATTTGGACATGATTATAGATATGATTTCTGGGTTTGGATTCGGGCTTCCTTACGAAATTGCGGATTCGGATTTGGAAATAGATGATGGGTTGGAGTTTCGATTTGTCTAATCCGGGATTGGACAAATGGACTCCATAATAGGAACGTGTTGGGTACGACCTAGGTGGTCGTGTTGTTGTTATTGTTGTGGTTGTAGTCAAGTTGGTATTGATGTACGTATCTTGTACGTTGTTCGAGGTACGATACTAGGCAGACTTGTCGTGCCTGGTGACGGTATATAGGTTATACCAGTGGTATGTTGGTGAGCATATTGGTAGTCGGATTGGTTATGATACCATCGGATTAGTTGAGGTCGTGGACTGGACATTGGATACTGTGCAATGGGTCATGGTATTTCGATGGGTCTAGTTACACACAGGTCGAGTGCATGGTTGGTTAGTGTTCGTTCATGGTTGAGTAAGTTGGTGGTTAGTGTAACCAAAAGTGTATTGTGTTAGTCTTGACTGAAGACTGTCAAGTGGTGACAGTTTGTCGAAGGTGTCAGCGTGGATCGTTGAGTGAGGTCTGGTGACTCCCAGTGGGAGCAGACGTCAGGATAGATTGGTGAGCGAGAAAGGGAACCGTTGAGTTGGTTGTGTCAACGAAAACGGTAGATTTGACAAGTGGTGTCGATTAGGAGCGTATGACTACTGTCATTCGACGTGGTCGAACGTAGTCGATACGACGAGAGTGTTAGTGGCATGTCTGGGTGCAGACGAGTAAGTATTATTCTAGTTAGTTGGCATACTAACGTACAACGTACACGTGTTGCGAGTTAGATCGAATTATTTCCACTAGGTGGTTGTGGAATCAGAATAGATGGAGTTTCGAGAGCGAAACTAATTAAGGAGGGAAGAACGGTTGGAATTAGGTCAGTTGGAATTTCGAGGACGAAATTAATTAAGGAGGGAAGGTTGTAACCACCCGTCCCAAATTCCTAGATTAGATTGGCGACTAATCACGATTAGTGAGGCTAATCAGTGATTAGTTAGGCGAAATCGGACGAACGATGCAAAATGACCGTTTTGCCCCTAGTCGTGGCAAAACGTTGACTTTTCATTCGGGCGGTCAAACGGACTTTGACCAATGACCGTGACATAGTTTAGGACGTCACGAGTTCATAGACAGGTGGCACGTTCAATTCCGACTTTCGAGGAGGAAGTTATGATGTGCGGAAGTTTAGGGGCATTTTGGTAATTTTGGTTAAAAAGGGTCAAAATGTTGACTTTTTGACCGGGAGGTCCGATGGCCAAGGGTCGAAGACCGTTACGTAGATGAGGACGATACGAATCCGTAGACAGGCGGCACGTCAAATTCGGACGTTCGACGACGAAGTTACGGTTCACGGAAGTTCCAAGTTACTATTCATGACGACACGTTTTACGAGGACCGTTTGTCTTTAGTGGGCCGAGTTACTTTTCAGCAACCAATGGATGAGTGGCACTTGTCACCCATCCACTGGCCCTTAATTCCCATACATGCATCGATCATCTTCTTGCTTTCCATTCATCCAAACATCCCACCCGATCTTATTTCACCCAAAATCCCAAAACCTTCATCCCTTATGATCTGAGGAACCAGGACAGTGAGAGAGGAGGACTAAGGATGACAGCTGGTGGCTGGAACCGCCGTGGGCGGTGGCGGGAGCCCAGAACCCGAGAGGGTACCCAGTAAGCCCATTTCTAATTTTTGTGTGGATTTTGATGTTATGGACTGTTTTGGATGTTTAGGATGGGTTATTTAGGTTGCTAGGGAGTTTTTAGGATGGTTTGGAGGGTGGTTCACGGCGGAGGAAGGCTGGAAGGTGGCCGGGAAAACAGAGGTTGTGAGCCTCTTTGTACATGGTGAGGTTTTAGGAGGTTTTAGCTAGTTTGGTTAATTGGAATGGGTAGGAAATGAGAAAATAGGAATTTTAGGATTGAAATGGGACAAAACGGACGAAAAATGAAGAGTGTAGGGGCCTGGACCGGTCACGCCGGTCCAGTTAGACCGGAATTACAGAGAAAACCGGACCGGACCGATTCGGACCGGTCTGACCGAGGTAGGAGAAGCACTGTTCACAGGCGCGTGGTTCCCATGCGCAGCCACTTCAGGCGGCGCGTGCGGGAGATTTTGGGGATGGTTCCAACATGTGAAATCATCTATTCGATGTAACGAACATTTTGGGACTGGTTTCGTGTCAATCGGACATCGGTTCGATAGGTTTCGGGCTGTCCGAAGGTTTAGGTTCGGTTTTAAAAATAGTTAGAAAATCGGGAAAATTACGGGGCTTTGGTAGGAGATTAATTAAGTAGTTAGTAACCTTCTATTAAAATTTGGACAGGTTTGAGAGTCCCGATGATGGTGATTGGCTCGGGGATCCGTATGGCACACAAATCGAGGCGGCAGCTCGGACGCTCTGTGAGTGGACCTTGATTTCTAAACTGTGATGCATGCATAAATGTTTTATATGGATTATGAATTTGATTTGATGATGTTGATTTGGATGCTTGTGATTTATATGGTTTCACGTATTTCGAGGCGATTTACGTGTTTGCGCGTTAATCGAGGTTTTTCGGTTTTACACTGATTTTCCATACTTATGGTTTTGGATATGATTTCATGAAATGGTTTTGGATTTGAAAAAGTAAATTTGGGTTCGAGACCTATTTGATTTATGGAATCGGGCTGGAGGCCTATTTGGTTTACGATTCGGACTTGAGGTCCAGTTTCTATGTGGATTCGGGCCTAGAGCCCAGTTATGCGTTACAAATGGTTTTTATGGTTCATGACGGTTTATGGGTACCGGCATGAACCCTTGAAATGGATTTACGGGTCATGACGGTTTATGGGAACCGGCATGAACCCATGAAAGGAGTTTATGGTTCATGACGGCTTATGGGGGCCAGACATGAATCCTTGAAAGGTTTCAAGAATGATTTAAAAAAGTTTTTCATATTCCATCCTTTATATATGATTGTCTCCTCCTGGGAGGGTCGTTGTCCTGGGTGGACCCCGGAGTAGTCACGGAGCACTGACTGAGTGGAGTCGCCCCACAGTTGGGTTCCTTACTCTCAGGATGGGCATGGTTCGTTACCTTCAGGGAAGGTCATTTATCTACGGACATTGACCTGGGTGGACCCTGGAGAGACTTGGGTTTGAGACCCCGGTTAGCACACGTGTAGCTCTATTATACCGTGACAGGTTCTGGATATGAAATATAATGGATAAACATGATTTCAATTGATTTTGGGAAATTGTGTTTATAATGATAAATGGATTTAGACTGAGATCCCACATATGTTCACTGTGTTATGGTTTTCTGTAAATGGTTTTGGGCAGGAGCCCGTGTGACTTGTATTTACCGAATTTGGGACTGTGACCCTAATTATGGATGTTTTAACATATGTGTTTGAATAAAGGGTTTTACTATGCATGCATGCTTTTTAGTGGAGGGTATAAAGGTCTTTGATGAAATGTTTTATAAACTCTTTATTTTTGTCCACTCACAGTCTTTTTGTTTTTAATACCCTTCAGGTTGGATACGATGTGGACTGTAGCAGAGACCAAGATATCACATACCTCCTCCGGATCCTGGCGTACTCTGATAGCCCGGGAGGGCAAAGGTCGGAAATATCCCTTGTCAGCCACTTCGTGTCAGACGGGAGCAGGGTCATCCCGCACTAATCTCGGGGGGATTGGGATGAGTCCTGTCAATCAGTGTAGCTTTATTCTTGATGATGCCTGCTTTGCAATTCAGGACAGATTCACAGGCCAAATTCTCTACAAGGGGCTGAGCAATGAAGGACTTTATTCCATTCCATATCAGTTGCCATCACTTTCTGCTATTCAGTTTCAGAAATCTCCTCAATCTGTTTTTCTGTGTAAGAAGGTTCCCTTCAGTCTGTGGCATCATCGATTAGGGCACCCTTCCAATGATGTAGTTTCTTTAGTCCTTAAGAGATCTAGTGTAGATGTTTCTCCTGATAAACACCAATATCCATGTGAACCTTGCTTGCAAGGAAAGTTCACCAAACTGTCCTTTCCTTCTTCTGCTTCAAAATCCCTAAGCTTCTTTGAAGTTGTTCACACTGATGTATGGGGTCCTTCACCTCAAACTTCTCCTGAAGGATATAGATACTATGTCACTTTGATAGATGAATGTACAAGGTTTACTTGGTTAATTCCAATGAAGAAGAAATCAGATTTCTATTCCATCTTTTTCTCCTTTTGTGCATCTATCTTGAATAATTTTGTTGTTTCTGTCAAGACTCTCCAACCTGATGGTGGAGGAGAATACTCCAGTTCTAAATTGCATGAGTTCCTTGCACAAAAAGGAATCAGACACCAAAAGTCATGTCCTCACACTCCTGAACAAAATGGTCTAGCAGAAAGGAAACACATGCATATAATTGAAACCACTGTGACTTTGCTCCAAACTACTACACTTCCTGCATAGTTTTGGGTTTATGCCTCTCTCACTTCTGTCTACCTAATCAACAGAATGCCCTGCTCTAATCTGCAAATGGTGTCTCCTTATGAAAAACTATATGGCTCACTGCCTGATATAAGTCTTCTGAAGATCTTTGGATGCTCCTTTTTTCCCTTGCTCAGGCCCTATAATAGGACTAAACTCCAGCCAAAGACTGTTAAGTGTGTGTTCCTGGGTTATGCAGCATCCTATAAATGGTATATTTGCTTCGATCCAATCTCCACTAGAACTTATTTTTCTAGGCATGTGTTATTCAATAAATCTGAGTTTCCTTATGAGTCCCTCACACTTAAGTCTTCCTCACTGACCCCTGGAACTTCATCTGATTCAGTTCCCCAGTACTCTCCTTTGCCTGGTTTTCCTTCTCCTGAGCCTCCTTTCCACAGTTCTGTGTGTGAACCTGTTATTCCTGCTTCCAACAGGCCCTCTCAACTTGGCACATCTTCTGGAGTCTCTTCAGCTCCTCAGTCCTCTGCATTCCCTCCAATCCCAGATCCTCCTCCTGTTCTTGGGGTCACCCCAAATGTGCCTTCAGTTCCACAGTCTTATGCTAGCACTTCTGCTCTAGACTCTTCCGCTTCCTCAATTGCTCCACCCTCTGAGCTCTCTACTTCAGTGGCCAGTCTGGATTCTGATTCCCCTTTTAATCCTGACCTTCTGCAGATTGTTCTTCCCATTTATGGTGCCAACATGCACTCTATGCAGACCAGGTCCAAGAGTGGAATTGTCAAGAAAAAGGCCTTTAGCTCCAGCCTTACTTGTCCACATGATGATGCTGATTTGTCTATTACTGAACCTGCCTCTTTCAAATCTGCCATTACCTCTCCTATTTGGGTGACTGCTATGCAGGAAGAGATTGATGCTCTTCAAGCTCAACTCACTTGGACCCTTGTTCCTCTCCCAGTAGGCAAAAACCTGGTAGGCTGCAAATGGGTGTATAGAGTAAAAAAGAATGTGGATGGCTCTGTTGAAAGGTATAAAGCCAGACTGGTGGCCAAAGGGTTTAGTCAGGAGGAAGGGATCGATTATGGTGAAACTTTTAGCCCGGTTGTGAAACCTACTACTGTTCGATTGGTTTTGGCTCTGGCAGCTTAATTTTCTTGGCCATTAAGATAGCTTGATGTGAAGAATGCCTTTCTTCATGGCATTCTCAAGGAAGAGGTCTTCATGTCCCAGCCACCAGGGTTTGAGAGTCCTCATCAAAAGGATCATGTATGCCTACTGCATAAGTCTTTGTATGGGTTGAAGCAAGCCCCTCGTGCTTGGAATGATCGTTTTACAAGTTTTCTCCCCAGTCTTGGGTTCACATCTACATGGTCTTATGCTTCATTATTTGTGCAACACACTTCTACTGCTCTAGTGGTCCTTCTCCTCTATGTAGACGATATTATACTTACAGGAAGTTCCTCTACTGCTATACATGTTGTCACTGCCTCTCTAGCTCAAGAATTTGACATGAAGGACCTAGGGGACCTTCATTACTTCCTTGGGATTCAGATTACCCGTTCTCCCTCTGGTCTCTTCTTGTCACAAGAGAAATACGTTCATGATTTGCTTGCTAAAACTGCCATGACTCACAGTAATGGCTTCGATACCCCAGGTACTAGGCTTCGCAGACATGATGGCCCTGCTTATCCCAATCCTTCCAACTACTGGAGTATTGTTGGAGCTTTGCAGTATCTCACTTTCACTAGGCCTGATATAGCATTCTCTGTCAACCGGGTTTGTCAGTTCATGCAAGAACCATGTGAGTCACACTTCATGGCTGTTAAAAGGATTCTCAGGTACATCCAAGGTACTTCTCATCATGGCATCAGGTATACCCCTGGTTCTCTTGAAATCACTGCCTATACAGATGCAGATTGGGCCGAGGACCCCAATGATCGACGGTCCACTACAGGTTTACTTGTCTTTCTTGGTCCCAATCCTATTTCCTGGTCTTCCAAGAAGCAACAAACTACCTCCAAGTCAAGCACAGAGGCTGAATATAGAGCCCTGGCCATCACTGCTGCTAAACTCACTTGGATCCGTCAGCTCCTTTGTGTCATTCATGTTCCTTTACTCATGGCTCCTCTCATATACTGTGATAGCACTTCTGCCACTTCTCTATCTGCTAATCCCATGTTCCACTCCCGGGCCAAGCACATTGAGGTTGACTATCATTTTGTACGGGAGCGTGTCATTCGTGGGGATCTTGATGTTCAACATGTCTCATCCTGTGATCAAGTGGCAGATATGTTTACAAAGTCCCTCGACGAGAAGATGTTCAATGTACATGTCTTCAACCTGATGGAACATCAGCTTGAGGGGGGATGTTAGCAGTACATAAGCACAGGCCATCATACACAGGTCTTCATGAGGATTGCCATCTCAGGAGCACGGATTGCTTCACAATGCACAGGTGATTGCTGCACTTGATCCACCGTTGGTTAGCTAAGCATGTGATTGTGACAATCACCATGATTCTAGGAAACAGATTTGTAACAGTTGAAGGGAATCTTCAACTGTATTGGATGATCAACCCGATAGCTAGGTGTGTGTGTGCAATGCCTTAGACTCTAAGCAAATGATTGTAACTATATAACCTGAGTTGATCTCACCGAAAGGTTAATGAAATCAAAGCAAACTCTTTCTGATTTTTTGCATTCTCTCAATTCACTCCTCCTCTCCTACACCTTCTATCATCATCAACCATGATTGTATTATGCCCCTTTCTTCATAATGAAAACTTTATATTAGAATAATTAAAAATGAAGCAATTATTTTACTAATAAGATAAAAATTAGAAGAGCGGCAACCAACCGGTTACTTATTATTGCAAATTGGGTTCAACACTTGTACTTACTATTGTTTAATTTTGGGAAACAAAGACCTCTCTCTAAATTAGGGCTCACTTGAACTGACTAAATGGATCAAAGCTCCCTGCGAGGTACTGGACCCAAGAAGATGAGGAAGAACCCGCTCCGCCACCACCAGAGGAGGACACATCCCTAAATAGTGCAGCCATGGAAGGGTCAATCATATGCTGGCCTCCAAAGGGGAAACCCAATCCATAAGGTGGTGGCGGAGGAGGTAGGATAAGATGGGGCTCAACAGGCCCAAATTCCAGTCCGCGCTCCCTCTTGATAGACTCTCCTCTATGGGCAGAAGGAGCAGAGTTCTCAGACTCCCTGTACTTGTGCAGAAAAAGAGCGAGGGGCTCGACGTAGTTGTCGAAGCCCAGCTTTCCAATGGCCCAGAGGACGTCCTCCGCCGTGACAGTTTTGCGCTGTTCGTGCTGGCAGCGCTCGTTGGCCTCCCCGGTGACGAAGGCTATGTACTCCGACACACATTCCTGGATGGTCTCCTTGGCATCGTCCGAGATTTTTGCATGGGGTGGAAGAATACGACGCATTATGCGTATGACGTTGGCAATGGGCATGTATTGATCTTGTTCCCGAACCAAGCATTGTGGGGCCTTCTGGAAAGCAGTAGCACTACTAGTATTTCCGGTGTTGACGACATCACCGGTAGCAGTAGGGTTTGATGGGCTGTTGGTATTTTCACCACTCAGTGGAGTGTCGCTGCCGGTGGCTTTTGCTGCCTTCAAAGCTGAAAATAATAATTAATGTAAGTCAACGAATTATTGTGGCCAATGGCTGTACCAAAAAAAAATGGAACAATAATTACTGTACAGATATGCTCATAAATGACCACCCTCAAAATAAGAAACACAAATTGGAAATCAAGTCATGCATTCAAAACTCATCCCTCACAATTTTTGTGGCCAATGGCTGTACCCAAAAAAAAAATGGAACAATAACTTATCAAGTGAAGATGAATGTATACGAATGAATTTATATTCTAAACATGGTATATAACCCAACTATGCATGTTTGTTGCATCGACTTCTATAACTTATCAAATTTAATATAAAAATTAACGCATTTTCATTGGGACAGGTCACAACGTTAGTCAAGCTTCTTTAATTTTATATACATTGGATTCTGTGTACCTACACATGGATGGCTAACAGTTATTGATAAAATTCAATGTATTGTGAATATTTTCTTTTATATTTAATCTGTTTTAATTGTTTTTTTTAATTAAGACGCATCTATTTTCATAGGTATATCGAATTATTTAATTAAATATTAACTTAAATTTAATCGATAAATGATTGTTAAGATTAAATCATCGAGTGTTAAATCACTTACAAATCAATGTCTATGGACTTCAAAAATCTTGACCAACGATTGGAAGACCATTAACACTACCCTAATCTTTCACCTAGAAGAGTTGAAAAAGTCAGAGAGGGTTTTGGTACCAAGGTGGTTTTGAATGCACGCGCTCACTCGTGCGTCTCCATCTACTTAAAGCTACGCCGGTCAAGATAAAAGAGAAAACGCCCATGTCTTTTCAAAGGAAGAGGATCCTCATTCTCGATGTGGTTATTTGTCCGTACCTACACTCAGCCTAAGGCCCCACGTCCCCATAAAAAGAAGAATAAACTGACACATCACGCGCTTGTATGTCCACGTGCCACCGTGGGTGTAAAAACGGTTCATTTTAATGAAAGCATCGTGATTGGCTTTTCTTCACCAGAAAACTTTGTATATATTTTTGTAAAAGAAAAATACAGATATTTTCTTAATGAAATTAAGGAATCCATGTAAAGAGGGTTGGTATCGATGTAAAGTAAAGGCAGATCTCATTCAAATAATAATAATAATCAAAATCAGACGACGTCACGATCATATATATATTCACCATCTGAAAGTCTGGGGGGGTTGAGATCCCTTAACAGTGGTGCATGAATGCCACATCGATCAGTAAGAAAAAATTTGAAGAGATCATACGGTGCGGGGAAGGGAAAATTCATTTCCATACATACATTGCTAAAAATTATTAAGACAGAAACAAACAATATATTTGAGCAACCGTTATGCTCAAACCAGCTACCAGCTAAGACCAAGGTAAAAAAGATGACTATAATATATGAAAAAAAAAAAAAAATATTCTTACAGGCCGGCCAGCAAGAAAAACTTATCACTTCCACCGGAAATCTCACACATACAAACACAAACACATGATCTACGGGAAAAATCTGACATAAAAAACTCTTGACCCGAACGAAGGCGCCCTAAAGAGATCGGATATATAACACGTACATAAAGAGTTGAAAAAAAAAAAGGAAAAAAATGCAGGATCCGAATCAGCGGAAGTTCGAATTTTGAAATCAGGCTTAAAACATAATATTTTCTAAGGGAAAAAGATGGAGATGGAGAAATTGTTTAGTTTTGAAAAGGAAACGACATGCATGCAATAGAAATCTAGAAACAAATAATAAGAGAAGAAAAAGAAAATCAGTATCAGAGATTCAGAGTACGTATATATGAGACCACCCCACTGATATTTTGATATGAATAAATTAAATAAAAGTTGTGTAAGTGACTAAGTGTGAGAGAGATTTTACCAGAAGCAGGTTTTGGGTTTGAGTTTGCATGTTTGGTGGGAGAGTGGCTGCTCGTACGTTCCATGATCGAGGACTGTTCACTGTTACAGCTTTTCTTTTTCTTTTTCTTTTTCTTTCTCTCAATTTTATTTTATATATATATATATATATATATATTTTTTATTTTTTATTTTTTGGTGGTGGTCAACTGAATTTATAGCTACAGCTGGCAGGGTAAAAACCAAGGGCTTTGTGATTGGATAAAGAGCATGTTTTTACCGGGAGCAACAGGTTATTTACTGACACATGGCCTTAAGCCACTAGCGTACAAATCTAAATACTATATATATCTTATAGTAACCATCCCACTAAGTCTGCTTTTTTTTTTTTCCTTTCATTCGACGAGAAAATCATATTTTATGATAACATCTTTCAAGCTTATCATTCTTCACTTCGTTCATCACTTTCCATGCCCAAGAAAGAACCAAGATTTTTTGTTCCATTCTTCGTTTCGTTCATCACTTTCCATGCCCAAGAAAGAACCAAGATTTTTTGTTCCAACTTATGTTCGTACTTGCAATCTTTCACGCCCTGATCATATCTTTGCTCATGTCTTCTCATCACTCTCGCTCATCCATAATTTGTGAGTTCAACCATCATCTTTCTATATCCATAATTTATTCCTTAATTATTATTTTTGGTGTTTTTTGTTTTGTGAATTTGGTTTAATATGTGTTGGATACTCAAAAGATGAAAGCAAATAACCAAATGGGGAGTGAGTGAGGATAATTTCAAGATGTGAGAATGGAAAAATGAAGCTGAGTTAAAGGTAATGGAAGCCATTTTTGCAGATCTGGAGATCTACAATTTCCGTTCTAATAGTAACGCTATAGTCCAATAGTTATATAGTACCCCTATAGTGCCCATAAAGTCTAGTGATCTGATAGTGCCCCTACAGTCCAGTAGTCTTATATTGCCTTAACAATAATGCAGGTCAGTTATAGTATTGTAGTGAAGTTAAATTTGAATGTAATAAATGTTATTGTTTGAAATCTCGGGAATGGAATCGGTTGCAATTATGATTTGTTTCAATGGAAAATGGTTGAGGTGTGGAAAGAAGTACATGTATGAATGAGGTGTGGAAAACCGTGTTTTCCTGATTACCCAGCCAAACAACCTCGTTGAATCACTCATATTAAAGTTCTCAGTTCCTGTAACATCCAACAAATACAAGCATTTTGAAATTGTGGATGATGATGATGATGTCCTATCCTTCATGTCATATTTGTTATTGGACCTTATATTGTGTGTTTGCCATCATTTTTTGAAGTTTTTTGTAATCGATATGTTACATCAATGTTAGACTGGGGCCATATAATTTTTTATTATAACATTAAATGTGTTTTAGTTTCAATCAACGATATTTCTATACTTTCTCCTAGATGTTTTTTCAGAGGATGCTATTTGATGTCCTCGTAGTCTATTAGTGTCCTCATAGTCTGTTAAGTGCTATTCTTTGTTTTATCCTGGATTTTAATCAGAGGATGCTACTTGTTATCCTCATAGTCTGGTAGTGTCCCCATAATCTACTCAGTGCTATTTCTATGTTTTTTCCTGGATTTTAGTCAAAGAATGATCCCAAGAATGATACTTGCTATTAGTATCATTCTGTAGTGTCCTCATAATTCCATAAGTGGTATTTCTATGTTTTCTCCTAAATTTTAGTCAAAGAATGATACTTGCTGTCCTCATAGTCCTGTAATGCCCCCATAATCCAGTAAGTGCTATGTCCATGTTTTCTCCTGGATTTTAGTCAAAGAATGATACTTGATATTCTTATAGTCTTGTAGTGTCCATATAGTCCAGTAAGTGCTATGTTTATACTTTCTCTTATATTTTAGTCAAAGAATGATACTTACTGTCCTCATAGTCCAGTAATGCCCTCATAGTCCAGTAGTGCCCTCATAGTCTAGTAAGTGATATGTCTATATTTTCTCCTGGATTTTAGTCAAAGAATTATACTTGATGCCCTTATAGTCCTATAGTGTCCCTATAGTCGAAAAAGTGTTATTTCTATGTTTTCTCACTCACATAATTATATATTTTTCAACAACAATACCAATTAATTGAAGGATAAGAATGAAGGAAAACGAAATCTGACATTAATGATAGTAACTCAACGAGACATGTACCCATATTTAAAAGCATGAAAATAGGTGCTTCATTGACAACAACAGATTGCAGAACTTTATGGTGCCCTAAAAAACATGTAAAGAAATGCATCATCCTATCATCCTACCAACAGTTTCCTTAATAGTCCCAATTATGAGTTTTGACTAGTTGTATGTATCATCCCATCATCCTACCTGACAGGACTCGTCCCAAATCCCTTGAATTATCGTGGGACATGCTTGCTCCCATCTGACACAAAGTGTCAAACAAGGGATAATTCCAACCTTAACCCAAACAGGGCTTCCAGAGTGCTCCAGGATAGGAGGAGGAGTGTGATGTCTCAGTCTCCGCTACAGCTCTCATCCTCGATCAGCCTAAAGGGCGTTAAAACCATTGAAAGTTGTGAGTGGACGAAACAATTATTTTATAAAATTCATTTCACACAAAGAAGACATTTATGCCCTTCACTAAAAATCATGCATGCATTCGAAAACCAGTTATCAAACCATTTGCTTAATTAAATCATTCGGGTTTTAGCCCAAAATCGTAAATCAAACCTGACACAACCTACCCCCGATCCCTCGGGATTAAGGACTAAATCATGCTCCCGTCTAACTTACATGCGACATGAAGACTAAACCGACATCTAATCTCCATGTAACACGTAAGCTGGACAAGGGATTCCCACATGAACCGTCCAAAAATATCTGAATTTCCCAAAGCGCGCAGAATCTACTATGGAACGCTTGTGTGATGTCTCCGTTTCTCTTTAACAACAGTCCGCACCGCATCAAACCTGGAGGGTATTGAAAACACAAAGAGACTGTGAGTGGAAAAAAATAAAGAATACATTCAGAAAACAGGTTATAGAAAAGTACATTTATACTCTCCACACAAAAACCAATGCATGCATATGAAAACCATTCTGTAAAACCATTTCCTATCCAAGTTAAGAAAACCATCAATGAAAACCGGAATCATAACAGGACCCATCCCAATCCCCCCGGGATTAGTGCGGGATGACCCTGCTCCCGTCTGACACGAAGTGTCAGACAAGGGATATTTTCGTCCTTTGCCCTCCCGAGCTATCAGAGTACGCCAGGATCCGGAGGAGGCATGTGATATCTCGCTCTCTGCTACAGCCCATATCCGATGTCAACCTGAAGGGCAGTCAAAACATTAAAAACTGTGAGTGGACAAAACAAGAGTTTATAAAAACATTTAATAAGGAAGACATTTGTACCCTCCACGAAAAAGCATGCATGCATTCGAAAACCATTTATCCAAAACAAACCATATGTGGGACTAAGCCCAAAGCAGATATAAACGAAGGTCGAAAGGACCACAATAAAAACGACCATACGGGCCACTGCCCAAATCCTGTGCACACCGGTACACACCACATATCATATATCATATATCCATCACATACATATATATAAGTCACACAACCAATCCTGTCACGGTATCCAAAGCTACGCGCGCGCTACCCGGGTCTCAATCCGAGTCATCTCAAAGTCAAGATCAATGTCCGTAGACCCCTGACCCTACCCGAGGTAATAGTAATCATAGCCTTCCTGAGAGTAAGGAACCCAACTGGGGGGTGACTCCACTCAGTCGGTGCTCCGTGACTACTCCGGGGTCCACCTAGGCCAACGACCCTCCCCGGAGGAGATAGTAGAACATGTAAAGGAAGGTAGACGAACATATATATACATAACATAAACATTCATGACCGGTTCCCCTGAACCGTCATGATCCATAATATCCATAATCAGGTAACATGCCGGTTCCCATAAACCGTCATGTACCGTAATAACATAACCAGGTAACATGCCGGTTCCCATAAACCGTCATGTACCGTAATAACCAACAAGGGTTCATGCCGGTCCCCATAAACCGTCATGAACCTGGGAATCCATTTAAGGTTCCCTGACCTGAAATCAAAACCGTAAAGTGACTGGGTCTCGTACCCGAACATAGGACACCAACTGGGCACCGTGCCCGGAATCTGAGGTCATATGCCCGAGACAAAACCAAATGGGTCTCATACCCGAGTTTATCATTTTGAAATCCAAATTCAGTTCATTTAAATCAATAAAGAAATACAGACTCGTATAAGCACCGTATAAGGCCGAAACCTCGAAATACGTGCTTATACGTAACCACATACAAATGCACCCATGGCATCATCAAACAAGTAAATAAACATATAATAAACATTTATGCATGCACCAATTTAGAAAACAAGGTCCACTCACAGACCGTCCGAGCTGCCGCCTCGATTTGCGTGCCATACGGCTACCCGAGCCAATCACCGTCACCGGGACTCCCAAACCTGTCCAAATCGTAATAGAAGGTTACTAACTACTTAATTAACCTCCTACCAAAGCCCCGTAATTTTCCCGTATTTTTAACTATTTTTAATCCCGAACCTAAACCTTCCGATGCCCCGAAACATATCGAGACGGTGTCCGATCGACACGAAACCAGTCTCAAAATGGTCGTTACATCGAATAGAAGATTTCGTATGTTGGAACCTTCCCCAGATTCCCTGCCACGCGCCCTCACGCGCCGCCTGAAGTGGCTGCGCGTGGGCTTCACGCGCCTGCTACAGTACCTGCTGACGTCATCGCTGACGTCAGCATGACGTCATCACTGACAGCCCCTGACAGTGACACGTGTCACGCTCCCATTGGCCCACTGTCTGACATGTCAGCTGACATTGTCAGATCTGACAATGCTGACGCCATCGCTGACATGATGACGTCACCTGTCATCTCTGTCCTCCCGCGGGTCGACCCGAATACCAGTAACCGGGTCGCCGTGACCCGCGGCTTGACCCGGCCGGTTCTCCGTCGTCCGGCCACCAAAACACTCCCCGTTTGTCCCATTCTCTTCGTCTCAACCTAAACTACAGTCCTATGACCTTAAAATGTAAGAAAAGCATCGAAAACACGTACCTTCAACCCAGCCATGGCGGCCGTGACTTCCTCCGCCGTTCACGGTCGTTCCAGGCCTTCCTAACCCTCGAATCCAATCCCAATAGACTCCTAGGGTCCCTAGAAACCATTCCTAATCTTTAGAAATCATCGAAAACCCCTAAAACTAAAAATCCAACTTTTGAGTAAAACGTACCTCACGGGTTCTCTCTCCCCGCCGTGTCCTCCGCCGTGGCTGGCCGTGGCTTGCCATCCTAAACATCTTTCCACCACCTCACGATCATGTTCAGCTCATCCAAGCAAGGAATGGTGATGGTGTGTGGTTGTTTCGGTTTTGTGAAGGAAAAGGGAGAAAATGAAGAAAAGATGAAGTGATGGAGGTGATGTCGTGGAAGAGAAGAGAGAGGGAGATAGTGTGATCAGATGAGGGAAAGAGAGATGGAGGGTGAGGATTGGTAGTTAGAATTGAATTGGATGGCTAGGATTGAATTAGGTGTGGGTTTGGTTTATAAAAATAATTAAATAATATTAATTAATTATATAGATCCACATTTTGGGGGAATCCAATCAATGGGATGAGTGACACTTGTCACTCATCCATGGGGCCCACTAAAATATCCACCCAATCAGATTTCGCCGAAACGTCCCCGTCTCGAAGTTCGTGCATAGTGAAATCGAACTTCCTGACCCATAACTCTCCCGTTTGAAGTCCGATTTTAGAGTGCCGCCTGCCTATGGATTCGTATCGTCCTTATCTACGTAACAGTCTTCGGCCCTCGGCCATCGGACCTCCCGGTCAAAAAGTCAACTTTTGACCTCCTATTCACCCAAATTACCAAAATGCCCCTAAACTTCCGAACGTCATAACTTCCTCCACGAACGTCGGAATTGAACGTGCCACCTGTCTATGAACTCGTGACGTCACGAACTACGTCACGGTCATCGGTCAAAGTCCCTTTGACCGCCCGATCGAAAAGTCAACGTTTTGCCACCACCAGGGGCAAAACGGTCATTCCGCATCGTTCGTCCGATTTCGCTCTACTAATCACGGATTAGCCTCACTAATAGTGATTAGTCACTAATCTAATCTAGGAATTTGGGACGGGTCGTTACAAATCATTTCTTTTCCTCAAATCCGTAACTCAAATCCAGGGCCTCAGCCCAAAATCATAAATCCTCATCAAAGTATGGGAACTCAGCTCAATACTCATCAAATTCAAATCATCCGGACCATTGCCTAAAACATCGAAAAACCAGTGAAAAACATCAATCAATCAAGTTGCTGGATCTCAAGTGCGCCCGAGTCTTTAAACACAAAACACATGCGCATAATCAGGTCTTCCCGAGATATCAACGAGTCTTTAAACTTAAAACACAATCAATAGGCCTCGGGGGATATCATAATAACCAAGTCTTTAAACTCAAAACACATCAATTCAAGGCCCTCCCCCGTCAATCAACCGAGTCTTTAAACTCAAAACCAGATCCAGCCATTTTCCTGGTCTTTAAACCCAAAACCAGTTTTTAATGGGTCTTTAAACCCAAAACCAAGTGAAAATCATAGAAAGTCCATATTCGAATTCGCAATCATGATTCCGTAAGCCGGCATCCGGAACCATCATCTCGAACCCAAATCCAGAATTTCACTTTCAAGTTTCAAAACCAAATCCCAAAGCATCATTTCTGAAATCCAGTTCCAAAACCGAAATCACGTTTATTGAAATCACTTTTATGAATAGGGCTTCAAGCCCGAATTTACTTTCCAAAATCCATTATCATTCATTAAAATCAAATCATATTTCAAATCCCAAAATCAAATCATCAAAACCATGGTTAAATCACATAATCACAATATAAATCGTAAGCTCGTAAAACGTGCAAATATGTACTTATCTCGAAATCCGTACAAAATCGTAAATCATCAAGGTCATATCACAAATAAAGAAATCACGTATAGAAAACATATAAAACATTTATGCATGCATCATAAGTTAGAAAGCAAAGTCCACTCACAGACCATTAGCGTCGCCACCTCGATATACGTGCACTATGCCGTTCTCGGCTAATCCGCTATCAGCGCCTTTCCCGAACCTGTCCAAATCTCATAATAAGGTTACTAACTACTTCATTCGTTTTCTACTAAGTCCCCGTAATTTTCCCGAATTTTTAACTATTTTTAACCGAGCCCTAAAACCTTCGAACATCAAGAAACCTATCGAAACGATGTCCGATTGGAAGAGGTTTCTGACTACTCCGTCTAACCTTTCTCTTCCCTTTCACTTCAGAAAGTAAGGACAATAGGAAGAGGTTTGGGCTCTCACAATCGCGCGCGCTCACACACACACACACACACACACACACACACACACACACACACACACACACACACACACACACACACACACACACACACACACACACACACACACACTGTTCTCTGTTTTTAGTCCCATGATCGTGTAACCACAATTTTAAAAACAAAGAGAGACGGTGCTGAGGCTTCTACACCCATCCAGAGGAAGCCAGGTGTCCAATTTTCTGTGGGCACAATTCCCAAGGACAACCACATGTCCAATTGTAACTGGACACAATAAAAAGACCAATTTGCCTTTATCCTTGCAAATGATCATTTTTCCCCTCGCGTAGGTAGCCTCATAACGGAACCGTCCGACGTCCGATGATAACGTTCCGCCTGTCGTTGTTCTCAGGGAATCGAGACCTACCTAACGGTCCTTGCAATGCGTGGAAAATTCATGTCGAGTGAAAATTCAACGGTTTGCCCTATTTCAACCAATTTACCAAAATACCCTCGAACTTCCGAATATCATATCTTCCTCCTCGGATGTCAGAATCGGACGTGCCACCTATCTATGAACTCGTGACGTCCCGAACTACATCACAGTCATCGGTCAAATTCCATTTGACCGCCCGAACTAAAAGTCAACCTTTTTGCCCAGTCCAGGGGTAAAACGTCATTTCGCACCGTCCGTCCGAATACCCAACTAATCACCGATTAACTTCACTAATCCGTCATTAACCACTAATCTAATCCCGATTTCTGGGACGGGTCGTTATAAAACCATATGGGAACTCAACCCAAAACCAAGTCATGTGGGGACTCTGCCCAAATCAAATCACGTGGGTTTCAGCCCAAATCCAATACCAGTGGGTCTCAACCCAAAACCAATACCCGTGGGTCTCAGCCCAAAACTAGTCCTCGGCATCCCTGATGGCTGACATCCCAGATGTCACAATCAACACTGTCACGGTTCCAAGTTACGCGTGCTACTCAGGGTCTCAATCCCAAGTTTCCCTAGGGTCCACCCAGGTCAATGACCCGCAGATCAATAACCCTCCTTGGGGGGAGGTTTTAACCTCTGGAAATCCTGCTCTTGAGTCACTATACGGACTAGATGCTTCGTGCAATGACCCCTCACAGGAAATGCCCCCGTGACTACTCCAGGATACTCTGGGACGTCTGAAGAGCAACCGTTCGTGAGGATGGTATATGGAAAACCGTTTTACAATTCATCTCAAAAACCGTTCAAATGGCTATGCCCGAGGTTTCCATAAAACCATCATAAATCCATTTATTCAAATCCATAAATCCATATATGGGTCCTCGACCCGAAATCACATTTATGAAACACAATTGGGCCGCATGCCCGTTTCGTAAACCAACTGGGCCACCGGCCCGATCATATAACTCAAATGGACTCCAAGTCCGATAGTTTCCAAGTTAAATGGGTCTCATGCCCGATTCCATATTTCCAAATCCAAAACTCTTTCATCAAATCACCATAGAAATACCATCACATATAAGCACAGTATAAAACCATAAATCTTAAAATACGTGCAAATACGTAAATACCAAATACCACAAACATATTCACTCAAGGCATATCAAATCATCGATATAAAACATATAAAATATTTATGCATGTATCACAATTTTAGAAAGCAAAGTCCACTCACAGACCATCCAAGATGTATCACGATACGCGCACCATAAGCATCTCCGGGCTAATCACCATCTTCGGGATTCCCAAACCTGTCCAAATCATACTAGAGGGTTACTAACTATTTCAATAACCTCTCATAAAAACCCTCTAATTTTTTGGGATTTTTAAAACGTATTTAAAATGGACCTTAAGCCTTTGGACACCCCGAACTATATCGAAACGATGTCCGATCGACTCGAAACTTGTCCCAAAATGTTCATACATCGAATAGGTGATTACACATGTTGAACACTTCCAAAAAAAGAGTCCCACGCGCCGCCCAAAGGCACTGCACGTGGAGCTCATGCGCCTAGGGACTGTTCATCTTCAACCTCCATATGAACCAGTCCAAACCGGTTCTCTGGTTTTCGGCCCAATCGAATCGGCGTGACCGGTTTAGGCCCATAACTCCCTCATTTTTCATCATTTTTCATCCATTTCAATTCATATCCCTTTGTCCTTTCATTTCCTATCATTCCATGGTTTCAAAACATACAAAAGGGGCCTGGAGATTACCTCCCCAATCGAAGAACACACGGCCACGTTTTGACCGTCCTTCCAGAGCCGTCCAACCATCGAAATTCCTTGCTTCCAATCCCCACAAGCTAGTCCATGTCCTAAAAATAAGACCCAAACGTTAAAACCAACCCTCAAACGTCCTAACACAAAATTCAAATTTGAATTTAAAACCGTACCTGTGCGGGTTTGTCGTTCCTTCGCCGTGCTCGGCGGTCCTACCACCCTCTCGTCGTAACTGTCTCACCCTCGACCTCGCCCTCAGGCTCTCTTAGTCATCACAGGTGAGGGGGAAGGATTGGGATTGTGGTTCAACAAGGTTTCGAAATTGGTCGATCGAATGGAAGAAAAGGGATGGATATGCATGTATCTGTGTTAGGTGGGTAATGGATGAGTGATACTTGTCACTCATCCATTGGGCCAGAACAAAATATTTAGGCCCCACATGAGACGAAAGTCCACCTTTACCTCGTAAAATGTGCCATTATGAATAGTACCTTAAAACTTTCGTGACCCGTAACATTCCCGTCGAATGTCCGATTTCGACGTGCCGCTTGTCTACGGACTCGTATCGACTCGATCTACGTAACGGTTCTGGGTCCTCGGGCATTGGACCTCCTGGGTCAACAGTGAACTTTTTACCCTCGTTTAGGGGCAAAATCATAATTTCGCCCTGAACGTCCGATAATCCTCGACTAATCCTCGATTAGCCTTGCTAATCCATAATTAAGTCTTAATTAATCCTAAGAATTTGGGACGGGTCGTTACACTACTAATAAGCCTTCCTTTGCAAAGCTTCAACTGGTAACTTCTACCTAAATGCTGGCACTTTATGTTAGGCACATGTAGTTGCAACAGGCTTCCTGGAAACCAAACTGTCGACCATCTTCAATGAAAACACACCAAAAGAAAATCTAAAATAAAACATAACAATGTCAGTGTCATTAACATAGTAACATAAATCAACAAGGATCATACATGCTTCAACTACTAATAACCCATAATAATGGATGCTCAAGTCTTACCCGTCATCCTGTTGTGGATGTTGTTTTGAAACCTCTTATAGGTCCATGTCTTTAGGTGATAGGGTGAAAGATGTTTTTTTGACTCTTTTCGGAGGAAGATCATACAATCCAATCACATGGAGGATTTGAGGATGGGTCTTTACAAGCAAATGCATTGTTGCTGCAACTTCTTTCGGGGAGGTCTTTAATAAGCATGAATCAAACACAATAACAGTCTTGTGTTGGAGGTCTAATTCAATAGCCACCCAATGGTCATTCCCAAACATATATGGCGAATAGATGTGTCTTCCTAATGTCCAAGTCTCGGAAAAACCCACTGGGAAAACACCCAAAACATAGTTTTGTATAACATTCATATTTCAAGAGAGGCAAACTAGTTCTAATTCTACTTGTAAAGCCTTCATTTAACTTCCACCTATCTTTCTGCTGAAACACATAGCACATAATAAGGAAAACTATTGTACTAATTTGAATTGGTTGTGTGCCCAATTATCTAAAAGACATCCCTTAACCACATCAAAATATGGAGCAATTTTATGCTAAACATCTGGTATGGAACAATTTTATGCTAAACATCTAGATTCCATCCAAAAATGGAACAAATTTAAGAAAATAAAATAAACTTCTAGCCATAAACACTTAGACATGAGTTCATGGTTTGCATAATCTTACCAAGAAGTCTGATACAGTACACAAGGTTCCCCCAATTACAATGAGGTCATCTATGATCAAGGCACACTCCCCTGCTTCTACAGCTCCCACGTGCGTCTCCATTATATCTGTGCCATACTCCAACAAGTACTCTTCTGAAATAACCTCCCATGAAGAACCATCAAATTATGAGAATTATATGTCATCTTGAGAACTATATTTTATTAAAGACTTAACAAGTGACGGTGATGAAAATCCTCGATACAATATCAACACTTACGCATGTAAAGAAGCTAATTTCCTAACAAAATAAAGTTAATTAACCCAACTCTTAAATTTATTCGTTGTGTTATTTTCTTTTTCTTGTTTTTGGATTCAATGATAATGGGAGCAGGATGTATACACATTTCAAAATGACTTCGTCTTTTACGAGTGTCGAATCCAAAACCGCAGTACTAGTGGCTCGTCGTGTTATTTTTACAACAATAAGAATGTAGTTTTGGCATCTGTATTTGTCACCAGGTGGACTTTCACTCCTCTCTACCATTTACTACTCAAATGTCAAAATAGAGCATTACTACAACTAGACCATGTACCCATCTAATCCTTTGTATTGAAACAAATCATAATTGCAACCGATTCCATTCCTGAGATTTCATGCAATAACATTTATTACATTCAAGTTTAACTTCACTACAATACTATAAATAAACTGCATTATAGTTGGGGCACTATCAGACTACTGGACTATAGGGGCACTATAGGGGTGCCATAGAACTATTGGACTATAAGGTTACTATCAGAGCGGAAATTGCAGATCTCCAGATCTGCAAAAATGGCTTTCATTGCCTTCAACCCAACTTCATTTTTTCAGACTCACACCTTCAAATTACCTTTACTCACTCCCCATTTGGTTATTTTCTTTCATCTTTTGAGTGCCCAACACATATTTAACCAAATTCCCAAAGCACAAAACACTCAAAATAATAATTAAGGCACAAATTATGGATAAGTGAGAGTGATGAGAAGACAGGAGCGAAGATATGATGAGGGGCGTGAAAGATTGCAAGCATGAACATAAGTTGGAACAAAAAGTCTTGGTTCTCTCTTGGGCTTGGAATGTGATGAGTGAAGTAAAGGATGATAGGCTTGGAAGATGATATCATGAAATCTGGGTTCGCTCATCGAATGAAAAAAAAGAAGGAAAAGTAGACTTAGGGGTCCCTATTTTTGAAAATATTTTTGGCAAACCCCCTAGTTTTGTCAATTTCCCTAGGTTTTTCCTTTTTTTTTCTATCTTTTTTTTTCATGAGAAAAAGACAATCTTATCTAGGTAACAAAACCAATCATTTTATTTTTTCTTCAATTTTAGCTTGTGAAATAGTTTTGAAATTAATTACTTGTGTAATTTAATACTATACTTTTATGAGCATATGTATGTAGTCTGTATTTTTTCTTTGATTTTAGGTTTTTTTGTGAAATAACTGAATAAAATTTACGCACTAATTGATAATTTCAGATACATTCATATGTTGACACAGAACATTTTAAAAAATGAATATATTCATTAAAATAATTACGGTATCGCATAAATTGTAAAATTTCATATTTGTTAATTAGTTGTCGAATGAGCCAAAAAAATTTCTTTTTGCTCAAATTAAAAGTGCCATATATAAAAGTATTACAGAGAGAAACGTATTTCCATATATTAAGAATTTTGGTTGTCATGTAAAGAGTAAATCATCGTTACATCCTTAACAATTTTTATTTTTATTTAAAACCTTTAATACTTGTAAATTAAACAAAATAAGACCTTATCTCACACTTTTTTATTCAAAAGTCTCTAAACATAATTTGTAAGTAATAAATTCCACATCTACCTTTATATATGTCAATAAAGAGGATGAGTGAGTTATTAAGAATTCCATTAAACAATTAAAAATAATATTGTCTTTTTTTGTTCTCTTTGCCCCATGTGCCCCTTAGTGTTTGATTTCTTTGGCCTTTTGAGCTCTTTATTATATTATGCATATAATAAATATTATATATGTATAATATATATATTGTATAAAGTTAAAATTGAATTTTTTCTCTAAAATAAAAAATAAAGTCCATATTGTCTGGAGTTCAACGGTAGGGTATAGATTTTTCTTTTTGGTGGGGAGGGGGGTAGGGGTTGAGATGGTGGTGGAAAATCGTACGACATAGGGTTTAATTCTTTAATTTTGGCACAAAATTTAAGAATTAAACCCTAAACTAGACAAAATTAACCAAATTATTTAATATTGGAAGATAATTTTGTTTTTAAAATTTTAATTTTTTTTTGAAGAATTATTATTTTTAATTATCTTACTTTAAGTTAGATTAGATACTCATATTACTTTTAAAATGAGCAAGTGAAAAAAAAAATTATAAATAGAAGTAATGTTTTCATAATCCTCAATATAATCTTATAATAAAAATAAAAAGTAATGTTGAAATCATAATAGATTTTGGTAAGTGTTTTTTAGATTGTTGTTGGATTAGTTTACAATTGGATGTCATTACTTGTAATTTATATAAAAACTGTGGTTTATTTTAAATTGTATAGTCATTTGAGTAGTCAAAAGATCTATGAGTTTAATTTTTCTATATGCATGTTTTTTAATAAACTTATATGTTAGTAAGGACCTATGATTTAATTGCCTTATATTTATCAACATATGGAGAAACGTACACCCATATATGAAGAATTCATGTTGCGATATATTTATCCACATACGGATAAACGTACTTCCCATGAATAATTTTCTTAATTTAAATTGGCGGTCAGTGAAAATTTATAACTTTTTGTAATCCAATGGCGTAAACTTATTATGTACTTCCAAATTTAAAATGAACAATTGCAACTAACCGCATGTCCAACACAAGAATTTAAGACCTTTTATCTCTGGAAAATTTTCTCCAACCTCTCCTTGAACACAATAGAATATACAATCTGAGGATGGGGTTTGTTTAGATCACCACTTGTTGGTGGGTAGATCTGGAGCTAACCCCCACCTCCCTCCCTATCCTAAAAAGCCACCCCTCCTTGGATTCCTATCTACCTCCTTATCTCTTCCCATTTTTGTTATTGCGCTACCCTCTTTACTTGCAGCTGGGTTTATCGTGGTAAGACTTCTCTACGGATAGTCTTATTTGGGTGAGGTGGATGCAGCATCGAGCCTATCTACAAGCTATTTTGGTGGCTTGTTGCGTCATAATACTCAGCTGCCTCTCCTTTTCCTTAGCTTTTATTTCATTCTTGGCCATCAATAGTATAAAGAGATATTTTTTAAGGCACGTGCAAGTTTTAGAAAATTGAGCTAATTCTAAGAATACATGATAAAGAATTATTTAAATCGTTCAAATAAAGGAATGCCCTTACTTCAATATTGTGACCTAAATTAGGTCCTCAGTGCGTCAAGTTGATAAGCCTTTATTTGAGCTTTATTTTATACCCTTTATACTTATCTTTTAATGTTAAAATGCCAAACAATTGGAGAAAATATTTGTGGGAAATTAGCTGAATTAAATAGAACTAAAAAAATAGAAGAATTTTGACGAAATAATCATCTCAATCGGAGATACATTGAAGAAGATATGACCAAATTAAGGGAGGCCACCAAAAAACATAACTGAATTCGGCAGGACTCTATCGAATCCATAAAGAATCCAAGCCCAAATCCATCCCCACGACCCAACGCAGCCCAAGTGGCCAACCCAGGTCATTTCCTGCAAACCCAGGCCATTACGCATCCAGCCCCTCAGCACCTACCCGCCGAATCCTGCTGGCTAATTTAGTGCACACATATCGAAATCCCACCCGCCTCAGCCCACGCACGTCGTATGGCCCAACGGGATCCACGCCTGCCGTCCATGTCCAATTTCCACGACCCATCCCTCATTAGGTGCCCGTACACCTCCTCTGTCAACCTATACTGAACCCATGATCTGCTCTTCAGCGTGGCCCACACCGAAAGCCACCATCCCTCATCAACAGCCCCCTACGGAAAGTCCACCTGCTCCATTTTGGCATATTTCCAGCTCATTTCTGCCGAATTCAGCATAAAACCATCATTTCATCATTTAATTTTTATTGTAATTTTTATTTATTTTTTATTTCAATTTTTTTTTAGTTCTTTGATGTGCTTTCTCTATAAATAGGGAGGCCATTTCATTGTTTTGGAACTCTCTTTTTTAAAATGTTTTTTCTCTTAGACTTTTAGACCTTTTTTTAGCTTTTTTCTTAGTTTTTCCTTAGACTTTGTTTTTAGACTTTTTTTTTATACTTCTCTTTAAGAGATGAATTTATGCTTTCCTTAAGAAAAACCTAGAAAAAATATTTCCGATGCAATTTTAGAGTTTAAGTCCGAAATTCCCATGTTTATTCCTCTATCTTTACAAGGTTCAGTCCGCTGTCGGAGAATCATGTGAATAACAATCCATTGTTTCCATCCACCCCGAAAGTGTAACATTTGCTCTCCATCTACTTAAACTCTTATTATTGTTATTGGTTTTACTTATAATTCAATATAGCTGTGTTATTTTCTTTCTAATATTTATAAGTATTAAATACAATCTCCATGTGTTTTACTTCATGAATTTTAGTTATTTCATACGTTTTAGCGCTTAAACTTTAATTCAACGCTAAATGTATGTCGGTGTCAGTGCACTTTAAAGAGGATTGAAGAGATTTAATGTTTGCCGTTGTCGGCGCATTTAGTAAAAAACGTAAGGTGAATCATATTTTAAGTGTCTGCCGCTGGCGATGCATTTATAATATTGAAAAATGTATGTTGGTAATTGAAATGATTGAGATAAGATTTCATGATTGGTTCAATATGTGCAAAATGTTAGAGTGTTGGTAACATTTGTGTTTAAAGAAGTCCATTGTACAAAGGTTAAAGTATGAGTAGTTAAATAATATGATTGTTAATTCGGATTTACATACGTAAAAGTGTCAGTTTTGTCTATAAAACTAATCTATAGTTTATAAGTTCTAATTAGCATGAGAATTCACATTTCAGTTCTTAGTTTGTTAAAATGTAGCTTCGGCTACAACTCTTTTCAAAACCCCTCATTTAATTCTTTAATTCATTTATTATTTTATTCTTTGATTATTTATTATTCTTTTTCACTAATCATTACTTAATGTTCCCTAATTTATCTGGTGAAGAACAATCCATATTTACTAATACTACTTTTACACAAAAAAAGGGTTTTAATTGCGTATGTTTTCATTAAGTGTTGACTGATACTTTATGTTTACTTAAATGCTTAGTTTAAGCCATATCACAAGTCCGTCAAGTGCGCCACATCTTTGGCAAAGATCAAATCCCTTAGACTAGCCTAACCGGATCTTAAAACCATATACCTTGACATCAATTTCTGGCCCAAAAAAGTACCAAGGTCAGACGCATGCCATGACTTTATGATGTCCCAAGTTCCTTTCCATTTGAGTTCTAGAATCAGCTCCATCACGCGTCTTCACCACGCTAACTCTGAGCCAAGTTCGAGTCCTCAATAGTCTAGTCGATGTTTCGCTAAGAGTGTGTCCCCGTCAATCCTAGGCAAGGTTTCGCTGAAGTCCAGATGAGGCCCACGAGAAGCCCACGACACTACCCATGTCAGATCTAAGGCCTGGCCCAAAAGGTTCTAGGTTGGCCATTTCTCTTCCTACAACTTATTAACCAAGCTATGAAGTACGCTTGGACTTTTTACATATTTTGAAGCTATTGGTGTGCTAAGGCGCACCATGGCGCACCCAAAAACGATCTAAGAACCTAGTTCCAAGTTTCATAGCCTGCTCAGGGCCATACTCTACTTCCAACTGGCGGACAACTTGCATTTACACTGACAACTTGCATTTGCACGCCCAACTCAGTTTTAATTGGTTTCCAGGGTGTTTTAGGACTTTATAATATATAGCTTAGGATTGCCATAGACACTCTAGAATGTTATAGGCTATTTTATGATTTCTAATCCTTGAAGGACATGGTTTTCTCCTTCACTATACAAGGAGGCCTTTTCCATTATTGAATCACAATTTAGACATAGAATTTAGATCAGATCAGACTTAATTACACCTAGACAACTTAGAGATACTTGTAGAGTTGTTCATGAGGTTTGTTCATGGCATACCAGATTATGCTTGAAAGATTTGCTCACGGCCTTGCTTGGAGTTCATCGTTGAGAGTATAATTTGGGTTTATTGTTTCTGATCTTTATTCATTCAATCAGTTCTATTATTTTTCATTATGCTTAGTGAGTAATTTTATTTAGTATTAGGACTGATCTTGAATCCCTAAACATGACAATTTTGTGACTTGTTTATTGTACTTGGTTTGATTGTTGTATTTTACCTTGGTAGATTGATTAATTGTTTTAACTTCTATTTCGTACATATGCTTGAAATGAGCTACTTTAATAGCATGACTTAATTGATGAATTTTCATAAATTATTATGGTAAAAATAATCTGTTTAAAGATACACGACTCACTTAGGATTGCATACCACTTTCTAAGGTGTGGGCACCTCATCCAATATAATATTATCCGCTTTGGGCCCTGGAGTCCAACTTCCTCGCCAGCATGGATTTATCTCGGACATGGACAATATCTTGATAGGGGGAGTATGTGCGAAATATTTTGGTATTAAAGTCTAACCCCGACCAGAATTGATTATGCCAGCAAGGACGCAGGGCCCCAAGGGACGTGGATTGTAAGATCCCACATCACCCGAGGGAAAATAGGGGATGCGCCTTAATGTGTGAGAACGTCTCCATATAATAGAACGTGTTTGGGGGGTGGGACCCCCAGGAGCAAAACCGTGAGAGCGGGGACCCGTGTGGGCTGGGCCCAATGGAGGCGGGTCCAAAGCAGACAAAATTCAATTGGAGAGGGCGGGGCGTGACACGTGGCCCAGTCTGTAGCCTAGCCAGACTAGGAAACCGGTTTTAGCATTCCATTAATGTTTTTTTGGTCCTTTATTTTAGTTTCCATTCCTAGTTTTTAAGGGAAGCCCTATGAATATTTAAAGAGGTCTTTGACGTGAAACAGAGGTCTATTCCTAGTTTTACACACATACACCAACCAAAATTTAGAGTTTGAAGTTTTTACATGTTCTTTGGGTTTTACTGGAAAAGTGTTGAACGCAAAGAACATTGGAGGAGGCCTAAGCATATTCTTGGCTTGCTTATATTTTCGATGTTTCAATATTTTTCCCTTTTCTTCCTACATTGTAATCATGCCTTATTTTATCATTGTTATTAATATGAATTATGAGTTGTTTTTCATATAATTGGGGCTACCTGAAGCCCTAACCATGTAGTTGTCAAACATGATTTTGGCGATCAGTTTAGATGCTTTGAATGATGAATACTGTGATTGATGCACATAATGATCTTAGTTTATACTTAGGATTCTAGTCACCTTATTTACGTATTCCATAGGTTAATAATCGCTTGTTTGACTGGATATCTTCCTATGATTGTTTGGTACTGACGGTAGTGGCTTTACATCTTACTTGTAATCCAGTTCATGATAGCTTAGATTACTAATCCTTCTCTAAGAGTAGTGTGGTTTCATTAAATGTTCCTTTGTACTTCATGCATTCTATTGAATAGTTGTTGTAACGATTTTAATAGACCTATGACATATAACTTAAGCATGATATAATATATAGGGAGTGAGCCTTAAGTGAACCTTCACTTGTGCACCAGATTATGTTAATTCAAAGTAATGGAACCTTGGACATCATGATAATAAATTAATTGGTTAGGGTGGAGAGTTGGGTTTAAATCAACTTAATCAACCAATACAACCATCTTCACTTTTGTGTTCATTTTCCTTGCATTCAAATTACTTATTTTTTCAGTTTTTGAATCCAAAAGCATCAAACCCTTTCCCTTGCTGTGGAGAATATTTTTGTTTCTTTTCTATTTTTTTTTACGTTTTGATGTACTTAAGTGAATCTAGAATTATTTGGACATATCATTGATACATAGTCCTTGTAGGATCGATCCTTGCTATACTTATATACTGTCTTCTAACTTATATGCTTGCAAGGTTTTTGACTGTTAAAGATAGAGTTCATATTTTTGTGCTTTATTTTTACCAACAGCGGCCTAATGAGTCTAGTCCAGTATGATGTCACCTTTGCCAATCCAAATATCCATGCAATTAAAAAGAAACTCTTCAACAACATGTTAGAACTGCCACAATGACTGCAACCATGTTGACAGACCCCCATGTCTTCACCAAGCCAACTCTGAGCCAAGTTTGAGTCCTCAATAGTCTAGTCGATGCTTTGCTAAGAGTGTGACCCCGCCAATCCTAGACAAGGTTCCGCTGAAGTCCAGACGAGGCCCACGAGAAGCCCACGAAACTACCTATGTCAGATCTAAGGCCTGCCCCAATAGGTTCTAAGTTGGCCATTTCTCTTCCTACAACTTTTTAACCAAGCTATGAAGTGCGCTTGGACTTTTTACATATTTTGAAGCTATTGGTGTGCTAAGGTGCACCATGGCGCACCCAAAATTGATCTAAGAACCTAGTTCCAAGCTTCATAGCCTGCGCAGGGCCATTCTCTACTTGCAACTGGCGGACAACTTGCATATACACTGACAACTTGCATTTGCACGCCCAGCTCAGTTTTAATTGGTTTCAAAGGTGTTTTATGTAACGACCCATCTCGAATATCGGGATTTAATATTAACAAATTGTGGTTTAGGATAACTAATCGGGGATTAGTTGAGAGAAATCGGACGGACGGTGTGAAATGACCTTTTTTGTCAGGACCCACCCCGGTTTCACCCCGAAACGCGAGGTAAATCCTGCTCCAGTCTGACTCCCCGACACAACACTCAAGTACAACTCACTCAAAATCACCCAAAACTCAGTCAGACGCAGGAGAAACTATATAAAATATCCCGAAGTTATAATTTATAGACCATAGTACGAATACAAGGAAATAAAAAACCGATGACAATTACAAGCACGCGGAAGAGAAACTTAAGAACTCTGAGACCCTGCTCGTCACTTCTATGCCTCAGACACTGCCTCGACGTCAAGACCCCGCGCTATCTCCACAACCTGGAGGGCAATTTAAAACAAAAGATGTGAGTGGACCATAATAAAAGAAAAGTTCTAAAACCATTATCCGAAAACCGAGTTTAGCCCTCCGTTTTGAAACCACATGCATAACCCAGTTATCAAAACAGTAGGATGCAATACTCAGAAAACATCATAAGAAACAGAAACACTATAAAACAGTTATAGAAATCATATCACAAGCATCATAAAACCATAGCGTAAAATATCATTTTCCGATCAAACCTGCTGGACCTATCCGAGTCTTTAAACTCCCGAGTCTTTAAACTCAATCCAGGCCTTAATAATATCCGAGTCTTTAAACTCCCGAGTCTTTAAACTCAATAGGCCTACGGGGGAAAATCAATATATCCGAGCCTTTAAACTCCCGAGTCTTTAAACTCAATCCGGGCCCGTCCCCCGTCAATCAATATCCGGGTCTTTAAACCCAATAACCAGATCCAGCAAATCCAATCAAAACCATTGGAAAACCATTTCCGTATTCACATCCAACAACGTAAATCACCTCGAAATGCGTGAAATCATTTAAATTCACCGATATCCAAAATAAATCATTTAATCACAATTATAAAAATCATGAAACAGTTATGCATGCATCGAATTTATAAAACCAATGTCCACTCACATACCGTTTAACCGAGCGCCTCGATACGCGTGCCATAGGCCTTCTCGGGCCACACCACTATCACCGGGACTCCCAATCCTGTCCAAATCACATTAGAGGATTACTAACCTCATCATTAACATCCTATTCAAGTCCCGTAATTTTCCCGAATTTTTAAGTATTTTTAAATTGGATTTAAAACCTTCGGACATCCCGAACAATATTGAAACGGGATCCGATCGACACGAAACCAACGCTAAAATGTTCGTTACATTGTATAGGATAAAAGTCATGTTGACCTCACCTCGAGATTCGTGCCCACACGCCGTCACGCGCTGCCGTGAGTGGCTGCGCGTGAAAGCCACGCACCTGCTACAGTGACTGCTACAGTCACCATCTTCACCCGTTTGTCTGGTAAACGGGTCTGATTACCCGCGATAGGATCCGGTTCAATCACACCCAATTCGACATCAATTCAATCCGTTCTTGATCCTAAAACAATCATTAGCATATCAATTTCAGTTATGTGACATCGATCAACATCAACCATTCATTAATCAAGCCATCAACCCGTGATCACCCAAAACGGGTCAATCACCAAAACTCCATCAATCCTCAACCATTGTCAAATTAACTTCATATGAAGCATATAAGGACTAACACGAACCAATTAGCATGATTAATTGAACACGACATTACCTCAATCACCACAACTCAAGCTTGAGTTTTCTGGCCGTCCACCTCGTCCGTCCACGGCCCTAGGAGCCCCAAAGCTTGCCCCATTTGATCTGGTTCGACACGTTGAAGTTCCAGAAAGCTCAATCCATCATCAATTAGGCTTGGGCTGGCCTAAAACTGGAAGTTCGAATTTGAATTTCCCAGAACCCAGTTTCCGGTTTTTCAGAGAATTCCAGCATCAATTACACTCATTCCTTCCATTCTCAATCACAGAGTGACCCTCTCGACTCACTCTCAATTCTAACAATCCAACTCAGTCCTTAAAAGCACTCAAAACCGTCCTCAATCCACTTTGTACAGATCCCCTGCACTGACCCAAAAACACAATAAAATGGTGCCCACGTTCTTGTGATCGATTGCCAGCACCATCACATGTGCAATTCCACCTCAACTGACCCAATTAACTCAATTAATTGATAAACAAATCGTGGGATCGATCGCACAAAGCATCCACCTTCACGGCTGTTCAATGAAACAGTACCCCCCGTGTGAAATTACAATTCTGCCCTTGTGCAGAAAATTACCAAAATGCCCCTCACGCATCCTGACCCGTAACTCGGTCATACAGACTCCAATTGATGCGTTCCGCCTGTCTACGAACTCAGGGCATCGAGACCTTCCTAACGGTCCTCGGTCCTCGGCCATCGGACTTCCCGATCAAAAAGTCAACATTTCCCCCTTATTACGTTTAAATTACGAAAACGCCCATGAACTTCCGTACATCATAACTTTCACCATGAACTTCGGAATCGAACGTGCCACCTGTCTATGAACTCGTGACGTCCCGAACTACGTCACGGTCATCGGTCAAAGTCCATTTGACCATCCGAATTAAAAGTCAACGTTTTGCCCAAGCCTAGGGGCAAAACGGTCATTTTGCACAATTCGTCCGAAATCGCCCAACTAATCCCAGATTAGTAAATCACAATTAAATATTATTAAATCTCGATATTCGGGACGGGTCGTTACAGTCACTATGGTCCGAATCTCACCTCGCAAGCCCAATTCAAACATACGGCATTTCTCGGCTTCAGTGGCCACAAAAGCAGGAGCAAACCGAGACAACATCTGGAACTTCCGCTCGTACTCAGCCACTATCATATTCCCTTGTTGAAGCTGCAGAAACTCCACCTCCTTGGCATCTCGAAAAGAACGAGGGTAATACTGCTCCAGGAACCGTTCCCTAAACGTCTCCCAAGTCACAATATGGGCATCCCAACCGGACAACTCGAGGGTATACCACCACTCGTACGCCGCACCATCTAGTAAAAACGTAGCCAGTAACACTCGTTCCTCCGGCGGGCAATGCATCACCGCAAAGATCCGCTCAAGTCTCGTAATCCACCTCTGGGCTTCCTCAGGATCAGCCCCGCCACTAAAAGTAGTAGCCCCGAGCCGCTGGGCTCGCTCAATCGTAGCACTCTCGGTCTCTCTTTCTACTTCGTCTTCAGGTCGTGGAGAGGGTCTACGTCTCGGAGGCATCGTCAACCGCACGCTGAAAGAGGCATAGAAATAGTCAAACAACTAAAACACAACCTCACAAACCAACAAACCCCACAAACTCGACAAACCTATACTCTGATAACAATTGTCAGGACCCACCCCGGTTTCACCCCGAAACCCGAGGTAAATCCTGCTCCCGTCTGACTCCCCGACACAACACTCAAGTACAACTCACTCAAAATCACCCAAAACTCAGTCAGACGCAGGAGAAACTATATAAAATATCCCGAAGTTATAATTTATAGACCATAGTACGAATACAAGGAAATAAAAAACCGACGACAATTACAAGCACGCGGAAGAGAAACTTAAGCACTCTGGGACCCTGCTCGTCACTTCTATGCATCAGACACTGCCTCGACGTCAAGACCCCGCGCTATCTCCACAACCTGGAGGGCAATTTAAAACAAAAGATGTGAGTGGACCATAATAAAAGAAAAGTTCTAAAACCATTATCTGAAAACCGAGTTTAGCCCTCCGTTTTGAAACCACATGCATAACCTAGTTATCAAAACAGTAGGATGCAATACTCAGAAAAAATCATAAGAAACAGAAACACTAGTTATAGAAATCATATCACAAGCATCATAAAACCATAGCGTAAAATATCATTTTCCGATCAAACCTGCTGGACCTATCCGAGTCTTTAAACTCCCGAGTCTTTAAACTCAATCCAGGCCTTAATAATATCCGAGTCTTTAAACTCCCGAGTCTTTAAACTCAATAGGCCTACGGGGAAAAATCAATATATCCGAGCCTTTAAACTCCCGAGTCTTTAAACTCAATCCGGGCCCGTCCCCCGTCAATCAATATCCGGGTCTTTAAACCCAATAACCAGATCCAGCAAATCCAATCAAAACCATTGGAAAACCATTTCTGTATTCACATCCAAACTCGAATCCGAAATCACCGATCCGATGCCCTTCCAGCATCCCGAACCGTCATTCCGAACCCAAATCCGGAATCCACTTTTCCACTTGGAAACCAACCCTTTTTCCGAAATCCATTTCTAAAATCGAAAACCTTTAATCATCGAAATCATGTTCCCAAATCCCTTTATATTCATTGACAACCACTTATCATTTGAAATCCCAAAACCATAGCATCAAATTTCCGAAACCAATCATTCCTCGTAAAACGTTCTAAAAACCGATTTCCTCGAAAAACGTGTAATAATGTAAAACCAACCAAAACATATTCGATAAACATAGAATTATGATTAAAACCACAAAACAATTATAGAAAATCAGTTATGCATGCTCGAGTTTAAGGAAAGGGTCCACTCACAGTACCGAGCCCTCAATCGCGTCCCGAACGTCCAGCACGTTCCTCAGCTTCCTCGGGAAGTCCCGATCCTGTCAACAACCACCAAATTACGTCACTAACACGTCCACGATTAACCAACTAAAATCCCTCAAAAATCCCCGGGACCTAAACGTAACGAACTGGAACCCTAAACCTTCACCCTCGCGAAACTACTTCGATTCGACGTCCGATCAACTCCAAAACAATTCCAATAGACTCGTCATAACTCCTAGACCAAAAACCATGTTGACTGTTTTCCCCATCGCCGCCGCACGCGCCCCCACGCGCCGCCCAAAGTGGCTGCGCGTGGCCCTCACGCGCCAGCTACAGTACCATCTTCAACCTCGAACCACTGTGTTGAACCGGCCACCGCAGGCTGAACCGGCAAGAACTGATCTCCACCGTCCGGCCACCAATTCAACCTCTCTTTTCTCCCACAGCTGCGTCCAGACCTGCCCTATCTATTTTCGTACCCGTTCACCTCGACACAGCTCCATCCTCGTCGACTCAAGCTCGAAACAAAACCCGATCTCTGCTCTGTTTTCCTTCCCGGCCACCCAGGTCACCTCCCGTCACGATGGCTACACCAGACTCTTCCCTAGACCTCTCTAAGCCTAACCTGACTCACCTTGACCGTCGACTCTCGCCCAAACGTCACGACTCGCCGTTTGAAACTCACGGCCAAAACAGAGCACCAGAATACCCCTGTCGTGCCATCCTCCGCCGTGTACCTCCCCGTCACGGCAGCACAACCAGAGGACTCCCAGACCTCACCTGAGTCCCTTAAACCTCCCTATGAACTTCGATTCGTCCTCTAGACTCACGACTCTCGATTTGAAACTCAACGGAAAAACAGGGCAATTGTACAGGGATAAGGAATTACCTGCAACCGTCCGCAACCGTGCTAGCCGCCGTGTTCCCTGGAGTCTACAACGCCGTCTCAGCCTCCTCTCGAGGTCAAACACACCCGCACACGGCCACAGCACCACCACAAGCCCTCAACCTTCTCTGTTTCCTCTGATTTCCCCGTAGCCCACAACTCACACACACCACGATTCCTCACTTCCCCAACCTTCTCAATAGCTCTCTCTCACTCTCTACTCTCCCTCACGCACTCACAAACTCACCAGCACCCTCGATCAGCCCTCAAGCCTCTCAATTCTCTTCCTCTGTTTCTCTCTGTGTCGATGAACACGAACACACAGCACGGGTGCACCCCAATTATTTGGGCCGTGCATATACAGGATTCCACCAGAACCCTCTAGTCCCTCAACACGTGTCACCATCCAATCCACACACTCCCACATGGCCCAATCTCAGCCATCCATTTTCCTTCTCTGTTGCACAAATCCCAATGTGCAGAAAGACCAAATTGCCCCTCCTTTTATCCAAATTTTACAGTTTTGCCACTAATTTTCTAGACCCGTAACTCCTACCTCGTAAGTCCGATGAATGCGTGCCGCCTGTCATCGAACTCAGGATGACGAGAGCTATCTAACCATCCTAGGTCAACATACCAAAACCCGATTACACAAAAAGTCAACTATTCCCCCTAATTTACCCAAATTACGGTTATGCCCTCCACCTTCCGAACATCACAACTTCCTCCTCGGATGTCGGAATCGGGCGTGCCACCTGCCTATGGATTCGTGACGTCCTAAACTACATCCTGGTCACCGGTCAATACCCAATTGACTATCCGGACGAAAAGTCAACTTTTTACCCTAACTAGGGGCAAAATCGTCATTCTACGCTAATGACCTTATCGATACCGACTAACCACCGATTAGCCTCGCTAAATCCCAACTTAATCACCCTACTAATCCCGGCTCTCGGGACGGGTTGTTACATTTTTGCCCTTAGAATTAGGCAAATGTTGATATTTGACTCGGGGAGTGAAACGTACAAGGAACGATGACCGTGACGTAGATCGGGACGTCACGAGTCCGTAGACAGGCGGCACGTCCAAATCAGAGGTTCGACGGGGAAGATATGGGTCTAAAACGAAGAACGGTACTATTGCACGTAAACCGAGAAATAGGGGGACAAGTGGCAGGATTGGATTGGATTGGAAATTTGGGTGGACCAATCAGTAAGTGACACCTGTCCCTTATCTGATTGGCCCATTCCCCCAAACGGTGGGATATTTCCTCTCACCATCATCGATCAATCATCTTTCATTTTTTCCTCCCAAAACCTGTGACCGTGCAACCCATTCAAACCCAACCCCTCAATCTTCATTATCTGAGACTGGGATGTGAATGAAAGTGAGAGAGGGAGATGAGACGACGAGAATGGTGGCCATGGCTTGAGCCGCCGTGGACGGTGGCCAGCAAACCGCGAAAAGGTGAGTTTTGGATTCAAAAATTGTATCTTGAGTTTTAGTGTTTGTTGTGTGGTTTTGATGTTTGGATTGTGTCTTGGGGGTTAATAGCGACATAATGGACTTGGAACAGTGGCCAACGGTGGCCAGAATCATGGGGAACGGTCGGTGGTGGTTCGCCGGTTTAAAGATGAACTTGAAGGTATGGTTTTTGGACTTAGTTTTCATATTTTGAAATCATGGATAGATTAGGAATGTTTATAGAATGGTTTAGGAGAAAATTGGGGTGAAAACAGGTTGAGGAAGGGGTTGAAATTGACCCGAACCGATCAAGTCGGTCTAGTTGGACCAGCTAGCAACTTGAACATGATCGGACCGAGCTGCCCGAGGTAGGGGATAATGAACAGTAGGCGCGTGGCTTCCACGCGCAGCGCCTTTGGGAGACGCGTGGGGGCGTGTGAGGAAACCTTTGGGGAATTTTTCAACATGCGAAATCATCTATTCAATGTAACGAGCATTTTGGGATAGGTTTCATGTTGATAGGACATCGTTTCGATATAGTTCGGGGTGTCCGAAAGTTTAGAATCGAGTTTAAAAATAGTTAAAAATTCGAAAAAATTTCGGGAGTTTAATGGGAGGTTAATGATGTAGTTAGTAACCCTCTAGTATGATTTGGACAGGTTGGAAGTCCCGGTTATAGTGGTGTGACTCGGGAAGGCTTATGGCACGCGTATCGAGGTGGCAGCGTAGGACGGTCTGTGAGTGGACAATGTTTTCTAAAATGTGATGCATGCATAACTGTTTTATATGTTATTTCAATAGTGATGATTGCGGAATTGGTGATTTACATGGTTGCACGTATTTCGAGGTAATCCTGTATTTGCACGTATATAGAGATTTACGGTTTTACTGTAGTTTTACGTGCATGTGGTTTCATTGATGGTTTGATGAAATAGTTTTGGTTTTGGAAATATGAACTCGGGCATGTGACCCATTTGAATTATGTGATCGGGCTAGGGGCCCACTTGGTTTACGAAATCGGGTTGAGACCCATTTGTGTGATGTCATCGGGCCGGGGGCCCAATTGGTTTATGAAATCGGGCATGAAGCCCAAATGTGTTTTATAAATGTGATTTCGGGTCTGAGACCTTATGTTTCATAAACGTGATTTCGGGTCGGGGACCCTAAATGGATTTGTGATGTTTTATGGGAATTTCGGGCAGGGTCCTTTGAGATGTTTTTGAAATGGCTTTATAAAACTATTTTCTATATACCATCTTGATACGAGGATATGTGATGGTCTCCTTCAGGTGCCTGGGGCACTGGGGAAGTCACGGTGCATTACCTGCGAGGGATCATTATACGGAGCTACCAGACCGTATAGTGACTCAGAAGCAGGATTGCTATGATTAGACGTCTGGGATGTCAGAAATCTGGAATGTCAGATATATGGACCCAGAGAGACCCCGGGCAACATGCGTTGCATATACCGTGAGACATGACGTCTGGGACGTCAAAAGTCTTGGACGCTAGGCATCTGGGATGCCAAGGATGGTTATGTGGTAAATATGGATTATTGGATTCATGAAATGGTATTTCGGTGTTTATCGATTTGTGTTATGGATTTGGGCAGTGGCCCATTTGGTTCTGGATTTACGGATTTTGGTGTTTTACGGTTTTTGGGCTAAGGCCTAATGGTTTATTTTAAGTAAATGATTTGATTACTAGTCTTCGATGCATGCATACTTTTAGTGAAAGGCATAAATGGATCTTTATCAAATGTGTTTTATGAACTTATTGCTTTTCGTCCACTCACAGCTTTTAATGATTTTAATGCCCTTCAGGTTTATCACGAATGCGGGTTGTAGCAGAGACCGAGACATCGCACTTCTTCACCGATCCTAGCGCGCTCTGGGAGCCTCGTATGGGCTAAGGTATGAACTATCCCTTGTCTGACACTTCGTGTCAGACGGAAGCATGGTACATCCCGCGTTAATACCAGGGGATTGGGATGGGTCGTGTCAAGTGCTATCAGAGCGAGGTTGTCGCTATTCGAGTAAACGTTGTAGTTCTTTTGGTACGCGTAGGTCGAGGATGTGATGTCTCTACGTGGTCAGCCCGTTATCAACCTGATAAATGGATGTCGGATTGATAGCTTTTGGGATTGAATAGTGGTTAGAGTGTGATTGGCTAGATACGCCGTTCGTTAGTGTGATTCAACCCAAGTGGGGTTGTATGTGACAAATCGGTAATGTGGGACCGTTGGTTTGGTCATGTGATGTTAGATTGTTGTGTTGCTAGGTGTAGCTTGGTTCGGGAAACCTTCGTTGAGCTGATGGTAGGATTGGATTGACGTCCATACAATGTCAAGAGCGCGGGGTTGGTCAAATTGTGGAGTATACTGCCCTCTACAATTAGGTTCAGAGGAACCCTAGGGTGTGATTGTGGAACCCTAATTGATGATGGATGGTCTGGAAAGGCGAACCTTAGTTGTGATTGATGAATTAGAATTGTGAGTATGTAGTTTTTGTGGATTGGACGACTTTCCGAAGTCGGGGTGGTCTGTCGAGTCGAAAACAAAATTGTGACTGATGGATTGGAATTTATGTTGCGGAGAGCGGCTGAGGTCGTGGATGATCATGGGGACAACTCTAGTGAGTCTAGTCGAAACTATGGAGATTGGTTGGCCCGACACAAAGTGAAATGATGGGATTCGATCCACGAGTACGATTATGGGATGATATATGGAATCCTGAGTGGGACCGAATAATGGTGTGATGTGTGGATGCGGATCTCGATAACGATGACTGTTGGTCGACATCCATGTGGAGATGGCTGGCTATCGAGGGTGATTGGTGTAGTTGTGGTTGTCGAAAATTTGGGGGACGTTTAGGGAACGTTCATTATCTTGCTGTGGGTTGTCAGGATGATTGTACCCGGAGTTGTGGGGTACGAGGGAGGCAGAGTTTATTTAACCTGAACGGAGGTATGGGGTTGTTACTCTGTATGAGTAACGATTCAGGGTTATCTGATTCGCACACTGCGTGCTAGTGATTGTGATGACGATGATCCACGAGTTGGGATGTGACTCTGTCATGATGGGCATACATTCGGTATCTAAGATTCAGTAGTGGATGAGTTGGGCTCGACGGGATCCAGCAGGGGTTCAGATGTGTTGGGTTAAGTCCCAATAAGTATGAGATGACTAAGTGATGAATGGATGAAGAGGTATGATTGAGACATGAGGAATTTCGGATGACACATGGGATGTCATGGAAATTAGTGGATTCAGGGAGTTGTCGTCAACTCCAAAACTTGAGTGGTTATGTGTTTCTAGTATCCCTAGGAAGTGCAAAGAAATTATTGAAATTGGAAGAAGTCGAAGAGAATCAATGGTGGTGTTGATGTGAGATTTTGTGATTGTGAATAACATGGAGACCCGAGAGTTGAGCCTGTAAAGGTTGAGATGTGAGAACGAGATAGTAACGAACTACATCCTTTTTGGATGTGCATAAACGGTTATTAACGGATTGCGGACACGTAGTTGTCCAAGTAAGTTGAGGATTTGGGAAGTCCAGTGGTTGGACTTGACACTTAGTTGGAATCATATCTATTTCCAACACGGTTGGAACTTCAGAATCAAGAGAAGTTTTGATTGAGGCGACGAGGGGAGTGCTCGTTTCAACATTAGAGATGGGTATTCTGAAGTCATTGGGGTGACTTCTTATTTTCTACCAATGACAGATGATTGTTGTTGTCACCAGTACGTTGAGTGTGTATTGGTTGGTGGACCCGATATTTTTCTTGGGTCATCAGGAGGAGTTGGATATTTCGAGGTTAGGTGAATGAGATTTCTCATTTTCTGCCTTGTGGCAGACGATGTTGGGTAGTATGGCTGGGTGAGTGCAGTGAGTTTGTGTTTGCACTCACGTAGGATGAATTTTGATGTCATCGTCTTGGATCATCTTTAATTTTCCCTAGGTGGGATGACGAGGATCGATATGAGGTAATTGGAGAGGACCCACAATCTCGACGTGTTCCGTCGTTGACTGGTCATTTTAGATGTGAAAATGGTTGAGAAGCGACTGGGTAGGATACAGATTCAAATAGGGTATAAGACCCTATGACCTGAAATCTGGTAGTTAGCTAAGTGAGAACATATGTGGATCCTAGGTGGATCTGGATCATGATGTTATTAATCGGGTGATGTTGTGGTGGATTAGGATGGCGTGGATTGTGATGTCATGCCCGTGTTGGCAGACTTCGCCTTACTGATTATGCTAAGCTAGGAGCAGAGAAGAATCGTATTGTGAGACAGTTGAGGAATCTTTTGGAATTGAACGGAATGATTATCCAACCTCTGTCTTTGATATATGTGTGTGGGGTAGGTAGAAAGTTTATTGCTATGCCTTGGATATTTGGATATGGGAATGTTGGATCGACTTCTTTTTGAAGTTAATCCGGTATGAGACGGTACTGGAGTGAGTTGAGGTGCATACGAACTATCTTGGGTATTTGACTATGTGAACGATGGGATTGGCTTCCTTTTGGAGTCAATCAAATGTGGTTTGGTAATCGAATGAGCAGGTAACCGATAGGTTCGGAGTTGGTGCATCTCGGTAGACGTGGGTGAGATTGGATACTCTTTTGGCATGAAGGGGTACGCCTTGGTGGACGTGAGTCAGATTGGTTAGTGTTAGATTACATGATTAGGAGTAGACGTTGTGATGCTAGTCGGGTGACCATATGACTCTTGATGGATGACGAGTTGGAGTATTTGGTCTGTCTAGTACTGGATTGGATAGATGGACTCCATAATTTAAGAGTGATTAGTTATGAGCTATGTAGTAGGCGGGTTGGTGGATGGATGTACGTATAAGGTACGTTGTGCGAGGATCGATATAGGACAGGCCGAGTGGTGCCTGGTGACGGTACATAGGATGTACCAGTGGTGTGTGGTTGAGCGTGTTGGTAGTCGGCTGAGTTCCGATATCATTGGATTTGTTGAGTACGTGAACTGGACATTGGATACTATGCGCTGGGCCAGAGTGATTCTAATGAGTTAAGTAATTGTATGAGCAGGTGCTCAGAGCCGTGGATGGCTAGTGGAACTCTAGAGTTGGGATGTGTTATCACTACTGGGCAGGTATTTAATGGGGTCCAGTTACATACAGTTCGAGTGAGATGTTGGTACACGTATACCCAGATTGAATGAGTTGGTGGTTAGTGTAACCACGGGTTGCTTTGAGTGAAGTTACTGCTCTGTGACTCTCACCAACGTCATAGATCACTGGGGGAGTTGACGGATATGGACGCTGAGACCGATAGATGTCGCGGGTTTGAGCTTGCCTTGCAAGATGAAATCTTGTCGTTGATCTTACGCAACATTGAGGGAGACTTGGTACGAGGTACCTTAGTACGACCTTTGAGTGAGTCAGAGTTCTGTTGGTGACTCGAATGGTAACCATGGAGTCGTGAGTGCCAGCTGAATGCGACGTTATGGGACGTGTCATATTGACATGGTAAAATTCAGAAAATGCGGAGAAATTGTGATATCTGATAACTCTCGGTGTGGGAGAGATGCCGGATTTATTTGTGTTTGGCAAGTGGTGACATTTTGGCTGGATGTGTAAACATGATGGTAGAATCGTCGGGTGGTATCAACTCGGAACGTGTGATTACTGTCACTCGACGTGGTCGGGTGTAGTCGATGTGACGTGAGTTCGTGAAGGAATTTTTGGGTGCAGACAAGTATTGTTCTGGTTAGTGGGTGTACAAGTGTACACATGTTGTGAGATTGAATTGTTCTCCACGAGGTGGATGTGGAATCGGATAGTTGGAATTTCGAGGACGAAATTATTTAAGGGGGAAGGTTGTAACAACCCGTCTCGAATATCGGAATTTAATATTAATTAATTATGGTTTAGGATTACTAATCGGGGATTATATGAGAGAAATCGGACGGACGATGCGAAATGACCGTTTTGCCCTTGGAATTGGGCAAATGTTGACTTTTGACTCCGGGAGTCAAACGTACGAGGACCGATGACTGTGACGTAGATCGGGACGTCACGAGTCCGTAGACAGGCGGCACGTTGAAATCGGAGGTTCGACGGGGAAGATATATGTCTAAAATGGAAAATGGCACTATTGGACATAAATCGAGAAACGGGGGGACAAGTGGCAGGATTGGATTGGATTGGAAATCTGGGTGGAACAATCAGTAAGTGACACCTGTCCCTTATCTGATTGGCCCATTCCCCCACAAGGTGGGATATTTCCTCTCACCATCATCGATCGATCATCTTTCATTTTTTCCTCCCAAAACCCGTAACCGTGCAACCCATTCAAAACCAACCCCTCAATCTTCATTATCTGGGCCTGGGATGTGAATGAAAGTGAGAGAGGGAGGTGAGACGACGAGAATGATGGCCACGACTTGCGTCATCGTGGACGGTGGCCGGCGAACCGCGAAAAGGTGAGTTTTGGATTCAAAAATTGTATGTTGAGTTTTAGTGTTTGTTGTGTGGTTTTGATGTTTGGATTGTGTTTTGGGGGTTACTAGGGACCTAATGGACTTGGAATAGTGGCCAACGGTGGCCAGAATCATAGGGAACCGTCGGTGGTGGTTGGCCGGTTAAAAGATGAACTTGAAGGTATGGTTTTTGGACTTGGTTTTCATACTTTGAAATCATGGATAGATTAGGAATGTTTATAGGATGGTTTAGGAGAAAATTGGGGTGAAAACAGGTTGAGGAAGGGGTTGAAATTGACCCAAGCTGGTCACGCCGGTCCAGTTGGACCAGCTGGACCAACTGAACCGGACCGAACTGGTCTGCCTGAGGTAGGGGATAATGAACAGTATGCCCGTGGCTTCCACACGCAGCGCCTTTAGGCGGAATGTGGGGGTACGTGAGGGACCTTTTGGGGAAGATTTCAACATGTGAAATCATTTATTCGATGTAATGAACATTTTGGGATTGGTTTCGAGTCGATTAGACATCGTTTCGATATAGTTCAGGGTGTCCGAAGGTTTAGGATCGAGTTTAAAAATAGTTAAAAATTTGGAAAAATTATGGGACTTTAATGGGAGGTTAATGAGGTAGTTAGTAACCCTCTAGTATGGTTTGGACAAGTTTGGAAGTCTTGGTGATAGTGGTGTGACTCAGGAAAGCTTATGGTACGTGTATCGAGGCGGCAGCGTAGGACGGTCTGTGAGTGGACAATGTTTTCTAAATTGTGATGCATGCATAACTGTTTTATATGTTTTATATATGTGATTTCAATAGTGATGATTGCAGCATTGGTGATTTACATGGTTGCACGTATTTCGAGGTAATCCCGTACTTGCACGTATATCAAGATTTATGGTTTTACTGTAGTTTTACATGCATGTGGTTTCATTGATGGTTTGATGAGCTAGTTTTGGTTTTGGAAAGATGAACTCGGGCATGAGACCCATTTGAATTATGTGATCGGGCTAGGGGCCTAGTTGGTTTACCAAATCGGGTTGAGACCCATTTGAGTGATGTGATCGGGCCGGGGGCCCAGTTGGTTTATGAAATCTGGCATGAGGCCCAAATATGTTTATAAATGTTATTTTGGGTCTGGGACCCTAAGTTTCATAAAAGTGATTTCGGGTCGGGGACCCTAAATGGATTTGTGATGTTTTATGGGAATTTCGGGCAGGGCGCTTTGAGATGTTTCGAAATGGCTTTATAAAACTGTTTTCCATATACCATCTTGATACGAGGATATGTGATGGTCTCCTCTAGGTATCTGGTACACTAGGGAAGTCACAATGCATTGCCTGCGAGGGGTCATTATACGGAGCTACTAGACTGTATACTGACTCAGGAGCAGGATTACTATGATTAGACGTTTGGGACGTCAGATTCTGAGATGTCAGAGATATGGACTCGGAGAGACCACGGGCAGCACGAGTTTCTTATACCGTGAGACATGACGTCTAGGACGTAAAGTGTCTAGGACGCTAGGCATTTGGGATGCCGAGGATGGTTATGTGATAAATATGGATTATTGGATTCATGAAATGGTATTTCGGTGTTTATGGATTTGTATTATGGAATTGGGCAGTGGCCCACATGGTTCTGGATTTACGGATTTTGGTGTTTTACGATTTTTGAGCTAAGTCCCTAATGGTTTATTTTAAGTAAATGATTTGATTACTGGTCTTCGATGCATGCATACTTTTAGTGAAGAGCATAAATGGATCTTTATCAAATGTGTTTTATGAACTTATTGCTTTTCGTCCACTCACAGCTTTTAATGATTTTAATGCCCTTCAGGTTGATCACAGATGCGGGTTGTAGCAGAAACCGAGACATTGCACTCCTCCACTGATCCTGGGGCGCTCTGGGAGCTCCGTATGAGCTAAGGTATGAACTATCCCTTGTCTGACACTTCGTGTCAGACGAGAGCATGGCACATCCCGCGTTAATCTCAGGGGGATTGCGATGGGTCATGTCATTTTAGGACTTTATAATATATAGCTTAGGATTGCCATAGACACTCTAGAATGTTCTAGGTTATTTTATGATTTATAATCCTTAAAGGACATGGTTTTCTCCTTCACTATACAAAGAGGCCTTGTCCTATATTGAATCACAATTTAGATATAGAATTTAGATTAGATCGGACTTAATTACACCTAGACAACTTAGAGATACTTGTAGACTTGTTCATGAGGTTTGTTCATGGCTGACCAGATTATGCTTGAAATATTTGCTCACGGCCTTGCTTGGAGTTCATCGTTGAGTGTATAATTTGGCTTTATTCTTTCTGATCTTTGTTCATTCAATCAATGCTATTATTTTTCATTATGCTTAGTGAGTAATTTTATTTAGGGTTAAGACTGATCTTGAATCCCTAACCATGATAATTTTGTGACTTTTTTATTGTACTTGGTTTGATTGTTGTATTTTACCTTAGTAGATTGATTGATTGTTTTAACTTCTACTTCGTACATATTCTTGAAACGAGCTACTTTAATAGCATTACTTAATTGATCAATTTTCATAAATTATTATGGTAAAAATAATCTGTGAAAAGATACACGACTCACCTAGGATTGCATACCACTTTCTATGGTGTGGGCACCTCCTCCAATAGAATATTATCCACTTTGGGCCCTGGAGTCCAACTTCCTCGCCAGCACGGATTTGTCTCGGACATGGAAAATATCTTGCTAGGGGGAGTATGTGCAGAATATTTAGGTATTAGAGTCTAACCCCAGTCAGAATTAATTTTGCCAGCAAGGACGCTAGGCCCCAAGGGAGGTGGATTGTAAGATCCCACATCAACCGAGGGGAAATAGGGGATGCGCCTTAATATGAGAGAACATCTCCATATAATAGAAAGTGTTTTGGGGGTTGGACCCCCAGAAGCAAAACCATGAGGGCGGGGACCCGTGTCGGCTGGGCCTTATGGAGGCAGGCCTAAAGCAGACAATATTCAATTGGAGAGGGCGGGGTGTGACACGTGGCCCAGTCTGTAGCCTAGCCAGACTAGGAAACAGGTTTTAGCATTCCATTAATGGTTTTTTAGTCCTTTATTTTTAGTTTCCATTCCTAGTTTTTAGGGGAAGCCCTATGAGTATTTAAAGAGGTCTTTGACGTGAAACAGAGGTCTATTCCTAGTTTTACACACATACACCAACCAAAATTTAGAGTTTGGAGTGTTTACATGTTCTTTGGGTTTTACTGGAAAAGTGTTGAACGCAAAAAACATTGGAGGAGGCCTAAGCATATTCTTGGCTTGCTTCTGTTTTCAGTGTTTCAATATTTTTCCCTTTTCTTCCTACGTTGTAATCATGTCTTATTTTATCATTGTTATTAATATGAATTGTGAGTTGTTTTTCATATAATTGGCGCTACTTGAAGCCGTAACCATGTAGTTGTCAAATATGATTTTGGCGATTAGTTTAGATGCTTTGAATGATGAATACTGTGATTGATGCACATAATGATCTTAGTTTATGCTTATGAGTCTAGTCACCTTATTTATGTATTCTATATGTGAATAATCGCTTGTTTAACTGGCTAACTTCCTATGATTGTTTGGTACTAACGGTAGTGGCTTTACATCTTACATGTAATCCAGTTCATGATAGCTTAGATTACTAATCCTTCTCTAAGAGTGTTGTGGTTTCATTAAATGTTCCTTTGTACTTCATGCATTCTATTGAATAGTTATTGTAGCGAGTTTAATAGACCTATGGCATATAACTTAAGCAGGATATAATATATGGGGAGTGAGCCTTAAGTGAACCTTCGCATGGCACCATATTATGTTAATTCAAAGTAATGGAACCTTGGACATCATGACAATAAATTAATTGGTTAGGGTGGAGAGTTGGGTTTAAATCGACTTAATCAACCAATACAACCATCTTCACTTTTGTGTTCATTTGCCTTGCATTCAAATTACTTATTTTTTCAGTTTTTGAATCCAAAAGCATCAAACCCGTTCCCTTGTTGTGGAGAATATTTGTGTTTCTTTTCTATTTCTTTATTTTTTTTTTACGTTTTGATGGACTTAAGTGAATCTAGAATTATTTGGACATATCATTGATACATAGTCCTTGTAGGATCGATCCTTGCTATACTGATATACTGTCTTCTGACTTATATGCTTGCAAGGTTTTTTACTATTAAAGATAAAGTTCATATTTTTGTGCTTGATTTTTACAAACAGCGGCCTAATGAGTCTAGTCCAGTATGATGTCACCTTTGCCAATCCAAATATCCATGTAATTAAAAAGAAACTTTTCTAACAACATGTTAGAACTACCACAATGACTGCAACCATGTTGACGGTATGCCAATTCTAGGTCAATGGAGTTTTGGTTACCATAGTCGTATTAGAACCAACAAGAGTTTTGAACACGGTGTTTCGTCTTTTTGCTATATTCACTTCTAATAGTAACAAAATATGCCTCCAGATTAAGGAATTGTTCAGTTCTAAGGATATCACTATGAACATAAGCATATGTGTCATGCAGGCCAACAAAAAACATATAAACATAGTCTTCATCAATTGTTTTCAATTATATCTGGTTGTTTGAAAGCAATCGGCTTCCTATAATTAAATTCCTAATATATTGGCGTAATATCTAGAAATATATTTACCCTTTAGGAACCCAAAATCACCTGAAAATTGTGGAGCTGTCACATGGCCCATAATTCCCAAATGCCCAATTCGCCCTTGGCAATGGTATTAACAGATTACAAACATTAGCACAGTAAATAATGTATTTCCAACTAAGTACATTATTAAGTCGAGTTAAATGCATCGATAATATTGATATTGTCCGAGAAACAATAGGTATTCAAAACAATAAAAAATTTGTTATTAATACTAATTATCATTATTATCATAATTACTATTAATGTTAATTATCGTTATTATCATAATTATTATTAACTTTATTTTTTTGTATTGTCATAATGAACAATTATTATTAATAATAAATAATATATTTTATTTATAATATGTTATTTATTAATTACACATTCAACCGACCAATCAGAACGCTCTTATGCTCCCAAGGTTTTTCTATAAATAGTGGAGCTCATTTAAATTCCAAGGTAACTCGTTTCCTCGTTTCGAAATATTTTATTTTCCTCTCTCAAAGCTTACTCAGGCATCAGAGTGTTCTTGGTCGAACAACCCACCGGGTAATCGATTGAGGCAGCGATAGTTAATTATTTGTTGTTTGTAAGGACTATGAAGACTTTTTGCAGAGGGTACGATTTCTGCTTCAATAATTGGTGTTTTCATTGAGAGCTAATTGAGAAATATTCAAGAAGAGCTATCACAATCATTCATCGTTCTTCAAATTTTTTTCATCGTTTATCTTACTTCATTTTTTGTTCATTGACATTGTTCGACGATTTTGAACGTTGTTCATCATCCAACAAAAAATTTATATTCAAAAAATCCTCATGATTCGACATGGCTAGGATTCGTCAATCCGTTCGATCACCTGGAGATGGTGTTTCAGTCTCAACAGCTCAAACGAGGAATGAATATCACATAGAGACTCTGGAGGAATGCCCAAGTCGACCTTGACGTGTGTCCATCGAGGCGCCCATGGAGATACAAGGGTGAATTCCAACTTTCAGTTTTGGAGCTTCCCCTCTCCAACAACTCAAGTACCTATGCTAGAAGAAGGAACTTCAGCCTTACCGCAAGTAGGCGGGCAGTTGATGGGAGGAGCGTCAAGGCAGAGTCAGCCCTATGTAACCATGGACCTAGGGGATTTCCTATATGGACGCCATGACATCTCAGGGATGAATCACCACCAAAATCCTTAGGATAACTTGGCTCAGCAAGTCAAAAGGTTGAGGAGTCAAGTTTTAGTGCAGTTAGAGCTTTTGCAACGGCTCTTGGTGAAGAGAACAACTCAAGAACCTAGGAGACACTCCACCTTACGTGGAACGCAAGAGGATGTTCCAAGGCTCCCGGGAAAGGAAATAGTCTAATGTCGAACGATGTCTCGGAACACCTTATTAAGTGACTTCGGAGAAGAAAGTTACACCTGTAGAGAAAAAAGCCCACAGCGCCCAAGGCCATTGGTGCATGAGCAGCTTGGAAAGAGGATAGAGGAAACTTCGTGAGTGGAATGCTCACATGAAAGCAGGGGGCAACAAATGGCTTCCCAGAAAACCCCAAGACAATTTTCCCATCGCAGTGAAGGGGAGGACAAGGCTTACTCACCTGCGCGATCTCAAATGTCAAAAGTTGAGACCTGAGGAGGTTCCTGATGGTTAGTATGCAACGACTCTCCACCTCAGCGAGGTAGACTGCAAGCTAATGATATCCAAAAGATGCTAGCTCGGCACTTCTGTGTTCAACGTGATGGTGATCTGGAAAACGATCTACATCTCCAAATTCGTCTATCCACACCCTTTGTGAGATATATTGAGGAGGAGTCATTCCCACATAGATTTTTGACGCCGAACATCAATCAGTTCAATAGACACAACGATGCATTCATGTGCAAAGTGTTCCAAGCATCCCTGAAAGGCAAAGTAATGACATGGTTCAACCATCTTCCCCAGAGGTCCATCGCTTCCTTTGAGGAGCTAGCTCTAGCAGTTTTGAAAGAATACTCCCAACTTCTCACTATCGAAGTGAAGGAAGATCACCTATTTTCCATTAGAAAGATCAAAAGAGACCATGTGGCAATACATCCGGAGGTACTGCGAGGCAATACATCCGGATGCAGTGATCTGGTCGCGACAATGGCATTTAAGCAAGGGCATCCCCGAGATAACTAGCTTTAGGAAGACATAGTAATGAACAATGTCCGTAGCCTTACCAAGATGCTCTCCTTAGCAGAGCGACATGCATGTTGAAAGGATGAAAAAAATATTGTACATGGACCAGATCATGCCGGAATGAGCGAGAAAGTCTCCAAACCGCCATCACTGCTCAAAGAGGATACAGGCAACAAATTTTCATATGAGGGGTTCAACAGATGCAATGCGAGCCAAACTCCCAATTCCTCAACTATTAGAAATCCTAATCTGAAATTTTCGATACTAGTCCATCAGATTCAAATGAGATCAAAGACAAGGCTTGGTTCAAAAAACTGAGATCCATCAAAGGAAATCAAGAGAAATCTGATAAAACAAAATGGTGCGCCTATCATGGATTCTATGGGCACAATATCAACACGTGCATATTTTTCGAAAGATATCTCCAAAATCTCGTGAAGGAAGGACATTGCGTGGACTACATCAAAAAGAAGACTGCAAAGCATATGGAGAACAAAGAACCCAGGGAGCCCGCATCAAAGGTGATACGCATCAACTAGCTGCATCTCAATGGAATTGATCTTATGGTCGCTTGCCGCAAGCTGAATGTCAAAATTCAAGAGACGTAGAAGTCTATCAAAGTTTCAATTTTTCTTTTTATGTTGTCTTCTCAATTCAAGTACCATGCATTTGAATTATCAATAAGATTGATTTTTTTTTTTTGAATTCTTACAAAAATATTTTAACATCATATGCAATTTTCAAAACATCTTCAAAGAAGTACTCAAAACAAATCCAAGCCTTCCTCTGAAAAGCATCATGAACCTTACTCTGCGAAGCACAAAAGCATCCCACTAGGCAGCACTTCGAACCTTTCTCTCGAAAGCATTCAAGTCTTTCTTTGTCGAGCAACTAAGTATTCCTTTTAGAATCAAAGCCTTCGGCATGCGAAGCATCAAAGCCTTTGCTATGAAAAGCATCCAAGCGTTCATCATACGAAGCAACCAAGCCTTCGCCATGCGAAGCATCAAAGTCTTTGTTATGCAAAGCATCCAAGCCTTCTTCATACGAAGCAACCAAGCCTTGGTCACGCGATACATTTCAACCTTCACCTTGAGAAACATTTCAACCTTCACCTTGCAAAGCATTTCAACCTTCCACCAGGAAGCACTCAAAGGCTTCCACTAGGAAGCACTCAAAGCCTTCCACCAGGAAGCACTCAAAGCCTTCCACTAGGACGGACCCCAGGTCTTCCATTTGGAAGTACTATACTTTTCTTCTAAAAAGTTCAAGTTATTTAGAGCCCCCTATTATACGCCCATGGCTACAATGGGGGCATATGGCAAGACAGTTAATTGAAAGTTTTAGTTCAAACACAATATAAAATGGATAAAAGAGATTTGACACTTGAATTCCAAAAATTCTGCATAAATGTCGTTCTCATTTATTCGTTCAAAAGGCGTTTGGAAAATCATATGTCGATTGCTCACACCGGTTATACGCTACTGGAATGAAAGTACAAACATAAGAAAAATGACATAAAGAAGCTACAAGGCAGGTCTTCAAAGCCCATTGTTTTTTGAAACTATCTCTACTCTTCTGCTGAAAGTAAGGAAGCATCATTAAACAATGATTCAGTAGTCTCAAGAGCACCTTCATTCCTGGCCTTAGGATCAGACTCTAGCACAAGTTCTGGTTCGGGCTAAGGCTCTTTCTCTGGCTCCAGTTCCCGCTCTTTGGTGGTGATCCCACTGCAGCTTGTCATGTCCAACTTTTGCACCTCATACTCCTTTTGGCATAAAGTTGTGGGAGCATGTGGTGGCAAAGAACATTCGTTTCTCGAAAGCCTTTCAATCTTCAAATTCTGGACTTCCACCTTCAAAAGTTTGATTTTCTCAACTGAATTTAGCCGCGCACCAAAATTACCTCGTTTAGGGCAATGTCTCGCTCATTCTCTATCAGCATTCTCTCTGCATGGCTTTTCTCCAACTCACCCACTTTGGTTTCCAATGTATGGATTCTCCCTACCAAGGCTTTGTTTTTTCGTCTAGAGTGATCTCGGCCTTTTCAAAGGCGTATGCACTCGTTCTTCATCCATTTTTTTTCCTCTTCCAGACCACCATTCCCGCAAAGCATGTCAACCAGCTTACTGGCCCCAACTTTTGCAATCCTAAGGTCTCGGATGACAATCGCGTCCCCTCCACTAATCGATCAAGGCTTTCATCTCTTAAAGCCTCGAGAACTTTCGGGCAAGTGAGAATCACCTTTAGCCTCTTAGGATGTTTGGCTACTTCCTCATAAGGAGTGTTTGAAGCTCTGTTCTTGCTAAATGACTCTGTGGGACTAGAACGGCTAGGATTGGAAGGAGCATGATGATCAGACTTTCTCTCCAAAGAAGCAATGGGATCCTGTTTGGTGTTCTTCTTCAGGGTAATAGCCTTTTTTAGGCACATCGGAGCACTAAGCCATTCCTTGATTAAGCTATCAGAAGGCCTCCCACCATCCGTATCTTTGAATGGAGAAAGTAGCCAACTCATATCACGAAACTCCGGAGGAATCTTCAAAGCCGTGTCAATCTTTTTAAGATCGAGATGACCTTCAAAACCACTGTACAACTCACCAAACATAAGAAAGTGTGAGGTGATTCTCAGATCCGTGGAGGCATATTTGTCCCATGCACCTCCTACTTCGATGTCGTTGAACCTATACGTGTTATCGTCGAATTTCGTCCTAAAAAATAGTTCCACCCTGGGAGCGACTCGAGAATTCCGATACTGGTAATCCCATTGTACGACATAAAGTAGCAATGCTAGAATTCGTCTTCAGCGATTCCCAAGCAAAAAAATTTGTGTTCATCTTCTCAAAACACATGATGTATGGATAGGCATCGACATCTAGTTAAGTAGGCCTACATCCCACCCGTTCAATAAGTTTGATAAGAACTTTGAGAACGGGAACTTAAAACCCAACTCGATGATCAAATGGTGGAATTAAGTCCATCGACCGCCAATAGGATTTTTGCCTCTACCATGCCTAAGAGCCTTCATGGAAGAGCATCTATCGCCAAGCTCCACAAAGATGTCTTCCAGAAAGGCAATCTGATTTTGAGCTTTCCACTCCTAGAAGTCTTAAGGTTTCTCAAACTCTATATCCTTCCCTCATAATGGACTTTGGCCATGCGACCAGCCACGCTCCCACAAAGTGAGTCTGCTAGACCATTTTGGAAGTGCAACTTGACGCATCTTAAAATAATCACCTTAGAAAAAAAAAAAACAGGTCGTCATTGAATCGTCGCCAATGGATGTTCTGAACTCTTGAAATGAGCGAAAACGTGCAACTGCAAATAAGGGACATTTAAATTAGATATATATTATATATATTCTAATTTTAAAAGTTATAAAAATATGTATATTTGTATATATATATATATATTTAATTAAATAAATATATATTTATATAATAAAAGTTGAAAACGGGGCTTAATCTCATCCCCCAATTAGAATCTGCCAAGTCATATGTCATCCTCGGCAAACGCCAAGCCGCCGACCAGCGAGGGTCTCACTTGCTCCAATCTCCAATCAGCGACATACACGTGGCCCCTCTTGGTTGGCAATAACAGGGTCGCCGAAAGAGGCAGGCCCCACCTGCTTGACAAGTCAACCAGCGCTCGACGCTTGGCAAGCTTTCATTGTCACTAATAAGGTTGCCGACAGTGGAGGGCTCCGCCTGCCTGACAATCCAATCAGCATCCGACATGTGGAAAGTCTTCATTGGCACTAACAAGGATGGCGACAGAGGAGGGACTCGCCTGCCTGACAAGCCAACTAGCGCACAACGCGTGGCAAGCTTTCATTAGCACTAATAGGGTCACCGACAGTTGAGGGCCCCACCTGCGTGACAAGCCAACCAGCGCCTGATGCGTGGCAAGCTTTCATTTGCACTAACAGGGTCACCGACAGTTGAGGGCCCCACCTGCGTGACAAGCCAAACAGCGCCTGACGCGTGGCAAGCTTTCATTTGCACTAACAGGGTCTCCGACAGTGGAGGGCCCTGTTTGCCCGACAAGCCAATCAGCGCCCGACGCGTGGCAAGACTTCATTGGCGCTAATAGGGCCGCCGACAGAGGCCAACCCCGCCTGCCTGACAAGCCAACCAGCGCCCAATGCGTGGCAACCTTTCATTGGGAATAGCAAGGTCACCAAAAATGGAGGGCCCTGCCTGCCTGACAAGCCAACTAGTACCCGATGTGTGGCAAGCCTTCATTGGCACTAACAGGGTCGCCGACAGTGGCGGGCCCTGCCTACCTGGCGAGCCACTCAGCGTAAGACACGTGGCACCACTCTACAGCTGTCCTTGACACCTTTGCCAGCCGTACTTGGTCCACCAATCTGCACAACACACATGGCGCGTGCTGCTGCGTTGAGGACAACAGTCGCTGACACCTGGTTCGTACTCAGTCCTTGTCAATGTGTGGTGTGGACGTGCCAGACGGGTTCCAGTGTTCGTCAGAGCCTCTGTCGTTCCTTCGCACCACGTGTTCCATCTTGGACCACCTCATTTCACTGTCAACTGTTATTGCCCATCTTGTCCCATTTTTTCAGCCACTCTAATCAATTACAAGCCCTCTATGCCAATCTTCAAAGCAAATTAAATTGCCAAAAAATAATAATAAACAGAAAAAAAATCAACCTTACCTTAACGTGTAGCCTTCTTCTCCAAGAAGCTTTCCCTTTCTTTTTAACCAGACAAAACAAAAGGCTAAGGTTTGAACTCTCCCCTTCGCACATCTATTTAAATAAAAAGAAAACCACAACCGTTTGAATTGACTTGAATTTCATTTAATCTCTTTTAATTGAAATTAATTCTGTTTAATTAAAATAAATTTCATTTAATTGAAATTGACTAAAATCTTTAAATTCCATAAAGATTTAGTTCAAAATAAAAATGGCAACATTCTTTACTTCAACACAAATATATATATATATATATATATATATATATATATATATATATATGTACACATATATATACCCTACCAATTGTAATTATGAACTCAACATTTTTCCTCAACACGAAGAAAGAGCAAAAACAAAAAATACCAACAAGTTTGATGATAGAAATTCCGAAAGTATACATCCCTTAGGATTCCACGAATTCTTAAGTGATGTGGGGGCATTTGTGGAACCCAAAAGTACCCGAAAATTGTGGAGCTGCTACGTGACCCATAATTCTTAAATACCCAAATTGCCCCTAACAATGACATTAACGGCTTACAAACACACATACAGTAAATAGTGTATTTCCAGCTAAGTACATTATTAAGTCGGTTAAAAGCCTTGATAATATTGATATTCTCCGAGAAACAATTGGTATTCATAACAATAAAACATTTGTTATTAATACTAATTATCATTATTATCATAATTACTATTAATGTTAATAATCATTATGATACATTATCATTATTATCATAATGATTATTAACATTAATTATCATTATTGTCATTATAAACAATTATTATAATTAATAACTAATATATTTTTATTAATAATCTGTTATTTATTACTTACAAATTCAACCGATCAATCAGAACGCTTCAAGGCTCCCAAGATTTTTATATAAATAGTGGAGCTCATTTCATTTCCAAGGTAACTCGTTTATTCACTTCGAAGTATTTTATTTTCCTCTCAAAACTAACTTAGGCATCAGAGTGTTCTTGGTCAAACAACCTCCATATAATCGATCGAGACAACGATAGCTAATTGTGTACTATTTGTAGGAACTGTAAAGACTTTTTACGACTGGTACGATTTCTACTTCAACAACCCTCTTGTTTCAGCTACATAACTCAATGAGAAAAGTCATAAATAAAACACATACTATCTCCCTCATAGTAGGTCTGAGATATATTATCTCATTATTCCCATATACTCTTCATCGTGTATAACAAAATCATTACACCGCGGTTCCAGGGCATCGATGAACCAATCTTTGACAAGAGCATTTTGCATGCTCCCTTTATCAAACGAATCATCATCCAGAGTTGGCTTGTTAGTTTTTCTAGTCAAATACCCAATTTGCCCGACCGGCAACAAAACTCACGACAACTTATGACCAAAGGGAGTAATTCGCTCCATTTGACTTTAATGCCAAATAGAATTGTGGTGGGTTCGTTTCCAACCATCAGATTAAGTAAATTATAGCAAAATCAATAAACATAAACAGAGTGCATAAGAAGAAAAATGGAGCATGTAAATCACATCCATTCCAGTTCAATAATTTTACACGATGAGTTCGGCTATTATTGGGACAAATGAATATTTCTATTTTGAAATTTGGACAAACTTAACTTTAATATTCTTCAGGAATGTTATCGGGCATTGATGTCTAACATTTGTAGTTTTATCCTCAAATAGAACTTTGTCACAAAATTCTTAGTTTGATGCTCATTTACAGTAATAGAATTATATTCGGTGTTTGGGATTTATAGTTCTGCAATTTCTTTTGTGCCTTACTCTTCACCCCAGTTCTCATGTCTGTTCTTCCACCCAATGTACAATTTGCAGCAGCAAAGCATGTAATGAGATAATTTAAAGGCATTGATATAAAAATTAGGCATTTATAATTTTCTTTTGAACTGAGCAAAGTGATTCATACATTAAAACAAAAGCATAGAAGCACCAATAATGGCAGCTTTCAATTCACAAGAAATGCCGATAAAAGACGATTACAGCCAAACTTACCGATGAAGTTATAAGGACACCTGGGACCAAGAGTGTAGTATCTAACAAAATTCACCCAGTCCAAAGTAAACATAATTTTTGGTCAGTCCTAATGAAAAGTCACACGTTTACAAAAACCAAACACAAACCATACAGTACCTGAAACCAAGATTTCGCCTCTGCCCTTTGGATCGATTCCTAAATGTTTCAGTTCCATTTACACCTTTTGCCTACTAACACAAACCATTCAGCTTCTAAAACCTAGATCTGCGCCTGTGCATTTTTGATCGCTTCCTAGATGTTTCAGTACCATTTACACTTTCTTTTCGCCTTTTAACACCATTACTAAGAGAACCAGCTTCCAGGACTTCAGTGGTCTGCTTATACTGGACAACATTGGTTACAATGGCATATACAATGGTCTCGGTTTTGGGGGCCAAGATGGTACTTCTCTCAACAACTGCATTCTGCCCGCAGCATGATTCTTGAATTGCTGTGTGCCTCAGCTTTTGCAGTATCTCATCCTTGTCAAGGTTACAGCAGTCTCCGAAAACCTGAACAGGAATAAGTCATAATCACAACAATGTTTCCCTTTAAACATAGCAGGAGCAATATCCTTTGATGTTCATGTTCGAGACCAAATCAATATTGCAGTTATCAGTAGAAACAAAATCGATAGACATAATCCTATGACATTTCACCTGTTTATGCCAGGTGAAATACCATATAAGAAACAAGAAGATGATTGCTCTAACTTCTAAACAACTCACCTTATAATTTACAGGTACAATAATTTCTGTAGATGGACAACCACAACTATCGATGAAGTTGACCTTCAAAATCAGTTCTAATGATTTTGCCTGTAAGGTTCTCCTGATAAATATGAAACGCAAAAATGCGAGAAGATGACTGTTAGATGACACATCTATTTAGAGCATGCAAAGACATGAAAATGAAATATAATTGCTAAGGTCCCATTTGGCAACACTTGTGTTTATAGCTTTCGTCTTGTTTTCATTGATAGATAGGGAAGAAAAAGAAGTGTAATCATAGAGAAGGAAAAATGATGAGTGTGGGAGAGATGTGAAAAAATATGTATAGTGGTTCATGCATTCAGAGAGAACAATTTAAAAAAGAAAAAAAAAAAAATCCTATTTTTAGCTTTGGTTCAATGTTTCCCATATTTCTCCCACAAGCTCTCATCTCCCATCACCCTCTCTCCTTTCTTGCATAAATTCTAATAGAAAGGCAAAAAGGTTGCCAAACGAGGACAAAAACTGTTGGAGTCTCTAGGTCAGATTACATTATCCAGAGTTACAAGTAAAGCCACTCTAGTGCATTATTCATACACAACAAAGCAAACTTTCAAGGAAACAGAAAATCAAACTACTAGGGAGGACGATAAAAAAATTTACAGATAATTATTTTCTAGGGAAAATCTAGCAATACCACCTGAACATTAACCCTTGTGACACTAGACCACTAAGACCCTATTTTGTTGTGCAATTCCACTACCTACACTCCTATTTTGTGACACATAACCACCTATCGTCACTGCACACACTTTCTGTCCAAATACATTTACGTGTCATCCACTTCAGGGTTATCCCCAAAATCAAGTGAACTATAGTAAAAAAGGGTCACAAGTTACTCATTTGTAAACATTAGAGATTGGAGCCTTCAATAAGGGTTCGAGAATTTCGCTTCGAATGAGTAACTTGAGAACCATTCTTTAGCATATATCCCTTGGTTTGACAAAAATAAACTCGAAAACCTCGACAAGGATAGCACTAAGTGACGTAATTATTTTGATGAGAAGTGTGACTGTATTGACCATAGGTGGTTATGTCTTACGTGCAACAAAATGAACATCTATATGTGGTGAAATGCCACAAAGTAAAAGTTGAGGGGGTTAAATGCCATAAATTAAAAGTTCAGGGGGGTGACGTGTCACAAAGTAAAAGCTTAGGTAGTGAAATCTCACCTAACAAAAAAAAAAGTTAGGTTGTTAATTGTCACAAGGAGTAGAGTTTTGCTAAATATTCTCTATTTTCTAATTAAATCCAGTTTACAATTACTATGAGTATTTCCGAACCTATATTTTGAGATTCAAAACTGAAAAGAATATTTCATATTAGCATACCTTTTCAATTTAAATGGTTCCTTCTGTAGAATAGCTGATTTATACCCTTGATTGTCTAAGAAGGATATCTGGGATGCAAACATAATGGAAGGGTTAGCACCAAATCGGAGAAAAGGCTATATTACAACATAATGATTTGAACGTGATTGTAAAACAAGAATGGTTTCCTAAGGGACCCCCTTCTGCACCGACACACACATTCACCAAGGGGATCTGTCTGGAGGCAATGCAATGAACAGGGTTCCTATACTCAATGACATTAAAAGGTTATGAACTGTAACAAGAGATAACTTTATTGCAGAGGGGTCGCCTGCTTCAAAAGATGAACTGGGGTGCCACAAGGAAAACATTACACAATCATAATACCTATCGATCCAGCCAGTCTGTAAGTGACAAAAGTGCAAACATGAATCTACAACTCCGAGAAAGCTATAAAAATGCGTGAGCCTTAATGGATAAGTGGATCATTTCTAAGCAGCAATAAACACCAGCACTGAAAAACATGTTCCTATTCATCATTTTTCATATAATCACAAGTGAAAAAAATACAGGTTACATTACTTTCATACAATCACAAGTGAATAGCTTACGCAAAAAAAAAAAAAAATTAAACAAATAAATCAGGGTTCATCCTTGTAAATATATTTGCGCAATGGTCAATTATTATAACATAATATACTATGTAGACAGTTATTTGGTTTCAACAATGGGATAAAACACCAAATATAATTATATAAATATATAAGGACCTGTACAATTACATATACAAATGCGTATAGATACATACGTAAGATGTAGTTTGTCACCATAAGTAAATTGACGATAATGCAAGGAATTAATATAACCTATAAAATAATGATAAATTACACTAAATGAACGGCAGGTCACTTCAGCCTCTTAAAAGTATTTCACCTCAATAGATTTGATGAAGGGCAGTGGGGCTTTCTGTCCATGTACACTTGCTACCCGGAGGTTCCAGTTCATACTTTTTTTATCTGTAATACAAGTGAATGGACTATGTACTCGGCAAACTACGGGGATTTGTTATGTCATGCAAGGGAACTAAAACAAGGAGCCATAAGAGAGAATAATTGATTCCTAGGGCATCAATATATGTATGTATGAGAATGTACTTAGCAATGTTATGACCAATAAAAATAAAATATGGCATGTTTCGAAATGAGCCACATGATAGGTTAAACTACGGTGCCAGAAAATCCACTAGCCCCAAAAGATTGAGCTGTTTGGGGGGCAAAGAATGTCTACCATATTAACACATTCCCACCTTACACCTTGCAAACAAGCGCAGTAATTTGGGGAACAGGGATGGTAGTTCCAAACCCATTACCTCCTGCAAACCAAGGCTATGATACCATGTTAGACAACCACCAGACACCAAAAGTTTAACTTCTTACAAAGTGGACCAAAAATGTAAATTTTGAAAAATAAAAGTAAAAAATCTAACACTTATTGCAGAAGAACAGTAACAAGGACCAAAGTTGGAAATTCATGGAAAAGAAGAGATGTGCACTCATTGCTACCAGAGGAAATATTTTTCAACTACGCTCTAGGATGAAGGAAAAAGAAAAATTCAAGCTTTCTAAAAAATGTTCTTTGCATGTCATAGAAGTGTTGTAAGTTAAAAACAACCACACTCAAATCATCTCCTTCACATTCAACCAAGCACGCATTTGTGACTCTCTGCACCTGGTACAAATATTTAACCTAAAAGGCATGAATCCAGATTACCTATAGATGAGGATTGAGTTAGAACGATCTCAAATAGATCTATCCGTACAAATGGAGGAATCTGAAGATTTAGAAGGTCCATTACACCTGTAATAACCTGTTGTCCAAATGAAAGATAACGTAAATGTAGAAGACAGAATCAGAAATTGAAAGAAAAACCAATTGGATCATGCATCTATTTATGAAGCTTGATGAGGACATCCCTGACAAATCCTTTAGGGTTTACCAGCGGAAGAAAGGGAAAAACAGGATTCCTAATTCAACCGTATCTCTATGGTTGAATTAGAACTTTCTGGATTTAATTTTCTGTTTTTTTGTTTCAATAAGGAATAGGCATGTCTCCTTATTCTATTAGGATTAATAACTTTCTGGATTTAATTTTCTGTTTTCTGTTTTACTTGGGAGTAGGCATGTTTCCATGTTCTACTAGGTTTAGAATGTTTTTCTAAGTCCAGTTTAATTAGGATTTCTAGTTTGTTTATTTCCCTACAAATTCCCCATTGTAATTCAATGGAAGGTATGCGTTTTATGAATAAAAACCAGAGTATTATTTCCTGCGAAAGGACTGTTTTGGTGTGAAGCCAATTTCGGGTGTGAAACCCCTGGAGCGAATCCAGACCTATCTTTAACTTTTATGCTTGTTTTCCTAGAGTTTTCTTCAGCTAGTTTACTAATTCGTGAGTTTCAGATCTGTCCTACGTCAAATTTGGTATCAGAGCCAGGTTCTTTCTCCTCTGGGCACTAGTGTATGTCCACAATTCGCAGCGAGTGGACCTAGCCATCAAACATGGATGCTGAAGGAACAGCACAAATCCTGGACCAATTGACATGAGATGTTGCTGAAATTCGGACCACACTGCAAGAACACACCACCCTATTGCGAGAACACTCCGCTGTCTTGGGACCTAATCAAGGCAGGGACCGCGAAAGGAACGACACGGAAAGGGAACGACAGCCCTTTCGTGAACCAGATCCTGATGAACGGATCATGAGATCAGTCAAGATTGATGCTCCTAGCTTTGATGGTGAGTTAGATCCTAAGGCTTTTCTGGATTGGTTAGCTGCTATGGATCATTATTTTGAATGGTATGAGATGTCGGAAGGTCGCAAAGTCAGATTTGCCAAGTATAAACTAATTGGTCAAGCGAATCTGTTTTGGAAAAATGTTGAATGACAAATAAAAAGAGCTCTTCAAGACCCCATTGCTCATTGGGACGAGATGAAAGAACGACTGAAGGAAAAATATGTTCCCTTGTCATACCAACGACGACTCTTAGACCAGTGGCAATCTCTCCGCCAAGGGAGTATGCCAGTTGTTGAATATATCGCTAAATTTGAAGAATTCATGTTACGTTGTGATGTAAAAGGGAAGACCGGCTGGTGACTCTTTCTCGTTTTAGGACAGGCCTACGACTAGAACTACAAAGGGAACTGATCCCTCATGATGTGAACTCCCTAGGGAGAGCCTATCAGGTAGTGCAAGAGCTAGAGCAGTACCTAAAGACCTCTACTTTTGCCAAGCAGCCCGAACCACGGAGGGCTGACACTCGCGCTAGCTCCTCCGGACCAAAAACAGATCTCATGACTAGAGAAGCCATCACTACTGGTGCGTCGACCTGGGATAAAGGAAAAACAGTCCAAGGCACACGGGGAGGGTCTAACCGGTGCTATAAATGTCAAGGGTTTGGGCACTTTGCTGCCCATTGCACGACAAAGGAAACGCCATGCACCTTAGCCTTGGCCAAAACGGAAGGACAGGGTGACTTCGAGGAAGAGGTTTCTGAACCAGAAATCCCACTTAGTGACGAAGACTGTAATGGTGGGTCTGATTCTTACACTCCACCACACTTGGGAGTGATAAGATGCACTCTAGCTCAACCTAAGAGCAATGATGACTGGCGAAGAACATCAATCTTCCAAACCTACGTGAAAAGTGGAGACAAAAACTGCAAGCTCATCATTGACAATGGAAGTTGCATTAATGTAGTATCTGCACAAACAGTTACTAGACTTGGGTTACAACCGTACAAAGTGTCATGGATAGATACCTCTTCTATTCCTGTTTCTCAGCAATGCTTAGTGCCAATTCAACTATCGTCTTACAAGTAAGACGTCTTATGTGATGTGGTGCCTATGGAGGTGAGCCATATTCTATTAGGCAGACCGTGGATATATGATAACGATGTCCAAACTGTAGGACAATCCAATGAATGTAGTTTCATACATAAAGGAAAAAGGATAACATTAAAGCCTCTACCACCCAAAAATGAGCCTCAACTAGCTTCCAGCAGCAGGGAACAACCCAAGGTCAGCCAAAGAAAGAACTTGCACCTCATTAGCATGGCAGATTTTCTCAAAGAAATTGACGGGAATGCACCCATCTATGCCCTAATCACACAGAAATCAGACCTGCCATCCACCACGGATCAACCAGCAGCAGTAAAGCTTGTCCTACAGGAGTACAGTGATGTTTTTCCTGCAGAACTACCAAACAATTTACCCCTTCTATGTGACATTCAGCACGCAATTGACCTAGTCCCTGGCTCGACCTTACCCAACCTACCTCATTACAGAATGAACCCAACTGAGCATGCAGAATTAAGAAGACAGATTGATGATCTGCTACCAAAAGGATTCATCAGAGAAAGCCTTAGCCCGTGTGCTGTACCAGCCCTACTCACTCCTAAGAAAGATGGAACTTGGAGAATGTGTGTTGATAGTAGAGCAATCAATAAAATCACAGTGAAGTATCGGTTTCCCATACCAAGACTGGATGACATGTTAGACATGATGACTGTAAAAGGGTTTGAATATTTGTTTATTGAATTAATTATGAAATACAGCAGTAGCTATCTTTATACAGGCTGTAGAGAGACCTAACTAGGTATGTACAATTTAGGAAGATTAGGAAAGAATCATACAGTTGACTAGCTATACAAGGAAGGAATCAAAGGTGATTCCGTGTGACATATCTCAGCAGATCAAGGAGATTTAGTCAATCGCCTGTGATCGGCTGGATTGTAGGAGATTCCTTATTACGCCCCCGAAAGACAGTGGAGCCATCGGCGACGCCGATCTTGGAATGGAGGAGCTGAAACCGTGGGCGAGGCAGCGGTTTGGTGAGGGTATCAGCAGCTGATCGTCGGTGGAGACATGAGACACCTGGAGGTGGCCTTTGGTGACATGATCACGAACAAAGTGGTAGTCTATATCCACATGTTTCATGCGTGTGTGAAAGACCGGGTTGGAGCAATAGAAAGTAGTCCCAATGTTGATCGTCAATGGTCAACTGCAGCCGCCAAAGCATTCCAAGACATTAAAAACAGAATGGTTGAAGCTCCTGTAATGCGTCTCCCTGATTTCACAAAGGCTTTCGAGGTGGCATGCAATGCATCGGGGGTCGGAATTGGTGGGGTATTACATCAAGAAGGACACCCAGTAGCTTATTTTAGTGAGAAATTGAATCAAGCAAAGCAGAGGTATTCTACTTATGACAAAGAATTCTACGCAGTTGTCCAAGCTTTGAGGCACTGGAGACATTACTTGCTGCCACAGGAGTTTGTCCTGTTTTCTGACCATGAAGCCCTACGATATTTAAGTTCACAAAAGAAGCTAAACCCACGTCATGCCAAGTGGGTTGAGTTCCTTCAAGAATATACTTTTGTGCTGAAACATAAATCTGGAGTGGAAAATAAACCAGCTGACGCTCTTAGTCGTCAGGTGTTAGTTTTAAACACAATGGACATGGGAGTAACTGGGTTCGAAAGGTTAAAAGATGAATACCCAAATTGCCCAGATTTTGGGGTTGTTTATATTGGGATTGTGGAAGAGAACTCCAGAAACAACAACTTCACGATACAAGAGGGATTCTTTTTCAAAAGGAATAAACTTTGTATTCCCCGCACCTCCCTTCGAGAATTCCTGATCCTAGAGCTACATGCGGGTGGGTTAGCTAGTCATTTTGGTAGAGATAAGACGATTGGGCTTGTGGAGGACTGATTGTATTGGCCAGGACTTAAACGGGATGTAGCCAAAGTTGTTGAGAGGTGTCGGACATGTCAAATGTCCAAGCATGGGCGGCAGAATATAGGGTTATACACTCCTCTACCAGTACTGCACACTCCTTGGCACAATCTGAGCATGGATTTTGTCCTAGGTTTACCAACTACAGCATGGCAACACGATTCTATATTTGTGGTGGTTGATCGTTTTTCCAAAATGGCTCACTTTATCCCGTGTTCTAAGACATTTGACGCATCTCAAGTAGCCAAGATCTTGATGGAAGAAGTGGTTCGCCTACATGGATTACCAAAGACCATTGTCTCGGATCGTGATGTTCGATTTATGAGTTACTTTTGGAAAACACTAGCGGATTATGGGCACAAAACTTCAGTTTTCTACAGCATATCATCCCCAAACAGATGGGCAAACAGAGGTGGTAAACAGAAGCTTGGGTAATCTGTTACGTAGCCTAGTAGGCGAAAAGGTTAAGTCATGGGATTCTTTCCTTCCTATTGCGGAGTTCGCTTACAATAATTCAGTCAACAGATATATTGGCTTGAGTCCTTTTGAAGCTGTCTATGGGCAAAAACCTAGAGCTCCTATCGACCTTATCCCAATGTCCATTTCGCACAGGTCTTCAAACTCAGCTGAGGTATTTGCAAGCCATATCCATGAGTTACATACAGAAATTGCACGCAGAATTAATACAAGCAATGAGCACTACAAAACTGCAGCTGATGCCCATCGTCGTTTTAAGGAATTCGCAGTGGGAGACTACGTCATGGTTCGTGTGAAACCTGGGCGGTTCCAATAGGGAATTGCCAAGAAATTGCAAGCAAGAAGTACCGGACCTTTCAAGATCCTACAGCGTGCTGGCCCTAATGCATACGTATTAGAACTCCCTCTAGAAATGGGTATTAGTGCTACATTTAACATTGAGGATCTCGTTCAGTATCTGGCACCTATTACCTCTCCTACTCTAAGTAGCCCTATGAGTACTACACCTACTGCGTCGGATTCATTTCAAGTCATAGATTTTTCACCTGTAACCCCATTGCAGCCTCCCTCTGAACTCAACCTAAGGACTTAGTGGAAGACATTTTGGACGAAACAGTTGTTTCGACAAGGCAGGGTGGTTATTCCAAGTTTCTTGTGAAATGGAAGCGCCGACCTGCCTCTGATAATACTTGGATCACTAAGGAGGATCTACAGCGGATTGACCCTGACATGCTAGAGCGTTATTATAGTTTTATCTCGCCAGAGGCAAGTTCTTCTCAGCCCGGGAGAATTGATGAGGACATCCGTGACAAATCCTTTAGGGTTTACCAGCAGAAGAAAGGAAAAAACAGGATTCCTAATTCAACCGTATCTCTATGGTTGAATTAGAACTTTCTGGATTTAATTTTCTGTTTTTCTATTTCAATAAGGAATAGGCATGTCTCCTTATTCTATTAGGATTAATAACTTTTTGGATTTAATTTTCTTTTCTGTTTTACTTAGGAGTAGGTATGTTTCCATGTTCTACTAGGTTTAGAATGTTTTTCTAAGTCCAGTTTAATTAGGATTTCTAGTTTGTTTATTTCCCTATAAATTCCCCATTGTAATTCAATGGAAGGTATGCGTTTTATGAATAAAAATCAGAGTATTATTTCCTACGAAAGTACTGTTTTGGTGTGAAGCCAATTTCAGGTGTGAAGCCAATTTCGGGTGTGAAACCCCTGGAGAGAATCCAGACCTATCTTTACATTTTATGCTTGTTTTCCTAGAGTTTGCTTCCGCTAGTTTACTAATTCGTGAGTTTCAGATCTGTCCTACATCAAAGCTAGGATAAGACCTGAGGGGATGGGCACATTTGTGATATACAAAATGGTAATACAGGAATTTATCTGCAGTAACGGAACTAAAGCTTGTCCAATAAAAACCACACTGATCCTATTCCATCAGAAGAAAGGAAAGAAAATAATCTCCGCATATTATGAATATAAATTCCAACACCTTATCCACAAGTCCATGGATCAATATATTTGCTTTCTTGTCCTTTGGAGTTTTCTGCGAAGTTAAAGAAAGCACATAATAAATAACTGGGAGATCAAGGAGGAGCTTGTATGTAAAATGTGGGCCTTACACATACAGAAGCAACAGTTAAAAGAAAGATAGAGTGGCCATGCATATAAAAAAAAAAAGTTCCTCAGTAGTATCAGTTTCTAAAAGAAATAAGACATGAGCTCATGCTTTTCAACTGTGAAGAAGATTCAAGTGACATCTCCCATCTTTTAAGGCCCATAATTGAAGGAAACTACCTGAAGGTTGACAATTACAATCTTTCCCCCACCACGGAGCGATTTCAGAGGAAGGTTGCATGCTGGAGTGATCTGCAAACTGCAGAAACAAGACCATCAGAAAGAACTTCATGCCCTAAAATATTCACTCTGATTTAACTCTTTCTTGCCATAGGTGATTTGACAACATGGAGATGTGAAATCCATTTCAGATTTTCAATAAAGATATTTAAACCTAAAATTTACTTCCATAACTGTAAAAAGTCCATTACAACGACAATTTCCAATACTCATATGTAAAAACTAAATATATGCAAAATTCTTCAAAAAGTTACTAAAATATGTCTTGGAATGTCAAGTGCAAATATAAAATTGGAATGACATGGACTGATATAAAAATTTGAAAAGTCACAAAGTTGAGCCCATAAGTAGGCCCACTTAATGTGCATCTCTGGTAAAGAAATAAAAAAAAAAAGTAAAAGGAAATAAAGCCCAATATTCTCTGGACAAATTGAGGTAAATGAATACAAGAAAAGGGCTGCTTACAGAAGTTAAGCAAAACCTGTGACAGCCATATCAGGTAGTGGTGTTACCTTGTACCCAAACATAATACTACATCCGCCATCCTGCAGTGCTTCTCAGCCAGATTCATCTCCTTTGGTGGCAATGCATCCTGCACATAAAGTGAAAAGAGACTAAGGGGTCCTTAAAAATTTATTTTTTAATAAGATGCATGAATCAGCCATGATCCGTGGAAATTCTTCCTATTCTCAGCCTAGAAGGCTGAAAGTAACACAATCCTATGCAAGTTAACATTTCACTTTTGACTCCTGGACAAAGAATATCGACTTACAGAACAAATGTGGAAAATTGGACCCCATCATGGGCCCTACAAACCTACAATTAGATACACAGGTCAAACCTGTCCACATCTCTCTAGCGTAAGGACTACAAAAATGCGATGCAATTTTAGATTTCATGCCCTAACTATTAAACATTTTCTTTTGTACGAAGAATTTCATAGAACAAAATAGAACTACAAAAAGAGATGATAAAGACATCCTCCTCGGCAAAGCATAACACAAACTCATAATGAGCAAATCAACTATCAATACCAATTCCCACCCTATCAAGGATGAATAACACAAGAATGAACATTCCTAACATGCTTACAATGACCTCCCAAAAGTGACAAGGAATCTATTTCTGAAATCATACATGTATTTAATATGCTTAACCTAAACGCCTGCATTGCCTTCTTTAAGAAATGAAAAAAAAATAGTAGAAAAGAATAAAGAGAGAATTTATTTCATCCCCAATTGCATCTCAGTTAGCGGTAAGCAATACCTCCCAGTCAAGAACTGAATCTCTAAGCCTTGCTCCACATGCTTTATCTGAGCACCGTCTTGAAGTCTCCTTCAGTCCAACAGTCTCCACCTCAAAGTCCCTCAAATACCTTTACAAGTTTGAATCATGAAATTAAATCTTGATTAACAAAAGACATAATTAGCAAACTGTTAATGAGACAAAATATTGACTTCAGTACAACAATCACCGCCCACTGCAATTCCCAAAAAAAGGATCGGCAACAAATCAGAATCACTACGATAAAAACAGGATGCTATGAAGAGAGTGCCTTACTCGACTCCACATGAAGGGCAAGTTTCCAAAAAGGAGTTACCATGTAACTCAGCAAGTTTATCCCTCGGTATTCCAGATCGAAGATGAAGGCCATCAACATTCTAGCATTAGGAAAGGTAATAAGAATGTAGAGAGATAAAGGACCTATAGGGATTTCAAAAATGAAAGAAGAGAGTAGTGCATAGAAAGTAATGCATATTGAAGATCTTTCTAAACTAACATGGTTGCACAGAAAACAAATTACCAAAAAAATAAAATAAATTATTAATGCAATCAAATGAGTAAAAATCCAAAGTTCCTAGATGCTTGAAAGCAATAAAAACTCTATGCTCTTGATGACACCTCCCATGAGTCCCATATAGGAATAGGGAAAAGGGGGAATGTAATCTAAGAAACTCAAAATAATAGCATGAAAAAAATATCATTAGCTAATTTGATGAAACTATCAATAATCTTCAAGATGGACATTCTCAGAAGTAGCCCAGAAATAAAGTAGCACCTACCTGGCTAATTACAAACTTCAGAATCCCAGCCCTCTCCAGTTCAACCAAAGCCATATGAGTTAAGCTCGGCACTGCACGATGAAATGGCAACGACGCTTCAGGCAAGGCTTTGCCTTCATGCTGCACCAGTAAATATAAATCAGAACCATATATTTTGAGAAAGAATGAGACCTCAGAGAGGGAAAGAGAGAAAGAGATACATAGTTAAAAAGGAAGGATCCGACTTCCTTTTAAAATCAAGTTCTCACAAAACTTGGAGCCTAGAAGATACTAAAGACAGCAAAAAAGAATCCTTAAGTCAGATAATTATGGTTTCTCAAGTCAGTATCTCCTCTCTAGGTTATTTCATGATGGTTAATTTAGCAGTAGCTTAATGCTGTAAATACTATATCATAAAAACCATTTTTAATTAACAACTTATATGGTAAATGGCTCCACCCTAACTGTGATAAATGTAGTGGTTGAGGTTAGAAGCTTGTGCTTAATTTATAAATCTAGAGAGTCACGAATTTTACAGGGGCAGAAAAGTTGTTTGAATATTAATGAAAAAGATACAGCTTTGATGGACACAAAGTCCATCATATTTAACATAAGACTCAAAAGTCGAACCCAAATTACATTCAATACAAAACTCCCTCCCAATCAAGAATAAGAGGACTATCTTTAATTGTTCTTTTTAATTAAAGAAGCTAAAATTTTATCCAGGGGTTTTAGTATTCTCACCTGTAGAGTCCAAATTCCCTTTGGACCTCGAAAATCAGGTATACCACAAGAAGTCGAAATTCCTGCTCCTGTAAACACCACCAGATGCTTACTCTGCAAGTACAAAGAAAAATCTTAAAAACTTGGATAACTAATCTAATACGAAATAGACCTACGTATCACGAAAAATCTGATGTCTTGGTTCAAACCTTTTGTAGCAACAAAGCAAGCCGCTCGATCTGCCAATTCCAAAAATATGCACACACCACGTTAGCATACTGAGCATACGTACACAAACTTTTATGCCAGCACAGATTAAAGAAAACAAATGAAAGATCACAAAGACACACAAGTACAAAAGAAAACAAGCATGCAATGGAACTTACAGTTAGTAAGCATATCCAAACATTTTTCAAATTGTTTTGGGTAGAGCTTCATAAATTTATTTCATGTATCTAAAAGTTAGCAGTGAAGTGAAGAGCTGAAACTTAACAATTTTGGGAACTAAGTGATAATTTAAGACTCCAAAATTCTTAAAATATTTGTCTCAAATATCAACAAGACAACAGGAACTGGGAACAAGAAGAACGTGGAAAATCCAAGTGAAACAAATCAAATGAAGTATATAATGGATTAAAACATGAATAGTACAATCACGGTTCAAGTTCACTCCATCAGCACACCATATCAATTGGATACCAAATTTTTTTATTGCAGGCCCCAAAATGGCGCTAACCATGTGCACAAACCTTATCAAAGGAAAATTATATGGAGGATAAAAGAGAAAAACTAATCATAGAGCGAAAGAGAAGATCTTTTTTTTGTCCAGTACATTCCATCCCAACATGTTAACATGATCCCCAATAACTCTTAAATGATGCAAGCAATCACCAAAGGCTCGGATATGGAAGTAACGTTTAAGGAAACTCAACTCGTTAATCCAAAACCACAATGGAGCTAAACATACGCACAAACCTTACCATAGAAAAACTACAAGGGAGTATAAAAGCATAAAACTAACCATAGAAGCTAAAGAGAAGATGGTGTTAGGGTCCAGTACATTCCCTTCCAACATGTTAAAATGATAATCAATACCTCATAAACAAGGATTCACGTGGTCACCAAAGGCTCAGATATGGAAGTAACGGCACAAACTAGAAATGGGTTTAACGAAAGTACGAAACTCAACTCATTGATCAAAACGCAATAAAATTTCAATCAATGTACAAATAAATTCCTAAATCCAGATATCAGATCGTAATAAGAGTGAAAATATAGCGAAATCATCTATGTTCCAAATCAAACTAAGGCCACAATTTTACATAAAACCTAAGTAACATTCATGGCGATCACAATAAGTAGCAATACAAAACAGAGCAAGAAAGGGAAAGGGAAAGGGAAAAAGAGAGAATGAGAAAAGTTCTCACTTTTTCTTGCAGAACGGGAGGTGGGTCGAAATGCTCAGTCATTCCCACTTGGCCGACATCTTCTATGTAGGAAAGCTTCTCTGCATAACCCAAGGACATGGTAACTCTGAAGCTTCGTATACCACTTTGACTCTAGAACTCTCGCTCTCAAGCTCTCGCTTTCGCTCTCTCGCTCTTTGTCGAGAATGTTTGATCAGAAAGAACGAAGGTGGAGAGTGAGAGAGCCTATTGCACACAGAGAGCAGAGACTTCAAGGAGGCCCAAAAGCCGAAATCGATGGACAGTTTAACCTCTTAGAATTTTTTTTGGCTTTTTAATCAAGATGCACTTTGAACTATCAAATTTATCTCCAAATACATCGTGAATATATTTCTGCATCAGATTGCACCCTAAACTTCCATTTTCATTCCAAAATACATGTTTTCCATCCAAACCTGTTAAATAAAGGGTTAAATTGGTCATTTTAAATACCTCGGCATTTTAAAATTTAATGAGGGTCAGATGGTAGCTGATTGGGTGACACATTAGCTTTCTATGTGGCAAAATTAACCCCAAATAATGAGTCTTGGTTCTTTTGGTCGTGGAAGAGAAGCAACCCCGCAGGAGAAGCTCCTCGCGAGGTCAACCATCTTCTGGCGTTCTGTTTCATGGTCCCCGAGCAGGAGAAGCTCCTCGCGAGCTATAGAGGAACTTGTCGCGAGCAGAGAGAACCCAGCTCCCCGCGAACAACAAGAAGGTCGTTGCGAGAGAGAGAGAAGCTGCGAGCAGAAGAAACCCGAGTGTGACGGCCACCAGTGTTCATTGACGACCAGCAGTGTTCGTCGACGGCCAGTGTTCATCGACGACGAGTAGCCCCGCTTGCAGGAATAAGCAGCGCCACTAATAAGTAGATGACTGATAAGGTGAATGAACAATCGTCATCTTCTTCAAATTCCGAGCATGCTCGAGGATATACTTCGCAAACTGAACTCCATTTGATCCCTCGTATAGCTCTATTGTTGCTTTCGTAAGTTAAGGAATAAAAGAAAATTTATGCAATCTCCAATACCCAACGTTAAACCCAAAACACCGTATAAGTTTACGAAAATATCAACAAGAAACAATTGAAAGTTTCCAAACAAACAAAAAATAATTCCAATAAAGAAAAAACTATGACCAGGTACCTGATTCCAAGAAAAGAACACAATGAAAACTTGATTTCACTTCGACGCGTTACAACATCAAGAAATCGTGGGCTTGACTTTATTTCTAAAGTACTCAAATTATGCATACATCCAAACATAGAGGCCATTTCTCGAACTAAGGCATCCCAAGAGCTTTCACTATTGATACACAAAGAACAAACATTGTCTAGTCCAGTGACGGTTCCTGACCCTATATTTTAGATGGGCTAAATTTATATACTAAATTTTGAAGAAACTCCACGGTACAAGTGAACTTCATTAATAAATATAAAAAGATACACCTAATCAGAGGGACGTAATAAATCTTACCCTTAAATGCATCTACGTACATACGTAAATAAAAGTTTGATAGTATGCTCGGAAATTATCAAACCAAGGGAAATTATTCAAGCCAAGGGAAATTATCAAACCATGCACTTTGAAACCGACGATATTGCTTTCCATCAAGTCTACTTGGGTATGTATCCAATTTAGGTTGACATGGTCCTAAAAGAACATATGCTCGTCGAACATTGTCATGTTCATTAACTGGATATTTGGATATTAGACGACGTAATCCGGGATTACGTTCAAGATAATTCATATTAAAATCTTGATCATCATTGACTCTTTGTGACTCAACTCTCTCTACTTGAGGCTCGACAATAGGAGACTTAGGATGAGTTTCATCACAAATTAGAGTATATAAAGACTCTGAAGGCTTGCTACTTGATGATGAATCATTTTTTTTATATAATACGATAACACACTCTTTAATTTTGATTTCTTGGGATTTCGATTGTGATCCGTCATTATGATAGAAAACCTATTGATGATGATTAAAATTCATATAAGCATACATAACAAAATCTATCAACACAAATTGTTATAAAAAAAAATCACAAACACAAAGCCACAAAGAAAAAACTAAGAACAAGAAGTTCTACTACCAACTAATCAAGAAAAGCAAAATAAATCAATTTCACAATTGCAACAATATACATTTAAAAAATAAATCATCTTTATCCAATTAAATCAAACATTCAATATCAACAATTAGGGGGGAAAAATTGATTTACTAACCTTGCTTCCCACAATAGAAACTAGCATGTGAATTGAATCCTCATAGCTATAATCTTCACTCAATAAGTCAATGTCTAAATTACTCCTACATAAAGCCAAATTTCAACATTCAAATTTCAAATTATCAAACCTAAAAAAAATCTCTAATCCTTATATTCCCAAACCAAAACCCTATATTCAATTTAGATTTAAAACTAAAATTAGAGAGTAATACTTTATGTTTTGAATAAGGCTTGAAGAAAAACTGAATTAAAATGGGAGTGCTGCAGTTGTTGGCATACCTTTTTTCTGCAGTTTTTTCTTCTTTCCCGTGGGAGTTGTGACTGGAACTGGGAGGGAGTGTTGCTGTTTTACTTTTATAATTCAAACAACTTTTTTTTTAATTGGGTAGGGCTAGAATTAATAGGGATCATTTAAGTCGGATGGGCTACAGCCCCCCCCCCCCCCCCAGCCCTTTACTGCGCCCCGTCACTGGTCTAGTAATCCAGGTATGGAACCTCCCTTGTGCAGAGCCTAGAAATTATAAACACAGGCGATGTTCGTCGTTGATGAACACCGGCCGCCGATGAACACTGGTGGCCATCACACCTGGGTTTCTTCTGTTCGTGGCTTTTCTCTCTCTCGCGCCAGCCTTCTCTCATGTTGGTAGGGAGCCTCGGGTTCCCTCTGCTCGCAACGAGTACCTCTGCAGCTCGCGAGGAGCTTCTCCAGCTCGGGGACCACGAAACAAAACGCTGGAAGATGGTTGGCCTCAGGGGGAGGTTTTCTGCAGTTCAGAGACCCTGCTCGAACGTTTGCTTCTCTTCCACGACCAAAAGAACCAAAACCCATTATTTGGGGTTAATTTGGCCACTTATGGCAGCTGAATTAGCTGCCATCTCACCCTTATTAAAATTTAGAAAGCTGAAGTGTTCAAAATGACCAATTTAACCCTCCAAGTAACAGGTTTAGACGGAAAAGATGTGTGTTTGGAATGAAAATGGGAGTTTAGGGTGCAATCTGACTCAAAAATGAGTTCAGAGTGCATTTTGAGACAAATTTGATAGTCCAGGGTGAATCTTGACTAAAAGACTATATTTTTTTAACCTTATCCATATTTTCTGAAGTTATATTTTAATCAAAAATTAATTTATAAGCTCCTTAATCTTTTTCTATTCATCTAACAACAAAAAAAGTTATTTTTCTGGTCCATTTTCTATATATTAAAGTCTCATTTAATATTTTTGTTCTCACTATTGATGTAAAAATATGGACCAACTTAGACTCGCTTCGCTGAGCACATTTGGCTGCTCCTCTTGAGGTAGGAAGACATGTGTAGAGACAGGGTAAGATCATAGGGACACCGAGTAGTGCTGGCCTAACAGTCTCTGACGCTTAAGTAAGATTAAGTAGGAAGGTACTGTAGCAATTAGGTAGTGTGAAGGCAAGATTGTCATTTCCCTTTTAAAGGGGTTTCCCTTGTATTTATGGTAGCATTGAATGTTGTTGTTAGTGTTTGTCTATGTGGGATAAATGTCGTGGCCTTTAGGAGCTGACATGTGCTCTGGTATGGTCCTAAGTAACATTTCTGACTAGTCAATAGGCTTGGGCAACGAGATGTGGTCTACTTGTGACCTTGATCGGCATGTGATGTTGATCGGCATTTACCTGAGTGGTCAAAAAGTGGTCGAAGGTAGACTAGTTGTAACGACCTGTCCCTAATTTTAAGGATTAATTAGGAATTAATGACGGATTAGTGAAGCTAATCCGGGATTAGTCGAGGATTATCGAACATTTAGAGCAAAATTACGATTTTGCCCCTAAACGAGGGCAAAAAGTTAACTTTTGACCCGGGAGTTCCGATGGAACAGGACTGATGACCACGACGTAGATCGAGACGTCACGAGTCCGTAGACAGATGACACATCGAAATCGGACGTTCGACAAAAAAATTACAATTCACGGAAGTTCCGAGAAACTATTTACGGCAGCACGCTTTACGAGGAAAAATTAGACTTTTGTCCTGAGTGGGGCCCAGATCTTTTCCCCAGGCCCAATGGATGAGTGACAAGTGTCACCCATCCATTACTTCCTTTAAACAGATACATGCATCTGTATCCACGTCCTCATTCGATCGACCAACCACCCCGATGAACCCAAATTCAAACTTTTCCCCATTTGCTTTCAGTTGAGGTCAAGAGAGTGAGGCTGAGGACGTGATAGTGGCTGGGTGAGGACAGGACCGCCGTGGACGGCGGCGATGGCCCAAGAAACAGGTAACCCGAACCCTTGTTCTTTTTCAATTTTTCAAATTGGTGTTTTGGACGTTAGGGGGGGTTAGCTGTTATTTAGGTTGTGTTTAGGGGGTCGGTAGGACGTTTAGGGTATGGTTTTGAGCGGTGGAGGACGGCTGAACAGCCCGGAACGGCGGCCGGGAGATTTTCGGTGGCTACCCACCGAATTTGGTTTCCGGCCAAGTTAACACAAATCGAACCTACAATCCTGTTTTTAGGGACCTTAAGGACTAAATGGGATCCTTAGAATGAAGGTTTGACCCTAGAAGTGCCCAGAACGTGGATAGGAAGTTTGGGTTCAAAATGGTTATCAAAACCAATGGGTTTTAGGATTGGTTTCTTGGATTTAATCACATGGATGGGTAGGAAATGATTAGAGGAAACTATACGAATTGGAATGGATGAAAAAGGACGAAAAATGAGGGAGATGGGAGCCTGAACCGGTTTTGCCTGTTCGACTGGACCGGATTACAGGGTTGGACCGGACTAGCTGGTCGGCTAGAGGACAAAGGAGACCTATGTAGGCGCTTGAGGCCCACGCGCATCCCCGTTGGGAGGCGTGTGAGGGCGGGTGGTCCACCTCCTGGGAAAGTTTTCAACACGACTTGTAATCTAATTGATGTAACGAACATTTTGGGATAAGTTTCGAGTCAATCGGATATCGTTTCGATATAGTTCGGGATGTCCGAAGGTTTAAGATCAAGTTTAAAAATAGTTAAAAATGACGGGGCTTCAATGAGAGGTAAATGAGGTTGTTAGTAACCCTCTAAAATGATTTGGATGGGTTTGGAAACCCCGGAGACGGTGATTAGCCCGGAAAGGCGTATGGCGGGCATATCGAGGCGGTAGCTTGGACGGTCTGTGAGTGGACCTTGTTTTCTAAACTGATGCATGCATAAATGTTTTATATGAGTTTATGAACATGTTTTGTGATTCCATGAGTGCATTTGTTCATGGGGTATTAGTGTTCACGTATTTGCACGTATTTTGAGGTTTTCAGTTTTATACGGTGCTTATACGTGATGTGTTTTCAATGATGGTTTAATGAAATGGATTTGGATTTAGAAAGGTAAACTCAGGCATGAGACCCATTTGGTTTATCTCGGGCATATGACCCTATTGATGACCTACGGGTCTGAAGTGTGGTCGCGACGAGTGTTGTGTGCACAGCGACGGATGATACTACGCTCGCCTTCGGACTAGGGATGTGTTCCTTCCGGAGAGGTCACGATGCACGTCACGTTGTCGAGCAGCCACTAGAGACTCGACTTCAGAGTGCTGACCGTATAGGAGATCGATCGGTGATGTGTGCACCATGATCTAGAGGTGGTCGCGGCGGTTGATATGTTCACGGCGACATACCAGGATAGAGAGCAGTCCTAGACTGATGGTTGCACACATTACTATGATTGGAATCATGGATAACCCTGAGGTATCGGGCTCGATGCCGAGTTGCTTTTGAGTTCGGGCCTGAGGCCCAGTTAAATTATGAAATCGGGTTAGAGGCCCATTTGATTTATGACATCTAGCTTGAGGCCTAGTTGACTTGTGGTATCGGGCGTGAGTCCCAATTGAGGTTTTTTTATAATTTTATGTATATACCCTCCTTTATGAGCGGTTTGGTCTCCTCCATACGTCGATGATCCTGGAATGTCACGATCCACCACCTGGAATGAGTGACTCCAAGAGGGAGCACATTCCAGGAGTGAAAGATATAGTAGAGTCTCGGACTGGGTCCGCAGACAGTCCTCCAAACGTCTTAGATCCTGGATTTTGGACTTAGCCTCCCAGACATCGTAGATCCTGGGGCTAGACTCGGAGTGACACCCCGAGTAGTATGCATACTTAGGTATATCGTGACGGGTACTTGATTTGGGCACATGATATGCCGAGGATAGGTTATATATATGTGTGTTTGTACGAGGTTTTACAGAGATTGTTTTGGGCTGAGACCCACGTGTGTCGGATTTGGGATGAGTTCCCACTTGGTTTGGTTTGGGCTGAGTTCCCACATACTTTGTTTTGGATTTTGGGCCAAGGCCCCAATGCATGTTTTGAGAAATAGTTTTTGAATGCATGCATGCTTTGTAGTAGAGGGCATAAATGTCTTTTCTGAAAAATGTTTTCATAAAATATTTGTTTTGTCCACTCATAGCTTTTAATGATTTAAATGCCCTTCAGGTTGATCGCGGATGCGGGCTGTAGTAGAGACCGAAACATCACGCTCCTCATCTGGATCCTAGCGCGCTCTAGAAGCCCCTGTGGGGCTGAAGTTGGAATTATCCATGGTTTGACACTTCGTGTCAGACGGGAGCAGGCGCGTCCCACGTTAATCCTGGGGGTTTTGGGACGTGTCCTGACAAGTGGTATCAGAGCAGGTTTTGCTCTCAGAGTGACGCATAGGTCGAGGATGTGATGTATTTATAGTGATAACAACCTATCATCAACTTGATAGTCAGGGTAAGAGTAGGAGGATTCAGTGGAATCAAATCCTAGTTAGATTACGTTTGGCACGAGGTACGATGGTTTAGGGACCGATTGGCATAAGATGTCATGTTCTCAAGAGGATTAACCCCGAGTAGAATTGATATTCGTACGAATCCAACGGCTTAGAGTCGCATAGTTACTGGAGATAAGATCCAGTGGACTAGTAGACAAAGTATGATGACCGGAGAGTCAGGACCGTCGAGCGGCCATGGCGGATATGGATTGTGGCAAGGTGATATTAGTGGAGGTCAGATGCCAGGGCCGTCCACGATAAAAGTGCAAAGATCGGGGATTTTGTTGCTAAGAGCAGTCAGGCGCACGATGGCCTCTCATGCCATGTTTTGGTGTGTCGAATCCCAGAGGGATGTCGACTGGCAGGGGATGCTTGGAGTAGTTGTTGTGTGGCATGGTAGGATGCGATTGCGCATGTAGCGCTTGTGCAGTGTTAGGAACGAAGTATGGCCAAGTTCTTGTGGAGGCCAGCGGTTGGGAGCCGTAGAGTTACGAGAGGACACGATCCTCAGAGTGTGGTTACTTGTTGGTTGGGAGCCATCCATGTTGATGGTTGTTGTTTAGGTTCTGTTTAGGGGGTCGGTAGGACGTTTAGGGGATGGTTTTGAGCGGCGGAGGACCGCTGAACAGCCCGGAACGGCGGCTGGGAGATTTTCGGTGGCTGCCCACCGAATTTGGTTTCCGGCCAAGTTAACCCAAATCGAACCTCCAAACCCATTTTTAAGAACCTTAGGGACTAAATAGGATCCTTAGGATGAAGATTTGACCCCTAGAAGTGCCCAGAACGTGGATAGGAAGCTTGGGTTCAAAATGGCTTTCAGAACCAATGGGTTTTAGGATTGGTTTCTTGGATTTAATCTCATGGGTGGGTAGGAAATGATTAGAGGAAACTATATGAATTGGAATAGATGAAAAAGGACGAAAAATGAGGGAGATGGGAGTCTGGACCGGTTTTGCCTATTCGGCTGGACCAGATTACAAGGTTGGACTGGACCAACTGGTCGGCTGGAGGACAAGGATGGCCTATGCTGACGCGTGAGGCCCACGCGCATCTCCTTTGGCAGGTGTGTGAGGGCGCGTGGTCCACCTCTTGGGAAAGTTTTCAACACGACTTTTAATATAATCGATGTAACAAACATTTTGGGACAAGTTGCGAGTTAATCGGATATCATTTCCATATAGTTCGGGATGTCCAAAGGTTTAAGATCAAGTTTAAAAATAGTTAAAAATTACGGGGCTTCAATGAGAGGTTAATGAGGTTGTTAGTAACCCTCTAAAATGATTTGGATAGGTTTGGGAACCTCGGAGACGGTGATTAGCCAGGGAAGGCATATGGCGCGCATATCGAGGCGGCAGCTTGGACGGTATGTGAGTGGACCTTGTTTTCTAAATTGATGCATGCATAAATGTTTTATATGAGTTTATGAACATGTTTTGTGATGCCATGAGTCCATTTGTTTGTGGGGTATTAGTGTTCACATATTTGTACGTATTTCGAGGTTTTCAATTTTATACGGTGCTTATACGTGCTGTGTTTTCAATGATGGTTTAATGAATCGGATTTGGATTTGAAAAGGTAAACTAGAGCATGAGACTCATTTGGTTTTATCTCGGGCATATTGACACAACCCATCCTAATCCCTCCTGGATTACCATGGGATATGTCATGCTCCCGTCTGACAAGAGGTGTCAGACAAGGGATAACCTGTTGCCACTGCCCAACCGGGCTTCCAGAGTGCGTAAGGATCGATGGAGGAGGTGTGCGATGCTCAAGTCTCTGCTGCAGTCGCATCCGGAATCAACCTGAAGGGCATTAAAAACAAAAGCTGTGAGTGGACGAAAATAAACAAGTCTGTTTAAAACATTTATAAGACATTTATGCCCCTCAGTAAAAGCATATGCATGCACCATCATTTAAAATCATATATCATATAATATGAACCATAAACATAATTTTAGCCACTGCACCATACACTCCAATCCGACATCCCTGATGTCTGACGTCCCTTACGTCAATAAGGTCACAATCACATGGCTACGCGTGCCACTCGGGTCTCAATTTCTGAGTTCAATCCCCGAACCCTGTTCTGGTACAGCATCCCCGATGCTTAGCGTCATAGACGCTGGACGCACTAGACGTCCGTGACCTCTCCGGGGTACCTCATCCGGAGGAGACAAAATAATATGGAAGGATCTATACAGTGCAGTACCTAATACATTTTATTGATATCCAAATGCAAAGCATAAATATATACATAGATAAAATCCAAACCAATCTTTAAGTTTTATCAGACGGGTCTCAAGCCCAAATACCGTGAAACGTGCCATAACCACAATTTCAATATCATCAAAACCATTATAAGTCCAAATAGTTGATTTAAATCCAAAATCATTTATTCGATTCCATTTTAGGGTCCCCGACCCGAATTACATATATAAATCAACTGGGCCCCTGGCCCGATTTCATAAGTTAACTGGCCCCTGGCCTGAATTCATAAGTCCACTGGGCCCCTGGCCTGAATTCACAAGTTAACTGGCCCCTGGCCTGAATTCATAAGTCCACTGGGCCCCCGGCCCGAATTCACAAGTTAACTGGGCCCCTGGCCCTTTTTATAAGTTAACTGGGCCCCTGGCCAGATTTTACTTTATCAAGTCCGTAACCGTTTCATGAAATCATATCCAACCACATTTATGGAAATCGGTGCAAATCCAGAAAACCTTGGTTTACGTGCAAATACGTAAATAACCTCGAAATGCGTGAAATCATTTAAATTCACCGATATCCAAAGTAAATCATTTAATCATAATTATAACAATCATGAAACAGTTATGCATGCATCGAATTTATAAAACCAATGTCCACTCACAGACCGTTTAACCGAGCGCCTTGATACGCGTGCCATAGGCCTTCCCGGGCCTCACCACTATCACCGGGACTCCCAATCCTGTCCAAATCACATTAGAGGATCACTAACCTCATCTTTAACATCCTATTCAAGTCCCGTAATTTTCCCGAATTTTTACGTATTTTTAAACTGGATTTAAAACCTTCGGACATCCCGAACAATATCGAAACGGGATCCGAACGACACGAAACCAACGCCAAAATGTTCGTTACATTGTATAGGACAAAAGTCATGTTGGAAGTTTCCCAAAATTACCTCACACGTGCCCCCACGCGCCGGTTGAACTCCCTGCGCGTGAAACCCACGCTCCGGGTACTGTTCATCGTCGTTCAGCCCGAATGACTGGTAAACGGGTCGCCGTGACCCGCGGGCCAACCCGACTGGTTCTCCGCCGTTCTTCGATCATTTTCGACAGGATTTTCACCTACAAGATCGTCTGAGTTCAACCAATAGTTCTGTGGAATCAAAAACCAGAAGTAACGTCAAGATTCTTACCTCTGACTCAAACCCGAAGCCCAGAATTTTCCGATCGTCCATCCTCCCGATTCCGGCCGCCTCGAGTCCCAAAACCGCGTCCACAAGGTCAGATTAGGTTCATAGAACACCGTAGGATCAAATCCAACGACCAACACCCATCCAAAACCCGATCATCATTTTTGGTTTCGAACCGGGTTACGGGCACCGCCGTCCCCGCCGTGCCCAGCTCACCTCGAGCTTCGGAACCTTGTCCCCTGTGCCTGTTTCTGACCCTAAGTCTCAATAGAATTAAGAGAGAGCTCAAAAACACGACCAATGGTCAATCCTCCAAAACCTGGGCATAAATTCATCTCGGGTAACACACCCGCCGTGGTCCGCCGTAGTCGCCGTCGTCGTCCTGCCGCCTCCCGCCGATTCTCACAATCTCGGTGACACACACTTGTGCACAGAGGAGATGTGATGCTTGTGTTTGCTCAAATTCCTTCACGGGTGAGGAAGAATGGAAGTGAGGGAGATGTATTTGATGGCTATTCGAATCAGACAGTGGACAGTGAGGATGGCAATTAGCACAAGAGATGAAGGGCTGAGATTGAAGCAAAGATCAGATGGATGGCCCAGATCAAAAGGTGCAATAAGTGCGAATTCTTTAGATTTTTTTAATTCCAATAATTTAATCAAATCTCACCAATCCAGATCTGATCCCATAAATTAAGTTTAGTGGTCCACGTGTCCCACTCAGAATCTCAGACCAATCAGAGAACGCCACGTGTCCTCGCCTCGTAATGCGTGCATAACGAAACCAAACTTCCGTGACCCATAACTTTGTCGTCGAATCTCCGATTTCGGCATGCCGCCTGTCATTGGATTCGTATCGACGAGACCTATGTAACGGTCCTTGGCCCTCGGCCATTGGACATCCCGGTCAAAAATTCAACATTTCCCCTTATTTCGTCCAAATTACGAAAATGCCCTTTGCTTCCGTACATCATAACTTTCACGACGAACGTCGGAATCGAACGTGCCACCTGTCTATGAACTCGTGACGTCCCAAACTACGTCACGATCATCGGTCAAAATCCATTTGACCATCCGAATTAAAAGTCAACGTTTTGCCCATGCCTAGGGGCAAAACAGTCATTTTGCACAATTCGTCCGAAATCGCTCAATTAATCCCAGATTAGTAAATCATAATTAAATATTTATTAAATCCCGATATTCGGGACGGGTCGTTACAACCTTCCCTCCTTAAAGAATTTCGTCCTCGAAATTACCAATCTCCTTATTCCACAACCACCTCGTGGAAAACAATTCGACCTCATAACATGTGTACACCTGTACACCCACTTACTGGGACACCACCAGCCTCGTCTGTACCCAGACATCCCATCCTAGTCTTACGTCATAACAACAACACTCGACCACCTCGAGTGGACATAATTACCTGATCCGCGATAAAATCGCTTAACCATTTAGCTGACTCCTTCAGCTAGACAGTTCCTTCCCATTTCTAAAACATCCTTACATCTGCTCCCATTGGGAGTCACCAACACACACCTGCCAGTCCATGCTGACACCATCAGCCACACTGTCGCCACTAAGCTTTACCACCCTGGTAAGGCTCCAACCATCAGCTATTTAGTGGCAACACCCCATACTACCGCTCGCTCAAAGTAGTGTAAGATCAACCACATGATCTCAATTCGCAGGGCAAGCCCAATCCTGCGACATATATTAATCACAATGTCCATAATTGCCGACACTGTCAGCGAACCCTGACGCAGAAAAATCACGGTGTGATAAAATCACACAAGGTTATTCGTGGTTACTCTGACCACCAATTCACTCATCCTGAGTGTACGTATACCGTCAACTTACTCAATCAAGTGGTGTAACTGGAACACAATGAATATCAGCCCAGCAGTGATCACACATCTCAATACTAGGTTTCCACTAGCCAACCATGGCTAAGAGCACCTGCCCGTACAATCACTGAACCCGACAAAATCACTCTGCACAGCGCACAGTATCCAATGTCCAGTCCACAACACAGCCAAATAAATGATATCGGAAACAAGCCGATTACCAACACGTTTAATCACACACCACGGGTACATCCCATGTACCGCCATTAGGCACCACTCAGCCTAACCAGTATCAATCCTCGTATAACGTACCCTGTACGTGCGTCAATCCATCAATCTTCTTATAACCACCTAGGTCATAGCAAAACACGTTCCAATAATGAAGTACCTTTGCCCAAACCAGCATGAGACAAAACAAACTCCACCCATCATCTAGTTCCAATTCCGAATCCGAATCCGTAATTTCGTAAGAAATCCCGAATCCAAACCCAAACATCATATTTTCAATCCATGTCCAAATCCGAATCCGAAATCATTATTCCGCAAGCTAGCATTGGAATAATCATTCCGCACCCAAATCCAGTAATCCATTTTCGAGCTTCGCAATCGAATCCTGAATCGTCACCCAGAAATTCGATTCCAAAACCCAAAATCTCGTTTACGTCCACCAAGACGTAACAAGACCGAACCTATCGGTTGCCTGTCCGAAACACTCGATTGACTTCATAGGGAAGCCAATCCCAATATCCATACATCAAAGGTTGACAAAATCCGACCACATCGGAAACCTACTCAACCAAGTCACAAACCATATGGACTCACTCCGAAAAGAAGTTTAGTCCCGTCATTTACGACTCACATATTACCAAGGTAAGAGTGATAAACTCACACCCAATCTGAATCATCACGATCACGATCCAGATCCATCACTATGTCACCCGACAAGTAATATCATGATCCTAGATCATCACATCGTCCAAAGTCGACAACATCACAAATCAGATCCACCTAGGATCCACACATGCTCGCATAGCTAACAATCCATCTGAAAGCTGATCTTAGGGTCTTACACCCTCAATTGAATCCTTCGTCAAATTTCCCTTGGTGGAATGGCGACCACGCATTTCACCACCAAATCCAGAATTATACACAACTTCTTGCGTCCAATGAACCAAGGCCAAACATGGGTCCACCAACCAATTCACACTCCACGTACTGGTAGCAACAATCATCATCTGCCACGGCAGGAAATAAGAAGTCAACTCCAATGACTTCGAAACACCAACCACCAATGCGGAAACGAGCACTCCTCTCGTCTCCCAATCACAACTCTCCCCAAATCGGGAGTTCCAACCATGTTGGAAACAGACATGCTCCCAATGAGATGTCAAGTCCAACCACTGGACTGCCCACGTCCATACCTCACTTGGACCACCACGTGTCCAAAATCAATTCATTACTCGGACCTCACGTCCGCCAATAATCATTTATGCACATACCCCGATTCCGAACGGAATATCCACAACTTTGCCTGGATGTGCATACCATACTGCCTTCATCTCACATCTCAACCTTTACAGGTTCAATCCTCGGGTTCCAAGTGATTCACAATCACAAAATCTCACATCAATACTACGAACGGTTTCCCCGACTTTTCCAATTTCAATAATTTCCTTGTACTCTCTGGGGATATAAAAATTATACCATCATACCAATCTCGGAGTTGACAAAAACTCCCCAAATCCACCAATACACATGACATAGGGAACATCATCCCAAGATTCCCCAAATTTTCAATCATACCTTTTGATCCATTCATCACTTGTCATCATATATCTATTAGGACTTATCCCAACACGACACAACCTCCACTGGATCCCATCCAGTCCAAGACTCAACCACCACTGAGTCGCAGATACCAATCATCTGTCCATCATGATAGAGTCACACCCCAACTGGTGGCTCATCGTCATCACAATCACTGACACCTGCACTAGTGCTAGTACCAATACCAACGCACCATCATCAACACTAGTATCAGCACACTGGCATCCATACTAGTATTGGCATAAAGGCACCAACATACAACCATCCATACATAGCACATGAACATCCATGCTAGCACATAGTGTGCAAATTTGTTACCCTTGATCTCCGTTCATTCCGAACGAAGATCCCGTAACAGCACTCGTACCCCACAACTATGGGTACCCCCAATTTGGCCATCCACACATCAGGATAATAAACGTTCCCTGAACGTCCCCTGATCCCCAAGTATTAAAACCACACTAAATACCCTCGATAGCCAGTTATCTCGACACAACTGTCGACCAACAGTCATCGTTGTCAAGATCCGTATCCACACATCACACTAATATTCGATCCAACACGGGATTCCATATTTTATCTCATAACCGTATCCATAGATCGAAACCCATAAGACTCACTAGAGTCATCCACATGGTCATCCACGACCTCAGTCGCTCGTCGCAGCACAAGTTCTCATTTAAGGTTCACTTTTCCAGTCCATCGATTATAAATTAGGGTTCCAAAATCACACCCTAGGGTTCCACCGAACCCAACTGCCTTCTGCAGTAAAGTCCACAACCTGACCGACCCCGCGGTCCTGACATCGTATAGACGTCCAATCCAATCCAATCGTCAACTCAACGTGGGTTCCATCGTGGGTTCCACCACGAAGGTCATCGGCTAACTCCGATGCACCAAAACCCCGTACACTAGCCAACACTACCAGGGTCCACAATTTAGACCATTACTCAACTGAGTTTCGTATTTCCAATACATTATTCAAATGGGGTTCCCTGAACCCGGCTGTGCCCAACAGCACAACAATCCATCATCACATGACCGAACCGACGGTCCCACATTACCAGTTAATCGTATACAACCCCACTTGGGTTGAATCGCATCAAGGCACGGCGTATCGGGTCAAACACACCCAATCCACAATACAAACCCAAAACTATCTATTAGGTTGACAACGGAACTGTAGCCCAAAGAGAAATCACACCCTCGTCCTTCGCGCACAAAAGAGCAAAACCTGCTCTGATACCACTTGACACGACCCATCCCAATCCCTCCGGGATTACCATGGGATATGTCATGCTCCCGTCTGACAAGAGGTGTCAGACAAGGGATAACCTGTTGCCACTGCCCAACCGGGCTTCCAGAGTGCGTAAGGATCGATGGAGGAGGTGTGCGATGCTCAAGTCTCTGCTACAGTCGCATCCGGAATCAACCTGAAGGGCATTAAAAACAAAAGTTGTGAGTGGACGAAAATAAACAAGTCTGTTTAAAACATTTATAAGACATTTATGCCCCTCAGTAAAAGCATATGCTTGCACCATCATTTAAAATCATATATCATATAATATGAACCATAAACATAATTTTAGCCACTGCACCATACACTCCAATCCGACATCCCTGATGTCTGACGTCCCTGACGTCAATAAGGTCACAATCACAAGGCTACGCGTGCCACTCGTGTCTCAATTTCCGAGTTCAACCCCCGAACCCCGTTCGGGTACAGCATCCCCGATGCTTAGCGTCATAGACGCTGGACGTACTAGACGTCCGTGACCTCTCCGGGGTACCTCATCCGGAGGAGACAAAATAATATGGAAGGATCTATACAGTGCAGTACCTAATACATTTTATTGATATCCAAATGCAAAGCATAAATATATACATAGATAAAATCCAAACCAATCTTTAAGTTTCATCAGACGGGTCTCAAGCCCAAATACCGTGAAACGTGCCATAACCATAATTTCAATATCATCAAAACCATTATAAGTCCAAATAGTTGATTTAAATCCAAAATCATTTATTCGAATCCATTTTAGGGTCCCCGACCCGAATCACATATATAAATCAACTGGGCCCCTGGCCCGATTTCATAAGTTAACTGGGCCCTGCCTGAATTCATAAGTCCACTAGGCCCCCGGCTCGAATTCACAAGTTAACTGGGCCCCTGGCCCTTTTTATAAGTTAACTGGGCCCCTGGCCAGATTTTACTTTATCAAGTCCGTAACCGTTTCATGAAATCATATCCAACCACATTTATGGAAATCGGTGCAAATCCAGAAAACCTCGGTTTACGTGCAAATACTTAAATCACCTCGAAATGCGTGAAATCATTTAAATTCACCGATATCCAAAGTAAATCATTTAATCATAATTATAACAATCATGAAACAGTTATGCATGCATCGAATTTATAAAACCAATGTCCACTCACAGACCGTTTAACCGAGCACCTCGATACGCGTGCCATAGGCCTTCCCGGGCCTCACCACTATCACCGGGACTCACAATCCTGTCCAAATCACATTAGAGGATCACTAACCTCATCATTAACATCCTATTCAAGTCCCGTAATTTTCCCGAATTTTTACGTATTTTTAAACTGGATTTAAAACCTTCGGACATCCCGAACAATATCGAAACGGGATCCGAACGACACGAAAACAACGCCAAAATGTTCGTTACATTGTATAGGAAAAATGTCATGTTGGAAGTTTCCCAAAATTACCTCACACGTGCCCCCACGCGCCGGTTGAACTCCTTGCGCGTGAAACCCACGTGCCGGGTACTGTTCATCGTCGTTCAGCCCGAATGACTGGTAAACGGGTCGTCGTGACCCGCGGGCCAACCCGACTGGTTCTCCGCCGTTCTTCGATCATTTTCGACAGGATTTTCACCTACATGATCGTCTGAGTTCAACCAATAGTTCTGTGGAATCAAAAACCAGAAGTAACGTCAAGATTCTTACCTCTGACTCAAACCCGAAGCCCAGAATTTTCCGATCGTCCATCCTCCCGATTCCGGCCGCCTCGAGTCCCAAAACCACGTCCACAAGGTCAGATTAGGTTCATAGAACACCGTAGGATCAAATCCAACGACCAACACCCATCCAAAACCCGATCACCATTTTTGGTTTTGAACCGGGTTACGGGCACCGCCGTCCCCGCCGTGCCCAGCTCACCTCGAGCTTCGGAACCTTGTCCCCTGTGCCTGTTTCTCACCCTAAGTCTCAATAGAATTAAGAGAGAGCTCAAAAACACGACCAATGGTCAATCCTCCAAAACCTGGGCATAAATTCCTCTTGGGTAACACACCCACCGTGGTCCGCCGTAGTCGCCGCCGTCGTCCTGCCGCCTCCCGCCGGTTCTCACAATCTCGGTGACACACACTTGTGCACAGAGGAGATGTGATGCTTGTGTTTGCTCAAATTCCTTCACGGGTGAGGAAGAATGGAAGTGAGGGAGATGTATTTGATGTCTATTCGAATCAGACAGTGGACAGTGAGGATGGCAATCAGCACAAGAGATGAAGGGCTGAGATTGAAGCAAAGATCAGATGGATGGCCCATATCAAAAGGTGCAATAAGTGGGAATTCTTTAGATTTTTTTAATTCCAATAATTTAATCAAAACTCACCAATCCAGATCTGATCCCATAAATTAAGTTTAGTGGTCCACGTGTCCCACTCAGAATCTCAGACCAATCAGAGAACGCCACGTGTCCTCGCCTCGTAATGCGTGCATAACGAAACCAAACTTCCGTGACCCATAACTTTGTCGTCGAATCTCCGATTTCGGCATGCCGCCTGTCATTGGATTCGTATCGACGACACCTATGTAACGGTCCTTGGCCCTCGGCCATCGGACATCCCGGTCAAAAAGTCAACATTTCCCCTTATTTCGTCCAAATTACGAAAATGCCCTTGGGCTTCCGTACATCATAACTTTCACGACGAACGTCGGAATCGAACGTGCCACCTGTCTATGAACTCGTGACATCCCAAACTATGTCACGATCATCGGTCAAAGTCCATTTGACCATCCGAATTAAAAGTCAACGTTTTGCCCACGCCTAGGGGCAAAACGGTCATTTTTCACAATTCGTCCGAAATCGCTCAATTAATCCCAGATTAGTAAATCATAATTAAATATTTATTAAATCCCGATATTCGGGACGGGTCGTTACACATATGGCCCTATTGATGACCTACGGGTCTGAGTTGTGGTCGCGACGAGTGTTGTGTGCACGGTGACAGATGATATTACGCTCGCCTCCAGACTGTGGATGTGTTTCTTTCGGATAGGTCACGATGCACGTCTCGTTGTCGAGTAGCCACTGAAGACTCGACTTCAGAGTACTGACGGTATAGGAGATCGATCGGTGATGTGTGCACCATGATCTAGTAGTGGTCGCCGCGGTTGATATGTTCACGGTGACATACCAAATAGAGAGCGGTCCTGGACTGATGGTTGCATGCATTGCTATGATTGGAATCGTGACTGACCCTGAGGTATCAGGCTCGATGCACAATTGCTTTTGAGTTCGGGCTTGAGCCCCAGTTAAATTGGGAAATCGGGCTAGAGGCCCATTTGATTTATGACATCATGCTTGAGGCCCAGTTGACTTGTGGTATCGGGCGTGAGTCCCAATTGAGGTTTTTCATAATTGTATGTATATACCCTCCTTTATGAGCAGTTTTTTCTCCTCCAGAAGTCAATGATCCTCGAGTGTCACGTTCCACTGCTTGGAATGAGTGACTCCAAGAGGGAGCATATTCTAGGAGTGAGAGATATTATAGTGTCTCGGACTGGGTCCGCAGACAGTCCTCTAGATGTCGTAGATCTTGGATTTTGGACTGAGCCTCCCAGACGTCGTAGATCCTAGGGGTAGACTCGGAGTGAGACCCCGAGTAGTATGCATACTTAGGTATATCGTGACGGGTACTTGATTTGGGCATATGAGATTCCGAGTATGGGTTATATATATATATATGTTTGTACTAGGTTTTACGGAGATGGTTTTGGGCTGAGACCCACGTTTATCGGATTTAGACTGAGTTCCCACTTGGTTTGGTTTGGGCTGAGTTCCCATATACTTTGATTTGGATTTTGGGCCAAGGCCCCAATGAATGTTTTGAGAAATGGATTTTGAATGCATGCATGCTTTGAAGTGAAGGGCATAAATATCTTTTCTAAATTTTTTTTCCATAAAATCTTTGTTTTGTCCACTCACAGCTTTCAGTGATTTTAATGCCCTTCAGGTTGATCGTGGATGAGGGCTGTAGCAGAGACCGAGACATCACACTCTTCTTCCAGATCCTGGCGCGCTCTAGAAGCCCCGGTGGGGCTGAGGTTGGAATTATCCTTAGTCTGACACTTCGTGTGAAACGGGAGTAGGCGCGTCCCACGTTAATCCCGGGGGTTTTGGGATGGGTCCTAACACTAACCGACCAGATGTGGTCTGCCTTTATGGAGGTCGGCCTTTTGTTGATTCTTCAGAGTGGTCGAGAGGGCCCTCAAACCGATCAGTTGGTTTGTCGATTAGGTATGATTGACCTATACTGTTCTGGCCTTATTGTTGTTACCAGGAAGGATAGTTGGAAGGGCATGGGCGACCAGATGTGTTCAGTTAGCCTTGGTTGGCTAAGCATGGCTTGTGTTCTGGTCAGTTGAGGGGCTTAAGGATTGCTAAGGCAAGCCTGCTCGAAATTTTGTCAAATTGGCTAATTTAGGTACAAACAGAAGTCCCTCAAGTCGTTGACTGAGGTTGATATTCTCAGTCGAGGGCTTGCATAGTACCCATCGACCTATGTAGATGAACATTATGCTAGTCCCCAGTCCCTCAAGCCCTTGGCTGAGGAGTGATGTCAAAGGGAAAGTTGATTCGGTTAGTTTGTTCGGACCCTCGCACGAAGACGTGGCCGATCGACTTGGAAGATGTTCTCAAACCTACCAAGAACCACTTGGTGCCAAGGTGAGTACGTCACCTTGGTTGGTCAGCTTGCATAGACCCTCGCACGAAGAGGTGGTCGATCGACCTAGGAGATGTCCACAAACTGACTAAGAGCCACGTGGTGCCAAGGTGAGTGTATGTCACCTTGGTCGGTTAGCTTGTGAAGACCCTCGTACAAAGAGGTGGCTGATCGGCCTGAGAGATGTCCTCAGACCGACCTAGGGCCACGTGGTACGAAGGTGAGTGTATGTCACCTTAGTCGGCCAGCTTACGCGGATTCTCACACGAAAAGGTGGTTAATCGGCTTGGGAGATATCCTCAGATCGATCAGGAGCCACATGGTACTAAGGTGGTCGGTTAGGTTACGCGAACCCTTGCACGAAGAGGTTGTCGATCGACCTAGGAGATGTCCTCAAACCAACCTAGGGTCACTTGGTGCCAAGGTGAGTGTGTGTCATCTTAGTTGGTCAGCTTGCACGGACCCTCTCACGAAGAGGTGCCCAATAGGCCTGGGACATGTCCGCAAACAGACCTAGAGCCACGTGGAAAATGTGTATCTAATACTTGGTGCTATCAATGTGCGCAGTGAGTGTGCAACCTTTCTACTGACCGAGAAGGTGCACATAGTTAATGCGTGACCCCTGGGCTGGCCGAGTGGGCTATCAACGGTCATTTTTAACCATGTTTATTTTTTGAAAGTATAAAAGGAAGGGAAGGGATTCACTTTGCACTTTTCACCCTTGTTCATTTTCAGAGCTATTGAGAGTGACTTGAGGCAATTTTCGAAAAATATCAAGCAATTTCCGATTTGAAGTCAAAGTGGTGTTCACGGCCTACTTCTGATCGAAAATTAAGGTATGTTAAGATTTTTTCCCTAAATTTCGATTAAAAGTGGTGTTTGAGCAAGAACAGGTCATGAATTGGCTTGAAAGTTCATGCTCTATTGTGTTGATCGTCTAGGTCAGTTAGGTGTTGTGTATATGCATGTTTTCGTTCTTAGGAGTCTTTCTCTTGTACTTGTAGATGTTATCTGAAGATTCTCAAGGCATAGATGATCGGTCTTCCAATGACTTTGAGGGTGGATCGATGGTCAGTTCAGTCGCTTCGGACACAAGGCTACAAAGTAGTGAGTTGACCTCTACTTCAGGTACATCTCGGCCAGAGGTGAATTTGAGATCACAGATCGAAGAGGAGAAGGATCTGCAAGATGAGCTCGATAGAGCTTTTGAGCAGATGCCGGATAAGACTGTCTAGGCCATTGGTGAGGCCGAGCAGTTGGTGGTTGATGTTGAATCAGTCGATCAGACCGTGATCTTTAAGGGTATTCCAGTTGGATCCCCCTTAAAGAAAAACGAAAAGGGAAGATGAAAGGGATGGTTGATGAAGGAACAACTTCAAAGTCAACCGTAATGGAGATAGACATCGAAAAGGCAGTTAAGAAAGTGACCCTAGCGAAGTCAGGGTACGTGGTTGATTGGTACGTGAGCACAATCAATTAGGATGATGTGTAGGCGTTCAGATATACATTCCACATTCTTGATTCGGTTAAGATCAAGTTGGCCTAGATATGCCGAGTGACCCTCTTGAGCCCTGGACAACCTTCTATCCGAATGTTCTTACCCATGGTGTGACCCTGCCGTTGCACCCATGGCTTTAGGAGATGGTAGCTCACGTAGGAATGGCTCTCAGTCAGATAAACCCAAACACTTGGATTATGCTGACTAGAGTGTACACGAATTTCAAGCTGGCTGGGAAAGGTGAGATAACTTGGGGCTACTTGAAATTGCTTGTATAAGTTTTATAGAGATAAGACTAAGTGGGTCTATATGGAGGAAAAGGACAGGAAGGACAGGAAGGCCAGGGGATCGTTTATTTGGGATATGCTTGGAAGTATCAATTTTTCCAACTGTCTGGAAATTGGAAAGGTACCCAGTTGACCGAGAGATAAGCAGATACTGAGAACTTATTAATCAGAAGGTGTGGCGGAGGGTCTTTGGTGTTGGTCGGTCTGTCTAGGTCAGGTGGGGAGTCTATCTGTTATTTTTGTATGTCGTTGCTAATACACTTGTGTTTTCATTGCAGAATTGTTCAAGTGTCCATCCTTGACCAAGAAAGATAAAGCTGATTGTGCAGAGTTATTCGAAAAGCTTGATCGAGCAGAGAGGAGTAAAGATAGTTTGCGTCTGTTGAGCAACCTTCTAAAGGTCAGCCTAATATAGGAACTACGTAAGCATCTCAACCTGGAGGCATCTCGGTCTCCGTGGAATGTCCATTTGTTTGGTGTATTTTTTAGAATTGCTAACCCTTTGTTGTTTGGTCAGCTTCGACTGATTTTGTCTTAGCAACGGTCGAGCAGTGTACGAAGAGGATGGCCAAGATTCTGGAAATTATAAAACATGCCGAAGCAGGCAAAGCTCTAGCTCAGAAGGCAGGTGCGTCATCCAAGGTAGACTATCGTCAGCCCGTGAAGGGTAAGTCAACCTCAAAGGTTCAGTCACAGCTAATGATTAAGGCTGCCAATGTAACGACTCATCCTGAATCTACGGGATTAATTAAGGATTAATCGGGATTAATCGAGGATTATCAGACAATTAAGGTGAAATTACGATTTTGCCCCTAGAAATGGTGAAAAATTTAACTTTTGACCAAGGAGGTCAAATGCACGAGGACTGAGGTCAATTATGTAGATCGAGACGATACGAGTCCGTAGACAGGCGACACGTTGAAATCAGACGTCGTAAGGGAAAGTTACGGGCCAATGATGGTTTTAGGAACTATTCACCGCTGCATGAATTACGAGAAGTTGAATTTTTGTGTTTAAACAGTGGGGATCAAAATTTCTTGTGGGGACCAATAAATGACTGACAAGTGTCACTCATCCATTGATCCACAACACACATATATGCATATCATCCCATTTTCATCTTTTTCATTCATCCTACCCAAAAACCCAAACCCTTCCCCCAAACCATTCCATCCTCTTCATCTGATGCCATTGAGGACCACAGAGAGTGGCTAGAGAGATTGAGGGATGCCATGAGAGGTGCTAGACGGCGGAGCTACGGTGATTGGAGGGAAACCGTGAAAACCAGGTAAATCGTGGGTTTTAAATTTGGATCTTGGATTTTAGGGCGTAGAACTTAGTTTTCTGATCCCCATTATCTTCCTTGAGTTCATGCGAGATCACAGGGCCAAAAATCGAAGAGAATGGACCAATGAACTGGCTCTAGGACGAGGTCGAACACTGGTCATGAAGATCGACCTCGACTAGGTAAATTCTAGGCCGTTTCTTCTTATTTTTAGGCCAGGGATCTCTTCTTGGGAGAAATATGATCACATTGGAAAAAGAATGGAGGAAAACGGTGGAGAAATGAATGAGTTCTGGCCGGGTCGAGGTTGTGGGTCAAATCAACCAGTTACTGTCAAACGGGTCGACCCATCTGAAGTAAGACGATGATGACGTGGCAATCCACGTCATCTTGCCAAGTCACGTGGCCAACCAGGTGGTGCCACGTGGTAAAATATCAGAGGTTTTTAGGTCCAGTTACCAGTGTCATGCCATGCATTGTCAGACCACGTGAACCATTAGGGGGTGCCACGTGGCAACATGTCAGAGGGTGTCATGTGATGTGGCAGTTGACATGGGAGGTCCATGTCATCATTGTCAAACCACATGGACCAGTGGGGTGGTTCCACGTGGTAGGTTTTCAGACTGTCAGATGTCAGAGTTGTCAGGCTGGCATCAGTAGGTGACGTTAGTGTTGACCGCCGTTGACTAGCGCGTATGAACTTTTACCAGCGCGTGAGGGCACGTGGGCATGATTTTTGAGGTGAAATTGATTTTTTTTGAAAGGTTTCGACGATTTGAATTCAATGGTGGTGGTTTCAGCTCGATCAGAGGTCGTTTGATAGGTCATTTGGAGGTTTTAAGTCTCGAAAAGCGTGTTCGGGACACGTTGACTATTCCGAGAGTTTTGAGGGTTTATGATTTAGACTCGTATGGATATTTAGTGACCATTGTGTATGATTTGGACAGGTCTAAATGTTCCGGAGACATTGGAGTAGCACCGGAGTGGTTTACGACGCGAATTGTGAGCACGCAACACAGACGGCCTGTGATTGGACTTTGATTTCTAAATTATCCATGCATATCTATGTTTTAATGATTTATGAATATGGTTTAAAATTCTTAATTCATGTTTTATATGATTTGAATGATGTTTTAATTATCGGCTTGCATAATTTCACGGAGATGCGTGAAATCGGTATTTCGGGCTTGAGACCCTGGTGTGCATATTTTGTGGATTTGATCATGATTTGAAAATGAAATGCCTTGTGAACTTCAATGTCGGGTTTCAAATACTTTTACGGATTTACATTTTGGGCTTGCGACCCAATTGGATGAATGATTTTGGGCTTGTGACCTAGTTGGCTAATGATTTTGGGCTTATGACCCGATTGAAAATGACTTGAGATTGTGAAGTGAGAACTGGACACCGTTTTTATGAGATTTGTGGACAATTATTTTGGGCTGAGACCCTATTTGAAATAACTGTTTTGATTTGAGAAACAACAGTTTGAAAATGTGTTTCCACTGTTTTTATTATGACCATTCTCCGAGGTAATGGATATGACTTCGGTAGGAATGTGTTTCCCCAGAGATGTCCTCCGGTTGGAATGTGTCCCCTGAGAGGACCCTATGATGTGATAGTAGCCTCCAAATGTCAACCATCTTGTGTGATGTGTGATCTTGGAGAGATCTCGAGGACACTACCTGCAGGAGTGTCAGAGATGGATATTTTGCAGACGTCGAGCCAGAGGTTCTGAGCATGTAGATGATATCACTCAGACGTCAACCATCCTGTGTGATGTGTGATTCTAAGTTAGAACACCTAGACGTTGAGCCACGGGCACTGAGCCTAGTGTATATTCAGATGTGTAATCCCGAGTTGCAAGTGTAGCGCTGATATCGTGACAATTGATGATTTGAAGGAAATAGATGGATAGATGGATGTTGGATATGAGAATGGGTCCCAAGGTTTTTGACTTACTCATTTTTGTCCAGATGTTTTTAAACAAGTGATGGTTTTACGATGATTGCGTCGGTTTTTATCACATACTGTTTTAGTGAAAAAGAAGTGTTTTTAAATTGCTATGCATGCATGCTTTGTAAAATGAAGGGTATAAATGTCATTTTCGGAAATTATTTTTGAACTATTTATTTTTGTCCACTCACGGCTTTTATGTTTTTGATACCCTTCAAGTTGATCATGGATGTGGGTCGTAGCAGAGACCGAGACGTCACATACCCCTTTCGAACTCCACAAGTCACTGCGCACTCGGGTAATCCTGAGCGGGTTACAGTTTTATTCCTGGCCTAGCACGTGGTGTTAGACAAGAGCAGGTGACAGGACCCATCCCAATCCCCCCGGGATTACCATGGAATGTGCCCTGCTCCCGTCCAACAAGGGGTGTCAGACAAAGGATGACCAAGAGCCACTGCCCAAACAGGGCATCCAGAGTGCGCAAGGATCGATGGAGGAGGTGTGCAATGTCCCAGTCTCTGCTGCAATCGCATCCGTGATCAACCTGAAGGGAATTAAAACCAAAAGCTGTGAGTGGACAAAAACCAGTAAGTTCATCAAATACATTTATAAGACATTTATGCCCTCCAATAAAAACGTATGCATGCCACAAAAACCAGTAACCAAAACGTTTGCTCAACCGAGCCCTTAGGGCCTTAGCCCAAAAACCGTTAACCAAAAACCAAGTGTGGGAACTCAGCCCAAAACCGTGGAATACCACCACCATACATAAACGACCATGTGGGTCACCACCCACTACCATAAATGAACATTAATTCATTAAAATCACACAATCATAAATCCACCCGGAAAGCCATTTCATTAATTCGTATTTTACCATTACCATCACCAGCATTCCTGATGCTAGACGTCCCTGACGTCATGTCTCACGGTTTCATAAGCTACGCGTGCTGCCCGGGGTCTCTCCGGGTCCATATATCTGACATCCCTGATGTCTGACGTCCCAGACGTCAATCATAGCAATCCTGCTCCTGAGTCATCATACGGTCCGGCTGCTCCGTATGGTGACCCTTCACAGGCAATGCACCGTGACTTCCCCAGTGTCCCAGACATCTGGAGGAGACCATCATATATCCATGTGTACAGATGGTATATGGAAAAACAGTTTTTATTAATTCATTTCACAACATCACAATGGGCCCTGCCCGAATCTCCATAAAACAACACATTTCCATTTAGGGTCCCTGACCCGAAACCACATTTATTAAATATAGGGCCCCTGGCCCGAAATCATCATTTAAATCCAACTGGGCCTCATGCCCGACTTTATGAACCACTGGGCCCACGGCCCGATTTGTAAACCAACTGGGCCCGCAGCCCGACTTACGTACTCAAATGGACTCCAAGTCCGAGATTTCCAAAACAAGTGGGCCTCAAGCCCGAATCCATCTTTCCAATATAAAAACCATTTTATCATATTATTTATTTAACCACAAACACGCAAAACCACAAATAAACCATTAATCCCGATATACGTGAAATACGGAAAACACCTCGAAATACGTGCAACATACCCAAAATCAATGCTCACAAATACCATCATAGAAATCATGTATATAAACCATATAACACATTTAAGCATGCATAGGATTTATAAAACCAAAGTCCACTCACAGACCGTTTTAATCGTGTGCCTCGATATGCGTGCCACCGGCCCTCCCGGGCCACACCACTATCACCGGGACTCCCAATCCTGTCCAAGTCACATTAGAGGGTCACTAACCTCAACATTAACATCCTATCAAAGTCCCGTAATTTTCCCGAATTTTTACTTATTTTGAAACTTAATTTAAAACCTTCGGACATCCCGAACAATATCGAGACGGTGTCCGATCGACACGAAACCAATTCCAAAATGTCCGTTACATTAAATAGGACAGAAGTCATGTTGACCTCACCTCGAGATTCGCGCCCACGCGCCGTCACGCGCCGCCGTGAGTGGCTGCGCGTGAAACCCACGCGCCTGCTACAGTGTCACCATCTAACCCGTATGTCTGGTAAACGGGTCCAGTGTGCCCGCGATACGACCCGGTTCCAATCCTATCAATTCAGCCTTAATTACATCAATTGATCATTCCATTAGCTTTGTTTTAAGTTTAATTTAAGTTCTGTAACATTGATTACACAAATCATTACCTACAATTCCACGATTCGATGATGAACACCAAGAACACCCGTCCATTGTTCATCCTTCGAACCCCATCCATTTCGATCGATATCCTGAAATTGATTCAACCAGAAGCTTCCATGGACTCCGTAAATCATTTCCCCCAACACAATTGCTTCAATCCAGTGTTCAATCGTCACGACTCAAACTCGAGCACCGTCACTGTTCATCAATGGAGGTCCATCGATCTCGATCGGTTTCCTTCAATTGATGAACCCAGAAGCATCGTGGGATCATGAGGAGTCATTTCCCCACAACAATTGAGTCAATCGCAGCTCCAAACTCCACGACTCATCCTCGATTTCTTCCTCTGTCACCAAGCTCGATCAGAGCCAAAACGGCACCAATTCTTCTCGTTTTTGATGTGGATCGACTCGTCACAACCTCAGGAAGATGTTTGTAACCTCCAATTCGATCATCACAGCCCAATTCGTCCAATTTGATTTTCCCTCCCAAAACTTAATTTTTCGAATTCCCAGTTCCTCCTCACAGTCAATCTCTCGTGTTTACCCAGTTGAATTCACACACAACTCACTCACAATTTCGCACTCTCAGGTTCAGCAATGGAAGAGGAATCAAGGGTGGGAGAAAACTGGATTTGGTTGTACACGGTTAAGAAAACATAAATGGGATTAATTGGAAATTAAAATGATTAATTAATTAATTAATAAATATTAAAACATCATAATTAGGTCTCCCCCCAAAACATGGATTCTGGTTTCAAGGGATGAGTGACACTTGTCACTCATCCAGGTGTGTAGGGTCAACGGTCACTATTCAATATTATATTATTATTTTAATCCCGGCCTCGGTTCGTTAGTTCGTTTCCTTGACCATAACGTCGTCGTCGGATCTCCGATTTCGGCATGCCGCCTGTCGTTGGATTCGTATCGACGATACCTACGTAACGGTCCTTGGCCCTCGCCCATCGGACCACCCGGTCAGAAAGTCAACATTTGGCCCCTAATAAGCCAAATTACCAAAATACCCCTCAACTTCCGAACCTCATAACTTTCTCTACGAATGTCGGAATCGAACGTGCCACCTGTCTATGAACTCGTGACGTCCCGAACTACGTCACGGTCATCGGTCAAAGTCCATTTGACCGCCCGAACAAAAAGTCAACATTTTGCCCACGACCAGGGGCAAAACGGTCATTTTGCACATTTTGTCCGATTCCGCCCTACTAACCACCGTTCAACCTCGCTAATCAAGATTAGTCACTAAACTAATCCCGGAATTCGGGACGGGTCGTTACAATCTTCCCTCCTTAATAAATTTCGTCCTCGAAATTCCAACCGATCTAAACTCAACGTACTTCCCTCCTTAAAAAGTTTCGCTCTCGAAACTCGATTACCCTGATTCCACGAACACCCCGTGGAAAGTGGAATCGACCACGCAACACGTGTACACCCGCTCACCAACTACTTAGACAAAACTTGTCTACACCCAAACGTACCACTAGTACTCAAAACGCAACGATTACATTCGACCCCGTCGAATGACTGAAACTACTAGTTTCGAATTTGACACCACTTGTCAAATCCACCCTCTCGTTGACGCAACAACTCGACGGTTCCTTTTCCCTTCCCACTAGGAGTCAGCTGACCCCACTCAACAATCTATGTTGACACATCCTGACAAACTGTCACCACACAGTTGTTGTCAGTCGAAAACTGACACTAGACTCATTCGTGGCTACACATGCCACCAACGTACTCGACTCACCAATACCCTTACCGACATTTCACACGACCTGTGTGTAATTAAACACATCGGAATTACCATGACCCATTGCATAGTAATGTCCGGTCCACAACCAATCCCATGGTATCGGAACCAATCCGACTACCAACACGTTCACCAACACACCTCGGGTATATCCCGTATACCGTAACTAGACATCACAAGTCTACAAGGTATTGTACCTCGAACCATGTACGAAGTACACACATCTACCTAATAACCAGACTACAACCACCTAGGTCATAGCCGAACGCGTTCCAATAATGGAGTACGTTTGCCCAATCCAGCATGAGGCAAATCGAAACTCCACCCAACATCTAGTTCCAATTCCGAATCTGAATCCGCAACTTCGTAAGAAATCCCGGATCCAAACCCAGACATCACCTTTTAATTCATATCCAAATCCGAATCCGAAATCATTATTCCGTAAGCTAGCATTTGGAATAACCATTCCGTACCCAAACCCGGAAATATACTTTCAAGTTCCAAAATCGAATCCTGAATCGTCACGCAGAAATTCGATTCCAAATCCCGAAATCTCGTTCACATTTACCAAGACACACCAAAACCGAACCTATTGGTTACCCGTTCAATACACTTGATTGACTTCATAGGGAAGCCAATCCAACCTCCACACGCCTAAGGTTGACAAAATTCAACTACCTTGAAAACCTACTCACCCGAGTAGAATACCATACGGGCCCCACTTCGAAAAGAAGTTCAACCCCGTCATTTACGACTCACGTACCAAGGTAAGAGTGATATACTCTCCCCCTATCTGAATCATCAAGATCACGACCCAGATAGACACTGTGTCCCTGACAATAACGTCAACATCCTAGATCGCCACAACGATCGACAACCGTCTCCCACAACTAGACAGATCAATCAACGACGAGACACGTCGAGACTGCGGATTCTCACGGATTACCTTGTATCAATCCTTTTCATTCCACCTAGGAAAACCAAGGATGATCCAAAACAATGACACCAATACTCATCCTACGTGGATGCAACAAAACTCACTGCACTCACCACGCCATGTACCCCAACATCGTCTGCCACCAAGCAGAAAATGAGAAATCTCGTTTACCTAATTTCGAACACGTAGCTCCTCCTAAGGACCTCACAACACACACAGGCTCACCAACCAATACACGCTCAACGTACTGGTAACTACAGTCAATGTCTGCCAGGGCAGAAAGCAAGAAGTCAACCCCAATGACTTCGGAATACCAATCACCAAGACGAACACCACTCTCGTTCCCCAATCACAACTCTCTTCGACACTAAGGTTCCAACCATGTTGGAAACAGACATGCTCCCAACAAGACGTCAAGTCTAACCACTAGACTTCCTACCTCCTCAATTCACTTGGACAATCCCGTGTCCACAATCAATCCGCTATTGTTCCGTTTGCACATCCCGACCTTTACAGGTTCAACACTCGGTTTCCCAAGTTCTCAATTACAAATTCCTACCTTTATACCACTAATGGTTTTCCTCGTCTTTTCCAGTTTTAATCATTTCCATGTACATTTTAGGGATATTTAAAAACATAAATCACACTAACTTTGGAGTTGCCAACAACTCCCCCAAATCCACCAATTATCATGACGTAGGGGACGTCATCCCAAGATTACTCAAGTCTCAATTATACCCTTTTTAATCCACTCCTTACTGGTTATCTCACCACTATTGGGACTTATCCCAACACAGCACAATCTTAACTGGATCCCATCCAGTCCATCACTCAACCACTACCGAATCTCAAAGACCGAAAATATGTTCATCACGACGGAGTCACACCCCAATTTGTGGCTCATCGTCAACACCATTACCGACACTAGCACCAGCGCTAGTACCAGCACCAACACACTATCAACAACACTAATATCAGCACACAGGCATCCATACTAGCATCAGCACAAAAGTACCAACCCCGCAAACATCCATACTGCACACCGTGTGCAAATACGACAACCCTGGATCTCCGTTCATACGGAACGACGATCCCGTACCTCACGACTATGGGTACCACTATTCTGACAATCCTCATCAGGAAAATGAACGTTCCCCGAACGTCCCCTGATCTCCAAGTATTATAACCACACTAATTACCCTCGATAGCCAGTCATCTCCATATGACTTCCGACTAACTGTCATTGCTATCGAGATCCGCATCCACACATCACACCAATACCCGATCCAACACGGGATTCCATAATTTATCTCAGAACCGTATCCGTAAATCGGATCCCATAGTTCTGCCTAGACTCACCAGAACCATCCACATGGTCATCCATGACCTCAGCCTCTCGTCGCAGCACAAGTTCTCATCCACTAGCCACAATTAAGGTTTACCTTTTTACTACTAGAGTTCCACAATCACACCCTATGGTTCAACCGAACCAACCAGCTTTCCGTAATATAAAATTCACAACCTGACCGACCCCGCGGTCTAGACATCGTATAGACGTCAAATCCAATCCTACCATCAACTCAATGTGGGTTCCACCACTAAGGTCACCGGCCAACTCCGAGGAACCAACATCTCTCACACCAACAACCACCACTAGGGTTCACATTTTAAACCATTACTCACATGAGGTTCCCCGAACCTGGCTGCACCTAGCAGCACAACAATCCAATATCACATGACCGAACCGACGGTCCCACTATACCAGTTCACCACAATCAACCCCACTTGGGTCGAATCACATTAACGCACGGCGTATCGGGCCAATCGCACTCCATCCACTATCCAAACCCAAAGACTATCTATCAGGTTGATAACGAATTGCAGCCCAATGAGACATCACACCCTCGACCTGCGCGCACAAATAGAGCAACCGTGCTCTGATACCAAGTTGACAGGACCCATCCCAATCCCCCCGGGATTACCATGGAATGTGCCCTGCTCCCGGCCAACAAGGGGTGTCAGACAAAGGATGACCAAGAGCCACTGCCCAAACAGGGCATCCAGAGTGCGCAAGGATCGATGGAGGAGGTGTGCAATGTCCCAGTCTCTGCTGCAATCGCATCCGTGATCAACCTGAAGGGCATTAAAACCAAAAGCTGTGAGTGGACAAAAACCAGTAAGTTCATCAAATACATTTATAAGACATTTATGCGCTCCAATAAAAACGTATGCATGCCACAAAAACCAGTAACCAAAACGTTTGCTCAACCGAGCCCTTAGGGCCTTAGCCCGAAAACCGTTAACCAAAAATCAAGTGTGGGAACTCAGCCCAAAACCGTGGAATACCACCACCATACATAAACGACCATGTGGGTCACCACCCACTACCATAAATGAACATTAATTCATTAAAATCACACAATCATAAATCCACCCGGAAAGCCATTTCATTAATTCGTATTTTACCATTACCATCACCAGCATCCCTGATGCTAGACGTCCCTGACGTCATGTCTCACGGTTTCATAAGCTACGCGTGCTGCCCGGGGTCTCTCCGGGTCCATATATCTGACATCCCTGATGTCTGACGTCCCAGACGTCAATCATAGCAATCCTGCTCCTGAGTCATCATACGGTCCGGCTGCTCCGTATGGTGACCCTTCACAGGCAATGCACCGTGACTTCCCCAGTGTCCCAGACATCTGGAGGAGACCATCATATATCCATGTGTACAGATGGTATATGGAAAAACAGTTTTTATTAATTCATTTCACAACATCACAATGGGCCCTGCCCGAATCTCCATAAAACAACACATTTCCATTTAGGGTCCCTGACCCGAAACCACATTTATTAAATATAGGGCCCCTGGCCCGAAATCATCATTTAAATCCAACTGGGCCTCATGCCCGACTTTATGAACCACTGGGCCCACGGCCCGATTTGTAAACCAACTGGGCCCGCAGCCCGACTTACGTACTCAAATGGACTCCAAGTCCGAGATTTCCAAAACAAGTGGGCCTCAAGCCCGAATCCATCTTTCCAATATAAAAACCATTTTATCATATTATTTATTTAACCACAAACACGCAAAACCACAAATAAACCATTAATCCCGATATACGTGAAATACGGAAAACACCTCGAAATACGTGCAACATACCCAAAATCAATGCTCACAAATACCATCATAGAAATCATGTATATAAACCATATAACACATTTAAGCATGCATAGGATTTATAAAACCAAAGTCCACTCACAGACCGTTTTAATCGTGTGCCTCGATATGCGTGCCACCGGCCCTCCCGGGCCACACCACTATCACCGGGACTCCCAATCCTGTCCAAGTCACATTAGAGGGTCACTAACCTCAACATTAACATCCTATCAAAGTCCCGTAATTTTCCCGAATTTTTACTTATTTTGAAACTTAATTTAAAACCTTCGGACATCCCGAACAATATCGAGACGGTGTCCGATCGACACGAAACCAATTCCAAAATGTCCGTTACATTAAATAGGACAGAAGTCATGTTGACCTCACCTCGAGATTCGCGCCCACGCGCCGTCACGCGCCGCCGTGAGTGGCTGCGCGTGAAACCCACGCGCCTGCTACAGTGTCACCATCTAACCCGTATGTCTGGTAAACGGGTCCAGTGTGCCCGCGATACGACCCGGTTCCAATCCTATCAATTCAGCCTTAATTACATCAATTGATCATTCCATTAGCTTTGTTTTAAGTTTAATTTAAGTTCTGTAACATTGATTACACAAATCATTACCTACAATTCCACGATTCGATGATGAACACCAAGAACACCCGTCCATTGTTCATCCTTCGAACCCCATCCATTTCGATCGATATCCTGAAATTGATTCAACCAGAAGCTTCCATGGACTCCGTAAATCATTTCCCCCAACACAATTGCTTCAATCCAGTGTTCAATCGTCACGACTCAAACTCGAGCACCGTCACTGTTCATCAATGGAGGTCCATCGATCTCGATCGGTTTCCTTCAATTGATGAACCCAGAAGCATCGTGGGATCATGAGGAGTCATTTCCCCACAACAATTGAGTCAATCGCAGCTCCAAACTCCACGACTCATCCTCGATTTCTTCCTCTGTCACCAAGCTCGATCAGAGCCAAAACGGCACCAATTCTTCTCGTTTTTGATGTGGATCGACTCGTCACAACCTCAGGAAGATGTTTGTAACCTCCAATTCGATCATCACAGCCCAATTCGTCCAATTTGATTTTCCCTCCCAAAACTTAATTTTTCGAATTCCCAGTTCCTCCTCACAGTCAATCTCTCGTGTTTACCCAGTTGAATTCACACACAACTCACTCACAATTTCGCACTCTCAGGTTCAGCAATGGAAGAGGAATCAAGGGTGGGAGAAAACTGGATTTGGTTGTACACGGTTAAGAAAACATAAATGGGATTAATTGGAAATTAAAATGATTAATTAATTAATTAATAAATATTAAAACATCATAATTAGGTCTCCCCCCAAAACATGGATTCTGGTTTCAAGGGATGAGTGACACTTGTCACTCATCCAGGTGTGTAGGGTCAACGGTCACTATTCAATATTATATTATTATTTTAATCCCGGCCTCGGTTCGTTAGTTCGTTTCCTTGACCATAATGTCGTCGTCGGATCTCCGATTTCGGCATGCCGCCTGTCGTTGGATTCGTATCGACGATACCTACGTAACGGTCCTTGGCCCTCGCCCATCGGACCTCCCGGTCAGAAAGTCAACATTTGGCCCCTAATAAGCTAAATTACCAAAATACCCCTCAACTTCCGAACCTCATAACTTTCTCTACGAATGTCGGAATCGAACGTGCCACCTGTCTATGAACTCGTGACGTCCCGAACTACGTCACGGTCATCAGTCAAAGTCCATTTGACCGCCCGAACAAAAAGTCAACATTTTGCCCACGACCAGGGGCAAAACGGTCATTTTGCACATTTTGTCCAATTCCGCCCTACTAACCACCGTTCAACCTCGCTAATCAAGATTAGTCACTAAACTAATCCCGGAATTCGGGACGGGTCGTTACAGCAGGGCACATCCCACGATAATCCAGGGGGATTGAGATGGGTCTTGTCAACCAACCTTCATGCTGAGGAAGAGATAGAATAAGTTGGAATTGATGCGGCCATTGGGGATCCGCTGGAGCCTCTGTTCACAAATCTTGCAGTCGCGGCCAACTCGAACAAGAACGAGAAGATACATGCAGTGAGTAAGTCGGGTTCACTACTGGTCATCGATTTTGATGACACGACCGAAGTGAGGCGTAGGTTGGTGGCCGAGGCTAGGCAGAAGAAAAAGAGGAAGCTGGCCGAAAGGAAGGAGGCCAAGCAAGCCTAGGAGACAAAAAATAAGGCCCTAAAGAAGAAATAGGCCGAGGTGGAGACCTTTGAGCTGGGGAGGAGGACTATCGTCCCGTCGCAGATTTCCCTACTCGAAGGCCAAAAAGTGCCCTTGAAGCTCAAGAGGTCGTGGCTTGATTCGTCCATAATGTCATATTTTGATGATGTTGAGGGCTAGCCAGATTTGGTGAGGACCCACGAGGTGGATGAAAGTTGGAGGTAGCTCACAACGACCTTCTATCTCTCTCAACTAAACTTCATGAACACCATCGTTCGTGGGTCCCAACATGAGTTGGGAGAAATATTTGAGCTGCATGAGAAAGACTATGCAGACCGATGTGACTAGACGATGGCTGGGTGCCCATTTAAGTATTTCAGCATCTTTGCGCGTTTGTTAATTGTTATAATCACTTCTTGTGTTGGTAGTTTGATAAAACTCAAACTACGCACTAAATTAAACACGTAAATTGAGTATTATATAATTTAAACCATTTTTGTGTCATTTTAGTATTGGTAAATAAGGATCATTTTTATCCGGGGAAATTAGGGAATATTAATGATATGTTAGTGAGAAAGAATAATGAATAATCAAAGAATAAAATAATGAATGAATTAATGAATAAAGGAATAAATAAAAAATAAATAAAAAATAAAAGAATAAATAATTAAATGGGGGTTTTGATGGATTGTAATCATGATATAGACAATAAAACAAGTAAAACAAATATGAAATTAATTCTACTCCTACTTTAAAATTTGTACAAGTGGATTTTCTTTAAACACAAAATTTACCAACACACTAGCAATTGCATATATTCGAATCAATCACGAAATCATATCTTCACAAACTCATATTGTAACTATCCGTCTTGAATATCGGGATAAGATATTAATTAATTATAGATTTAGAATGACTAATCGGTGATTAGTTGAGTGATTTCGGACGGACGGTGCGAAATGATCGTTTTTCCCCTAGAATGGGCCAAATGTTGACTTTTGACTCAGGGAGTCAAACGTACGAGGATCGATGATCGTTACGTAGATCGAGACCTACGAGTACGTAGACAAGCGGCACGTCGAAATCGGAGGTTCGACGGAGAAGTACGAGTCTATAACGTTTTACTGCACTATTCACTCAAACCGAGAAAAGAGGACATGTGGCAGGTTTGGCTTGGATTGGATTGGATTGGAAATCTGGGTGGACCAATCAGTAAGTGACACCTATCCCTTATCTGATTGGCCCATTCTCCCACACGGTGGGTTATTTCATTTTCCCTTTCGATCGATCATCTTTGTTTTCTCTCCCAAAACCCGTGAAAGTACAAAACCGTGAAACCCAATCCTTGCAGCCACTTCAATCCCCATTATCTGCGTGTGAGGTGTGAATGAAAGAGAGAGAGGAAGGTGAGACTGATACACAAAAACTAAGTATTAAAGTAAACATAAAGTCACACTCAACACTTAAAAAAACGTATGCAATTAAAAACCATTTTTTGCAGATGTAGCATTGGTAAATAGGGATCGTTCTGGACCGGGGATTGAGAATACCTAAGCATGATTATTGTTTGATTAATTAATTAGGGGGTAATTGATTGTTTCGACTATCCCAAGTGATTAACTAATCTAAACTAACCTAATCTATTATTTACATGGTCAACTCATCTTTAACCTAACTCATTCATGAATTCTATTAATTTAAACCTATGAAATCCTCTAATTCTAGCCTTACGAGTTACTTGCATATTATCATAGGTACGTGCTCTGGGACAACCTGACATACACTTTCAATGAATTAGACTCGGGGACATCCTGACATATCTAATCAAGCATTAACCATAAATGTAACGACCCATCCCGGAAATCGAAAATTGATTAGTTGTTAATGATGGATTAGTGAAGTTAATCGATGATTAGTTGGATGCGTTCGGACGGACGGCGCGAAATGACGATTTTGCCCCTGGAATGGGAAAAAATGTTGACTTTTCGTTCGGACGGTCAAATGGACTTTGGCTGATGACTGTGACGTAGTTCGGGACGTCACGAGTCGTAGACAGGTGGCACGTCCGATTCCGACATTCGAGGAGGAATTTATGACATTCGGAAGTTTAAGGGAACTTTGGTAATTTCGTCAAAAAAGGGCAACTTGTTGACTTTTCATACAACATGGAATTTTCACGAACTTCGAGGACCGTTAGGAAGGTCTCGATACCCCGAGTACAACGATAGGTGGCACATCACCATCGGACTTCGGATGAGTTCGTTACGGGTCAAGGAGCAGTCACAGTCTTTTTGTGTTTACGATACCCTCCAGGTTGCTGGGGTGCGGGCTGTTGGCCGAGAGAGACGGAGACATCACAATCGAAATCCACAGTAGTTCAGCGCATTCTGGGAAGTCCAGATACTTTTAGGATGGCTGGATCGAGAATCCCTTGTCCGACTTACGTGTCACATAGAGGTTGAACGTCAGTTTAGCCTTCGTGTCATACGTAAGTTAGAAGGGAGGATGATTTAGCCCTTAATCTCGAGGGATTAGGGGTGGGTCCTGACAATAAACATACAATCATAACTAAAACTAGAATCATAAAACACATAGAATATTAAAGCAACACAAATCATAAAACCAAGAATAATCATAAACCAAGATATTCAAGCACAAAAGATAATTATAAGATAAAAAGGTCGTGTTACACTTTTTCTCTTCGGGACACCCTATGGATACGAAATGATTGGACACTATTTGGTGAGATATTCAGGGACAACCTGACTATGCCACGGATGAAGGTGTAGAGGATGAAGTATGGTATAATTAACCTTGCACGAGAAATTTTGAATTTATTGAAAAGGGAAATTTGGTTAAGCAGAGCTTTGGTACAAAGAATGAGCGACCTTTACAAATAACCTAAGCCTCTCTATTTATAAGAGAAAATTAATCCCCAAATAAATAAGAGTTCACAATTTAATTCTAAAAGGAAAATGATTAAACTAATTAAATTAAGATCCTAAAGGTAAAAGGTATTCTAAATCCTAATGAAAGAATAAATACAAAACTTAATTAAAAAGGTGATAGAAACTCCTAATTTAAAAAGGGAAAACAAATCCTAATTAAAAAGGGGAAATTCTTCTCCTTAATTTACTTGGCATATGGGTTGCTTGCTGGAATTTTATGACAGGACCCGCCCTGATCCCCCTGGGACCACATGGGGACGTGCCCTGCTCCCGTCTGACACCCAAAAATAACATTCCAATTTTAACCTCAAAAGTTCAAATGCATAAATAACCAAATTAAAGTTATACATCAAATCCAAATTTAACAGATGTCAGACAAGGGATGAAATCCAAAATTACAAATTCCGAGCACGACTCTAAAATAATCATGCGGGTTAAACCACCCGACAGGGGTTCAGATACGCAGATGTAGATCTATGCCTCAGCCTCAGGATCCTTCTCTACCTCGGTAGCACAGCCTGGAGGGGTTACCAAAACATTAAGGGTGAGTGGGCCGAAACTCAAGTTTATAAAACCGTTTAATAAGTGAAACATATAATTTACCCCTCCGTTTTCCAAACATGCATGCATCAGAATTTTGAAACCATAAATCATAGATATGATAACCATAAGGCATATAGTAAAACCATAACATAATTATAACCACTGCACAATACACTCCGATCTTGACATCCCGGATGTCTGACGTCCTTGACGTCCAATAAGGTCACAGTCCCAAGGCTACGCGTGCCACTCGGGGTCTCAATCCCAAGTCCAATCCCCGAACCCAGTCCAGGTATAGCATCCCAAATGCCTAGCATCTAGACGCTCGACGTCCCAAACGCCCAATCATAGCAATCCCATTCCTGAGTCATTCTACGGTTCGGTTTCTCCGTAGAATGGCCTGTCGCAGGCATTGCGCCGTGACTACTCCGGTTTACCTCATCCGGAGGAGACAGTATAATACGAGTATATCACCATAGTGCAGTACCAAAATAAAATCATTGATATCCACATGCACATATATATAGATAAAATCCAAAACCATACTCAAGTTTCACCAGACGGGTCTCAAGCCCAAACATCGTAAAACGTGCCATAATCATAATTTCAAGATCATCAAAACCATTTCTTGTTTCCAGCATGTGAATATATAAGTAAATCAGAAAACATTTATGCATGCAAGGGTTTAGTGAAATCGGGCCCACTCACAGTACGATCCCGCTGCGAATCTGCTCGTACGGACCTGTTTCGGGATTATCGTACAATTCCTGTCAATCCAATTCATACGTAAGGGTCACTACAAGTCTTTAACATTTATCCAAAAAGTCCAAAACAGAAACCGGCTCTAGGAAACCGTCCAAACACGCTTCCCGAGACAACCGGCCCTAGGCTGACCCACCTATCTAACTCAGATCAACATGGTTAATTCACCAAAAATGTTCAGAATGACGAGAGGAATAAAAGTCATGTTGATCATGATCGGAGATAAGTTCCAACGCGCCCTCACGGGCCGCCCAAAGTGGCTGCGCTTGAAAGTCACGCGCATGACACTGTAGCTGCTACAGTGTCACCTTCATTACCCGATAGCCCTGCTATTCGGACCTTCAACCCACGACATGACCCGGACAATTATCCTTCAATTCCTAATCGATTTCCTTCGGTTTTTATTCTATTATCTTCCCTAAACATCCAATTACAGTTCTGAGTCATAAATTAGCCTCGACAAATCCTTAAATGGCCCTTCGACCCGTGATCACCCAAACGGGTTGATCACCCCAACTCACTGGTTTCCAAACCATAATCAAATTAACCTCCCAATATGCTTCCTAAGGCTAATACGAACTGAAACAAACGATCAATTTAAAAAGGAATTATCTGGAAGTGATTGTCCAAGTCTCTGCAACTCCACTGAAACAGGAACCTCCGTTTCAGTCCAACAGTGGCTGGTTCCTCTCGAATTCGATATGGCTGAGTTCCAATCACTCCCAGAAAGCTAAACCAGGCCTTGGTTTGGCCCAACGAGCACCAGCAATTAAAAACCCGATTTCCCTCCAAATTTTCCCGAAATGGTTACTCTCTGGTTTCCTCTCCAATTCTCAGTTTCTTCAACATCAGAGTGAAGCTCACTCAAATTCTACTTTGTTTAAACTATCCATGACACCCAACAGCTCATGGAAACCCAGCCTGGCCACTGAGAAATTTTCCTGCAAAGCTTCGAATCGGATTAAATCAAATGCCCGTGTTTGTTGGACGAATCCAGCCATGTGCTGATGCCTTTAAGTTTAAACAATTCACTCTTTTCATTCCACTAACGGATTAAAGAATGGGATTGCTCAGAATCACCACCCACGGTGGTGCAGCCATGTTCTCCCACGATTTACTACAGTAACCCGTAAGTGAAATGACCAAAATGCCCTTCTGTTCAAAATTACCAAAATGCCCTTCACTTTCCAAACCCGTAACTCAGCCATCCGAAGTCCGATTTCAGCGTGTCGCCTGTCTATGGACTCAGGGCATCGAGACCTACCTAACGGTCCTCGAGTCGTGTGAAAATTAGTTGTCAAACGAAATGTCAACATTTTCGCCCCTATCGTCCAAATTACGGTAATGCCCCTGAACTTCCGATAGTCATAACTTTTTCCCCAATCGTTCGAATTGGACGTGCCACCTGTCGATGGACTCGTGACGTCCCGAACTACGTCACGGTCATGGGTCAAAGTCTGTTTGACCCACCGATCAAAAAGTCAACAATTTGACAAAACAATTCACAGGGGTAAAAACGTTAATTCATTCATTAATTTACAATATTAAAATCCTCGAATTTCCGGGGTGTTACATTTTAGAAGATGGAACAGCCGGAAAACGTGCAAGGCTTCAATTCCTTGTAGAACAAGTAATCATTCCTGCACATACTGACTATGCCTCACCAAAACAGGAATTCCCGTGGTTGTAGGACTCCAATTTGAGTAATTCTTGAACCATTGGAAACTAGACTTCTAGAGCTTTCCAACCATACCTTACTCACATTCTGATTCTATCTGAGGCGTTCACAATGGTCCGTGGAATTGGGCTAATCTGCACAGGAAGATTTCTGTTTTGTAACTTTTAATCCACTTCTTGTGGGTTTCTCCAAGAAAGAATCTTGGAATAATCTTGAGCCTTCTTGCACATATGGACATAGTGTTGACCCATATTGATGAATCTTGATCCAATCGTTATAAGTCTTAGCCCATTCTTGATAGCTTGTGTGGGTTTGCTCCAATTTAATCTCTTTACTCCACATTCTTGGGTTGCTACCTAAAAATATTAAAACAAGTTAGAAATTGTAGGATTAAGGATATAACAAAGTAATATGAAAAGTAAATTGAGATAAAAAGGTAATGAAATATGTGTTTATCAAATTCCCCCATACTTAAACCTTGCTAGCCCCTAGCAAATACCAAAACAAATTAAGGCTTTGAAAACTCATATATTTTTTTCTTTTTCTTAAAACCAAAAACTACTAAGCTCTTAACCATTGTCTCAAATTGTATCAACTTAAGTATGCCATCAAAGATTTACACTAAGAAGCTATATAGCATATGGAATTTAAAAGTTAATACATCATAACAAAATGCCTTGACAAGTAAGACAATGAGTAAACTTGGTGAAATGTATGTCAACATGAATAAAACAAGTATGAATCAACTCACAAGGATATGCACTATTGATTTTTCACTCAATGTGTATAGGGTTTTTGTTTGCACTCAATGTATGTGAGAAAGATGCTCACATAAAAGAAAGTAAGTTACTTCATAAAAATTTCAAACATAAACCATAATATAGTGAGCATACTTGCACAAATGAACCAAAACCATAAGCCTACCCAAGTGATAGACTCAACTAATCAAATTTACTCATTTCAAGGATCATAAGGTCTTAATTTAAGGTTGTAATGGGGCTAGGTGTAGAGGCATGAATTCTTTTAGATAGTGGTGTTAAATTTTGTTCCAGGGCTCACCAAAGGCTCCATCGCATAGGTATACGTTCTTCGAATACCCCCACACTTAGATTTTGCTAGTCCCTAGCAAATACTTGAAACGCGCTTGAGCATTATAATTAGGACAAAGACCGAAATCTTCAATGTTTCCAAATTCACAAGTATAAAGGATTTAACTAAAACTCAAAACTTATTTACCGTTCGAGAGATTCAAATTTTTTTTTGTTCTTTTTTTTCACTTTTTTTTTCTCTCGTATATATATTTTTTTCATGGAAATTCTATGTTTACAATGCAGTTTGAGCAAGTCCTTTCCTATACATAAATACAAGTCTTCAATCATCATATCTCATCTTTCACGCCACTTGAAGTCTTCAACGAAGTCTTTGGAACAAGGGTAAAAGATTTCTATACTAGGCTCTCGGGAATAGATGTTTAGGGTGATGAAAGAAAGGCTCAATGTAGGCTCAAAGTGAGTTAAACTAGGGGGATCACACTTGTGTGATCAAGTAGGGCTAGAATATTTGGATAAGTGGTGTTTAACCCTATTACCTTAATCATGTCCAAAATCAGAGAGTTTATTGACTTAAAGCTTTGAAAATCACATAGAATAAGTTCTAGTACTCTAGAGTTCATTAAAATCTATTGCAAGCAGTTATGAGGCATATGTGTCAGGACCCACCCCGGTTTCACCCCGAGAACCGAGGTAAATCCTGCTCCCGTCTGACACCCCGACACAACACAGTCAGACGCAGGAGAAATTATATCAATATCCCGAAGTCAAGTTTTATAGAGCATAGTACAAAATACACAGAAAAGAAAAACCGATAAACCAAATACACGCACGCGGAAAAATTTGCAACACTCCGAGATCCCTCCCGTGACTTCTATGCCTCAGACGCTGCCTCGACGCCGGAACCCCGCGCTAGCTCCACAACCTGGAGGGCAGTTAAAAACAGAAGGTGTGAGTGGACCAAAATAAAATAAGAATTTCCAAAACCATTTTATAAGAAAACCGGGTTTAGCCCTCCGTTTTGAAACCACATGCATAACCCAGTTATCAAAACAGTTATAAATCGATCATCATAAAACATCATAAGAAACAGAAACACTATAAAACAGTTATAGGAATCATATCACAAGCATCATAAAACCGTAACGTAAAACATCAGTTTCCGATCAAACCTGCTGGACCTATCCGAGTATTTAAACTCCCGAGTCTTTAAACTCAATCCAGGCCTCAATATAATCCGAGTCTTTAAAATCCCGAGTCTTTAAACTCAACAGGCCTACGGAGGAAAATCCCGAGTCTTTAAACTCCCGAGTCTTTAAACTCAATCCGGGTCTTTAAACCCAATCCGGGCCCGTCCCCCGTCAAATCAATATCCGGGTCTTTAAACCCAATAACCAGATCCAGCAAATCTAATCAAAACCATTTGAAAACCTTTTCCAAATCCACATCCAAAGTCGAATTCGAAATCACCGGTCTGATGCCCTTCGGGCGTTCAGAACCGTCATTCCGAACCCAAATCCGGAATTCCACTTTTCAACTTTAAAACCAAATTCCGTTTCCGAAATCCGATTCTAAAACCGAAATATCCTTTAATCACTAAATCATAAGGAATCATATCACAAGCATCATAAAACCGTAACGTAAAACATCATTTTCCGATCAAACCTGCTGGACCTATCCGAGTCTTTAAACCCCCGAGTCTTTAAACTCAATGCAGGCCTCAATATAATCCGAGTCTTTAAACTCCCGAGTCTTTAAACTCAACATTCCTATGGGGTAAAATATCAATATATCCGAGTCTTTAAACTCCCGAGTCTTTAACCTCAATCCGGGTCTTTAAACCCAATCCGGGCCCGTCCCCCGTCAAATCAATATCCGGGTCTTTAAACCCAATAACCAGATCCAGCAAATCCAATCAAAACCATTTGAAAACCTTTTACAAATCCACATCCAAACTCGAATTCGAAATCACCGGTCTGATGCCCTTCTGGCGTTCAGAACCATCATTCCGAACCCAAATCCGAAATTCCACTTTTCAACTTTAAAACCAAATTCCGTTTCCGAAATCCGATTCTAAAACCGAAATATCCTTTAATCACTAAATCATGTTTCAAAATCCCTTTATAAGTATTCAAACCAGTTGTCCTTTGAAAAACCCAAAACCATGGCATTTGACTCAGAAATCGACGTTTCTCGTAAAACGTGCCAAATACCGTACTTCCTCGAAAAACGTGAAATAATGTAAAACCAACAAAACATATTTGATAAACAAAGAATCATGATTAAAACCATAAAACAATTATAGAAAACAGTTATGCATGCTCGGGTTTAGAGAAGGGGTCCACTCACAGTACTGAGCCCTCAATCGCGTCCCAAACGTCTCGTACGTTCCTCAGCTTCCTCGGGAACTCCCGATCCTGTCAACAATCACCAAAGTACGTTACTAACACATCCACGAGGATCCACCTAAATTCCTTCAAAATCCCCGGGTCCTAAACGTAACGAATCGGAACCCTAAACCTTCACCCTCGCGGAACTACTTCGATTCGACGTCCGATTAACCCGAAACCAATTCCAATGGACTCATCACAACTCCTAGACCAAAAACAATGTTGACCATTTTCCCCAGAATTTTCGCACGCGCCCCCACGCACCGCCCAAGGTGGCTGCGCGTGGTCCTCACGCGCCTGCTACAGTGCACCTTCAACCTTACGTCGACCCGGTTCGCACCAGTAGCCTGCAACTTGAACCGGCGAGAGCGGTTCTCCACCGTACCTGCACCAAAACACCTCCTTTCTTCACCCTCAGCTTCGTCCAGACCTACCCTATCCTTTCCCCAACTCCTCAAACCTCGACACGGCCCCTCCATCGTCAACTCAAGCTCGAAGGAAAGCCCAAAGCCTGCCCTGTTTTCCTTTCCGGCCACCCAAGTAACCTCCCGTCATGGTGGTTATCCCAGACTCTTCCTAAGACCTCACTGAGTCACACCCAACTCACAGAAACCCTCGACTCACTCCCTAAGTCGACGACTTCCCGTCTGAAACTCACGGCAAAACAGAGTACACAGAGTCCCTTCCGTCGTGCCAACCGCCACCGTGCACCTCCCGTCACGGCAGCACAACCAGTAACCTCCTAGGACTCAACTAAATCCCCTAGACCACACTAGACCCATCGATTCAACCCCTAGACTCACGACTTCCACTTTGAAACTTGACGGGAAAACAGAGCATCGAACACAGGACTTAGGAATTACCTGCAATCGGTCACCGCCGTGCTCGCCGCCGCTTTCTCTGGGATTCCACAATGCCACCTCAGCCTCCTCTCGAGGTCAATTGCACCGTACACGGCCACAGCACCCCCACAAGCTCGCACATCCTCCCTGTTTCCTCTGATTTTCCCCGTGAGTTCTCAACTCACACACACACCACCAGCACCCTTCGAACCTTAGCAACACCACCCCAGCAGCTCTCAACCTTCTTCTGATCACTCCTCACTCACCAGAACTCACCAGCAACCACGATCACCCCTCAATTTTTCCTCACGATCTCCCTCTGTTTCCTGTTTTTCTCTGCGAACAACCACGCACACTTGCACGGTTGCACCCCAATTATTTGGACCGTGCACACATGAGAACCCCCCCAGAACCCACTACACACTTGCCACATGTCACCAATCCACTCCATACTCTCCCACATGGCCCAATCTCAGCCCTTCATCTGCTTCTCTCTGCACAAATCCCCAGGCAACTAAAAGACTAAACTGCCCCTCCTTTTAATCCAATTTTTACGGTTTTACCCTTACTGTTTTAGACCCGTAACTCACACCTCGTAAGTCCGATGAATACGTGCCGCCTGTCATCGAACTCAGGACGATGAGAGCTGCCTAAGTATCCTAGGTCAACACAACAAAACCCGTTCAAACGAAAAGTCAACTTTTCCCCCCTTAAGTTAACCAAATTACGGTTATGCCCTCACCTTCCGAACATCATAACTTCCTCCTCGGATGTCGGAATCGGGCGTGCCACCTGCCTACGGATTCGTGACGTCCTAAACTACGTCCTGGTCACCGGTCAACATTCCATTAACTCCCCGAACGAAAAGTCAACTTTTTGTCCGAACTAGGGGCAAAATCATCATTCTACCCTAACGACCCCCAACGAGACCAACTAACCACCGATTAATCTCACTAATCCCATCTTAATCACTATCCTAACCCTGATTTCCGGGACGGGTCGTTACAATATGTATATCAATTTAAACAAAGAACTCTTATGAATCACTCAACAAAGAAGTATATAAGGCTCTAAAGCTCACATAGGGTTCACATAATTCATACAAGTCTTAACATGCTCGTTTTGTACCAGTTTAACATGCATCATCTACTACAAGTCATAAACATTCAATCATAAAGCATTAGCAAATGAATTCAAGTTATAGTGATCATCTTTTAGCCATGTCTTATCTTTTTTTTCCTTCCATTATTATCATCGACAGGTTAAGGGCTTCCTAAGATTTTTAAAAACAAAAACTTAAAACAGACAATTTTTTTTTTTCATTTTTTTAAGACTCATAAAGTTGTAAAACCCTCCCCAAAAGTAAAAGTATAGAATCAAGTATAAGATAGAGTTTTACGAAAAATAAGATAAAAATAAAAACAATTGAAAATAAAAGATAAGGGAAGGGAATGCAAATCTGTTGTAAACTCCTCCATTGGGTTGCCTCCCAACAAGCGCTTAAGTTTAACGTCTTCAGCCTAGACGAAGTGCTTCAATCAATCCATCTTGCCTCCCAACAAGCGCTTAAGTTTAACGTCTATGCACTATTTCGACCTCCACATCCTGCGCACCAATTGTCTCTAGGTATGGCGTCAATCCATCTTGAATCCGAGGGTCGAGTTCATGCGTGATCTCCTTGACTAGGGCATCCCTATGTCTAGTTCATGAACCTTAGATTAAGTTAAGTGTATAGAGAATGTTCCTTCAAGAGACTTAGGTGAGAATATGTACATGAAGAAAGGACAAGACATAGAAAAGAATATACATAACAAACTGAGAATATTTACAAGTAAGGGACGTTAAATAGGTATGTACAAACAAGTATAGTATTTAGGCACAAGTAAGATATTTACATTATAAACTTATTTACACAAACGAAATCACACAAAAGATTTTAAATCCCCTGCAACGGCGCCAAAAAATGATACGCACAAACTAAGCATTAAACTAAACACAAAGTCACACTCAACACTTAAAGAAACGTATGCAATTAAAAACCCTTTTTTTTAGATGTAGCATTAGTAAATAGGGATCGTTCTGGACCGGGGATTGAGGGTATCTAAGCATGACTATCGTTTGATTAATAAATTAGAGGGGTAGTTGATTAATTCGATTATCCTAAGTGATTAACTAATCTAAACTAACCTAATCTATTATTTACATGGTCAACTCATCTTTAACCTAACTCATTCATGAATTCTATTAATTTCAACCTATGAAATCCTCTAATTCTAGCCTTACGAGTTACTTGCATATTCTCTTAGGTACGTGCTCGGGGACAGCCTAACATACACTTTCAATGAATTAGACTTGAGGACAGCGCGACATATCTAATCAAACATTAACCACAAACATACAATCATAACTAAAACTAGAATCATAAAATACATAGAATATTGAAGCAATATAATTCATAAAACCAAGAATAATATTAGAAATCAGTTCATAAACCAAGATATTCAAGCACAAAAGATAATTATAAGGTAAGGTCATATTACACTTTTTCTCTTCGGGACACCTTATGGATACGAAGTGAATGGGCACTCTTTGGTGAGACACTCAGGGACAACCTGTGTCAGAACCCGACCCTCCTCGGTCAGGACCCGACTCACCTAGCACGATATTGTCCGCTTTGGGCCTCCTTGCCCTTGCCCTCACAGTTTTATTTTCGAGAGATCACAGTGCGACTTCCCAGGGGGTCACCCATCATGGAATTGCACTAGCTTCAACTCGCTTAACTTTAGGATTCCAATCCCTCCCAAAGCCACTTGAGCTCCCAAAAGGCCTCGTGCTAGATAGGTGTGTGCCTACACCTTTAAGGCACACCACCATTCCCTTCCCAAACTATTCTCCCCTCGCATGAATGTGGGATTGTTCACCGTTCCCTACAGGACACGGGTCTTACAGCCTGAGTATGCCACGGATGAAGGTGTAGAGGATGAAGTATGGTATAATTAACCTTGCACGAGAAATCTTGAATTTATTGAAAAGGGAAATTTCGTTAAGCAGAGTTTCGGTACAAAGAATGAGCGACCTTTACAAATAACCTAAGCCTCTCTATTTATAGGAGAAAATTAATCCCCAAATAAATAGGAGTTCACAATTTAATTCTAAAAGGAAAATGATTAAACTAATTAAATTAAAGTCCTAAAGGTAAAAGGTATTCTAAATCCTAATGAAAGAATAAATACAAAACTTAATTAAAAAGGTGATAGAAACTCCTAATTTAAAAAGGGAAAACACATCCTAATTAAAAAGGGGAAATTCTTCTCCTTAATTTACTTGGAATTTGGGTTGCTTGCTGGAATTTTAGAAGATGGAACAGCTGGAAAACGTGCAAGGCTTCAATTCCTAGTAGAACAAGTAATCATTCCCGCGCAGACTGACTATGCCTCACCAAAACAGGAATTCCCTTGGCTGTAGGACTCCGATTTGAGTAATTCTTGAACCATTGGAAACTAGACTTCTAGAGCTTTCCAACCATACCTTACTCACATTTTGATTCTATCTGAGGCGTTCACAATGGTCCGTGGAATTGGGCTAATCTGCACAGGCAGATTTTTTCTTTGTAACTTTTAATCCACTTCTTCTTGTGGGCTTCTCCAAGAACGAATCTTGGCATAACCTTGAGCCTTCTTGCACATATGGGCACAGTGTTGACCCATATTGATGAATCTTGATCCAATCTTTATAAGTCTTGGCCCATTCTGGATAGCTTGTGTGGGCTTGCTCCAATTTAATCTCTTTACTCCACATTCTTAGGTTGCTACCTAAAAATATTAAAACAAGTTAGAAATTGTAGGATTAAGGATATAACAAAGTAAGATGAAAAGGAAATTGAGATAAAAAGGTGATGAAATATGTGTTTATTAGAGACGATGAAGATGGTGGCCATCGGTCGAGCCGTCGTGGATGGTGGCCGGAAAAACCATGAAAGGTATGTTTTGGTTTTCAAATTTGTAAGTTGGGTTTTGGGTGGTTGTTGAATGGTTTTGATGTTTGGAACGTATTTTGGAGGTTGCTAGGACGCGAATGGACTAGGAATGGTGGCCAACGGTGGCGGGAATCCTGGAACACGGCGGAGGGGATGTTGGCCGGTTCGAAATTCGATCGAGAAGGTGAGGTTAAAGTTTGGTTTTCATGTTTTGGAATTCATAAATAGATTAGGAATGATTAGAGGAAAGTTTGGGAATGAAAATGGATGAAAACAGACCGAAAATATGAGAGGTATGGAGGTGTACCGGTCACGTCGGTCCAATTTGACTGGCTGCACAGTCGAACCGGACCAGACTGGTTCAGTTGAAGGACATGGATGATGAATAGTAGGTGTGTGAGGCCCACACCCAGCACCTTTGGACGGCGCGTGGGAGCACGTGAGGGATGCATGGCATTGGTGATTTCCATGGTTGCACGTATTTTGAGGTAATCCCATATTTACACGTATTTTGAGGTAATCCCGTATTTGCACGTATTTCGATGTTACGATTTTATACTGTGGTTATACGTGATTTTGGTTTTAATAATGGTTCAATGGTATGGTTTTGGATTTCGAAATATTGAATCGAGCTTGAGACCCATTTGGTTTACGAACTATCGGAATTGGAGTCCATTTGATTGAATGAGGCATTAAGCCAGGGGCCCAGTTGTATTACGAAATCGGGCATGAAGCCCAGTTGTATTATGAATGTGATTTCGGGTCGGGGACCCATAAATGGATTTAGATAAATGGTTTTGGATTTGAGAAATCGGATTTGTGGATTTGTGATGGTTTTATGGAAATTCCGGGTAGGGCCCTTTGAGATGTTTTGAAATGGCTTTATAAAACTGTTTTCCATATACCATCTTGATACGAGGATCTGTGGATGGTCTCCTCCAGGTGCCTGGGACACTAGGGAAGTCACGGTGCATTGCCTACGAGGGGTCATTATACGGAGCGACCAGACCGTATAGTGACTAAGGAGCAAGATTCCTATGATTAGACGTCTGGGATGACAAAGATATGGACCCAGGGGGACCAACACAAGTTACTTTTACCGTGAGATATGACGTCTAGGACGTCAAGCGTCTGGGACGCTAGGCATCTTGGATGCCGAGAAGGATTATGTGGTAAATATGGATTATTTGATTTATGAAATGGTATTTCCGTGGTTATGAATTTTTGTTTATGGATTTGGGCAGTGGCCCATTTGGTTCTGGATTTACGGATTTTGGTATTCTATGGTTTTGGGTTGAGTTCCCACACATGTTTGGTTTTACGGTTTTTGGACTAAGGCCCTAATGGTTTATTTAAGTAAATGATTTGATTACTGGTTTTTGATGCATGCATACTTTTTAGTGAAGGGCACATATGTCTTTGTATGAAATGTGTTTTATTGAATTATTTATTTTCGTCCACTCACAGTTTTTAAATGGTTTTAATGCCCTTTAGATTGATCACGGATGCAGGCTGTAGTAGAGACTGAGGCATCGCACTCCTTCACCGATCCTGGCGCTCTCTGGGAGTCCCGTATGGGCCGAGGTATGAATTATCCCTTGTCTGACAGTTCGTGTCAGACGAGAGTATGACACATCTCACATTAATCTCAGGGGGATTGGGATGGGTCGTGTCAAGTGGTATCCGAGTGAGGTTGTCTCGATTCGAGCAAACTGTGTAGTTCTTGTGGTACACACAGATCGAGGATGTGATGTCTCTACGTGGTCATCCCGTTATCAACCTAATCATAGGATGCCAGTTTGATAGTTTTTGGGATTGAATAGTGGATAGAGTATGATTGGTCCGTTACGCCGTGCGTCAGTGTGATTCGACCCAAGTGGGGTTGTATGTGACAAACTGGTAATGTGGGACCGTTGGTTCGGTCATGTGATGTTAGATTGTTTTGCTGTTGGGAGTAGCTGGGTTCGGAGAACCCCAGTTGAGTTGATGGTAGGATTGGAGTGACGTCCATACGACGTCAGGACCGCGGGATCGGTCAGATTGTGGATTGTACTGCAGAGGGCAGTTGGGTTCAGAGGAACCCTAGGGTGTGATTGTGGAACCCTAATTTATGATGGATGGACTGGAAAGGTGAACCTTAGTTGTGATTGACGAATTAGAATTGTGAGTCTGTAGTTGTTGAGGATTGGATGACTTTCCGAAGTCGGGGTGGTCTGTCAGGTCGAACCCCAAATTGTGACTGATGGATTGGAACTTGTGCTGCAGAGAACGGCTGAGGTCGTGAATGACCATGTGGACGAATCTAGTGAGTCTAGTCGAAACTATGGAGATTGGTTGGCCCGACACAAATGAAATGATGGGCTTCGATCCACGAGTACGGTTATGAGATGATATATGGAATCCCGAGTTGGACTAAAATAGTGTGATGTGTGGATGCGAATCTCGATGACCAGGACTGTTGGTCGACAGTCGTGTGGAGATGGCTGGCTATCGAGGGTGATTGATGTAGTTGTGGTTGTTGGGGGACGTTCAGGGAACATTCATTATCTTGCTGTGGTTTGTCAGAATGGTGATGCCCATAGTTGTGGGGTACGAGGGAGGCATAGTTCCTTTAACCTGGGAAGAGGTACGAGGTTGTTGCTCGGTATGAGTACCGATTCAGGGTTGTCTGATTCGGACATTATGTGCCAGCGATTGTGATGACGATGAGCCACAAGTTGGGATGTGACTCCGTCATGATGGGCATACGCTCGATATATGAGATTCGGAAGTAGGTGAGTGATGGACTGGATGGGATCCAGCAGGGACTGTGATGTGTTGGGTTAAGTTCTAACAGGTATGAGATGACTAAGCGATGAATGGAAGAAGAGGTACGATTGAGACACGAGGAGTTTTGGATAACGCAGGGGACGTCATGGAAATCAGTGGATTTGGGGAGTTGTTGTCAACTTTGAAAAGGCTGAGATGTGGGAAAAGATAGTAACGAATTACATCCTCTTGGATGTGCATAAATGGTTATAAACGGATAGGTGGTCTGGGGATAGATTGGTTGCGGACACGTGGTTGTCTGAGTGAGTTGAGAATTTGGGAAGTCCAGTGGTTGGACTTGACATCTAGTTTGAATCATATCTATTTCCAACATGGTTGGAACCTTGGAATCAAGAGAAGTTGTGATTGAGACGATGAGGAGGGTGTTTGATTCCGAATTGGGGATGGATGTCAAGAAGTTGACAACATATATTATTGGTTGGTGAAGGTGAACTTATTATCTTTCTGCCCTGTAACCGATGATGTTGGGTGTCATCGGTACTGTGATCATGTATTGGTTGGTGGACCCGTGATTTGTTTTGGGTGATCAGGGGGATTTGGGTATTTCGAGGTTAGGTGAATGAGATTTCTCATTTTCTGCTTGGTGGTAAAAGATGTTGGGTAATATGTTGTAGTGAGTGCAGTGAGTTTGTGTTTGCACTCACGTAGGATGAATTTTGATGTCATCGTCTTGGATCACCGTTGATTTTCCCTAGGTAGGATGACAAGGATCGATTTGAGGAAATTGGTGAGGACCCACAGTCTAGACGTGTTCCGTCGTTGACTGATCGGTTTAGATGAGAGAATGGTTGAGGAGCGATTCGGTAGGGTGCATATGCGATGAGGGTGTAGGACCTTATGACTTGAAATCTGGTCATTAGCGGAGTGTGCATGTGTGGATCCTAGGTGGATATGGATCGTGATGTTGAGGATATAGGGTGTTGTGACGATCTAGGATCATGATGTTAATGATCGGGTGATGTTGTGATGGATCTGGATCGTGATCTGGATGATCAGGTTAGGTGGTGGATCAGGATGGCGTGGATCGTGATGTCGTGCCCGTGCTGGCAGACTTCGCCTTACTGATTATGCTAAGTTAGGAGCAGAGGAGAATCATTTTGTGAGAGTTGAAGAATCTTTTGGAATAGTTAGTGAGATGACAAGACAGAGGTTGGATATGGGAATGTTGGGTCGACTTCTTTTCGAAGTTAATCCGGTACGAGACGATAGTTGAGTGAGTTGAGGTGTATACGATCTGTCTTGGATATTTGGATATGGGGATGATGGGACTGACTTCCTTTCGAGGTTAATCCCGTATGTTATGTCGGATTGGTCAGTCTTGGATATGTAAATGATGGGATTGGCTTCCTTTCGAAGTCAATCGAATATGGTATGGTAATCATTTGAGCAGGTAACCGATATGTTCGGAGTTGGTGCGTCTCAGTAGACGTGGGTGAGATTGGATGCCCATTTGGTATGGATGGGTACGCCTCGATGAGCGTGAATTGGATTGGTAAGTGTTGGATTACGTGTTTGGGAATAGCCGTTGTGATGCTGGTCGGGTAACCATGGGACTCGTGTTGGATGATGAGTTGGAGTATTTGATCTGGCTAATATTGGATTGGACAGATGGACTGCAGAATTGAAGCATGTTTAGCTATGAGCCGTGTAGTAGGCTGGTTGGTGGATGAATGTACGTATTGGGTACGTTGTGCGAGGACCGATACTGGACAGGATTGAGTGGTGCCTGGTGATAGTATATAGGAAGTACTAGTAGTATATGGATGAACGTGTTGGTAATCGGCTTCGCCCCGATATCATTGGTTTGGTTGAGGACGTGAACTGGACATTGAATATTGTGCACTGGGCCAGAGTGATTTTTGATGGGTTCGATGATTGTATGAGTAGGTACTCAAAGCCATGGATAGCTAGTGGAACCTTAGAGTTGTGATGTTCACACTACTGGGCATGTATTCAATGGGGTCCAGTTACACACAGGTCGAGTGAGATGTTGGTATATGAATACTCAGGTTGAGTGAGTGTTGGTTGGTGTAGCCACTGATTGCTTTGCGTGGGACGACTGCTTTGTGACTCTCACTAATGGCAGCATGGAGTTATGAGGAAATTTTGGTACGAGGTACCTTGGTGCAACTCTAGAGTGAGTCAAGGTGTGTCGGCCATTCGAATTGTGACCTTGGAGCCGTGAGTGCCAGCTGAGTGCGACATTATGGGACGTGTGATGTTGACGTGGTAAAATTCAGGAAATGAGAAGAACGTGTGAGATTTGATAACTCTCGATGTGGGAGATATGTCAGATTGATTTGTGACTAGCAAAGTTGTAACAGTTTGGCTGGAGGTGTCAGCGTAGTTTGATGTGTTAGAGTTGGTGACTCCCAGTGGGAGCAGATGTCAGGGTGGGCTGGTAATTGAGAGGAACCGTCAAGTTGAAGGTGTCAGCGTAATGGAAGAATTGTCGGATGGTATCTACTCAGAACGTGTGATCAATGTTACTCGAAGTGGTCGGATGTAGTCGATGCGACGTGAGTATTAGTGGAACGTCAAGGTGTAGACAAGTATTGTTTTGGTTAGTGGGTGTACAAGTGTACACATGGTGTGAGGCCGAATTTGTTTTCCACGAGGTAGTTGTGGAACCAGAATAGTTGGAATTTGGAGGATGAAATTTGTTAAGGGGAGAAGGTTGTAACGACCCGTCTCGAATATCAGGATTAGATATTAATTAATTATAGATTTAGAATGACTAATCAGTGATTAGTTGAGCGATTTCGGACGAACGGTGCGAAATTACCATTTTGCCCCTAAAATTGGGAAAATGTTAACTTTTGACTCGGGGAGTCAAACGTACGAGGACCGAGGATCATTATGTAGATTGGGATGTTACGAGTACGTAGACAGACGGCATGTCAAAATCGGAGGTTCGACAGAGAAGTACGAGTCTAGAATGTTTGACGGCACTATTCATGCAAATTGAGAAAAAGGACATGTGGCAGGATTGTATTGGATTGGAAATCTGGGTGGACCAATCAGTAAGTGACACTTGCCCCTTATCTGATTGGCCCATTCCCCCACATTGTGGGATATTTCATTTTCCCTTTCGATCGATCATCTTTGCTTTCTCTCCCAAAACCCGTGAAAGTGCAAAACCGTGAACCCTAATCCTTGCAGCCACTTTAATCCTCATTATCTGTGTGTGAGGTGTGAATGAAAGAGAAAGAGGAAGGTGAGACTGATATGCAAAAAATAAGTATTAAAGTAAACACAAAGTCACACTCAACACATAAGGAAGCGTACCCAATTAAAAACCCTTTTTGTAGATTGTAGCATTGATAATTAGGGATCGTTCTTAACCGGGGATTGAGGGTACCTAAGCATGATTATCGTTTGATTAATTAATTAGGGAGGTAGTTGATTATTTCGATTATCCTAAGTGATTAACTAATCTAAACTAACCTAATCTATTATTTACATGGTCAACTCATCTTTAACCTAACTCATTCATGAATTCTATTAATTTCAACCTATGAAATCCTCTAATTATAGCTTTACGAGTTACTTGCATATTCTCTTAAGTACGTGCTCGGGGACAGCCCGACATACACTTTCAATGAATTAGACTCGGGGACAACCCGACATATCTAATCATGCATTAAGCACAAACATAAAATCATAACTAAAACTAGAATCATAAAACACATAGAATATTGAAGCAATACAAATCATAAAACCAAGAATAATATTAGAAATCAGTTCATAAACCAAGATATTCAAGCACAAAAGATAATTATAAGGTAAGGTCGTGTTACAATTTTTCTCTTCGGGACACCCTATGGATACGAAGTGATTGGCCATTCTTTGGTGAGACACTCAGGGACAGCCTGTGTCAGGACCCGACCCTTCTCGGTTAGGACCTGACTCATCTAGCATGATATTGTCCGCTTTGGGCTTCCTTGCCCTTGCCCTCACGGTTTTGTTTTCGAGAGCTCACAGTGCGACTTCCCAGGGGGTCACCCATCATGGAATTGCACTAGCCTCAAATTTTTCCCCCCCCATAATCAAGGGAAAAATCGTCCTTTCTTTCCAATTTTTTCCAATTTTTCCTTTTTCGAATTTCCGGGTCGTCACAACCTTCCCCCCCCAAAGAATTTCGTCCTTGAAATTTGAACATGCCTCTCCCGCAATAATCGTGGAGACTCAATTCACATCCATTTTAATACCTCGGGTTCCCACATGAACCCTCGTTCACTCTATGCAACCATAATTACCTTTTCCATCTTTCCCTGCTCATCCCGAGCCCTCATATCACATCATGACTCATCCCAAGTCCTAAACCAACTCTTGACTCCTACTGAGTCCAAGTCCAAACACTCAACTAATTTTGAGTCTGAATTCAACATCCACTATCCATTCCACCACTAGTATATCCGATCACCTAGCAAACAACCATAGGCGAACCACATTCTACTCAGGATCTCCCAACACACACTCAACCAACCTCGGACTCCCTTTGAGTCCCATTCGATATCCAAAATCCAAAGGTCACTCATCCGACCCTCTATCCTCGGGTCAAGTTTATCCTGGACCCAATATGCCCATTCATATACCATATCGTAAACAACCATCTGGACCAACAGAAGTCCGACACAACCAAAACACATGATACAATGTTCGACCCCCAATCCAGGGTCATAGTCACTCCAGGGATTTTCTACACCCTCGTATCTCGTGTCATCACCAGGCCGCACATAGGGTTCGTATCTCGGAGGCATGGCAAATCAGTAACCCAATGCTCTGATACCAATTTGACAGGACCCGTCCCAACTGGACTTTGATAACCGTGCCTAATCCTGCTCCCATATGACAAGTCAACTGAAGTCCCGAAACTACCCCTCAGTACCTGTCAGACAAGGGATAACTGCACTGATTTCCGTTCATGCCTCCGTCTCTCGATCAGCCCCGAACGTCGTGCCACGGCCTGAAGGGTCATCAAAACAGGAAAGGTGTGAGTTGACAAAAATAATATCATTTAAAACACATTTCAAAATACATCATTTACCCTCCATTTTATCAAATCATGCATGCATAGGGTCAACCACAAGAATCACCGGCTTCCAAACCAAATCACATGAAAAGTATTAAATCCCGGCTCTCAAGCCAAACATATGAATTATTTCATAAAACCATTTTATCATAAAATAAAGCACATAACTCAGGAATTACACAGCCGAGGGTCCTCTGGGAATTACACATCCAGAGTTATCTTCCTGCTGGGAATTTCACATCCAGCCCTGCTGGGAATTACTCATCCACCCTCACCGAGAATTACACATCCGGCCCCTCCGAGAATTACGCATCCGGAGTCCCTCCGGGAATTACACATCTGAAGTCTACCTAGGAATTACATATCTGGGGGCACTGAACATAAATACAAAATCAAAATCTTTATTTCAAAATCTTCATTAAAACCACGTCAAAACCATTTATCACAGGGTCTCATGCCCAAATCTCATTTTCACGCAAATCCGGGCAACCGCAACCTAAGTTGCCGTTTTCACATAAATCCATAAAATATCCGAAAAACATTACAAATCCATCGAATCAATCGCTGACTCATAATCCAAGTCAAAACCAATCTCAAATCCCGGGCCTTCGTCCAAAACAGCAATTTCACAGTTTCTCAAAAAACGTGCCCAAAACACTAATTAAAATAATCATTAAATCCAGAAATAATCATGCCAAACCATTGAAATTCAAAGCATGCGATAAATCATGTAAAACATTTAACTATGCATGCACATAAATTTATAAAACAAACGTCCACTCACACACCGTCCCAACCGCTCGCTTTCCGAGTTGTACGCGTTTCCGTAATTTCTGGTACTTTTCAAGAATCTCGAGTCCTGTCCACAATCATTATTCAGGGTCACTAATGACTCAATTAACATCATCTTAATTTTCCATAATTTTCCAGGAATTAATTATGAATTAAAAACATAACATAATCCTTTGGACCCTCGAAATAATATCGAAACGGTGTCCGATTGACTCGAAACTAACACCAAAATGTTCGTTACATTGCATAGAACAAAAGTCATGTTGACCTTACCTCGGGAATCGTGCCCATGCGCCCTCATGCGTCCCGTGAGTGATTGCGCGTGAAACCCACGCGCGTGCTACAGTGTCGTCTTTCCCACCCGTTTAACTAATAAACGGATCTTGCGACCCGCGAAGCAACCCGATTTGATTCCCATCAATTCTACATCATTTCCTACAATTGAAGTGTCCATTAGCGTCTTTATTTATCCAATTAAGGTTCTGTCACCTTAATTCCATAAGCACTTACCTCCATTCCTCAGTTCGATATCAAGAACTCGAAGAACAGTCGAGCTCTGTTCATCCATCGTAGTCCACCAATTCGACCCGTTTTCTTTCAATTGATCCAGCCAACAGCTTCGTAGGATTCTTCTAAGTATATTTCCAACCTCAATTTCATCCTTCTAACCCTCCAATTGCTCAACTCATGCTCGAAAATCCAAAGTCTTCATCCCTTATGTTCTAACCCAAAACGACCTCAATTCCTTTCAAGTTTAATTGGGTTCGACTCAGTTTGAGCTCAGTAACCTTAATCCGAGGTCACTTTCACTCATGGATGTCCACAAATTCAAATTCGAACTTAAGTTTCTTTGAGGGTTTCCAGGTTTCTCTTCGGGTTTTCTTTCACGATTCATCTCCTATTCTCTGTTCTCCCTCTCTCACTTCCATTTAGTTTCTCATTGAATCAAATGATCAAATGACTGATAGTGATTTATAGGGATACTCATCCAACTCTGTTTCCCCCCTTAGAACACACACACGGCTAAACCCATTTAAATTCTTTCCACCGCCATCATCCAGTTTGCACAATCACTGCCACTAATTGCACTGTGCACAGTGACATGTGTCACTCAAGCAGCTAAATGACTCATCAATGGGGTTGCATCATCAAATTCCAGCCCAAAATTACCTTTTTGCCCTTACCAACAAAACGACCAAAATGCCCATCGCCGTTCGAGACCCATAACTTTCACATCCGACCTCTGATTGACGCATGTCGTCTGTCTACTGATTCAGCGTCCGGAGACCTATCCAACGGTCCTTCCGGAAAATCCAAACAAGGTCCCGATCAAAAAGTCAACTTTTGCCCCCATCACCAAGGGAAAAATTGTCATTTCTTTCCAATTTTTTCCGATTTTTCCTTTTTCGAATTTCCGAGTCGTCACATAGTTGATTCTTTTGAATATCCTAAGTGATTAACTAATCTAAACTAACCTAATCTATTATTTACGTGGTCAAATCATCTTTAACCTAACTCATTCATGAATTCTATTAATTTCAACGTATGAAATCCTCTAATTCTAGCCTTACGAGTTACTTGCATATTCTCTTAATACGTGCTCGGAGACAGCCCGACATACACTTTCAATGAATTAGACTCGGGGACAGCCCGACATATCTAATCAAGTATTAAGTACAAACACACAATTATAACTAAAACTTGAATCATAAAAGACATACAATATTGAAGCAATACAAATCATAAAACTAAGAATAATATTAGAAATCAGCTCATAAACCAAGTTATTCAAGCACAAAAGATAATTATAAGGTAAAGAGGCTGTGTTACACTTTTTCTCTTCGGGATACCCTATGGATACGAAGTGATTCGGCACTCTTTCGTGAGACACTCAGGGACTATGCCACGGATGACGGTGTAGAGGATGAAGTATGGTATAATTAACTTTGCACGAGAAATCTTGAAATTATTGAAAAGGGAAATTTGGTTAAGCAGAGCTGTGTACAAAAATGGGCGACACCTACAAATAACCTAAGCCTCTCTATTTATAGGAGAAAATTAATCCTCAAATAAATAGGAGTTCACAATTTAATTCTAAAATGAAAATGATTAAACTAATTAAATTAAAGTCCTAAAGGTAAAATGTATTCTAAATCCTAATGAAAGAATAAATATAAAACTTAATTAACAAGGTAATAAAAACTCCCAATTTAATAAGGGAAAAAATCCTAATTAAAAAGGGGAAATTCTTCTCCTTAATTTACTTGGAATTTGGGTTGCTTGCTGGAATTTTAGAAGATGCAACAGCTGGAAAACGTGCAAGGCTTCAATTCCTAGTAGAACAAGTAATCATTCCCGCGCAGACTAACTATGCCTTACCAAAACAGGAATTCTCGTGGCTGTTGGACTCCGATTTGAGTAATTTTTGAACTATTGGAAACTAGACTTCTAGAGCTTTCCAACCATACCTTACTCACATTCTGATTCTATCTGAGGAGTTCACAATGGTCAGTGGAAGTGGGATAATCTGCACAAGCAGATTTCTGCTTTGTAACTTTTAATCCACTTCTTCTTTTGGGTTTCTCCATGAACGAATCTTGGCATAATCTTGAGCCTTCTTTCCCATATGGACATAGTGTTGACCCATCTTGATGAATTTTGATGCAATCTTTATAAATTTTGGCCCATTCTTGATAACTTTTGCGGGTTTGCTCCAATTTTACCTCTTTACTCCACATTCTTGGGTTGCTACCTAAAAATGTTAAAACAAGTTAGAAATTGTAGGATTAAGGATATAACAAAGTAAGATGAAAAGGAAATTGAGATAAAAAAAGGTGATGAAATATGTGTTTATCAGAGACGATGAAGATCGTGGCCTCGGGTCGAGCCGTCGTGGACGGTGGCAGGAGAAACCATGAAAGGTAAGTTTTGGTTTTCAAATTTGGAAGTTGGGTTTTGGGTGGTTGTTGAATGGTTTTGATGTTTGGAACGTATTTTAGAGGTTTCTAGGACCCGAATGGGCTAGAAACAGTGGCCAACGGTGGCTGGAATCCTGGACCCGGCGGAGGGGATGTTGGCTTGTTCAAAATTCGATCGAGAAGGTGAGTTTAACGTTTGGTTTTCATGTTTTGGAATTCATAAATAGATTAGGAATGATTAGAGGAAAGTTTAGGAATGAAAATGGATGAAAATTGATCGAAAACATGAGAGATATGGAGGTGAACCAGTCATGCAGGTCCAATTGGACCAGCTGCACAGTCGAACCAGACAGGACTGGTTCAGCCGAAGGTTAGGGATGATGAACAATAGGCGCGCGAGGCCCATGCGTAGCACCTTTGGACGGCGCATGGGGCCGCGTAAGGGAAATTTTGGGTAATTGTTCAACATTTGAAATCATCTATTCGATGTAACGAACATTTTGGGAATGGTTTCGTGTCGATCGGACATCGATTCGATATAGTTTTGGGTGTTCGAAGTTTTAAAGTCTATATAAAATACGTTTAAAAATTTGGAAAAATTACGGGGTTTTAATGAGAGGTTAATGACGTAGCTAGTAACCCTCTAGTATGGTTTGGACAGGTTTGGATGTCTGGGTAATAGTGGTGTGGCTCAGAAGGGCGTTTAGCACGCGTATCGAGGCAACAACGTAGGACGGTCTGTGAGTGGACAATGTTTTCTAAACTGTGATGCATGCATAATTGTTTTATATGTTTTATATATGTGATTTCTATAGTGATGATTGTGGCATTGGTGATTTACATGGTTGCATGTATTTTGAGGTAATCTCGTATTTGTACGTATTTTGATGTTACAATTTTATACTGTGGTTATGCATGATTATGGATTTAATAATGGTTCAATGGTATGGTTTTGGATTTCGAAATATGGAATCGGGCTTGAGACCCATTTGGTTTACGACCTATCAAACTTGGAGTCTATTTGTTTGAATGAGGCATCGAGCTAGGGGCCCAGTTGATTTACTAAATTGGGCATGAAGCCCAGTTGTGTTATGAATGTGATTTCGGGTCGGGGACCCATAAATGGATTTAGATAAATGGTTTTGGATTTGAGAAATCGGATTTGTGATGGTTTTATGGAAATTCCGGGCAGGGGCCTTTGAGATGTTTTGAAATGGCTTTATAAAACTGTTTTCCATATACCATCTTGATACGAGGATCTGTGGATGGTCTCCTCCAAGTGCCTGGGACACTGGGGAAATCATGGTGCATTGCCTGAGAGGTGTCATTATAAGGAGCGACCAGACCGTATAGTGACTCAGGAGCAGGATTGCTATGATTAGACGTCTGGGATGTCAGAGATATGGACCCGGAGGGACCCCGGGCAGCACGCGTTGCTTTTACTGTGAGATATGACGTTTGGGACACTAGGAATCTGGGATGCCGAGGAGAGTTATGTGGTAAATATAGATTATTGGATTTATGAAATGGTATTTCGGTGGTTATAAATTTGTATTTATGGATTTGGGTAGTGGCCCACTTGGTTCTGGATCTATGGATTTTGGTATTCTATGGTTTTGGGCTGAGTTTCCACACATGTTTGGCTTTACGGTTTTTGGGCTAAGGCCCTAATGGTTTATTGAAGTAAATGATTTGATTACTGGTTTTCGATGCATGCATACTTTTTAGTGAAGGGCATAAATGTCTTTGTATGAAATGTGTTTTATTGAATTATTTATTTTCGTCCACTCACAGCTTTTAAATGGTTTAATATTAAAAGTCAAGTATAAAGGGTATAAAATAATGCGTAGTTGAAGACCTATCAAATACCCCCACACTTAAACTTTACTAGTCCCTAGCAAATACTAAATTTAAGCGAAGAATTCAAAACAAATAAACCCTTAACCATCCATCTCAAAATTTCATCATTATTATGGCATAAAAGATTTTCACTAGAAGCATTTAAGCATATGGAATTCAAGAGTTAATACATGGTAACAAAATATTTAAACAAGTAAGATAATGAGTAAATATGGTGAAATGGATCTCAACATGAATAAAACAAGTATGAATCAACTTACAAGGATATACACTCATAAATTCACTCAATTTGTAAGGGTTTGTGTTTGCACTTAAAATATGTGAGAAAAATACTCACACAATAGAAATAAAGTACTTTTGCAAAATTTCAAACAAACACCTCAAGATAAAAAAAATTAAATATACTTGCACAAATGAACCAAAACCATAATTTTACTCTCAAGTGATAAACTCAACTAATCAAAATTCACCATCTTAAGGATTATAAAGTCTTTATGAAGGTTGTAATGGGGCTAAGTTTAGAGGCAATGAATATGTAGGATAAGTGGTGCTCAAATTCGTTCCAAGACTCATTAGACTCCTAAAACATAACATAACTTCCCGACCTTAGTGCAATGATATCATGAATTCATCCCTTTTAGCAAAGGCCTAATTTCTTCATGTTGGGCCTCAAATTCATTTTTTTTTTTTCAGATTTACAAATATAAAGAATTTAACTCAAACATTACATAATCAAACCTTATTACCTTGATAGAGACTTAAACTCTTTTTTTTTTCATATATCAAGGTAATAACATATGTCAATAATACAACAATAATTGAGTAAGTAAATCCACATAATACACATAAAAATATTCAAAACATCATCATTTTTTCTTCACGCTATCTTTATGTCTTCAACCGAGTCCTTGGAACAAGGGTGAAAAATATCTATACTAAGCTCAAGTGTTTAAATAATCATGGTGATGAAAGAAAGGTTTAATGTGGGCTCAAAGGGGTTAAAACTAACGGGGTCGTAACTTGTGCGCACAAAATAGGGAACATAGATGTTTGAATTTATGATGTTAACCCTAATGCCTTAATCATATCGAAAATCAGTAGGTTTATTGATTTAAAAACTTTTGAAAAGCACATAGAATAAGTTCTAGTACTCTAGAGTTCATTAAGATCTATTGCAAGCAGTTATGAGGCATATGTATATCAATTTAAACAAAGAAATTATGAATCACTCATCAAATATGTATATAAGGTTCTAAAGCTCACATAAGGTTCAAATGATTCATAATTATCTTAACATGCTCGTTTATGTACCAATTTACATGCATTATCTACAAGTTATAACACTTAATGACACGACTTATCCCAATCCCCCAGGGATTATCGCGGGATGTACCATGCTCCCGTCTGACACAAAGTGTCAGACAAGGGATAACTCAAAATCTCAGTCCATTATGGACTTCCAGAGCGCGCCAGGATCGGTAGAGGAGTGTGATGTCTCGGTCCCTTTTACAGCTCACATCCGTGATCAACGTGAAGGACATTAAAACCATTAAAAGCTGCGAGTGGACGAAAATCAATAGTTTAATTAAAACACATTTCATAAGAAGACATTTATGCCCTTCACTAAAAAGTATGCATCCATTCGAAAACCAGTAATTAAACCATTTCCTTAAATCGACCATTAGGGCCTTAGCCCAAAAACCATAAAATCCAAGCATGTGTGGAACTCAACCCAAAATCATAGAATACCAAAATCCGTAAATCCAGATCCAAGTGGGCCACTGCCTAAATCCATAAACACAGAAATACCATTTCAGTAAAATATATTTAAACCATCCTTCGTATCCCAGATGCCAAGCGTCCTAGACGCTCGACGTCCCAGACGTCATATCTCACTGTTAAAGCAACGCGTGCTGCCCGGGGTCTTTTCGGGTCCATATCTCTAACATCCCAAATGTCTGACGTCCTAGACGTGTAATCATAGCAATCCTGCTTCATAGTCACTATACGATCTGGTCGCTCTGTTTAATGACCCCTCGCATGACAGGACCTATCCCCGAAGGACTTTGATAACCGTGCCCGGTCCTACTCCCGTCTGACAACTCAAGTGAAGTTACGAAATTACCCTCAGCACTTGCCAAACAAGGGATAACCGCACCTGTTCCCACTCATGCCTCCACCTCTCGATCAGCCTCGATCATCGCGCCACGACCTAAAGGGTCAATAAAACAGAAAAGGTGTGAGTGGACAAAACAAACTTTTAGAAATACATTTATCCATATACATTCCTACCCTCCAGTTATGCAAACATGCATGCATATCATAAATCATGAGTAAAATATATCTGAGCACAATTGTTTATAAATCACAAATCTCAATAAAACCACGGGACTCATTTCCATATCCAATCTCATATAGTCACGTTATCCCTGAAACGCGTACAAATCAATAGGCTCAAGGACCGCTCAAAATCCGAGCATCCGCCTCAGTGAACACATCACCAGCCGACAATCCAGATCATCATGAACACATCACCAACCGATCTCCATATAATCCAGCACATATGATCTGATTCGAGCCTCCCTCGGTTGCACGACAACAGACTGTGCTATGTGACCTCTCCGGGCAAACACATCCCATCCCGGAGGCGAGCGTTATCTCCACGGTTCATTCCAGGGAAACACATTCCCATCCGGAAGACCTAATATCCAGGGTGCACTTCGGGGGAAACATATTCCACCAGGAAAGCCCTATATCTCCGCAACATATCATCACCATGAAAACCAGTGGAAAACAGTTGCATTTGAAATCAAAATCATTTTCAACACAGGATCTCAACCCAAAACATAGTTTCCTCAAAGTCCGTAAAACCAGAGTCCCGATTATTTCATAAATTCGAAAACCATCAATATCATCATGTAATCACATGGAAATACCAATCCAATCAAAATCATATTTCCATTTGGGTCTCAAGCCCAAAATATCACTTTCACGCAAATCCGCGCAATCATAACCTCAGTTACCATTTTTACATAAATCCATAAAATATATCCAGAAAGCATTAAAAATCCATCAAATCATTGCCTGACTCATAATCCGAGTCAAAACCAATCTCAAATCCCGGGTCTTCGCCCAAAACCACAGTTTCACAGTTTTCTCGAAAATCGTGCCCAAAATAATATAATAATCCATAAAATTGATAAATCATCATATCGAAACATTAATCATGCCAAATCATTTCAAACCATATAATAAAGCATTTAAAACATATATGCATGCATTCTGGGTAGAAAACAAAAGTCCACTCACACACCATCCATATCGCTCGCTTTCCGAGCTGCACGTTTTTTCTTAATTTTCGACACCTTCCAGGAATTCCAAGTCCTGTCCAAAATCATTATTCAGGGTCACTAATGACTTAATTAACATCATATTAATTTCCCATAATTTTCTGGGAATTAATTACGAATTAAAAACGTGATAGAAACCTTCGGACCCTCGAAACAATATCGAAACGGTGTCTGATTGACTCGAAACCAATGCCAAAATGTTTGTTACATTAAAAGGGACAAGTTTCATGTTAAACTCACCTCGAGATAAGCCACCACGCGCCCTCACGCGCCGCCATGAGTGGCTGCGCGTGGGTGCCACTCGCCTGCTACAGTGCAGGGCACTGTTCATCTTATCAACCCGGTTGTCTAATAAACGGGTCCTGCAACCCGCGATGCAACCTATTCAAAACTCCATCAATTCTGCATAATTTTCACCAATTAAAACATCAATTTCATCGGTTTAATACTAATTAAAGTTCTATGGAATCAATTACATCAATAGTTAGCTTAAATTAATCCAACTTAATACAAACTTTCGAAGGATGTTCATTGTCTGAGTTTATCAAATCATCATTCAATCCTTCAATTAATTAGTCACACAGCATCGTAGCCTCATTTTAAAGATGATGTTGAATTCAATTTCGAAAGCTTTTACCTCCAATCACCCGAACTCAGCCACGGTATTTCCAAACAGTCGCGGGTCCAGTTCTTGATCAATTCTTGATCAATTCCCTTCGATTTTGATACGGTCTTAACCAGAAGGGTTCCAGGAAGCTCACACGATTCTCAATTGTAGTCATCATGGCCTCTAATTTGGAATTCGAATTTTTGAAACATTTGAATTCCACGGGTTTGGGTTTCGGGTTTGTTTCCACGGTTGCAGATTCTCATCTCTCTCCTTCTCTGTTCTTCCTCTCAAATTCTCTCTTTATTCACCTCACAGATCGATCAGACAGAGAGATTGAGGTCTGCGGGTTTGAGCATACTCTGTTTTTCTTCACAAATACACACACACACACACACACACGATTTGTTTCTCAATTTTAAACCTCTCCATCGCCCAATTATGCATGGTCATAAGCCACTAATCCACATTCTGCCAGTGACAGATGTCACTCAAGGGGCTAACTAACTCACCAAATTGGCTGAGTAGTGTATTGATGCTAGTTAAATCCTCAGAAGTTGACCTTCCTTGTATGAGTTGAGATCGAGCCACGGGGTTGAGTAGGCAGAGGTCATATTCCTTTGGGAAGGAATATTTGAGTACTGTATCGACCGTCAGGATTAGTGATGATTGATAAAAAGAAAGGTATAATGTGGGGTAAGGCGATGGTCGGGATACATTGAGATTAACGATGGCATTGTCGTGAGCTTGTGTTCGTGTAATTGGAGGTAAGTTTTTATGAAATTGATTACAAAAACATCTTTATAGTAAGCCTGCGATGCTCCCTAACTAGTTAATTGAAGAAATCAGTGATTGTTTAATGAATTGGAACGTTGAACTTTTATTAGAGCTTGATCTTAATCGGATCAGTTTGAGGAAGTGACGACTGAAATAAATGTTACAGACCTCTAATTAAGTTGATTGCGATGCTATGTGAAGGTTCAATTGAAGACAACAAGTTGAAATTGACAGGAACTCAGCCGGGTCAAGTCGCGGACAACCGGACCCGTTTACCAGGCTAGTCGGGTGAGGAAGACGACTGTGCCGTTTAAGGAAACTCCTTAGGATTGGAGTAATACATAATTTCCGATCATTTGGGCTATTGGGGTCCAACTGCAGGATCATACTTAGCGTACGATGGAGTCGAAGTTAAGAAAAGGATGTGCCTTGCGATATAGTACGAGCGATTGTACTGAGTGCTTATTGGCAATAGGAAGGAATTAGGAGGAAAGGTTAAAATCATTATACATAGTGACCCTGGGAAAGGGATATGGTGTGATTGACCTAGTGAGGGGAATGAGTTCCCGAGTTATTGAACCTTATGAGTTTATTGACCCTGGTGACATATGCATAAGGATGTACCATGTCACGAGCGGATGGCATTTGATTGAGAAGATATGACTGATTTTGTGTTTCCTGGATCGTGTGGACTCGAACGTGAGCTAGGTTACATATTCTGAGTAAGTATATGGTATGATTGCCCATGGGGCAGGGATTTACACAGAGGTTGAGACTAGTTGTATGATTTCTATAAGCGGGATATGACTTATATCCGGTTGAGGTTGATTATGTTTCGAGTTCATCTTAGACGTGTTTCCTTGGGAGAATATCATGGAACGTATTGATTGGAATTTCAAGGAAGAAATTCTTTAAGGGGGGTAGGTTGTAACGACCCGGACTTTCGAAAAAGGAAAACTTGGAAAATTTGAAGAAAAAGATGATTTTGCCCCTGTAAATTGGGCGAACGGTTGACTTTTGGCTCGAGCAGTCAAACGGACTTTGATCGATGACTGATGTAGTTCGAGACGTCACGAGTTCATAGACATGTGGCACGTCCCATTCCGACATTCGAGAAGAAAGTTATGATGTTCGGAAGTTCAAGGGTAATTTGGTAATTTGGTTAAAAAGGGACAATTTTTTGACTTTTTAAATGACATGGAATTTTCACGTAATCCGAGGACCGTTGGGTAGGTCCCGAGATGCTGAATCCGTAGACAGGCGGCACGCATCAATCGGAATTCGGATGACCAAGTTACGGGTCTAAAAGCGTGAAGGCATTTTGGTAAATTGTGAAGGAGGGACAAAATGGTAATTTCCAAGGGTACAATTTGAAATTGCCATGAATGGGTTTTGAGGGAATTGTTTAGCTAAGGATGGATTAGTGGCTGGTTGGGCAAAGCACTGGTGAATTGTTTATACCATTGAGTGGTTTGGGCTGAGCACGGGTAGACAAAGGAGTGTTAGTGGGTTTAGGAACAGGTGCTGGTGCTTCTGAAAATTGAAAAACAGAGACATTGAGCAGGGCGTGATCAACCTTCCCAAGGCCAAATTGAGAGAAAATGTGAACTGGAAAGGACTCAAGGGAGGAAGAGCAGAGTTTTGAGATTGAGAGAGGAAAGAATGTGATGAAAATGGTGAGAGAAGAGCTCAAAATTCGAAACGGGTCCTTGAGAGAGTGAGAATTTGATTTTGAGTTAGAGGGCAGCCAAAGCCAAATTAAGGTTCGAATAAGCCTTCTGGGGCCTTAATTAGTCAATCCAAATCAAGAAATGCAAGGTTCGAAGCCCTTGGAGCCATGAACGGACATGGTGAGAATCCAAAAATCGTGAGCTTGTGTTCGTGTAATTGGAGGTAAGTTTTTATGAAATTGATTACAAAAGCATCTTTATAGTAAGCCTGCGATGCTCCCTAACTAGTTAATTGAAGAAATCAGTGATTGTTTAATGAATTGGGACGTTGAACTTTTATTAGAGCTTGAACTTAATCGGATCAGTTTGAGGAAGTGACGACTGAAATGAATGTTACAGACCTCTAATTAAGTTGATTGCGATGCTATGTGAAGGTTCAATTGAAGACAACAAGTTGAAATTGACAAGAACTCAGCCGGGTAAAGTCGCGGACAACCGGACGCGTTTACCAGGCTAGTCGGGTGAGGAAGACGACTGTGCCAGTTACTGTAGCAGGCGCGTGAGCCTCACGCGCAGCCGCTTGCGGTGGCTCGTGGGGGCGCGTGAGTGGGATTTTCGAGGTGATGTCAACATGACTTTTGTTCTATGCAATGTAACGAACATTTTAGCGTTGGTTTCGAGTTAATCGGACACCGTTTCGATATTTTTTCGAGGGTCCGAAGGTTTATGTTTCGTTTTAATTATTATTTCATTCCCCGAAAATTATGGGAAATTAATATGATGTTATTTGAGACCTTAGTGACCCTAAAGAATGATTTCGGACAGGATTCGAGATTTCTGGAAAATGTCGGAAATTACAGAAACGCGTGCAGCTTGAAAAGCGAGCGATATGGACGGTGTGTGAGTGAACTTTGCTTTCTAAAATTGAATGCATGCATAATTGTTTCTATGATTTCTATGATTATGTTTATGACTGATGGCAATTACGATTTCCATATTTATACGTATTTCAATATGCAATGCGTAATTGCACGTATTTTGAGACTATGGTTTCACCTATGCTTTGATGATGGTTTAATGAATGTTTTACACGGTTTATGTGTATCATGGTTTTGATGATGTTTTGATTATGATTGTAAGTATGATTTACAGTTTTGGCACGTATTTCAAGAGTGTTGCGGATTTGTACGTTTTACGAGATTTCGAGTATGTTGTGGTTTGACCGTGATTTTGGTGATTTGAATTTGGTTCACGGTGATTTGAATTTGGTATTTAAAATACGATTTGATTTTAAAGATTTCAAACGGATTTTGGGAAAAGCGATTTCGGGCTTGATGCCCAGTTCATAAAAGTGGCTTTGGTGAATGAGATTTCGGGTTTCGGAAACTTGAAGATGGATTTCCGGATTTGGGTTCGGGTTGATATTTCCAGATGCTGGCTTATGGAATCATTATTGTGAATTCGGATCCGGGAATGGATGACGGATATGATTGGGGATTTGAATGTGAAATTCGGACATGAGTTCCATTTCGATTAAGTGTGATCTCAGATTTGACTTGGGAAATTGGTTTACGATGGATTCTGGATTTGTTGTGATTTACAAATGGTTTTGGGTTTAAAGACCCGGTACTATCGCTGGATGATGTTTTGGGTTTAAAGACTGGGTTGATTGATGACGGGGGAAGGCCCTTGATTAACATGTTTTGAGTTTAAAGACTCGGTAATTGTTATATCCCCCAAGGCCTATTGATTATGTTTTGAGTTTAAAGACTCGTTGATATCCCGGGAAGGCCTGATTATGCGCGTGGTTTTGAGTTTAAAGGCTCGGGCGCACTTGAGATCTAACAGATTGATTGACTTGCGAATAACTGTTGATTTCTGATGTTTTCGGATGTGTTGGGCAATAGCCCGGTTTATATGACTTGATGGATTTTGGGTTATGTTATATACTTGACTTTTGATTCATGATTTCGAGCTGAGGCCCCATGTTTATGGTTTCAGGCTAAGGCCGAGGTTTGAGCAAAGGAAAATGATTTTGATTTTTCATACACGATTTTCTTATATTGGAAACGAAATGAACTATGAAATGATTTCCGAATGCATGCATTGGTTTTACGTGGAGGGTAGAATGTCTTTTCTACAACCTGTTTTAGAACTGATTTATTTTCGTCCACTCACACCTTTTGTGTTTTTATTGACCCTTCAGGTCGTGGCGCGATGATCGAGGCTATTCAAGAGGTGGAGGCATGAGTGGGCACACGTTTGGTTATCCCTTGTTGGGAAAGTACTGAGGGTAAATTGGGAACTTCAGTCGACTTTCCAGATGGGAGCAGGACTAGGCACGGTTATCAATGTCCCTTCGGGGACGGTCCTATCATTTAGGGTCCCCGACCCGAAATCACGTTTATGAAACATAGGGTCCCAGACCCAAAATCAGATTTATAAAACACAATTGGACCTCATGCCCGATTTCGTAAGCCAATTGGGCCCCGACCCGATCACATAACTCAAATGGGTCTCAACCCGATTTCGTAAACCAATTAGGCCCATGGCCCGATCATATAACTCAAATGGGTCTCAGCCCGATTTCTTATTAAGCCAAATGGACTCTAAGTCCGATACTTTCCAAATCAAATGGGTCTCATGCCCGAATTCATCTTTCCAAAACCAAAACCAGTTCATCAAACTATCAATGAAACCACAAGCACGTATAACACTGTATAAAGCCATAAACCTCGAAATACGTGCAAAATACGTAAAACCAATCATCACAATCATCATCATAGAAATCACATATGTAAAACATATAAAATAGTTACGCATGCATCATAATTTAGAAAATAATGTCCACTCACAGACCGTCTTATGTTACTGCCTCGATACGCGTGCCATAAGCCTTCCTGGACTCAATCGCCGTCCTTGGAATATCCGAACCTGTCCAAATCATATTAGAGGGTTACTAACTACTTCAATAACCTCTCATTAAATCCCCCTAATTTTTCAAAAATTTTAAACGTATTTTACATAGAGTTTAAACCTTCGGACACCCAAAACTACCCCGAAACGGTGTCCGATCGACGCGAAACCAATCCCAAAATGTTCGTTATAGCGAAAGGATGGTTTCATATGTTGACAAATCCCCCCAAAAATGTCCCACGTGCCCCCACGCGTCGTCCACTGCGCGTGGGCTTCACTCGACTGCACTGTTCATCATCTTCAACCTCGCTGAATCGGTCCGGTTCGATCTGACTGTGGCGTGACCGGTTCAGGCCCATAACTCCTATGTTTTCAGTCAGTTTTTGTCCATTTTCATTCCTAGCCTTCATCTAATCATTCCTAATCAATTTATGATTTCAAAACATGAAAACCAAGCATCAAACTCAGCTTCCCGATCGATGTTTGAACCAGCCAACCTTCCCCCGCCGTGTTCTCATGCCTCCGACCACCGTTGGCCTCCGTTCCAAGCCCACTAGCTTCCTTACAACCTCCAAAACACGTTCCAAACATCAAAACCATTCAACAAACACCAAAACACAACTTACCATTTTTGAATTCAAACGGAATTTTACGTCAAACTCACCCTACCGTTGTCGTCGTGCACCACCATGGCCACCACCAGCATCGTCTCACTTTCCTCTCTCATTTTTGTTCACATACTAAGCCTAGATAATGTGGATTGAAAGGTTGGTATAGCACGGTTTAATGACCCTCACGGGTTTTGTGAGAAAATGAAGAAATGATCGATGATGGTGAGGGAAAAATATCCCACCGTGTGGGGGAATGCGCCAACCAGATGAGTGACACTTGTCACTCATCTGGTGGGTCCTTCCAAAAATTTCCACCAACCAAAACCTGCCACTTGTCAGTTTCTCGGTTTGTGTGAATAGTGCGGTAAAACGTTCTAAACCCGTAACTTCTCCGTCGAACCTCCGATTTTGACGTGCCGCTTGTCTACGTACTCGTAATGTCCCGATCTACGTATCGGTCCTCGGTCCTCGTATGTTTGACTCCTTAAGTCAAAATTCAACATTTTATCCAAAATCGGGGGCAAAACGATCATTTTACACCGTTCGTCCGAATTCTCTCAACTAATCCCCGATTAGTCATTCTAAATCCATAATTAATTAATATTTAATCCAGATATTCAGGGCGGGTCGTTGCACTTAATCACAAAGTATTAACTAACAAATTCAAGTTTTAGTGATCATCTTTATATCCATAACATACTTATTTCCCTTCATTATTATCATTGACAAGTTAAGTGGCAACTTGAGACTCGTAAAAACACTAAAGAAAAACGAAGAGACTCAAGAAAGCCAAAAACAAATTAAAATAAAAACAATTTTGTTTTTGTTTTTGTTTTTAATTTTTTAATTATTTTGTTTTTTTCTCGGGAAAACAATTTAATTGCACAAATAAAAATTATAAACCATTCCCCCACATTTAAATTCTTCATTGTCCTCAATGTAAGCAATTAGAAAATAATTGAACATAGAATTAAAGTAAGGAAGATGATTTATGAAAACGAAGTAAGAAAAACATGAAATAAACAAAGTAAAAGAGAGTGAAGGGTGGAAAGAAAGCAAATTTGCGTTGATGAGTCCTTCACAACTCGGGAACACATTGGGTTTCCTCCCAACAAGTGCTTGAAGTTTAACGTCCATCCAACCTAGACCAAGGGCTTCATTCGGTTCATCCGCTGGGACGTCGCAACACTTTTTCTGACTCCACATCGTGTTCTCTAATTGCCTCGATGTAAGGTTTTAATCTGTGGCCATTGACCTTGAACTCTTTTCCAGTTCCAACATGTTTGATTTGTATGGCTCCATGGGCAAACACATTAGTAACAACAAAATGACCTACCTATCTAGACCATAACTTACTAGGAAAGAGTCTAAGCCGAGAATTGAATAGTAAAACTTTCTAGCTAATGTCAAACGTTTTACTCTTGATCTGTTTGTCATGAAATGCCTTGATCTTTTCCTTGTAGATCAGAGCGTTTTCGAATGCATCACTTTTTATCTCCTCAAGCTCATTCAGCTAGCGCTTTTGATGCAACCCGGTGTCATCTAGCTTGATGTTGAAAGTCTTGATAGCCCACCATGCTTTGTGCTCCAGTTCCACTGGAAGGTGGCATGCTTTGCCATAGACCAACCTATAGGGTGACATTCCTATAAGAGTTTTGTATGCCATCCTGTATGCCCAAAGTGCATCATCCAATCATTGGCTCCAATCCTTACGACTAGAGCCCACAGTTCTCTCTAAAATCTTCAGCCATTCCACTCGTTTGAGGATGGTAAGGTGTAGAGACTCTGTGAGTGACACCTTACCATTTCATTAAAGCTTCAATGGTATTGTTGCAGAAATGACTTCCACCATCACTTATGAGGACCTATGGGATCCCAAACTTGGAAAGAATGTTAGTTCTGAGGAAATCTGCAACAGTTTTAGAGTCATTAGTCTTGGTGGCCTTAGCTTCCACCCATTTTGATACATAATCAACATCAAGTAAGATATAGAGCTAGCCATTAGATTGAGGAAATGGATCCATAAAATCGATACCCCAAACATCAAATATTTCAACAGTTAAAACATAATGTTGTGGAATTTCATCCCTTCGACCTAAGTTTCTAGATCATTGACATTTATCGTAGGCTAAACAGAATGAATGTGCATATTTAAATAGTGTGGGCCAATATAATCCAGATTCTAAAATTTTAAGTGCAGTTTTTCTAAATCCAAAGTGACCTCCACAAGCATGGTTATGGAAAAATTCTAGGACTGACCTATGTTCCATATTAGGGACACATCTCCTAATTAGTAAATCTGCACAATGTTTCCATAAATAAGGTTCATCCTAAACATAGTACCTAGCATACTTCTTGAGTTTATCTTTCTGTGCACGAGTGAGAGTGGTAGGTAACTGCTTGGTGACTAAGTAATTGACAATATCAGTATACCAAGGAGTACTTACCTCGATTCCGAAGAGTTGTTCATCCGGAAACATCTCTTGAATCGCCACAGGATCTCATTCATGTACCATACAGCTCAAGTGGTCACCTACCACATTTTCTACACCTTTCGTGTCCCAAATCTAGATGTCAAACTCTTGAAGAAGAAGAATCCATCGGGTTAGCCTTGGTTTAGCTTCCTTCTTGGCTAGCAGATACTTCAGTGCTGCATGATCAGTGCAAATAATTACCTTAGTTTGAAGTAAATAAGAACGAAACATATCTAAAGCAAACACAACAGCAAGCAACTCCTTTTCAATAGTAATGTAGTTCATTTGGGCATAATTCAAAGTTCTGGATGCATAGTATATGGTGCAGGTCTTCTTGTCTCGCCTTTGTCCGAGCACGGCACCAACTACATAATCAGAGGCATCACACATTAGTTCAAAAGGTAGGGACCAATCTGGGACACAAAGAATAGGAGCAATGGTTAAAAGATTTTTAAGCTTCTCAAAAGCTTCTTGAAAATCTACATCGAAGATGCAAGGTGTCTCCTTCTGAAGTAATCAGCACAAAGGCCTTGCAATATGGGAAAAATCCTTAATAAATCTTCTATAGAAACCTGCGTGACCAAGAAATGAACAAATCTCTCTCACAGAAGTGGGAAAGGGTAAGTGGGAGAGGGTAAGTGGCGCAAAATATCAACTTTAGATTTATCAACTTTGATTCCTCTATCAGAGACAATATGGCCTAAGACTATCCCTTGTCTAACCATGAAATGACATTTTTCCCAGTTAAGCATTAGATTAGTTTCAACACAACTTTGTAAGATAAGTGCTAGGTGTTCTAAACATGCGTCAAAACTATCCCCAAAGACACTAAAATCGTCCATAAACACTTCAAATATTTTTTTCAACATATTCAGAGAAAATAAAAAACATGCATCTTTGGAACATACCTGGGGCGTTGCATAAATCGAAAGTCATTCTACGATAGGAAAAACTGCCAAAAGTCAAGTGAAAGTCGTTTTTTCTTGATCATTTTGAACAATACAGATTTGATTGTACCCGGAATAACCATCAAGAAAACAGTAATAAGAGTGGCCGGCTAACCTTTCAAGCATTTGATCAATGAAGGGCAAAGGGAAGTGGTCTTTCCTGTTGCTTTGTTAAGGCGCCGATAATCTATGCAGACTCTGTATTCGGTCACTGTTCTTTGGGGTACGAGCTCACCTTCACTGTTGTCAACAATTGTGACTCCACTTTTCTTCGGGATTACTTGGACTAGTAAGACCCATTTACTGTCTGAAATCGGGTAGATGACACCACAGTCCAAGAGTTTGATTACCTCTTTCTTCACGAAATCCATCATCGGAGGATGGAGGCAACGTTGAGCTTCACGAAAGGGTTTTGCATCATCTTCCAACAGGATTCGATGCACACAGGTTGTAAGGCTGATTCCCTTGATGTCTGACAAAGTCCATCCAATGGTTGTCTTATACTTCGTCAAAACACGTATCAATCTTTCTTCCTGTGATTCAGTCAGTGTAGAAGACACTATGATGGGCAAAGTGTCATTAGGGCCGAGATAGGCATACTTCAGGTGGTCAGGTAGAACCTTAATCTCGAGAATAAGGGCCTGAACTACTGAAGGAAAAGTTTCATCAGTACTAACTGAAAGTGACAAAGGTATAGAAGGATCTACCATTCTGGGAGCCTCATTGAGGGCCATGACTTCTTCCCAAATCTGAGGCTCTAGTTCATAGTCCTTGTCTTCAACCAAGGCGTCCCCCGGTTGAGCAATGCCTACTCTTTCCTGAATAACCAAATTGAGTGTGTCTTCTCGAATTGACTCCAGATGATTCTCTACAAAAAAAAAGTGCATACATCAATAGAAAAAGTAGTTTGAATAGTGGAACTAGGGTACCTCATGGCATCAAAAATGTTGAAGCCTATTTCCTCTCCATCGACTTCCATAGTTAGTGTGTTATTGAAGATATTAATCTTCATTTTGGCAGTTCTCATGAATGGTCATCCCAACAACATTAGTGGAGCTTGATTGGTAAGGGAATCCTCCTTGTCTAGGACATAAAAATCTGCAGGGAAAATAAGATGGTTAACCTGCACAAGAACATCTTCAACGTATCCCTTAGAATACACATTAGAACGATCGACTAATTGAATGATAACATCACAACCTCCTTTTCCCTCGTTTGGCGCCTTGGAGTGCATAACTCTTACAAAAACTTTGCTTATTTTGGCACTTTCTTGATGCAATCGATCAAGGGCATGTTGATTTGCACCCTTTTGAAGATTTCCAAGATTTCCTCATCGGATTCATCCTCCTTAGATTTGGCAAGCATACTTGGAAATGGTGCATGCACAAATGGGGAATTAGTAACAACCGAACTTGAAGGGATAAGGTCATTACCTTGTGTGTGGGTAGGTTGAATTGGTGGTTGTGCCGTGGTGGTCTTAGTTGCCACCTTGTACTTTTCAGCCTTAGAAACGGCTAGATCTGGCTCTATTTCACCGAGCACCTTACCACTTCGAGTGATAATCACAATGGCTTCAGGTCTTGCATTCAGGTTGGGCATAGGTTGAGGTGGAAGCATCCCGTTAGCTTGGATCTTACCCATGAAGTCCACAACCTTGCTTATTTGGTCATTGAGATCAGCGATTTCTTTTTGCTGATTTTGCTGACCTGTGACAAGAGCTTGAGTCAAAGCCATTAGTGTTTGCTGCCCTTGGGAAAGAGCAGCCAACATTTTATCATAATCAGGATTAGAAGATGAAAAGATATGATTATTTGAATGATTAGGAGAAAAGTTAGAAAATGGAACCGGGGGCCTAGGTTCCCATGTGGGTCTTTGGAAATGGTTCGGGGCACGGTTTAGGCCTGTCGACTTGTGCTGAGGGTTTAGGACATTGTTCGGATCTCTCCAACTGTAACCTTGGGTCCTTGGCCCTCCTTGAAAGCCTCCAATGGCGTGTGCCATTTCAGTCTCGGGGTCTTCCTCCTTTGCAGTGTAGGGGCATTGGTCCTCAAGATGGCCTTGAGAGTATATGGAACAAACCAGGGCTATCTGCTTCTTTAGTTCTAACACATTTGAAAGCATAGAGGTGATCTTATCTAACTTAGAATCATTTATAACATGGGAACTCACCTCATGTACCTTTCTTAGAATAGGCTCGGCACCTTAGTATTGTGCATCATTGAGTGCACGACTTTCAAGTATTGCACGACCGTCTACTAAACTCCGAGCTAAGAAACTTCCATTAGCTACATCATCAAGTAGTCCTTTATCCCAACCCTTGAGTCCTTTGTAGAAGTAGGTTAAGAGATAGCCCTTAGTGATCCCGTGAGTAGGGCATGAAGCACAAAGTTCCTTAAACCTCTCGTAATACTGGCTGAAATTATCATCATGCTCTTTTTGCTTGATTCTAGTGATCTCTTTTCTTAAGACCGTAATCTTTGGCAGGGAAGTACTTGGTAAGAAACTCCTGAACCAACTTCTTCCAAGAGTCAATATGATTGGGTGGGAGACCCAAAAGCCATACCCGTGCTCTATCTTCCAAGGACAATGGGAAAGCTTTCAGCTTCATGATTTCCAAGTCCGCATCATCCGGACACATACTACCAATGTTGAATTGGAACTCCGTTAAGTGTTTGTGTGGATCTTCGTTTCTGATTCCATGGAACTTGGGTAGTTGATGAAGGATTCCACTCTTAAGCTCAATATCTTTCTAGTTGGTTTTAAGCTTGGGATACTGGATGCAGAAGTTTGTAGTTCCATTTGTGTTTGCACATGTCTGCTCACGGATACTCAGATTTCTTGCCATGGCTAATGGTGTTTTGAAAATCTATTCCTCATCTGAATTACTCTTCTCACCTATGGACTCACCGAGTATTGGGGATGGAGGCCCGGATGAGCCGGTTTGCTTAAGTGCGTCTTTGAATGTTGCGTTGCTTGGTGAGATGTCAAGTTACTTTCTCAACAGATCAAGCTTAGATTGATGAGCACGCATTCATAAGTACGTACCTACATTGTTAAAAATCACTAAGTTAGAAGGCCAGTATACACAAGTAAGTAGCTAGTGAAAGTTAATTAAAACAAGATAAATGTTACAACAGTTAGAGTTAGTGTTAGGAATATAAGAAGGAAATCACAATTAGTAAGAAAATGCGAAGTATAACCAAGTATAACTCTCATAAATTTAAGCCGGATTTAACAAATAGACAAGTAAGAGATAATAAGAGTATTAGAAAGTATGGATTGCACAAATTATGACATAAATGGAAGCCATAATTAACCAAAAAGTCACGGTAATGGCAAGAAAGTGCACAAGTTCCAAATGCATCTAAACTAATGCAACACAAAAGTATCTATATGAAGAATGATGTGAATGCATAAGAGAGAAATTGTTAGAACCTACACAAGAAATAAGAGTTACGTGACAATTCATGAAAGAATGGCCTACACCTTCGATCTCACTTCCCTAGATTCACTTAGTCTAGGGGGCCCGATGATGAAATCCGAGCATCATGAAATTTCGGGGAGGGTATGCAAACTAGTGATGCAATAAGTAGAGCTTTATAGTGTCGTGAATAACTTTCCCCTTTCACTTCTCATAGTACTCTCTTGGGCGTACGACCTGCGCGTACTGATAACCACCCTTCCACCATTCAACGTTAATCATGGCCAGTTGGGATAGATGTAACGTGAGAAGTAAGGATAATTTTGAGAGCACCCCGAGGCTAGCTTAGCTAGGGCATATACTCAATGTGTTCCCTTTCTTAATCCAAAACTTGTCACCAGTCATAACCCTCCTAGACATCATAACCAACTGATGGAAGATTTGGTGAATTACCAAACCCACGTGTTTACAAACTCCACCCCAACCTCATGTCCATAGATTCGAATCTATGGTGTGTGGTGATAAAATCCACACATCATGAAGGGTTAAGGAGAAAGTAAACAAAAGGGCGATACTTGTTCCCGAAAGTAAAATTTTGAAGAAAAAGGGGCATTGAGATTCATGCAACTCTAAAATATTTAATAGGAAACAATATTTACACTTTAGGAAAGTCAAAGATATATATAGTTCCTTACTTCTTTTTTTCGATTTTTTATATATTTATTTTTTTTACAATAACAAATAAATAATAAATAGAAAATAAAAATAGAAAAAGATGAACAACCATAATATACAATTCATGAACTAATACAATATAGGCATTAAGTACAATTTATGAAAAAGTATATTATGAACATTACGAATGACAGGACCTGTCCCAACTGGACTTTGATAACCGTGCTCGGTCCTGCTCCCGTCTGACAAGTCAACTGAAGTCTCGAAAGTACCCTTCAGCACCTATCAGACAAGGGATAACTGCATTGATTTCTGTTCATGCCTCCGCCTCTCAATTAGCCCCGAACGTCGTGCCACGGCCTGCAGGGTCATTAAAACAGAAAAGGTGTGAGTGGACAAAAATAATATCATTTAAAATACGTTTTGAAAACACATCAGTTACCCTCAAGTTTATCAAACCATACATGCATATGGAAAAACATATGAATCACAATCACCGGCTCTCAGGCAAAAAACATAGGAAAACATAAGTACCTGGCCACACAGACCATAAACCCGTACTCAATACCGGTACGTAAGCACAATCAACATCAACAATACAACCAATCAATCAATCAATCCATCAATCCACACTATTCACAAATGCATAATCAATCACACAGTCACATTTGCACTACGCGTAGGCCAATATCCAGCCACACTCTCGGGATCAGACACCTCTGGGCTCAACCCTCGGGCTCAGTCACATCTGGGCGAACACATACCCAGGCTTCGACACATCCGAGTGGTACATCCAGGCTCAGTCGCATCCGAGAAGTTGGCTTACCATATCAACTCACAATCATACCATCATATCCCCAAGCTCTGGTTGACTAGGAAATCCCCTAGCTCCAACCGTCTGGGCATCCACAATCACAACCACCATCCATACCACAAACATATATCCATCATGTCATAGACTTCAAACCAAGTCAAAAGCATTCCCAACAGGGTTTCAGGCTCAAATACCATTTACACGTAAATCTGTAAAATCATATCGAAAACATTAAAATAATCCAGAAATCATCCTTGACTCATAAATTAGTCAAAATATCCATTTTGAAACCATTTTTACTCCTGGCCTAGCCCAAAATACCATTTGCACATTTCCTCAGAAAACGTGTCCGAAAGACCGATTAAAATAATCATTAAATCATAATTAAGCATCCAAACAAATCATGACATCATGGCAAGTCAAATCAAGCAATCAATCATGTAAAATATTTAACTATGCATGCATATCAATTTATAAAACAAACGTCCACTCACACACCGTCCAAACCGCTTGCTTCCCGAGCCACACGCGTTTCCGTAATTTCCGACACTTTCTAGGAATCTCGAATCCTGTCCAAAATCATTATTCAGGGTTACTAACAACTCAATTTACATCATATCAATTCCCCGTAATTTTTTGGGATTTAAATATTAATTTAAAATATAACATAAACCTTCGGACCCTCGAAACATTATCGAGACGGTGTCCGATCGACGCGAAAATAATTTTAAAATGTCCGTATCATCGAAAGCATCAAAAAGTATGTTGGACCCAAGGTCAAATTCTGGGCCAATCGCCCTCACGCGCCGCCGCAAGCGGCTGCGCGTGAAAGCCACGCGCCGTGAACAGTAACCAGCACTGTTTGTCTTCTCGACCCGTTTCGCTGGTAAACGGGTCTACAACCTGTGATCAGACCCAGTTCGTGTTCCATCAATTTGAACCCAATTCCTCCCGTTCTTTCACTTGTTAGCATCAATTCTACGTCTATGTTTGATATGTGACCTCAATTTGATGAAACCATGCCCTAAATCCCTCGACTCGACATCAAAACCCGACGGGTCCGAACTCGGGTTCTACCCAAGATCGACCTGTTTCCTTCAATTGATTACATCAGAAGCATCCTACGTCCATTCTAAGCACGAAATTGAAATCAATTTCAAGAATCTTTACCTCTAAGTATGCGAACTCAGGCTCCACATTTCCAAGAGATCGTAGGTTCTGTTCTTCATCAATTCACCATCAATTGTCCTTCCAATCGATCTGGTTTGAGTCGTCTAGCTCCCAGAAAGCTAAATATGACTTCAATTGCGATCTAAACCGTTTAAGAAATCAAATTCGACATTAAATGATTTTGGGTAATATTTCGGGATTCTTTCTTTAGGTCTCAGTTGTTCCTCTCGTGTTTCCCCTCATTAATTCCACTCATTAGTTCACTTAATTTCCTATTGCCTCCTTGTGTTACTGCAACTCAATCAACGGGATGGGTTTATGGTGTTCTCTGTATTTTTAACACACACACACGACCAAAATGTTTAAACCATATCCTAGGCGGCATTAATGCCACTAATCTCAATTAAAACTTACCAGATGTCACTTAGGTAGTCATCCTCATCCCATAAGCTCAATCAGCCAATTCAAAAATATATTTTATCAGTTAATTGCACCGTTAAAGACAAATGACTGTTTTACCCTTATCATGACAAATTACCAAAATGCCCTTCATAGTTCTAGACCCATAACTTTTTCGTTCGGACTCCGATTGACGCATGCCACCTGTCTACGGATTCAGCGTCCCGAGACCTATCCAACGGTACTTCCTAAAAGTCCAAACAAGGTTCCGATCAAAAAGTCAACTTTCGGCCCTTACCGCTAGGGGAAAATCGTCATTTTCCTCAAATTTTCCAAATTTTCGGTTTTCGAATTTTCGGGTCGTTACAGCGAACTAATATAATATGGCAAGCATAAAACATAAAAATTATAAACAAAAATGTATATACAAGTATGAACAATATAAATCAAATATGCAAATTATAAACAAATTAAATCAAGTTTAATATATATATTTTTTTCTTTTCTGTTTTTTTAAACTTTTATTATTATTATTTTTTATTTAGAGTTTAACAAAACAATAAATGAACAAATAAATAAGAATAAAATAAAGTAATTGTGAACAAATAATATACATGTATAACTAGGAAAGTAAACAAGTAAAATATGAACACTATAAGTAAAATATGAACGAGTAGAAAAATATAAACAAGTAATATGGAATCAAGCGTAAAAATAAATAAAGAAATAAATAAAAGTTAAGAATATGTACACTTTATTTACAAGTGTGAACATTTCACATACAAACAATTTTATACATACTAACATATTAAGAATGATTTTTAATTTCCCTTGCAACGATGCCAAAAATTGATAAAACTCAAACTACGCATTAAATTAAACACGCAAATTGATTATTATGTAATTTAAACCCTTTTTGTATCATTTTAGTATTGGTAAATAGAGATCGTTCTTATCCGTGGAAATTAAGGAATATTAATAATATGTTAGTGAGAAAGAATAATGAATAATCAAAGAATAAAATAATGAATGAATAAAGGAATAAAGGAATAAATAATAAATTAATTAAAAAATAAATGAATAAAATAATAAAATAATAAAGAATTAAATGAGGGATTTTAGGGATTGTAATCATGATATAGACAATAAAACAAGTAAAACAAATATGAAATTAATTCTACTCTTACTTTAAAATTTGTACAAGTGGATTTCCTTTGAACACAAAATTCACCAACACAATTTGCATATATTCGAATCAATCACGAAAACATACCTTCACAAACTCATATTCCTTCAAACATTTTTCATATTATAAATGCACCGAAAACCGAATTTTTACTTATAATACTATTTACGTTAAGTTTGTGATTTAATGCGCCGAACAACGGTCATACATTAAATCTCTTCAATTCTACTCTAAATGCCCCGAACAACGGATCAACATTTAGTTTCGAAATGAAAATTAAGCTCTAAAATGTAAGAAGTAAATGATTTTTAGAAAGTAAAACACATGGAGATTGTATTCAATTTTACAAAAGATAGAAGGAAAAACTAACACATATATTGCATTATAAATAGAACCAATAACAAATAAAAGAGTTTAAGAGGATGGAGAGAAAATGTTACACTTTCGGAATGGATGGGAACAATGGATTGTTTTTCACAAGGAACACCGAACAGTAGCAGGAACCTTGTGAAGATGGAAATGATAAAACAAGAGAAATTTGGACTTGAACTCTTAAATTTTGTATTGAAAATATTTTGTCATAGTTTCTCCTAAGGAAGGCTCAAAATGTGTCTCAAAACCAAGTCCGTAAACAAGGAAAATGAACTCCTATTTATAGGGAAGAAAATCAAATAAAACTCTAAAAATAAATAAAAATTACAATAAAAAATTCAAAAGTGAAATGATGAGATTGGCTGATTTTTGAGGAAAAGATGTTTGAAAAACAAGCCAAAATGGTTGAAACATCAGCAATTAGGGCTGCTGAAGTGACTCGGCGGCAATCTGCTGGTAAAAGCAGAAGATTTCGTCAGTTATAGGTAGGTTAGGGGGCGGATAGGTCGGCGGATGTGCACTGGCAAAAGGAGTGGCTGTCGGTAGGCGTGCGTTGACACTGGCCTAAGGACGTCACACGTTAGGCACTGACACTCGCAGGGAATAATCCGTGCGCGCGCGTTGACATGGAGAATGGACTTCAGTAGGCCGTTGCTGGTGCGAGTAGTGGGCTGAGGGAATTGGGTTGCGCACATGAAGTTGGGCCGGGCTGGTGACCAAATGGATCTGGGTTGCAGTTTAGTGGCTTCCCACCAAAATTCCATGAGATTTTCGGTGGCCTCCGTTATTTCAATCATATCTTCTTCGTTAAATCCCCGATTGGGATGATTTTTTCGCCAAAATGCTTAGAATTTCATGTTTTATTTATTTCTGAAAAAATCCCACAAAATATATTATTTTCTACAATTGTTTGTTATTTTAATATTAAAAGTCAAGTATAAATGGTATAAAATAATATAAAATAATGCGTAATTGAAGACCTATCATAATTCCTTGGTGAGGTCTTCGCCATATTTCGGCATACTAGCCATGTTCGGCAGCAGGCGACCGAGCTGAAAAGGGAAGTGGAGAGCAAAGCGTAAACCTTGGCCGAACAACAAAACATATTTAATCAGGCGTTGAAAGCCAAGGTTGGGCTAGAACTCAAAGTGAAGGCCTTAGAGCTTAAGGTGGCTTCGCAGGAGATCAAGCAGAAGGATCTAGAGCTTGAGGCTGCCAAGTTGAAGGAGAAAGAATTGGAGGCTGAGAAGGCGCATTCAAGGGACCTAGAGTCGGCCAATGCCAAGTTGGTGGAGGAACTGCTCTCGGCCAAGTAGGTTGGCATTGAGGAGTTTAAGTCCTCCCAAGATTTCAACAAGATCCTCCAATATTTTGGAGCTAGGCTAGAGGACGGCCTTTACAAGAAGGTCCTCTTGTCGAGCATTGGTCTACCTGTCGTCTTCCCATGGCTGAAGTCACCTCCATGGCTTGGCAATTACTTGGATGCCCAGGGTAACCCTCTTCTTGACAAGGATGATGAGGAGTTAGAATCTGATGAATTGGATGAGGACTAAGAGGCCAAGCAAGGAGATGGGTAGTAGGTCGAAGGCTAGAGCAAGTTGAGGAGGCCAAGTGGTGAGATGAAAGGCAAAAGGAAGAAGCATACCAGTATAGTAGAATGTATTTTTTTTGTTTTTTTTTCTATGGGAGAATGTCCCCAACTGTTTTTGAATCGGCCTTAGGCCATTATGTAACCTAACTGTAGCATTTAATGAAGCCGTAGCATTTAATGAAAAAGACGTTTACTTAAAAAAATATTTGCAGTGTGTATTGGACGGTTAAAGAAAATGTGTTTAGAAAATGTATATGCCAAGTGTAAAATACTTGGTTAGGGTCATTGAATGGTCTGAAAGGATCAATGTAGACCGATCAAGGAACCAAACAAAGTTTAAAAACCTGTGTTTGAGGCCTAAATTTTGAATGGATCATAATAAGAAAAGTAAGAGTAAACTGAAATAGTTGGTCGATCAGAGAGATGTAATCTTCCGAGTGGACAATTTGTTGATCGGTTAGATTGGGATAATCTGGCCAAGCAACAATGTGTTGGTAGGCAGAATACTTGAGGCTGACGATCTTATTTTGCAAGGCTGATGGGGTATTGTGGATGCAAGCCGGGGGTTATGGACCAATGCCGAGGGTGGTTTCCTTGTGATATTTTGTGGGTCGTGGGCCGATTAAAAATATAACTAAGGCCTAGGTGATAGTCATTTTAGTACTTGTCTAGTATTGTTTCTCGGCCAGGCCAGGCCGAGCATATGAGAGTTGGAAAAAGAAAATGGCAGTAATAAATATGCCTCAGAAAATGTTAAAATTCATTCGAACCATAAGACCAAGCAAAGACCTCTGCATTTTCCTTGGGGAACTTGATGAGAGTGGTGTGTATGTAAGGCCCCAGCTTGGATCCAATTCGAACCATACGATCCGCATGCTGATCGAAAAGAGGTATTGGCTTTGTCTCTTCCACGAGTTCTCCCTAGGGCATGTGTACAAGGTCACGTGGATCTTCCAAGGGGCTGTCCTTGAGTTCCTCCATGAGACTTGGATTAATGGGATCGTTTCCAAGGGTTGTTTTTGTGGTAGAAAGTGTCTTTGTTGCCTCCGGAAGATCAGATTTATTGGTCTTGGTGAGGGCGGTGACGTAGCATGTCTTCGTAGAGAGTTGATCTCCTTGCACTTGTTTTGTTCTCAAGGGTGTTAGGACTTCATCAGCAACAAATGAGTGGATACGAAGGCTCACATCTGGTTGAGCAGACCTCTTCTAATGATGGCATTGTAGGCCGTTGGACAATCGACCACGAGGAAAGTCGTAAGGGTCGTTGCAGTCTGAAAGGTGGTACCCATGGTGATAGGAAGAGAAATGATGCCCTTGGGTAAAACTAAGTTTACAGAGAAACCAAGAAGAGGTGTGACCTTGTGGTCAAGTTCTTTTTCGTCTATGCCCATCTGCTTGAATGCTTCCTAGAAAAAGGACATTAATAGAACTCCTTGTGTCCAAAAGTATTCTGCCAACGTAGAAGTTGGAGATATGTGTTCTGATGATGAGGGGGTCGTCATACGGAAGCACGATCCCCTTCTCTTCCTTCTCTGATAAGGTAATTGCTTCCCAGCCTAATTTGGCTACCTTTCCAAGTGAGCTGGCGCCGATATTAAGCACCTGGTGATTGGATTGTGTAGCCTTGAGGAAGGCCTTTTTCGCTTGATTAGAGGTGATAAGGGAGGAAAGAGTGGGTCATCCACCGATGGTATTAATTCGTTGAGGCATGTGCACGTGGTAAGAATTGGTCGAGTCTTCCTTCTTGGATGAGCTTATAGATGATTTCATTGAATGCGATGCATTTCTTAATGGTGTGAATATTATACTTATAATACTAGCAGAAGGCCTCTTTGTTGGTGATGGGGCGGTAGTTGGGGTTCCTTGTTTTGGCATTCGGAAGCATTTCTTCAACATTCAACGGGGCGTTGTCCAGGGAGGTATTCAAGACAGTGTAAGTCTCAAAGCGGCTCTTTGGACTAGTGTTGTCTTCTACCAAGCCTCAGCCTCCCTAATTGGTGTTGTCACCGCGTCTGAAGCCTCGATCATCACGGCCAAATCGGCACTTCTTGTCCTGCTGCTGCCCATCGAAGTTGAGCTTCCTCTTCCCCTAGCCAGAGTGGATGTCACCCTGATTGTAGTTTCCTGAGTCATGGTGACTTTTCCTCTGACTTGTGTTGGTAAAGAGTGTGGGATATGAGGTGGTCTTGGTCTCCTTGGTAGGAGTGTGGAAGAACTCGGCATTGGCATGGATGGCGGCGCTTCGCATGATCTCATGTAGCTCCCCCAATCCTCAGTATGGGTTGCATACTTGAAAGGTGACTACTTGAGGCCGCTTTTGAAAGCATTGAAGGTGGCCTTGTCGTCTGTGTCTCGGCAGTGAGAGTAATCAAGGTTAAACCTTGCGACATATTTCTGAAGCATCTTCCTCTTTTTTTCCTGATGGAGAAGAGGTCCTCCATGTTGAAAATTCTGTCTATCTGAATCATGAATTGGTTCAGGAAGGTCGCCTGGAACTCGTCGAAAGGATCGATGGTCTCAGGGTTCATGCGGTAGCTATAGTTAAGGGCAACGTCGGTGAGGGTGGAGCTGAAGACCAGGCATTGGATCTCATCTGTCGCATTCCTGTATGCCAGAGCAGAGATATAATTTTTCATGTGGGTGAGGGGGTCTCCATTTCCCATATACAGAGCGATCTTGACGGGTTTCACATCGGACTTGTATCGGGTTCGGAGGATTCAGTGGGTGAAGGGACCAGTGTTAGCCTTCTTTAAGGCTGGCGACTTGCCCTTGTCCTCCTTAGTTTCAAGGACAGGTATCCTTCCTATCTTCAAGGACACGTATCCTCCATAGAAGGCTCTCCATGGCCTCATTGACCTAAGGAGCTAGCTGATCTGCATGGCGTTCCGTTCGGCTAATGCTCTTGTCCTGGTGGATTTTGCTTCCCTGACCATGAAAGTAGTTTCATGTCGTTGAATTTTTCCCATCCATCACCTCATGGTTCTCCTACTGACGGGTTTCATGCCTTTGGCTTGTTTGGTGACCCCTGCTGGTTGCTCGGCCAGAGGTTGCAACCACGGGTTGGCGACCATGTGAGTTAGAAAGATGGAATTTCCTGGTAATCATGTGATCAGACTTCTCGTAGGTCAGCCCAGCAGGTACCATCTTAGCCTGGCGATCTTCTAGTAGCTAGCGGAAGTTGCTATAAATCTTAATTCTGGAAGGACCAGCATTGTTAGCCGGTTGGATGAGGAGCCATCTGGAAGAAGTGGGATTAACCCTGGGAAATTGCTTCCTTAGCCGATAAGAGGATATCCTCTTCATCACTAGTTGTAGAACTTGACTTGGTCGGCCTTGTGGTGGTTGGCCTGAATTCGATTGAACGACCATTTGTCTCGGTTGCCTTCACACTGAGACATCCTCACTATGGTGAGGGTACTTGCGTATTGCTCAACCAGAATCTAGTTCTTAGCGTTGATCTTGGCATTATTAGCCTTGAGCTCGGCCACCTTGCACATGAGATCTTTTAATGCTTGTCGATAAGCGTCAAGAACGTTGCCCCTTGAGTTCCCTTTTAGAAAAGGGGTATGAATGAGCCCTCTTTCGTCTTGTTCGTCTGACATAATTCTAGGAGCAATTCAGGATGGTAGAAGTGGTAAGTGAGAGTGTGGGGTGTTTTTTTTTTCAAAATTCCCACAGACGGTGCCAAATTGTCAATGTAAAAGGACAACTTAGGCTCGCCTCGCTGAGCACCTTTGGTTGCTCCTCTCAGGGTAGGAAGACCTGCGTAGAAAAAGGATAAGAGCAAAAGGACACCGGTGTGGTGTCTGCCTAACATTCTTAAGTAAGTTTTAAGTAGAAAGAGTATTGTAGAAATTATGCAGTGTGAGGGAAAGATTGTCATTGCCTTTTTAAAATTTCCTTTATATTTATAGTAGTATTGAATATTTTTGTTGGTGTTTATCGATGTGGGATAAATTTTGTGGCCTGTAGGAGCTGATACGTATCCTGGTGTGGTCATGAGCAACATTTTTGACTTGTTAGTGGGCCTAGCTAACCAGATGTGGTCGGCTTATGATCTTGATCGGCATGTGATGTTGATCGGCCTCTAGCTGAGTGGTCAAAACATGGCTGAAGGTGGAGCCTAGCCGACCAGATGTGGTCTGCCTATATGGAGGTCGACATTTTGCTAATTCTTTAAAGTAGTCGAGAAGGTGCCCAGGCTGATTAGTTGGTTGGCCGATCAGGTATGATCGGCCCATTCTATTTTGGCCTTGTTGCTGTGATCAGGAAGGATGGTTGGAGGGGCCTGGCCGATCAGATGTGGTCGGTTAACCTTGGTCGGCTTGTGTTTTGGTCAGCTGAGGGGCTTGGGGATTACTAAAGAAGGGTTGCTCAGTATTTTGTCAGGCCAACCAGTTTAAGTACGAACACTAACAAACAAAGAGTCTCATTTAACATGAAGCATTGTATTTACTACTTCAAACAGATCAATTAATTTATGTATTGGATAGAAAATACTCTATTTAATTAAGATCTCGTTTAATAGGTGACATTATAATGGCGATTAAGAAATTTTTTAGGGAATGTCAACTTATAAAGCATCTAATTTTTTTTTATTTTTAGAAATGAAATATGTATTAGCATTTGTAATTTATGCCAGATTATAAGTTAAAGTTGTTGGAGCCTATTATCATGAATTAGCATTTGTAATTTACTTGGTTAAATTTGGTTATCATGTTGCTCTGACTTTACTAGATGGAAATTTGGGGACTGATTCTGAAGGCTCTGATATGTCACGAACTGAATTATTTTGGAAACACCTTTGGAACCTTTGTATTCCTAATAAGCTAAAGATCTTTGCTTGGAAAGTAAGTTTGGAAATTCTCCCTACTGTTGTCAACCTTTATCTAAGGAAAGTTCTCCCTTTAGGTTTATGTAGTCGGAGTGATAAGAAGAGTGAAGATGTTATGCATGCTTTCCATGGTTGTAGACAGAGTCAAAAGGTATGGCAGTACACTATTCTTCCGTTGGATGGATTCCCCTCTACATGCCACTTTATTGAAACTCTTGAGTTTGCCTTTCATAAGCTTACTGTGTCTGAAATTGAGCAATTTGTAGTTGTGTGCTAGCAAGTATGGCGGAGGGATAATCAAAGTTATTAGTAAGTTGCTAGGGGGTGATGCCTTGGAGCTTGCAGTGCAGAGGTTAGTGGGTCGTGAGGAGTTTGTGGAGCTTCATCTTAAATTTTTTAGAGCTCAACTTGTACGACAACCTAAATGCATTAAGTTGGCAATTGGGCATATCAAATTTTGTGATGCAGCAGCCCAGAAAAGACGGTATGTTGAGGGGCGTTGGGATGGTGGTTCGAGACTTATATAGGGTGGTTTTTAACAACTCAGGACTCTGATAAAAATAAAATGAAAATTTCGCCCCTATAAGGACAAAATGTTGACTGATACCAAGTTGACGGGACCCCTCCCGAAAAACCTAGTTATTTGTGAGGGGTTCTGCTCCCATCTGATAGTCAATATTCCAAAACATCCAAAATAGCCTCAAAAGATTACATAATAACGATAAAACCCTCTAACTGTTAGACCAGGGATAATTTATACACTTATTTAGTCACAATACACATGGCATAAGTTTATCGATATAACTCAAAATACAAAATCTACCCTAAACAGCGACAAGTACACAGTATCTAGTTTATGCCTCCACTCCTAGCAGGCCCCCGTCTTCGTGCCACGACATGGAGAACAAGTAAAACCATAAAAATGTGAGTATGAAAATAATCTTTTGAAAAACAAGTTCCGAAAAATATATGTGTACCCTTCATTTTCTAAAACTATGCATGCATATAAAGCCATTTAAAACTTAAAAGAAAACATAACATAGTTTATGACCTCAAAATATGTGAAAATATTCATAAAGCAAATGGCATTAGTAAATCAACACAATATTCACACAGTCATCACACCAAACACATACACCCAACCCATCCTCAAAGCTTAATATCAGTCATCTTATCTATTGCACTATAGGTAGGCAAGCCACTCAAATATTTCATTTTTGCATTTATTGGTATAATTTTTTAGTTAATTGGACATCGTTTAAGTATAGTTTTGGCTATCCAATCGAATATGTTATGTGTTTAAAATTGGTTTAAATTATGTTTAATTAAGGAATTATTATGATAATTTAGACATGAATAATTAGTGGATTACAAGGTAATTTTCATATGGATAATTCACAGAACTTATAATGGTAGATTATGATAAATGGGAAAACCGAGGAATTTAGTTATGGACTATTTTGTTGTATGGTGAACTTGGGGTTATGGGTACGTGATGATACGTACGATAATATAATAATGCTATGATATCATATATGAGGTATGTTATGATAAGAAGATATGACGATATGTTATGGTGAGTTGACATGATGATAAGGCATGATAATTATGGACTTAGTGGTGATGTTACGATGAACAAATTGTTCTAAAATTGTTATGTATTATTCTAATATAGTTAATTAATGAGCTAATACCTGAAATGAGTCAACTAGGAAATTTTCTAGAGTCTAACGGTATTAGTGGGTTGGATGTGGGTGGAAATCTCATACGGTTGAACTCTATTTGGTTCATATAATGTCCAATAAAATTAGAAGAATCCCTTATCTGACAAGAGTTGTCAGACGGGAGCATGACCAGTTAGATTTTTTAGTAAAATTAGGGACAATTCCTATCATGGTTATTGCAGGCTTCTCTAACCATACCACTCCTCGGATCCCTACGCTTGCTACTGAGCTAGCTGACCTCAAGGCCGAGCTACTCATGGTGACATTTTTGGGGTTGAGGCATGTGGAGGTGGAAACGGATTCATCATAGGCTTTGGCTGTTGTAAAATCCGCTCAGGATAGTTGGAATCTCGTGGGGTTACATAGTCGTGAAGAGGTTGCGCTTATGGTTGCTTTTCCGCTTCCTTCTAAGTGTTTGTGTTTTGTCCCTTGAGAGGTAAACTAGGGTGGCACATCAGCTGGCGCAAGAGGGCCTTCATTCACAACAACGTAAGGCTTGGGTCCCCCTACTCTACCTTGGCTTGATTCTCTCCTTGTGAGAGATTTGGAGGGTTAATTTATGTTTTTTTTACTGGTTTTGGGAGGGGGAGTATGGTGAGGGTTTTAATGAGGTCCCAACTTGTTTTTGTGCACCCATCTAAGTGTAACCCCTTATTTTATCAATGAAATATTTATTTAGATAAAAAAATTGTTAGAGGAGGAACTTTTTTTTTATTAATATGAATTTTTCATTGATAAAAAACGAGGCTACATCATAAAAATAGGGACTGGGGACAAAAACATCCCACGGGGCCCTCATTAAAACCCTGACCTTAAAATCTAGCTCTCGGGAGAAATTTAGTGAGAGAAAAAAAGTACCTCACCCCCAATCCAAAACAAAGAGAAAACGTATTACACCACTAAGTCTGCTTCCAGGCCTGACATAAGCCAAGGTGGCTCGGAAGGCACCCAAGCCATCCCTAACTGAGTCTGAACACCCTCTAGAGCTAACCTTGTTGGCTTCTCGATGAATAAAGATGATACTATGTAAAGGTACATCCATACTATCCATGATTTCCAGAATCTCAAAGGCAAGTTAACCCTAAGGAGTCCAATTCTGACCTGCCCCATGGAGAAGAGAAATAGCCTCCTTCGAATCCATTTCCACCAACATTGTATGTAACCCTAAATGTTGAATAAGGAGGACACCTGCTTGAATAGCTTCTAACTCTGCTGCCAAAGAAGAGATACCTATAAACCCTGCTCCAAAGAATTCAGCCACCACCACTCCATTCCAACCCTGAATCATACCCTAACTCGTCTTAAGAGGTTTTATGGATTAACCGCTTGATCACAATTTAATTTGAACCATAGTGTAGGCGGCTTGATCCATTTCACCGGGTGCACCACCCGTTCGGCAACGGGAATCCTAAACATGCCAACAAGTAAATATGAAACATTCCAGATCACTTATAATTAGACGGCTAATTCCACATTCAAAAAGGTCCATAAAGCTCCCCCTAAAGGGAGATGCTCAATTGGAAACTTGGAAGTCACCACATCTTCCAGCTAGCCTCGCATTCCTATAGCACATGAAACTCATCATCAACTCCTCTATTACATCGAAAATAAACACCATATGGAATAACTTTCTTCTAAGAAAGATTAAGAGAAGTAGGCAGGATATTCATACTAGCTTTCCAAGCGAACACCTTCATATTTGAAAATCAGAAACATAGACGTACTCCTATTAATGTGCAAAATATGTTGGGTTAGTTTGTTCATATTAATCGTAAAATAATGAAATAATCTATAACTGATTAGTAAAAACCGCAATTTATATTGATTGAACTGCCCTGTTTCATTTGTTTTCTAAGGTACATGTCTTGTTTCAAGACTCATCCACCATAATTCTATTTTATTTATATTACAATTATTGTGATTAACTTTCATCTCATAATAATCTAATTTCAATATCAATAGTAATAGTAATAAAAAAATATGAATTGAATTTGTTCATATAGAAAATAATCAAGAAAAAACACTTATATCGCTTCAGATTAGAATTAGGAATTTAGAAATTAAAGTTAACAATGTATTAATTTACAATTAGATTTTTTTTATTAGACTTAAAGTTTCTTGAATAGAATTTTCAAGGATTTCTTGTTCCTTCAAAAAATTAGTCAAATTGTCTATCATCTTTAAAATTCAGGGCACACTTATTTACTAGGTGGGTAATGGGAGAAGTAAGCAATCGTATAAATGGGTAATCATTTCCATTGAGTTGTTTACTAATTATATAAAATTAAAACATTAATGTGATTGATTTTCATTATTATTTTTTACTAACTCTTATTAATCACAAAAATTAACTTGATTACTAAAATGTCCTCGTATATATATACATATTATATTTTATTTATTTTGGATTTTTTAAGATTGAGGTTGAGTCTTGCATAGACAATTAATAACAAATCCAGAATGTCATATCTTATGTTCTGATTTAGACCCTAGGGCATCCACAACAAGAGAAATCGATTTCCAACCTCCAACGACATCTCGCGGAAAGATTCTCCCATCTTTGATTTAGACCTTGTTGTAATCCCAAACCTACCAAGGAGTCGGTAAAAAAACTAGTTTCTCAAAGCACATGGACAAAGCAATTAGCATGAAACTTCCTACTCCATCATTTGGCATTTCATAGAATTCTCATGATCCTCTAAGGCGCTTTGAGTTTTGTTGAATCAAAGATTGAACTCGTCGCGAAAAGTCCTCACAATTCCTGCAAACAGCAAACAATTAGCTATCGTTGCCTCGATCGATTTACCCGGGGGGTTGTTCGACCAAGAACACTCTGATGCTTAAGTTAGCTTTGAGAGAGGAAAGGGATATACTTCGAAACGAAGAATCAACGTACCTTGGAAATGAAATGTGCCTTGCTATTTATAGGAAAATCTTGGGAGCCTTGGAGCGTTCTGATTGGTCGGTTGAATATTTAATTAGTAAATAATATATTATTATTAAATATATTATTTAATAATTGTAATGATGGCTCATCATGATAATAATGATATTTATTGTATTTTAATATCAATATTAATTATCCATTATTAAGAATACGATAATTAACTCTCGGGGAGAATATCAATATTACGGAGATTTTAACCCGATCAAATAACGTATTTAACTGGTAAATAGATTATTTAATGTGTGGGTGTTTTTCAAATGATCAGCGTTATTGCCAAGGGCAATTTGGTCATTTTTGGGAATTACGGGACACGTGGCAGCTCCATAATTTTCGGATGATTTTGGGTTCTACAAATGCCCCCACATTGATTCGGCATTCAGGGAATCCGGAGGGATGTATATTGTTTGGGATCATATATTACCGGGTTACCGGTTACTGTTGGGTTCAAGAAACGAGTCAGCATTTATTTGACGATTATGCCCCCAAGTGTAACGCCCTGGAAATTTGGAAAATACAATTTTGTAAAAAATTGAATAAATGACATTTTTACCCTTGTGAATAGTATGGTCAATTGTTGACTTTTTGATTGGTGAATCAAACGGACGTTGACCGATGACCGTGACGCATGGCGAAGGCTTGGATGCTTCGATGACGAAGGGCTTGGATGCTTCGATGGCGAAGGCTTGGAATGCTTCGATGGCGAAGGCTTGGATGCTTCGATGACGAAGGCTTGAGATGGTTCCATGATGAAGGCTTGGATGCTTCGATGACGAAGGCTTAGGTGCTTCGCATGGCGAAGGCCTTTAGATGCTTCGCAGGGCGAAGGCTCGAATGCTTCGCAGGGCGAAGGTTTGGATGCTTCGATGACGAAGGCTTTTTACACTAGAGAGAATACAGCTTTGAAAATTGTACATGGTGAACAAATCAATTTGTCAATTTCATTTCATTGATACTTGAATTTAGAAGACAACTTGAAAAGCAAAATTGAAAAGCTCCATAGAATTTTATGTCTCTCTAATGTTGACTTGCATCTAGTTGATGCAGATCACCTTTGACGCTGGTTCGCTTGGGCTCTTTATTCTCCATGTGATTTACAGTCTTCTTCTTGATGTAGTCTGTACAACGCCCCTCCTTCAGGAGATTTCGGAGATATCTTTCGAAAGATATACATGTGCTTATATTGTGCCAATAACATTCATGATAGGGCGCACCATTTGGTTTTATCAGCATTCTCTTGATTGCCTTTGACTGGCTCCGGTTTCTTAAACCATGGCTTGTTCTTAATTTCATTGTGGATCTGATGGACTGGTAAAGATAGCTTGCAAGTTAGGGCTTCCCCATAACTGGCGTTTGGGGAGTGTTGCCTCGCCTTGCGCTTATTGAGCTTTCCAGTTGCAAACTTTCCATGGGGTTCATCCTCATTGGAGACCTTTTCGCTAGTCCCAGGGCATGGTCCTAGAGTATGAGCGGACGCTCTTCTCGTCCTCCCAACTTACATGTCGCTCTGCCAGCGAAAGTATTTTGGAAAGACTTCGTGCATTGCTCATGACGATGTCCCCGTAAACCTGACTGTCTCGAGGGAGTCCTTGCTTGTAATGCCATTGTCGCAATAAGGTCATTACAGCCGATAATGCGAGACTTCTCCTCACAAAATCTCCGTATGTATTGTCGCAAAGTGTCTTTTTCTCTCTTTCGGACAGAGAAAAGAGCAAAGTGTCTTTTGCTCTCTTTCGAGACAGAGAAAAGATAGTCATCTTTCACCTCGATTGTCCGAAGTTGTGCGTATTCCTTCACAAATGCCAGCGGCAACTCTTCGAAGGACTTAATCGACCTCGAGGGGAAATGATTGAACCAAGTCATGGCTTGGCCTTGAAGGGAAGCTTGAAAAACTTTGCACATGAGCGCATCGTTAGATCTGTGGGGGATCATGACTCCTCAGTAATAATCTATGTGTTTTACTGGGTCAGAGGTTCCTTTGAATGTAGTGAAGTTTGGCGTTGCGAACCTCTGGGGGAATGGCTCCTCCTCAATGTCCCTTATAAAGGGCGTAGAGAGCCGTATCTGGCGACGTAGATCGTCCTCTAGATCGCCACCCTTGTTGAGCTCCGAAGGTGCATGTCCATCATTTTTTGAACATCATTAGCCCGCAACGCTCCTTGCTGAGGCGATTGAGTCCCTTTTTGCTAATCGTCGAGAACCTCTTTGAGCTTCTCCCCCTGATCTCTGGGATCGTGCAGGGGAGGTAGGCTTCATCTTCCCCTTTACTGCGTGGCAGATCGTTTTGGGTTTTTGTATAGGAGCTCGAAGTTGCCCCCTGCTCCCATGTGAGTGCTGTGAGCGCCCTGCCCGTGAAGTTGCCCCAGTCCTATTTCCTTGTCGTTCACGTACTGATGGCTTTAGGCCTTGAGGGCTTTTTGCTCGGTGAGCATGACTTTCTTCACTGGAATTGCTTAGCGAAGTGTCTCGTGACATTGTTCGGGCAGTGGACTGGTTCTTTCCAATGACGCCTTTGAGCCATGCTCCTGTTTTCCACATGACGTGGAATGTCTGTCCTGCTCTTAGACTGGTCTCTCAGCTAGGAGTTGCCGCAAGAGCTCTGACTGAAGTTGACTTGTTTGCTTAATCCTTCAACTTGCTGCGCCAAGTTGTTCTGGGGGAGGTTGGTGACGACTTCTCCCTGAGATGTCATGACAGCCCGTCCAAAAAGTCCCTTAGGACCATGTTTGTTGTGGGTCGATCATGTCGTGATGCATTTCCTATCAACCTCTCGTTTGCTTGCTGTAAAGCCAAAGTTCCTTCCCCTAGCGCGGGTACTTGGTTGGCTGGAGAGGAGAACGCTCCAAAACTGAAGGTTGGCCTCCCTTCAAGTGTCTCCATGGGTGATTCTATGGACACACGCCTGGGTTGAGTTGGCCGCTTCTCTGGAGTTTCAATGCGAGCCTCATTCCTTGTCTGAGCCGTTGAGGTAGAAACTCCTTCTTCAGCTGATCGAACGGATCGATGAACCTTAGTCATGCCGAATCAAGGAATTTTGAATTTGGAAACCTGTTGATGGATAATTTGAGCAACGTTCAGAATCTTCGAACAATGTCGATGAACGACGAACGAAGGGAGATGAACGATGAACAACATTCAAAATCTTCGAACAATATCGATGAACGACGAACGAAGAAAGATGAACGATGAACGAATTCTTGATGAGTGATGAACAACGTTCAAAATCTTCGAACAATGTCGATGAACGACGAACGAAGAAAGATGAACGATGAACATATGAGAGAGCTTCTTCTGAGTATATCTCAATAGCTCTCAATGAAAGCACCAATTGTTGAATCAAAGATTGAACTCGTCGCGAAAAGTCCTCACAATTCCTGCAAACAGCAAACAATTAGCTATCGTTGCCTCGATCGATTTACCCGAGGGGTTATTCGACCAAGAACACTTCGATGCTTAAGTTAGCTTTGAGAGAGGAAAGGGATATACTTCGAAACGAAGAATCAACGTACCTTGGAAATGAAATGTGCATTGCTATTTATAGGAAAATCTTGGGAGCCTTGGAGCGTTCTGATTGGTCGGTTGAATATTTAATTAGTAAATAATATATTATTATTAAATATATTATTTAATAATTGTAATGATGGCTCATCATGATAGTAATGATATTTATTGTATTTTAATATTAATATTAATTATCCATTATTAAGAATAACGATAATTAACTCTCGGGGAGAATATCAATATTACGGAGATTTTAACCCGATCAAATAACATATTTAACTGGTAAATAGATTATTTAATGTGCGGGTGTTTTTCAAATGATCAACGTTATTGCCAAGGGCAATTTGGTCATTTTTGGGAATTACGGGACACGTGGCAGCTCCATAATTTTCGGATGATTTTGGGTTCCACAAGTTTCCCATTAATGATATCGACAACAATCTTTGAGTCACCCTCCGCCACCAGTTTTTGACAACCAATTTCCGAAGCAACCTTGAATCTCTCAAGTATAGCCAATTCCTTATCTACTAAATAATTAGTTTTCCTAATCCAATTAGCTCTCGCACAAATAGGGAGCTCCAAATGGTCACGAATGATGAACCCGGCAGCAGGATCCCCATTTTTAGCAGAAGTCTTGAAGTTCAGTTTTAACCACCCCACATTTGATGGAGTCCACTAGATAACTCCACACTGATTGACACTCCTCAAACTAGGAGCATTTTTTTTATAGCAATTGTCCCCTATCAAGTGAGCCATACATGAGACTCATGTAGCATGAGGAGTTTCATTCATAAAAACTGCTTTATTCCTCGCATTCCATATATGGAAACAAAGAACAAGAGCCCTCCCAAGTTGCAAAGAAAAACCCTTCTCATCACAACTCAAGGTGGAAAACCAGCTAATGATGTCTCCACTGGCAGGAAGTAGCCCTCCCGCTTCAAAGCTCCAAAGTCTTTGAGAAAAAACATAATCATTGAAAAAATGAGTATACAAATCATTGATATATATTGTAGATCATGCTTTTAGTTGTCGAAGTATTTGAATCAAAGAATGATGATTTATTCACATAAGTAGATCATTGCTACTTAGAATGGGGTAATGAGAATCATTAACACACATCCCTAATAATGAGATCACTCCAAAAATGGGTAATGGGATTACCTATTTTGAATGGGTTATGATTATTTAGTTGCAAGTAAACATAGGAGAACTAAGTAATGAGAATTATTACCATTCCCGTTACAAGTAAATATACATGCTTATTTTAATCCTTCACTTATTCATCCTTCAACCTTCCATCCTTGTAATTTCCCACATCAACTTCCACATTCCCCGTTCACTATTCTTCCTAAATCATCATTCAACTATTGTAACAATCAAAACCTTAAAAGAAATTAAATTTGTAAAATTAAATTGAAAATGACGATTTTACCCTTGAGTTTATGACGGGTTTGAAAGTTACCTTTTGTTTGGAGGTACTTTCAGAAGTTTTCTTGGACCATAGCGTGTGTTTCGAATTCACAAGTTCGTAAACAGATGACAAAAAAAAAAATGAGTCTAGACAAGGGAGATGCAAGTATATATATAGCCTCTAGGGGTATTTTTGTAATTTTCGAATGCAAATATTTTGGTGGGGGTATTTCTTCGTGTTCCTAGTTCTTTCTCTCCCTTTCACGAGATTCTCTCGCTTTTTCTTGTGAAAGAACAAAGACCCAAGAGGGGTGAAATGGAGGCCATTTCAAGGAAAACTTAGGTCTTAGATAGATTACCGTCGACTTCACGAGCTAGTTGATGGCAGTTTCGAGATGAGAGCGTTCTTAGTTGCGATGAATTGCAAAGCAAAATTGGGCCGAGACTTTGCGATGATTTCTGACCAAAAGAGGTAAGATTTCTTCGTTTTGAGCCTCAATTTGAATTCCCAGTGAAGAGTACATGAATATGTATATGTACATCATGAAAAATGGTGGAGTTTGGAGGAATCTGGTAAGCTTGAGCTCTTGGTTGTTAATGGTGCATTCCGGTTGTCATCCCTAGTGAGCTCCAACAACCTAGCTCGACATTATGAGTTAACTAACTTCCACCCCTGGCTGACAAGTGGTGCCATGTGGCAGCACAGTTGCTGGTCCAATTAATAGTTAGTCAGTCGTTAGGTCAATTGATGTTGTTAGGATATCACAGAATATGGTAGAATATTCCATCAAAGAGTAATAACATTATAATGAACCCTAACACTGTTAGGTTGGAAAGAATATTCAATTTTTGTCAGGTTCGACGAAATATTCGTCAGGTTTAACAGAATATCTATCAGAGAGACGAAATATTCCCCCTTGACTATGCAAATGCAGGAGACATGCATGTACACACTTAAGGGCGCGTGCCACATGACCTCGCCTTCTATCGACGAGTGGCAGCGCATGTGGTGGTTGCTTGTCTACCACTAGCGCATAGATGCAATTGGGACCCGCGTTCGGCCCACGACGCCACATAGCAACATGCTTTCGATGTTCTAAATCTTTTGCTGCAGGTTTCGGCTTAGTCGATTATTTTCGACATCTAAAGTTACGTAATGCATGTTAGGGCGCGTGTATCCTCTCGTGATTTAGGAGATTTTTTTTTTGTTAAATCAAATTATATTAAAGGGCAAAAACCCAACACAATGCGCAAGGCACAAAAATAAGAACTCATAAGAGCTCAACACACCTCCCGTAGGAGAAGACACCAAACTAAAAGTACCTACGAAATAACAACATTCCAATTCCTAGCAGTACGGATATTGGAAGAATTATGCCTAAAGTTAAGAGTACAAAGCTTACTACGAATCATGGCAACGATAACATTAAAGACCACATCAGGAGGATTCCTGGTGTTTAGCAATACCAAGGATCGTGTTTGACTGGCTTAGTGGCTCTGACAGTCACGAGGACTAAATATCTTGGATTTGGACTTGTCAAATTGCTTATTAATTATGCATTCTTCGAATTAAGGGTTCTAGGAAGGATGTTAATAAGGACTTGGGTTTACATTGGCATGGCAGTTTTAGGGAATCTGACTTATGGATTTTGGATTCGTCCCGAGGTTATGTAATTGGGACTTAGACCTAAGTGATAGTTGGTTTGGGGGTTTCGGCTTGGAATTATGGTTTAGGTTTTGGCGTGGCGATATATCATGAGGTATGTTAGGGAGGATTTGACCGGAGCTACCCCGAAAATTCTTTGATAACCGTGCTCGGTTATGCTCCTATCTAACAATTAACCTAAGTTCTAGAAGCACCTTAGGACCTTAACTCCTAATACAAGAATCCATTAGACAAGGGATACGTAACATAACAAAATTTATCCTCCAAAGGTCATCGCCCACACCAACCTGATTAGCTTATGCAAGGTCTAGTTATTAACACTCAATTAATGCATTTATCAATTTAAAATCTTTTTTGTGTAGAAGTGTTTTATATAAATTTCGCATATTCCGATGTTGCATATTACATTGTTCTGCTCTTTATATTTATTGGACTTTCTTTTTCATTTTTGTGTCTGTTTACAATAAGTAGTTTATTTTAGAGGTCACTTTACATTACCAATTTCATTCGTGTTTCCAAGGACCGTGGACCTGTTTCCAGTGGATGTGTTGAGCAGGGCCTTGGTGGATCTTCATTTATCTTGAAGAGAAGTGCGACACTAAGAATCGTTGTTCCTAAATTTATGTTATTTTTCATGGAGCTCCTCTGAATATAGTGGTGACTGGTGTTGAGATGTTCAAGAAAATCTTGGATCATGGGTAAGTATGTGATTGATTCTAAACACTCTCTGAGAAACTAAAGGTTTTCTAGCTGGATATACATTTCATGACTGGTTAGTGCACTTGACCAGGCTGGTGACTCTCTCTCTCTCTCTCTCTCTCTCTCTCTCTCTAATATGATTGCTGAGAGTCAATTGATCTCTAATTTCCACGGTCTCTCAGGCTCTTCACAGTGGTGAGATACAAATCTTTACTTTTTTCACCTAGTTTTACCTAAATTTCGCTATTTTTTTTTTCTTCTTTTCTGAATCTCTTTACTTACGTCACTTAAGATTTCCAAAGGTTTTATGAATCTCAGGTATGTCTGGTTTCCTTCTTTCAATGAGATTGATTTGAATTAGTAAAAGCATGCGTGTATAAGTAGGTATATGTTGATGTAACAAATTTTGAGTTGGGAAAATTTACAACAAATTTAGTGAGCGTATTTTGAGCCTCCCTGCAATGTATATGATTGAATGATTTAGGCAACATCCTTGAGTTTCTGAAGTTGGTTTTTTCGCTTAATGAGCTTGTATGTTTTGATTATTGAAACAGATTTTACAGAAATTTTGTGGAGAATAAATTTTTATGGAAAGTTTAATCGCTTGAAATATTCATGTTAAAGATGAATCTGATTTATTTTATTTGGCTTTTTGTTATCGTATCACTGAAAGGTCTGGGAAGAAACTTCACCATGTATTAATTGGATGCGAGGTATACATCAATCAGCATCTTTAGTTATTGTACATGATGTGCACCTGTGAATGAGTGGTAGAAGATTAACAAATTGAGTGGACTTGTATGTCGTTTAGTATTGTTCAATTTATGATGAACCAAATGCAAAACATACTCATAATTACTTCTATACATGGTGGAATAAATATATTTGTAATTCTATCCTAAAGGTTTCTGTATGATGGAGTTGTGTATTCAAACTATCTGAATTTTCGGATTTTTATCCTAAAGTTTTTAACGTAGTATCTATGAGCTTGTAAACTTGGATCAAGTTTACTCATATATTTTTTTCCATGTACATAGGGTGTTTCAAAGCAATCAGATTATAAAATATGTAGTTATTGTGTAATGAAATACATGCAAGAAAATTGTGGAGATTCAGATTTTTCATACTTCATCAAGGTAAGTAGCTCTTTGAACCTTGTGGTTATTGCGTAATGAAATACATGCAAGAAATTTGTGGAGATTCAAATCTTTCATACTTCATCAAGGTAAGTATTTAGCTTTTTGAACCTTGTGTATTAATTTAATATGTTATTGTTATTTTTGAAGTCTTTGGCAACTTTTATCGTAACCATATATATTGGTTCAATCTCTAACTAGATATGTTCTTATTTTCTTGACTAGTATGCAAAACCTGCAAAAATGGCCGATGTTTGTTACACCTAAAAGGACCTTGATGAAGTGCAAGAAGAATGGGCAGATCATGCTATATCAAATTGGGTGTAATGACGAGGAAAATACTGCTTTATTGGAATTGGTTCTCATACGGGTTTTGTTTCTTTCAAAAACTATTGTTTCGTAGTACGTAGCTAGTTATTTAGAATTATATGAGTGATTGGGCTTCGCGATTGAGCTAAGGAGCGTACAATACTAATACTTCATTTTCTTTGTGAACTTGATTGATGATTATTGTAGGAGTAGTTTTGTTTCTCATGGATTATTGGAGTATATTTTTTATGTGTTATATACTGCTGTTAAACATGAAAATATTAGAATCTAGTGTTGAATATAATGTTACTATATGCATACATCATAATCAGATTTAATAAATTTTATGATGTTTAAATTGTTAAGCATCAGTAAAATTATAAAAATCGTTGCATGACGTATCTAAAGACATCGAATTTAACAAAATACCATCGCGTAAAGTAGCTTTAGACATCCATTTTACAAACGTACCATTGTATAATGACACGAGACTAATGAAGATTTTTAGGAGATAACACAAGTAAATACTCTTGGATAGGAAACTCGCCACTCTAAAAAATCCACTTTAGAGATAAGAGTTAAACAACTCGCTACTTAATGGAATCCATCAAAGAGATAAGAGAAGATAGTTAGGAAGAACACTCTTCACTAAGAAATTGTTTATCAAATAATTCTTGGATGATTCCTACTCCAAATGAGAAGGAGTATTTATAGGCTAGTCATAGAAATCCCCCATGAATAGGTTGGGCTCTTTAATAGATAAGGTGCATAAATGACTCATAAGAAATATACACATGACTCAGTAAAATCCTACAATACATAATTATTTTTTGAACTTGAAAACACTTAATTCTAGGCTAATAAATAAGATGAATGCATCAAGGAATTAAGGTAGATGAATTAACCATGTGCCTAGCTTGGATGAATTAACTATGTGCCTTAAAGGATTAATTGTCCACTTCAAAATCTGTATCAGACGCTTCCACTGCGTAAAAACTCGTCCCCGAATTCTCTTCAGTTTCTTCATCATGGTAGGGAGAGAGATCTACAACGTTGCAGGTAGCCGAAACGCCATAGTTTCATGTGTGTTTAATCTTGTCTGCATTTTCTCCTACCTGCTTGAGTACTTTGAATGGACCATCAGCTCGTGGTTTCAGTTTCCAAAATGCCCAAGAGGAAAACACTCATTCCGAAGATGAATCCAAACTAAATCACCTTCCCTGAATGTTGCTGGTTTCCTATGTTTATTAGCTTGAGCTCCATACTTCTCATTCTGCTTAATGATGTGGCCACCCACCTGCTCATGCATCTTCTTAATATTCTTAGCTTGAACTTCCGCATCCCGACTATATTAGCAAGCAGTAGGAAGTGGAGCCAAATCCAAAGGACTAATTGGATTTCTCTCGTAAACAAGTTTAAAAGGGCTAGCTCTTGTAGTTTGGCTTTTAGAGCAGTTGTAAGCAAATTCTGCTTGTGCCAAAGCAAGATCCCATTGTCGTATCTTTGTACTCACTAAGCTTCTCAATAAGTTACCCAAACTCCGATTAAAAACTTTAGTTTGACCATCAGTTTTTGGATGATGAGGCGTACTAAACTGTAGAGTACTCCCCAACTTTCTCCAAAGAGTCTGCCAAAAATGACTGACGAATTTAGTATCTAGGTCTGAAGTGATTTTCTTTGGAACACTATGAAGTTTGAAAATCTCCTTGAAATAAAGATCGGCTACATGAGAAGCATCTAGAGTTTTAGCACATGACACAAAGTAAGCCATTTTTTAAAACCAATCAACAACAACCATAATAGAATCCTTGCTCCTTTGAGTACGAGGTAATCCGCCCACAAAGTCAATACTAACATCCTCCTAAGGTGCACTAGGGACTGGAAGTGAAGTGTATAATCTAGTATTTTGTCCATGGCTTTTGGCTAGAGGACAAGCTCTACACCTTTCCACGTGTCAGGACACATTTCTCACCATCTTAGGCTAGTAGAAATGCTCTTAAACGAGACAAATGGTTTTATCCCGACCAAAGTGTCCTCCAAGACCTCCACCATAAGCTTCGGCAACAATAGCTTCTCTCAATGAACAATCGGAAACACATAAGCGCATTCCTTTGAAAAGAAAGCCATCTTGCATTTGATAGGTTCCACAAGATCCATTAGAACAATCAATCCAAATGTCTTTGAAAGCCAGATCTTCTTGGTAGAGCTCCTTCAACACTTCGAATCCCACAACATTCATCTTCATTGTGCTTAAGCAAGGATATCTTCAGCTAAGCACATCAACAACTTGGTTCTGCTTTCCCGACTTGTGCTTGATATGAAAATTGTAGGCTTTGAGAAATTCCACCCAACGAGCATGCCTACTCTTTAACTTATGTTGTCCATTAATACATCATAGAGCCTCATGATCCAAATATAATACAAACTCTTTGAATATGAGATAATGATGCCAATGATTTAAAGTTCGAATGATAGCAGAAAACTCATTATCATAAGTAGAGTACTTGAAGCGAAAATTGGTGAGCTTCTCACTAAAAAAGGCGATTGGTTTACCTTCTTGACTTAGAACAGCACCAACCCCAACATTTGAGGCATCCCAATTGATCTCAAACACCTTTTTAAAATCAAGAAGCATCATGATAGGAGTCTCCGTCATCTTCCTTTGAACAAGCTCAAACCTTTGTTGTGCTTCACGTGTCACACACAAATTTGCCTCCTTTCAAGCATTCGGTGATTGGAGCAATGATAATGCTGAATCCCTTGATGAATCTTCGGCAAAAAAAAGAAAGACCATAAAAGTTTTGAATGTCAAGGATAGAAATTGAAATAGGCCAACTTGTAATGGCTTCCACTTTGTTAGGATCCACCACGATGCCTCGCATTGGGGGAAGGCCAGCTGTAACGACCCGTCCCGAATTCCTATATTAGATTAGTGACTAATCACGATTAGTGAGGCTAATCCGTGATTAGTTGAGTGAAATCGGACGAACGATGCAAAATGACCGTTTTGCCCCTAGTTGTGGCAAAACGTTGACTTTTCATTTGGTGTAACAACCCGTACCTTCGGGAAGGGTAAAAATGTAATTTTATAAGATTTTTGTATATAAAGGACGATTTTGCCCTTGTGAATAGTAGGCTAAAAGTTGACTTTTTGAATTACCTATTGGATGAGTGTTGACCCTTAACCGTGACGTAGGTTAGGACGTCACGAGTTCGTAGACAGGTGGCAGGTTCGATTTGGATAACCGGAGGGAAAGTTATGATGTTCGGAAGATTAGGGGCGTTACCGTAACTTTGAGTAAATGAGGAAAATGTTGACTTTTTGGAGGACTTGTGATTTTCACGTAGACTGAGGACTGTTAGATAGGTCTCGACGTCCTGAGTTCAACGACAGGCGGCACGCTGTCATCGGACGTCGGACGGAAAAGATATGGGTCTAGAACGTTCGAGGGCAAAACGGTAATTATTTACACAAGGGGTATTTTGGTCATTTTCTTTCAGCCAATTGGATGAGGACAAGTGGCTGAGTGGGGTAGGATATTTTCTGCTTGTCCATAGGATTGTGGACACGTGGGGAGAAGCCAGAGGCTTCTGGAGGAGTCTACGTGTGCACGGCCACAAACCGTTCAAAAATCAATCGTGCATTTGGTTCAAACACAGAAAACAGAGGGTGAGAAATTGGGGAGGAGTGATCGATTCAGTGCAAGGGAGAGGAAGAGTGAGTTGAGAGAAGGACAGTGAGGCAAGGCGGTGCTGGTGATCGCGTTTTGGAGCTGCAACCGTGCACGGAGGCTACACGGTGGACGGCTGGGTTTTTGGAGAAAACAGAGAAGGCGGTGGACTGTGGTGGCTGCTGTGCCGTGTGGTGGATCGATTCAAGCCACTAGGAGACTCAGGAGACTACGGGGAGTCCAACCAGCACCGCGGTAAGCGGCGGTGCTCACGGCGGAGCCTGAATCGAAGGGTAAGTTCCTTTCCCCTGTTTTCCCGTGGATTTTAAATTCAAAAGTCGTGAAGGTAGGATGAGAATCGAGGGGATTGGTGAGTGCAGTGGTGTTCAGGGAGGTTCTAGGAGTGGTGTAGGACGGTCGCCGTGACGGGGGCGTACACGGCGGAGCTCAGTCGACGGAGAGTACTCTGTACTCTGTTTGGCCGTGAAGTTCAAATGCAAAGTCGTGGAGTTGGGTGTAGAGTCGAGGGATTAGGAGGTTAGGGTGAAGTTCAGGAAGGTCCTAGGCGTCGATTAAGATGAACGCCGTGACGGGGGAGGACCTGGGCGGCCGGCGGCCAAAACAGGGGCTACGGGCCGTCTGTTTCGTGGCCGTGAACGGTGGGTTTCCGGCTGTGATTCTTCAAGGTTAGGATGTGGTTAGATTGCTTAGGATGGGAAGAAGAGAATGGGATTGGATTGGACTGGAATGGTGGTCGGATTACAGAGAACCGGTCACGCCGGTTCAACTGTGTTGAACCGGGTGACTCGAGGAAGACGGTGGTACTGTAGCAGGCGCGTGAGGCCCACGCGCAGCCACATTGGGCGGCGCGTGGAGGCCCGTGGGGAGGAATCCGGCCAAGCTTCCAACATGAGTTTAGTCCTAAATGTTCTAAGGAATCCAATGGTATAGTTTTCGGGTGACTCGGACGGTGTTACGGGGTTGTTCGGGAATCCAGACGGTTACGGGTTTAGGATTAAAATATTATTTAATTCCCGAAAAATTGGGGAAATTAGGATTAGGATCCTTGATGTATTTGTGACCCTATTTGGTGCATTTTGACAGGACGGGAGGCACCCGAGACGGTCGAGGAGCGCACGGAGCGCGACTGACTTGCTCAGATTTGTAAGTGGACTCTTTCTTACTTTCGAGCATGCCTAACTGTTTTATCGATGCTTATGATATTATGTGTGTTTTTATGCTTTAAATGATGGTTATACGTGATTGAAATGTTTGCATGTTTTTCGAGACGTTTTCGGATTTTGGCACGTTTTTCGAGAAAAAACCGGTTTTCAGATTTTGATGCCATATGTAAGAAATTCACCCTATAAATGTTTTCTGATGATGGTAAATGGGTTATGAAACCTGATTTGGGATTTCCTATGGTTTTTGGTATGGAAATGGATTTTCCGGATTTGGGTTCGGAATGTCGGTTTTGAACGCCGGTAGGGCTTCGAACCGGGGATTCCGAATTCGAGTTTGAATATGGAGTTAGAAATGGTTTTCATATGGATTGGATTTGCTGGATCTGGATATGGGTTTAAAGACCCGGATTCTGATTGACGGGGGACGGGCCCGGATTGAGTTTAAAGACTCGGGAGTTTAAAGACTCGGATATTTATGATATTTCCCCCATAGGCCTATTGAGTTTAAAGACTCGGATTTATATTTGAGGCCTGGTTGAGTTTAAAGACTCGGATAGGTCCAGCAGGTTTGATCGGAAATGATGATTTGATGTCATGCTCTGCTTTCTATATCAGTTTTATAGTGTATCTGTTTCTTATGATGTTTTATAGTGTTTCTGTTTCTTATGATGTTCCATATTCTGATTTTCTAATATTTAGTTGGGCATGCCTATTTTCAAAACGGAGGGAACAACTTATTACTTTTCCTTAACTCTGATTTGACGAGAAACTGTTTTGAAATTTCTATTCATTCCAGTCCACTCACACCTTCTGTTTTAAATTTCCCTCCAGGTCGTGGTGATAGCGCTGGGGTGAACGTTGAGGCAGATATCGAGGCATAGAGCTTACGACGTTCTTCCGTTGCGAACTTAGAATTGTAGGACTTTTTGTGCCCATTTTGTAGAACTATGCTCTGATTTACTGTTGTATATATTTACTCCTTCGTCTGATAGTTGTGCTTATAGTTGTATTAAGGTTAATTGTGGTACTGTAAGTGTGATTGTCAGACGGGAGCAGGGTTCATCCCGGATATCGAGGTGATATTTGGGACGGGTCCTGACATTTGGGCTGTCAAATGGACTTTGACCGATGACCGTGACGTAGTTTAGGACGTCACGAGTTCATAGACAGGTGGCACGTTCAATTCCGACGTTCGAGGAGGAAGTTATGACGTTCGGAAGTTTAGGGGCATTTTGGTAATTATGGTTAAAAGGGGGGTCAAATGTTGACTTTTAGATCGAGGGGTCCGATGGCCGAGGGCCGAGGACCGTTACGTAGATCGGGACGATACGAATCCATAGACAGGCGGCATGCTGAAATCGGATTTCGAACGGGGAAGTTATGGGTCACGAAAATTCGGTTTCACTATGCATGTACTTCGAGATGGGGCTGAGTTGGCAATATCTGATTGAACGGATATTTTAGGTGGACCTATGGATGAGTGACAAGTGTCACTCATCCCATTGGCTACATCCCTAAAAAGGTGGATCTACTCAATTAAATATTATTATAATTATTATTATATAATTAATCTTCACAACTTTAAATCCTAACCATCCATTACCAATTAACCTTTTAATCCTCACCCTTCATCTCTCATTCTCTCATCTGATCATCTTCATCCTCTTCATTTCATTTCCCTCAAACCCGAAACCCACCCCACATATCCATTTCATTTTCTTCTTTTTCCTTCACAAACCTGAAACACCCACACACACCATCACCACTTCCATCATTCTGTGAGTGACCGTGAGGAGGGTGAGGGGCTGAGGAACCGGGGGACTAGACGGTGGACGGCGGAGGAGAACCCGTGAGGTAAGAAAATATTTAAATTTTCGAATTTGAGTTCTACTGATTTTTGCTCGATTCTAAGGTCTAGGTTAGGCTGCTAATAGTCTTAGGAGTTTATTGGGATTGGATTCGAGGGTTAGGAAGGCCAGGAAGGGCCATGAACGGTGGGGGAATGCACGACTGCCATGGCCAGATTGAAGATGCGGGTTTTAGTTATTTTTCTTCCATTTTAAAGTCATAGGACTGTAGGTTAGGTTGAGACGAGTAGAATGGGACAAATGGGACGAGAAATTGTGGCCGGAGTGAAGAGAACCGGCCGGGTCAAGCTGCGGGTCACGGTGACCCGGTTCCAGGTATTCGAGCCGACCCGGCGGGAGGACAGGGATGACAGGTGACGTCATCTTGCTGACGTCATCATGTCAGGGATGAAGTCAGCATTGTCAGGTCTGACAATGTCAGCTGACATGTTAGAAAATGGGCCAATAGGAGTGTGACACGTGTCACTGTCAGGACTGTCAATGATGACGTCATGCTGACGTCAGCAGGTACTGTAGCAGCGTTGACTTTTGCGTTGACCGGCGCGTGGGGGCGCATGTGTATAGTGTTTTGAGTGGGCCCAGGGTCATTTTAAAGGTTTCGACGATCCAGATCCAATGGCGATGGTTTCGGGTCGATCGGAGATCGTTAAGTTGGTCAAATTGAAGTTTTTCACCTCGGAAAACGTGTACGTGACATGTTGAATTTTCCGGGAAAGTTTAGGTTTCTTAATATGGACTTGTATAGGTTAGTAGTAACCTTTGGATGTGGTTTGGACAGGTCAGGATGACCCGGAGAGGTCGGATTGGCTCGGGGATCCGTATGGCACGCAAATCGAGGCGGTAGCTCGGACGGTCTGTGAGTGGACCTTGTTTTCTAAATTGGTGCATGCATAAGTGTTTATTATATGTTTTCATACATGTTTGATGATGCCATGGGTGCATTTGTATGTGGTCACGTATAGGCACGTATTTCGAGGTTTCGGCCCTATATGGTGCCTATACGGGTCTGTATGTCTTTATTGTTCTAAATGAAAAAGTTTTGGATTTCTAAAAGGATAAACACGGGTATGAGACCCATTTGGTTTTGTCTCGGGCATATGATGCTATTTATGACCTTCGGGTCTAAATCGTGGTCGCGACGGGTGCTATGTGCACGGCGATCGACGATATGACGCTCGCCTCCGGATTGAGATGTGTTCCTTCCGGAGAGGTCACGATGCACGATTCGTGGTCGGGCAGCCTGGGAAGGCTCGACTTCGGAGTGCTGACGGTTCAGGATATCGATCGGTAGTGAGTGCACCATGATCTTGTGGTGGTCGCGTCGGTTGATACGTTCACGGCAACATACCAGGATTGAGGGCGGTCCTGGACGGATGGTTGCACACATCACTATGATCGGAGTCGTGACTGACCCTTAGATATCGGGCACGGTGCCCAGTTGAGTCATATGTTCGGGCACGAGACCCAGTTGTTTTACACTGATGATTTCGGGTCAGGGACCCTAGATGGATTTCCAAGTTCATGGCAGTTTATGGGAACCGGCACGAACTCTGGAAAGGTCATTGTGGTTCATGACGGTTTATGGGAACCGGCATGAACCTTTGTTAGGTCATTATGGTACATGACGGTTTTTGGGAACCGGCATGAACCCTTGTTATGGATGTTATGGATCATGACGGTTCAGGGGAACCGGGCATGAATGTTTATGTTATGTATATATATGTTCATCTACCTTCCTTTACTTGTTCTATTATCTCCTCCGGGGAGGGTCGTTGGCCTGGGTGGACCCCGGAGTAGTCACGGAGCACCGACTGAGTGGAGTCACCCCCCAGTTGGGTTCCTTACTCTCAGGAAGGCTATGATTACTATTACCTCGGGTAGGGTCAGTGGTCTGCGGACATTGATCTCGACTTTGAGAAGACTCGGATTGAGACCTGGGTAGCATGCGCGTAGCTTTGGAAACCGTGACAAGATTGGTTGTGTGAATTATATGTATATGTGATGTATTCTATATATGATATATGATGTGTGTATACACAGGTTTTGGGCAGTGGCCCGTATGGGTGGTTTCTTATGATTTGGGCCGAGTCCCTTATGGATTTGGGCAGTGCCCCGTATGGTCGTTTTCATTATGGTTCTTTCAATCTTGGTTTTGGTCTTAGTTCCCACATATGGTTTCTTTCGGATAAATGGTTTTCGAATGCATGCATGCTTTTTAGTGAAGGGTACAAATGTCTTCTTATGAAATGTTTAAACTCTTGTTTTGTCCACTCACAGCTTTTAATGTTTTGACTGCCTTCAGGTTGACAACGGATGTGGACTGTAGCAGAGACCGAGATATCACATGCCTCCTCCGGATCCTGGCGTACTCTGATAGCCCGGGAGGGCAAAGGTGGGAAATATCCCTTGTCTGACACTTCGTGTCAGACGGGAGCAGGGTCATCCCGCACTAATCCCGGGGGGATTGGGATGGGTCCTGTCACCAGCTGGGATTTCTTTCGGCACGACATCTTCAAATTCTTGGAGTAATGGTTGTATGATTAGAGTGACTTCGGTATTTGTTTCATTTTCTTCAACCACCACAAAAGGGCATATATTTCTTAAGTTTCCTTTATTGCAGCAACGAAGTCGGATCTAGAAAATAAATTACTCCCTTCTTTTTTATTTTTTTAGGCTTTGGCTTGCTTTTCATTTTGATGGTACCTGAGAAAAATTTAACACCATCCTCGTTTTCCCTTGCGTATCCATGACAGCCTGTAAGGATGAGGGTGATTTGTGGTTTTGAGGTTGAGCTTCTCCACCATTGTAGTTGCTACTACATTTTCCCAACTTCCTTCATCAATGATCATGTTACACTCTTTCCCAAGTGACGTGCATTTCATATGGAATATTGTTGCAGAGCCAATCTTCTTCCTCCACATGGATTGCCTTCAAACATCGTCAGATAACTAATCTTTCTCCTTCATGTTCATAAGTGATATCTACATCAAACATGGGACTGTTATCAATAATATCATCTTCTTCAGTGTCTTCATCTACTTCTCAATGTCTTCATCTACTTCTCCCAAGCCTTGACATTTAAAACACGGAATGGTAAAGGATCGATTAGCACTTACCACTCCATCTTGCTTGGAAGATTTAAAAGTTGTCACCTTTCTTGATGAACCTGCATTGGGAATGGAAACATTTCCACAGGCCTTGCTGCATTCTCTTCCATCTCTTGGCCAAGACCTTGAACTGCTACCACACCTCTCTTTACTTTATTTCTCCACCTTCAATGCCAACTTTATAACATCATTATAGGTCCAATATGGCTGCACCTGCACAACATGAGAAATCTCCAAGCGTAGACCTCTAAGGTAATGGGTGATTGTTTGCTTCTCAGGTTCATTGATGTCACAAAGCATTCGAAGGTTTTCAAACTCCACCCTTTACACTTCTATGGACAAGTCATTATGTCTCAAGTTGTGATACTTGAGAAAAGAATCTTGTCAATAATTCTCCGGCATGAACTTCTTCTTTAGTTCTTTCCCCATCTTTTACCATGTCGCTATGCAGCTTCTTACCATCTCGAACACACCGCTTCTTCAAATGATCCCACCAAATTGAAGCATGTTTATTCAACTATAACGAAATTAACTTCACTTTATGATCTTCTTCCATATCTTTGTAATCAAAGATCAGTTCCACCGTGTTGATCTAATCAACGAATCCTTCTGGTTTCATCTTTCCCTCAAACTCTGGAATATCAAGCTTCACGTCAATGCTTTTTCGGGGCTAGTGATTTCTTCAATGGCTCCTAGATGTAGACTCATCACTTGATGCTAGATCATGACCAAATGAATTGGTACCCTCAAATTCATCCTCTAAATCATGATGAAGATCTTCATGTTCCAGAGGTTCGAAGCGCTCGAGACACTGCTGGAGTTTCTGCACTTGTCTCCTTAGATCATCCATCTTTGTGTCTCGAAGATCATGTTTACGGTCTTCACGACCATCATTGCTTCAAGGGCGATGACAACATGACGCCTAGCCATGATTGACAAGCTCTAATACCAAAATGACACGAGACTAATGGAGATTTTTAGGAGATAACACAAGTGAACACTCTTGGATAGGAAACTCGCCACTCTAAAGAATCCACCTTAAAGATAAGAGTTGAACAACTCGCCGCTCAATGGAATCCACCAAAGAGATAATAGAAGATAGTTAGGAAGAACACACTTCACTAAGAAATTGTTTAACAAATAATTCTGGGATAATCCCTACTCCAAATGAAAGGGAGTATTTATAGGCTAATCATGAACATCCCCTATGAACAGGTTTGACTCTTTAATAAATAAGGTGCATGCATGACTAATGAGAAATATACACATAACTCATTGAAAACCCACAATACATAAGTTTTTTTGAACTTGAAAACACTTAATTCTAGGCTAACACATAAGATGAATGCATCAAGGAATTAAGGTAGATGAATTAATCATGTGCCTTGAAGGATTAATTGTCCACCTCAAAATCTGTATCACATAAAGTAGCTTTAGATATTGATTTTCACTAAATACCGTTGTGTAAAGCACTTTTAGGCATCAGTTTTAAAAAATAGCATTGCAAAAAAGTATCTTTAGGCATCGGTTTTAGAATAATACCATTGGGTAAAACAGTTTTAGGCATCAGTGTTACAGACTTACATTGCATAAAGCAGCTTTAGACATCAATATTAATTCAAAAGCGGTGCGAAAAACGACTATAGACATTGGTTTTTATAATACTATGGTTTAAGAAACTAAGAAACCATGAATAGGCAACGATATTATGAAAAAATTGTTGCAAAAAACCACTTTAGGAATATCACTCCACCACTAGAGTGGCATTAGGAAAACACATGAAGGAAGTTATCTAAAAAGAAATCATAAGCTATTCTAGGGAAAGGGTTAAGTGATGTGGTGAAATCCTACGAATCAGGATCAAAGTTCAAATTAAACACTCTAGAGTAAAGATTTTCGACTTAATCGGGGAACGAAACTCACCTCAACCTGACTAGTGGAAGTGCGTTAGTAATGTTCAAAGAGACAAGTGTGGGCAGTGACCAAAATTCTCATACTAGGGTCTTATTAACTAGAGTAGATTCCGGCTAGTTAAACCAACTTCCACTTCAGAGTTCCAACAAAATGACCTTGTCCAAGGTTGACACTAGGTCATAAACACGCAGCCAATAGTCAGCTCTAACTTTTAATGTATGTTGACCACGGTAGTAGGACCAATAGAATTAGTTTGTCTAATGACTCAACCTCGAAATTCTCTTATGCGTGGTCAAAATCTCTTACGTCAAAAACTAGCTTAACCTATTCAGCAATAACTCCAACGACAATTAACACTGGTCAAAAGGTCACATCCAACAAAAGGGTGTAAACCATGGTAGATTCTGAGGCACCGATAACAAGGTAATCTGTTAAACACTTGACGTAAAATCAATCGAAGGCAAAGTCAACACTCATACATGAGATAGAAATGTTCTTTCCAATTTTCAGAATTGGGAGATAATTGAGTGTATCAGAGTGGTTACTTGATAATAGGTCCAAGAGATAGGAAGTTGAATGCTAGAATCCCGTTGGAACCTAAGCACGAATGTAACAAGGTCTAAGGGTAATCCAATTCTAAGTGAACGACTCCCTACTTAGGTTCTACAAAATTCTTCCTTGGTACTTCAAATTCTTGTTTAAGTCAAATAGGTTGACTATGATAAGGATGCGCTAAGTTCAATTGAAATGGGCTAATCCACAGTAAGTGTAACAACCCGGACCTTCAAAAAGGGCAAAAATGTAAATTTGGAAAAGACTTGTATAAAAATGACGATTTTACCCTTGTGAATAGTGTGGTCAAATGTTGACTTTTTGATTGACAGGACGAACGGACCTTGGCCGATGACCGTGACGTAGTTCGGGACGTCACGAGTCCACGGACAGGTGGCACGTCTGCGGGCAATCGGGGAAAAAGTTATGGTGTTCGGAAGGTCGAGGGCATTTTCGTAATTTGGTTAAAAAGAGGGGATTTTGTTGACTTTTTGTTTGACCATTAGTTTTCACGCAAAACAAGGATCGTTAGATAGGTCTCGACGTCCTGAGTACTACGACAGGCGGCACGCCGTCATCGGACATTGGACGGTTAAGTTATAGGTCTAGATAGGTTAGGGGTAAAATGGTAATTTGGACTTTCAGGGGCAGTTTGGTCTTTTAACACTTAGGGAAATGTGTCCAACCAGATAAGGCCATCTGGGAAGCTGGGATTGGATATTTTGGGCTGAGTCCACAGGGGTGATTGACACCTGGCTACTTCCTAGTGGCTTCTAGCCAAATCTTACCCGTTTAAGCTATTTTAATTTGTGTTAATCGTTCAAATGAGGAAACAGGGACAGAGAGAACATCGACCATTTCCAGTGAGTGAGTGAGTGTTGTGTGATTCTTTTGTATTTGAGTGAGTGCCAGAGGTTGTGTGATCGTGTTGAGGGGAACTGAGGTGTGGCTGTGTGTGTGGGAGGTGAGAAAATCAGTGGAAACAGATAGGGAGTCGTGGGTCGTGGTGCAACCTCAATCGATCAAATTGATCCAACTTGGTCTGATGGACTACTAGGAAGGCTGAGGACCACTTATTGAACCCAAAGAAGCATGGCAGAGGCCACAGCGGAGGCCAGGAAACAGGTGAGATTCGGTTTCCCCTGTTTTTCCAATTTTGGTTCAAATCAAAAGTCATGGGTTTTGGAGCATTGTTGAATCGTTCTATTGGTCCTAATAGTTGTAGGAAGTTATATTTGAGCTAAGGATTCGAACCAGTGTCCTGAGGAGATGACTAGTGCCCGGGAATAGCGACTGGAATTTCAGAGTTTTGGGTTCGAAGTTTGGAAGGTAAGGTTAGAGTTCTATTTCGTGTTTTAGTTAAGGGAATCAATCATAAATTCAAGGTTGAAATTAATGGTGAACAAAGGACTGGAAATGGACTGAGAATGGGTGAAAACCGGCCTCGCCGGCTCGGGGTGGACTGGACCAGTCTAAACCGGGTTGGCTGGAGGTTGACGATGAATAGTAACAGGCGCGTGAGGGCGCGTGGACCATGTTTTGGGGAAGTGTCCAACATGGTTTTCACTCTAATCAATGTAACGAACATTTTGGATAAGTTTCGAGTCGATCGGACACCGTCTCGGGATAGTTTTGAGTGTCCGAAGGTTTTAGGGGTTAATTTAATTAGGTTTAAAAAATCCCGAAAATTGGGGAAATTAGGATGAGCTTAAATGAAGTGTTTGTGACCCGAAATTGTGGTATTTGACAGGTCGGGATACTCCTGAGACAGTCGAGGAGCGTACGGAGCGCGATTGACGTATTCGGACCTAGTGAGTGGACTTTTCTTTTCTAACCGAGCATGCATAACTGTTTTTATTTACTTGTTTTATGCTTTTAAATATGATTTCATGTTATTGAATATTCTATATCTGTTTTACGTAATTGCACGGTTTTTGAGATATTCACGTATGTCGGCACATTTTACAAGATACGATTTGATTACGATTTCGATGCTATGGTTTTGGGATTTAAATATATAACTGGTTTTCAATGATTATAAATGAGTTTGAACATGATTTCGATAATCAAGGTTTTCAGTTTTAAGATTTCGGAAATCGAGATTTGGTTTTAAGCTTGGAAAAGGGATTTCCAGATTTGGATTCGGAATGACGGTTCTGACCGCCAGCATGGCTTCAGAATAGTGATTTCGAATTCGGGTTTGGACATGAATTTAGAAATGATTTAAAAACGGTTTGGATTGGATTTGTTGGATCTGGTTATTGGGTTTAAAGACCCAGATTATGATATGACGGGGGTGGGCCCGGATTGGGTTTAAAGACTCGGATTGAGTTTAAAGACTCAGGAGTTTAAAGACTCGAATATTATGATTTTCCCCCGTAGGCCTACTGAGTTTAAAGACTCGGGAGTTTAAAGACTCGGATTATATTGAGGCCTGGATTGAGTTTAAAGAGTCGGGAGTTTAAAGACTCGGATAGATCCAGCAGGTTCGATTGGATGATGATATTTTGTATGTCATGTTTTTATGATGATGTTTCCATACGATTATGATACGGTTTATATAGTTGTTTTCAGATACTTAGTTATGCATGCATGTTTTTAAAATGGAGGGAAAAATCCTGGTTTGTTTATAAAACTGTTTTTGAAACTCTTATTTATTTTTAGTTCACTAAGACTTTTATGGTTTTAATTACCCTCCAGGTCGTGGTACAATTGTCGGGGCTAACGTAGAGGCAGAGGCAGAGGCATAGAGTTTTCCGTTGCATGTTTAGTCGGCACAGTAGGACTTTTGTTATTTTCCTGTACTGTTACTATGCTCTGTATTACTGTTGACTAGTTGTATTATAACTTCTCTCTGGTCTGACAATGTATGCTTTGTGGTTGCTTTGAGGTTATTTTGGTCTTTTGAGTGTGATTGTCAGACGGGAGCAGGGTCCGTCCCGGTTATCGAGGTGATAATCGGGGTGGGTCCTGTCAGTAAGCCTTAATAAGCTGGGCTAGAAAGATGATTGACTATGTAAAATCGCTGATTGACAATTAGAGCACGAGATTGACGATCAAGAGCTAGGAAGAGGGAGTTCGTAAAGATCAAAATGATCATCAATAAGTAAGGGTAATTAACCTCGTAGTCTCGCCATCAATTAACTCGAGCCATCACAAGTAAAGACTAATCCGAGACTTAGGTGAATTCGTTTAACACTCTAATTGGAAAAACTAAAGAGCGAAGAGCACATCGTTAAAAGATAAATTATATGGTACAACGAAGCATGAAAATGGTGTTGGATCAATAACAACAGAATATCTCAAGTCATAACAAAATGTTAAGGATCATCAGAAGATTTTCACAAAGTAAGTAGTTCGAAAGCACAAAATATCAACCAGTAATCTGAGACACAAAGAACATGGATGACCCCAAAGGTCAAAGTCATCAATTTGAAAATAATTGTTTTAGAATAAAAGTCAAATTTCATCGATCCAAAAGTTTCACTTGCGAGAACATTTGATATTTAAAAGAATGCATAAGTCTCAAATTTGTACAAACCTCGAGGACACGTAAACCACCAGAAAAGGGTGAGGAAAATTTCATAAATAAGTCGAGTACGCGAGACGAGGCACAATCGCCAAAACATGAAATCAAATTGAGAAACTTTAAAGAATTTACTAAAGCGATGGGGATATAAAATTTAACAAAACCGAAATGCTCTCAAGGGTCAAAAGTAGTAGCTAGAAGCAACGCCAAACTCGTTGTTTAAAATAGTATAAGAAAAAGTGACAAATAGGGGATGACTCTCGGTTGTAGAAAAGTGTGATTTGATAAAATAGAAAACCAAGGTCATAAAAGAAGATTTAACGAATAGGATAAGTGAAGTGAGTGTAACTGGCATCAAAATGTATCACGTCATAATATGTGCTACAATTTTGACACCACTCAAACTTATCCTGATGTAAAAAGGTTTTATCATTGTAAGTAAGGAAACTTATAGGGATACATAAAAGTCGCAAGAAACTCAGTAATAAGGTGAAATCATTTGCAGAAAAACTGTAAATTCATTTTAAATGCCATGCCAGGAAAAAAATACCATATTAAAAACGGCACATAAAACAAAAGTGTATCAAACAAGTAGCAACACAAAGATCGCGTGATTTGGATTGCTTCTAGGGCACGTACAAGGAAGGTTTGATAATAAAATCACAAATCGATGATAGGGTTCTCGTACTGAAGGAATAATGATTACAAGTCCTAGAAGACAAATAAGGGAACTGAACGACTAAGTAGTTTGCTTCCCAAACTGCTCGAAGGTCCACAGTGATTAAACGGTGCGGAAACTGCTGTAAGTTACACAACTCCGGTCCTGAGGTGTTAATCTAACCAACTCAGGTAACTAGAAACAACCTCCGGGGTAAACCCTAAAAAATTCCACTTGACCGAGAACAAGATTACTTTCAAGAACCTCAAAAAATTCCTAAAGGAAGTCCTAACGTCCCCAAAAGCACCAATTCGTTAGTCGATTCTAACGCGGCAGTTCCCAAAGCTTTGGTCAAATAAATTTAACTCAAATTTCCAGAGTGGTTCTGGAGATCCAGTCTCTTGAGATAAACCAACAATGAACCTAATGCGAAAATGCGAGCTTGCCATGCACAACGTCAAATAACTTGTTCACAAGACCCATACGAGCCCCAAGCTCGTAAGCACCACCCGAATGCAAAATTCGATAGAAATAAATTCTAACTAATTCATGACTAAAAGATAGGTATGCTAAAACGAAATCCCAATCCTATTCGTGGGACTCACAATTAAGTCGTTACTGAAGTAAAATTAACGTCAAGTGACGCTTCCAATGACTCGAGGAGTGAATCTGACATGGGATTGGGATGTATGATTATTAAGTGTCCGAAAACTAACGACAAGACCAAGAAACATGCTCTGATACCAAAATGACACACCCCAACCTGAAAAGTCCGCTTACGGCACTAAGGTTGAGGCATGTTGGCCGACATTTAGACGGTGACATCACGAAAGAGAAAGCCAATTAAATAAAAACAATGTGTTTTAATAAGTCGAGTGAAACATAACCAGTGAAAACTGATTACATTTCGCTGCGGCATTGGAAGTATATAGCAAGGACACTTTTGATGATCATACCATTACTTAACTACCTGAAATACCCGATCTCCACCACGTCACTCCACACCCAAGAGCAAATGTTAGAGCAGCTAACCAAGCCTCCTTGAAGCGTGTGAAACACTAGTGATACCTAAAGGGTTCAAAAATAAAGGGTGAGTGGATCCAATAATTTATTTTAGTGTAAAACCATCAATAGTAAAATAAGATTTAACCCTTCAGTTTTCCCAAAAGCCAAAACAAAAAATTAGACTTGCACGTTTTATGAGAAATAATATTAAAATAATTGTCAGTCATAATCTTTAATTCGATGTATGAATAAACAGGCATGAACCACAACCTAATTGCTCATGAGTTGCTCTAGGCATACACATATTCTAGGCTGGGTATCTATAAGCTCGTGTACCTCAACCACTTGAAAGCTGGGTGCTAAGCACCATCACCTCATGTCCCTTAGAGCTCAGGGATAAGTTTAACTAGTATTACGAGTTGCACGGGTGATCAATCATGTGGAAGTTGGTCTGTGGCCACTCAGACGAGTACAGAGATACTAACGACTCCTAACGCACAACACCAAGAAAAGCTAACTAACCATGCAAGAGTAGTGAATTATTTGACTAGACATACTTAGAGATACACCTTCACATCATAGCACATATTAGCACATCTCACCTTATAGCACACACTAGCACATTCGAACACACACACCATAAGATAAACATATCAATCATTCACAATAATTGCTCTAACATAGGAAATCAAGCATGCTCGATAAGAACTTTAAATATAAAAATCGTAAAATGTGCAAGTAAATGGCATAGTAAATCAAGTTTAGGAAAATGTGTCCACTCACACACTAGCTGGGTAGTCGAAATCACTCGACATACCAAACTAGCACATGCTCCAAGTCCAATTAACCCTATCAAAACCAATTGTAAAAGTTACCAATCAAATCAAACTCAAAACTCTAGAGAAACCCACATAGGATAACCCAAAACAAACTCTTAAAATACTTAGAATGGGCTGGAACTTGGAGAAAACGGTCCAAAATGCCTTGAAAATGTACCCACGCGCCCATGGGCTGGAAGAGGGCTCCATGCGCTATCACACACACCAGCGGAGGGTCGAAAAACCCTCCCACACGCCTCCAAGCACTCACAGGAGGCCTCGTTGATAGGTCGTTAATTAAATATTATTTTATATTATTTTATACCCTTTATACTTGATTTTTAATATTAAAATAATAAATAATTAGATAAAATAATATATATTGTGATATTTTTGTTTAAATAAATAAAGTTTGTAATTTGGAGCGTTTTGACAAAAGAATCGTCTCGATCGGGATTATAACGAAGAAATTACGGATGAAATTCAATTGAATTATATTAATTAATTAATTTTTATTTTGCAAGCCCAAATTCATATTTAATCCAGCCCATTTTGTTTTGTTGCAGGCCAGGAAATAGTCCTAGCACAGCCCAAGACGCCAGTCCCATTCGAAATGCATCCAGCCCAAGCTACAACCGATCGCGCGCCCCAGCAACTCGTAAACCCGCGTCCAAGCCCAGCTTCAGCCCAAGTCTTCGCACCAGCAGATAGCTACCGAAGTGTGTATTCTGGTTTCAGTGTGCGCGTCCCAAAGGGCTCCCCTACTACCCAGCGCGCGTGCTCCGAGCTGCTGTCCCCTGTCAGCGCAGCAGGCGCTGATCCACCTGCCCTCCGTCAGCAGCCACCTACCGATTTTTGTCTCTTCTTTTCAACTGCTCCCTGCTGACGCCTTACCCTGCTCCAACTTTTGTGGAGATTTATTGCACAATTCAGCCCCTTTTCAACCCAAGCCATCCCTAATTTCATCATTTTTCATCATTTTAATTATTTTAATTATTATATTTTTTTTGTATTTTTATTTGAATATTTTTGGCACTCCCTCTATAAATAAGGAGGCCATTTCACTTGTAAAAAGGTCCCCCCCCCCCCCCCCCCCCCTTGTCTATTTTTTCTCTCTTTTGTAGCTTTTATTTTAGTTGTTTTTCTCTCTACATTGTAGAGTTATTTTGGGGACCATTTTAACTTCTTATAGATTTTCTTATTAATTAGCTTTCTTTTAATTCTTGTTCTTAATTTATGTTATTTCTTAATTTCATTTCTTCTTTACTTTGTTCTTATGATTTTTCTTTGAGATCTCTTAAACACATTTTTATGCTTTCCTTAAGAAATATCTAGGCCGAGTATTTCCAAAATAATTCTAGAATTTAAATCCGAATTCTTATGTTTTATCCTCCATCTTCATAAGGTTCCAGCCGCTGTTCGGTGTTTCTTATGAATAACATTCCATTGTTTCCATCCACTTTCGGAATCCCAAGCTGTTCTTGGGTTCCGAAAGTGTAACTTTATTCCCTTTACTTAAATTCTTGTTATTGTTTCGGTTTACTTATAATTCAATATATGTGATGATATTTTCTTTCTAACATTTGTAAATGTGAATACAATCTCCATGTGTTTTACTCTTTGAATTTCATTTACTTCATACGTTTTAGCGTTTAACCTTCAAGTTAACGCTAAGTGTTTATGACTGCTGTTCAGTGCACTTAGAATAGGGTTGAAGAGATTTAAATGTTTGACACACATTGAAATCATAAACTTAAGGTGAATCATATTGTAGGTAATAATCCGATGTTCGGCGCATTTATAATATGAAAAATGTATGCATATATTTGAGATGATTAAGGTAGGATTTCGTGATTGGTTCAATATGAGCATGATGTTAGAGTGTTGGTAAAAAATATGTGTTTGAAGAAAGTTCACTTGTACAAAAGTTAAAGTAGAAGTAGAATTAAGTTCTTAATTATTTTTACTTGTTTCTTTATTCTATGATTACAATCTTTTCAAACCCCCCTAGTTCTTAATTCTTTAATTCTTTATTCTTTTATTCTTTATTTCATTAATTCATTAATTATTTTATTTTTTGATTATTCATTATTCTTTCTCACTAACGTATTATTAATGTTCTCTAATTTCCCCAGTTAAGAACGATCCCTATTTACCAATACTACATCTATACAAAAAGGGTTTAAATTGCATAATACTCAAATTACGTATTTAATTTAATGCGTAGTTTGGGTGTTATCACTCACGTACCGACTACACACGGCCACCCACCCTCATGCGCCAACAGTGCGTGTCACACAAGCCACATGTGCCACATGTGTCATATGTGCGCGCACAGTGCCACACTTGTGACATATTGCAGCGAATATTCCCTTTTAACTACTGTTTTAACACTGTTAGGAGTTAACGAAATATGCTAACGCTGCCGTTAGCATATTCCGTCAACTAATAACAGTGTCGTTAGTTTTTGACGGCCAGTCTAGTTATCGGAGTCTCACCAGGGACGATGATCGGACTGTTGGGGATGATGATTAGACCGCCGTTCACAATGGTCGAAGTTTGCGATTTAACTTTAATTTCGACGGTACTACCACCAATCGACTTAAAAACAAGTGTGGGTTTCAAATATTCAACTTTTGGGTCAAAAATCTACCATAACTACCCGTAAAATATGTCGCGATCTGGCGGTTTCTAGAAACCGTCAAAGCTCTGGTCATGGTTCGATTAAACTCCAAAGCAGCATGCAGTCGTGTGGTTAGACTTTTTGTGAGGAAAGGTGTACAATGTTCTACTTTCCAAGTTCAAATCTTACCTACATCGCCGTGGAGAACTCAGAATCTGTCCACTGGGCAATTTCTGATAGCTTTCGTACCAGCTCAAAAACGACATGCAAACAACTTATCTCAAAGCTCTCATCAAGGCCAATTGATTGGTGAAGGTTAAAGTCCTAGGGATTAGCTCGATTGCATTAGTCTCTATCGGGTCGTTCTTAGGTCATAGTTTTGGGTTTGAAACAAGTCACGTCGCTGCTTCTGTTCCTCACAACGAAAATCACATGAAAATAGGTCAAAAAGCAATAGTCAGTGTGACAAATTGATTGGTCAAAAACGGGTTCAGAGGTTACCTTCATCATGCTCACCATCATCGGATCTGTAACGACCCGTCCCAAATTCCTAGATTAGATTAGTGACTAATCACGATTAGTGAGGCTAATCCGTGATTAGTAGAGCGAAATCGGACGAACGATGCAAAATGACCGTTTTGCCCTTGGTCGTGGAAAAACGTTGACTTTTCATTCGGGCGGTCAAATGGATTTTGACCGATGACCGTGATGTAGTTCATGATGTCATGAGTTCATAGACAGGTGGCACGTTCAATTCCGACGTTCGAGGAGGAAGTTATGACATTCGGAAGTTTAGGGGCATTTTGGTAATTTTGGTTAAAATGGTCAAAATGTTGACTTTTTGACCAGGAGGTCCGAAGACCATTACGTAGATAAGGATGAAACCAATCCGTAGACAGGCGGCCCGTTGAATTTGGACGTTCGACGGCGAAGTTACGGTTCACGGAAGTTCGAGTGCACTATTGCACGAATTACCAGACGAGTTCGCTTTTGGACTCTAGTGGGCCCAGATATTTTTCCTGATGCCCAATGGATGAGTGACAAGTGTCACCCATCCAATGAACACCATATTTCCTTCATGAACCGTGCAAACCAATCCATTTTCTTCATTTCAAACACCCAAAACCCATACCCGATCTCACCATTTCTCTCCCTCTTTGTGCAACCCAAACCCAACCAACCCAACCCCATCTCGACTAGGACTGAGACCAGAGAGTGAGGGAGGATGTAGGACGCGGTGGCCGGCCCAGGAAGGCACCGTCGTGGGCGGTGGAGCCACGAACCCGTGCGGGTGCACGGTAAGGCCCAAATTCCCTTTTTAATTGATTTTGATGTCATGGTTGATTTTGGACGATTAGAATGAGTTGGTTAGATTGCTAGGAAAGTTTTAGGAAGGTTTCTATGGTGGTTGGACGGCTGTGACGCCGTGGGACGGTTTTGGAAACTTTGAACCAAACGGTTCAAAATCAAACCATAGGATTTAGGCGTTTTTGGGTTGTTTTAAGGATTAGAATAGATAGGAAACATGAAAATAGGAATTATAGGATTGATTGGGGTTGAAATCGGACCAAAACGAGGAAAGAGGAACGCTGAACCGGTTCTGCCGGTTCAGCACAGTAACCGGTCCAAAACCAGGAAAAAAACCGGTTTTCTGAGGTAGGTGGTGATGAACAGTGTTTTCGACCTTCTAGGGGCCCGTGAGGGCACGTGGTGACAGGACCCATCCCAATCCCCCCGGGATTACCGTGGAATGTGCCCTGCTCCCGTCCAACAAGAGGTGTCAGACAATGGATAACCAAGAGCTACTGCCCAAACGGGTCATCCAGAGTGCGCAAGGACCGATGGAGGAGGTGTGCAATGTCCCAGTCTCTGCTGCAATCGCATCCGTAATCAACCTGAAGGGCATTAAAACCAAAAGCTGTGAGTGGACAAAAACCAATAAGTTTACCAAATACATTTATAAGACATTTATGCCCTCCAATAAAAACGTATGCATGCCACCAAAAACCAGTAACCAAAACGTTTGCTCAACCGAGCCACTAGGGCCTTAGCCCGAAAACCGTTAACCAAAAACCAAGTGTGGGAACTCAGCCCAAAACCGTGGAATACCACCACCATACATATTAAAACCATGTGGGTCACCACCCACGACCATAGATGAACATCAATTCAAAAATCCAAAACCATTTAGGGTCCCTGACCCGACATACCATTTCATAACCAATAATCCATTTTTACCACATAACACATATCCAACCAATAAGCCATTTTATTCATTAATCCATATTTTACCATTACCATCACCAGCATCCCAGATGCTTAGCGTCCCAGACGCTAGACGTCCCTGACGTCATATCTCACGGTTTCATAAGCTACGCGTGCTGCCCGGGGTCTCTCCGGGTCCATATATCTGACATCCCTGATGTCTGACGCCCCTGACGTCAATCATAGCAATCCTGCTCCTGAGTCATCATACGGTCCGGCTGCTCCGTATAATGACCCCTCGCAGGCAATGCACCGTGACTTCCCCAGTGTCCCAGACATCTGGAGGAGACCATCATATATCCTTGTATCCAGATGGTATATGGAAAAACAGTTTTATTAAATCCTTTTATCACATTATTACCATTGGGCCCTGCCCGAAATTTCCATAAAACCACATAATTCCATTTAGGGTCCTTGACCCAAAATCACCATTATAAAATATAGGGTCCCTGACCCGAAATCACATTTATTATCCAACTGGGCCTCATGCCCGATTTTATGAACCACTGGGCCCACGGCCCGATTTGTAAACCAACTGGGCCCGCAGCCCGACTTATAAACCCACTGGGCCCACGGCCCGAATTTGTAAATCAACTGGGCCCCTGGCCCGATAACATAACTCAAATGGGTCTCAGCCCGATTTCATACCAACTGGGCCCCCGGCCCGATTTCATTAACCAACTAGGCCCCCGGCCCGATTCTCAAATGGACTCCAAGTCCGAAATTTCCAAAACAAGTGGGCCACAAGCCCGAGTTCATCTTTCCAATATAAAAACCATTTTATCATAATATTTATTTAACCACAAGCATGCAAAACCACAAATAAACCGTTAATCCCGATACACGTGAAATACGGAAAATACCTCGAAATACGTGCAACATACCCAAAATCAATACTCACAAATACCATCATTGAAATCATGTATATAAACCATATAACACATTTAAGCATGCATAGGATTTATAAAACCAAAGTCCACTCACAGACCGTTTTAACCGTGTGCCTCGATACGCGTGCCACCGGCCCTCCCGGACCACACCACTATCACCGGGACTCCCAATCCTGTCCAAGTCACATTAGAGGGTTACTAACCTCAACATTAACATCCTATCAAAGTCCCGTAATTTTCTCGAATTTTTACTTATTTTTAAACTTAATTTAAAACCTTCGGACATCCCGAACACTATCGAGACGGTGTCCGATCAACCCGAAACCAATCCCAAAATGTTCGTTACATCGAATGGATTAAAAGTCATGTTGACCTCACCTCGAGATTCGTGCCCACGCGCCGCCACGCGCCGCCGTGAGTGGCTGCGCGTGAAACTCACGCGCCTGCTACAGTGTCACCAGCCCAACCCGTTTGTCTGGTAAACGGGTCCAATTCACCCGCGACACAACCCGGTTCCAATCCTGTCAATTCAATCCTAATTCCTTCAATTGATCATTCCATTAGTTTCGTTTTAAGTTAAATTAAGGTTCTGTAATCTCAATTACACAAAACATTACCTACAATTCCACGATTCAACGATGAACACGAAGAACACTCCGGTTACTGTTCAATCATGGGATTCCTTCAATCTCGATTGATTTCCCCAAATTGGTTCAACCAGAAGCATTAGTGGACCACGAGGAACAATTCCCCCACATCAATTTCGTCGTTTGATCAGTAAATGATCACGACTCAAGTATGAACACCGTCCACTGTGCAACCATGGAGTTTCATCGATCTCAGCCGGTTTCCTTCAATTGATGATCCCAGAAGCATCGTGGGATCATGAGAAATCATTTCCCCACAACAATTGAGTCAATCACAGCCCCAAACTCCACGACTCAGCCTCGATTTCTTCCTCTGTCACCATGCTCGATCAGAGCCAAAACGGCACCAATCCTTCTCGTTTTTGATGTGGATCGACTCGTCACAACCTCAGGAAGATGTTTGTAACCTCCAATTCGATCATCACAGCCCAATTCCCAGTATTCGAATTTTCCCCCCAATTTTCCCGAAATCCAAAATCCAAAATTTGACACCCTCACAACCCCTCGTGTTTCCCCGTTAATTCAATCATCATAGTCTCCCATTTTCTCACAAGAACAGCAGAAGAAGGGAGCCAATTCTCCCAGTTCATACTCTCCCTAAATCATGCACGGTTTGAAAGAAAAACAAAGGAAAAGGAAGGATAATGGTGGATAAGGAATGATGATGTTGTAATGATGGCGTTGGGAGGGAAACATGGAGCTGGAAACAAGGGATGGGTGACACTTGTCACTCATCCGGATGTGCACAGTCAACGGTCACTATTCACTATTATATTATTATTTTAATCCCGACCTCGGTTCGTTAGTTCGTTTCCTTGACCATAACGTCGTCGTCGGATCTCCGATTTCGGCATGCCGCCTGTCGTTGGATTCGTATCGACGATACCTACGTAACGGTCCTTGGCCCTCGCCCATCGGACCTCCCGATCAGAAAGTCAACATTTGGCCCCTAATAAGCCAAATTACCAAAATGCCCCTCAACTTCCGAACAC